>OX420931.1:17198725-18398725 GCA_949091785.1 Polymixis lichenea | reverse complement strand
TTAAAGAGCAAAATGTGAAGGCCTTGGTTAGTCCGTGTAAAATTTGTGAAAAAGAGAATAAAGGTATACGTTACCACCCTGAATCCCAATGTTGGTTCAAAATTAAAAACAATGACAGGCCAGAAAAAGATCTAATAAGGAGTGTTAACAATTCTGAATTGGAGATAGAATTAAATGAAATTGATCCAAAAACTAATAGTGCCGCCATTAATAAAAATTAAATTACTAATAAATGACACTTTGGAAATATCAGGAATCTATGATTCAGGATCTAATGTGCCGTTAATAAATTCAAGGTTATTTATTATCTTTAAGGAAAAAACCTACTTGTGATAAAAATGCAGGTTTAAAAACAATTAATGGCGTAAAAAAATCAAAAGGAATGGTAACTTTAACAATTAAAATTTTTGAAATTGAAAAACATGTCAATATTTTTGTTATAGATGAAGACAACTTCGACTATGATTTTCTAGTTGGGTTAGACTGTATACAAAAATTTCATTTTACTCAAAATGAGAATTTAAATATCACCCAAAATGTCCTCAGCAATAATTATAAAGACTACATAAAAAATAAAGAAAAGCAACCTATAAACACGAAAGAGATCCCTGGCAATTCAGGTAGTGACATAGGGAATAAACAAGGTATATATTATGGAAAAAAAGATGTGGATATTACAAAGAAATATAAAAAAGAAACTATCATTAATGAGTATAAAATAAACTTTAATGAAAATATGATAGTCGAAAATTTTGATATTTCAATAAATAATTTAGATCATCAGGAAAAATCTGATATTGATAAATTGATTAGCAAATATAATTCAGTCTTCGCTAAAGACAAATATGATATAGGTACTGTAAAAGATTATGAAGCCCATATTGATTTGTTGATAGATAAATACTGTAGTAAAAGACCGTATAGGTGCTCTATTGAGGATATGAAAGAAATTGAAGATCAAGTATCAAAATTACTAAAAAATAATTTAATCGAGGAGTCATATAGCCCTTTTGCCGCTCCGGTAACACTAGCATTTAAAAAAGAAGAAGGAAGGAGATCAAGGCTTTGTATAGATTTTCGCGAATTAAATAAAATTGTAGTTCCCCAAGCGCAACCATTTCCGCTAATCGAGGATCTAATGGTTAAAACAAGGAAATGTAAATTTTTTTCAACATTAGATTTAAATTCAGCATTCTGGTCCATACCTCTTAAAATTGAAGATAGACACAAAACGGCATTTGTTACTCAAGAGGCACACTTCCAATGGACTTGTTTACCTTTTGGTTTAAAAACTTCTCCCGCTATTTTTCAGAGGATATTGAGTAGCATTATAAGAAAGCATAAACTGTCAAATTTTACCGTCAATTACATCGACGATATTTTAGTATTTTCTGAAACGTTCGACAAGCACATTGAACACTTATCTTTGTTATTGGAAGCAATAAAAAAGAAGGTTTTAAATTAAAATTCACGAAATGTAACTTTGCACAGGACTCTGTAAAATATCTAGGGCACATAATAAAAAACAATACTGTCACTCCATTAAAAGATAATTTGATTGCCATAAAAGAATTTCCAATTCCAAAAACACCAAAAAACGTCCGCCAATTTTTAGGAAAAATTAATTTCTATGGAAAATATGTACCAAATATTTCAATTATACTGGATCCGTTACATAATTTATTGAGAAAAGGAGAAAAATTCGTTTGGTCCGATAAATGCCAAGAATCCTTTCAAAATATAAAAAAAACTACTTTGCTCAAAACCTATTCTAGCCATCTTTGATCCAGACTTGCCGATACATATTTATACAGATGCTAGCATACAAGGCATAGGTGCCATTTTAAAACAAATTCAACCCAACGGTGATGAAAAGCCTTGTGCATATTTTTCCAAAAAATTAAACGACTCCCAAAAAAAGAAAAAGCCATATATCTTGAGTGTTTGGCAATAAAAGAGGCAGTAAAATACTGGCAACACTGGCTTATAGGAAAAGCATTCACGGTTTTTTCAGATCACAAACCTTTAGAAAAAATGAATATTAAAGCCAGAACGGACGAAGAACTGGGAGATTTAACGTATTATTTGTCACAGTTCAATTTTAAAATAATTTATTCACCGGGCAAATATAATATAGAGGCAGATACTTTAAGCAGAAACCCTGTGTTAGAATCGTATGAAAATCAAGATAGTAGTTTAAAAGTAGTGAATTTTGTTAAATTAGAAGACATACGAAATGATCAAGATAAAAATGAAGATATAAAGCAAAATATAAATAAACTTATTTTCAAACAATATATATGATAAAAAGATAGGAAAAAATGAAAAGATTGTACTTACTGAGGAGTTTAGTAAAAAGATTATAAAACATGTACATCACTACTACTGTCACATAGGAAGACAACAAATGGAAAACAAGATTAAACCCTTTTATCAAGCTAAAAATTTATTGGACAGACATCACAGTTTTCGCAATTTTTTTTTATATTAAAAAAAAATTGCGAAAACTGTGATGTCTGTATAAAAAATAAATCTAGAGGAAAATATAAGTTTGGACTAATCCCAAGTAGCACATTAGTGAATTTTGCAACTTATCTCATAGCTTTAAGTTGTAAATGAGTGGTATAACAGTATTTGATAAAACTTATAGTTTCAAACACTACTCATATTTGTATATGAGTACCTCCTATCACTCTTAGTTGCATAAGAGTATATTTTGTTTATACTTTATATCTTATTGTTGCATAGAGTCGATTTTATTACTTAAAGTTGAAAACGGGTTTTAATTGTTACCAATTTAGAAGCAACAGTGGTATATGAGGCCTTTAAATCACTTGTAAGCAACTGTTCCATTTAAGCTGTAACATACTCTTATTTGGCACTTCTATTTCCAAACCAGTAGCATAACAGAGTAGTATATCACCTGTAGTGGCTAAAGGGATCATTTTGCAACCTTTTTGGAACCTAACGTGATTGCATCTTTCAGGCCATTGTACTCTAATATGCCACTCCAACGCGTAGATAAATGTCGATAGTGGGTTCTTGAAAACCAACAGCAGCTATTTCCACTTATTTAAAACCACTAACGATGTAACAGTTCCCAAAATACATAATTGTGTTTACTTAAGTCAGATCGTCCTGCGCGTCACTCTGTTGATAGCATTTTTTATTTCTGTTGTTATAAAGTTCATGGTTTAAACTACTTCATCAAAAATGATTTCCGTGAAATGGAAAAAAATTAAGCGATGTGGTAGTTATCATCGGCAGGTTGTACGTACATTAAGAAATATAATGGACGTGGACATAAAAGGTTCAAACCATGAAGTTGTTAATCAGCAATCCCAAGATACTCGTAATGTTGAAAGGTAATTATATCAATTTAAAATTATAATGAGTAATCTTCTAAAAAAATAGCTAGGTGATATAAGAAAAATATTAATTAGGTTACTTATAAATATAATTGTGTCAAGAAAAAAATTACTGTGGAATCACGTGTTCCGTACATATAAAAATTAATTAACATTCTTTTGTGTCTTTTAAATACATTTTGAACATTATTTGTAGTGTTTTTAAGGAAATCCAGTAGTTATTTATTAAACGGTAATCAGATTTGAACAGAATTTATATCGAAGACCTGAACAAGAATTCCACCTGTACCTATACAAATATAGGTACAGGTGGCATTCTTGTTTCTTTGCAATTCCCGAAATCTGCAAAGAAACTGAGCTTGGAACTCCACTTTTTTTATTTGTGCACGTTGGACGCATGAAAAGTATCGCATAATTATATATTATCTTGCTTAATAACATAAATGAGTTACTAGCTCATAATCGAATTGCAAGAACAAATAATATCTCGTAACGTAACATCAAATACGAGTCATTATGTCATAGGGAAAAATCAAGATACTTATATTATTATGTACTTACATATTTAAATTCATTCAGCAATTCTATAAAGTTTTTTGGTATGACATTGTCTTGTGATATTCTGTGCTATTCGAAGAAGTCTGTAGCTATATGAATAATCTTTCTACGCCTACAGTATATTATAAGATCTGTGCCTATTTTTTTCAGCCTTGATCCTGGTAATATAATTTCTAATCCATCCTCTGACGATGAAAATTCAATTGAAATTTCTGGTGAAAGTGACGGTGATGACAACAGCTCAAATGAAAACAAATGTGAATACAAACACATTCTTCAATTTCGGGATGACATCAGGGCATGGGCTACAGAAAATAACATAAGCCATTCGGCCTTGAAAACATTAGCGCCACTTATAAACTCTAGGATGCCAAATTTGCTGCCGGTAGACCCAAGAACGCTCATGAAGACTCCGAGGAAGATTGATACAATATTTGTTAATCCTGGTGAATATTGGCATAATGGTATTGCTATACCTCTTGCAACTATTTTAAATAAATATTACAAAAATCTACTAAATGGTATT
This sequence comes from Polymixis lichenea, assembly GCA_949091785.1. Taxonomy (NCBI): domain Eukaryota; kingdom Metazoa; phylum Arthropoda; class Insecta; order Lepidoptera; family Noctuidae; genus Polymixis; species Polymixis lichenea. The sequence continues at coordinate 18,394,273 of OX420931.1, read as the reverse complement.
TACAATATTTCTCTTTATTTCAACATAGATGGTCTCCCAGTATGTAACAGTTCTAAACAGCAGTTCTGGCCCATATTGTGCAAGATTTTTGAATTACCTATTATCAAACCATTTATTGTTGGGATATATGCGGGTCATGGGAAACCTAACGATTTAAATGGATATCTACAACCTTTTATTCAAGAAATGCAAAAATTACTTCGAAATGGTATACAAATTGAAAACGTTAAAGTTACTGTTACAATAAGATGCTTCGTTTGCGATTCACCTGCAAGAGCAATGATAAAAGGGGTTTGCAACTTTAATGGTAAACACGGGTGTCACAAATGTACTACTGTTGGTGAATATTCACATGTATCTCATACAGTTATATTTCCCGAGTTAGATTGTCCTGCTCGAAATGATGAAGACTTTCGTAAATAACTCTACGGTAATCATCACAAAGTGGATTCACCTTTACTGGATCTCCCAATTAATATGATTAAAACATTTGCTGTTGCGGATTCCATGCACTTGATTGACCTAGGGATTATGAAACGCCTTCTTATTGGCTGGCGCGATGGAAATTTCGGAAAAAAGGAGACAAAATGGCGAGCAAGTGATATATCTACAGTAAATAAATTTCTGGATAATTGCAAAGTACCTTCTGAAATCCACAGATCTGTCAGGAATCTCAGTAATTTAGGTCATTGGAAAGCTTCTGAATTTAGAACGTTTATGTTATACCTTAGTGTAGTTATATTGCCAGAGGTACTAAACAGCGATGCTATGAAACATTTTCTAACATTTTTCTGTGCGATAACAATTTGTTCGAATGAAGAATATTTTAATTTCTTACCGTTGGCTAAAGACCTGCTAAAGTATTTTGTGAGAAATTTCAAATTGTTTTATGGCATAGATTTCATGACAAGTAACGTTCATAATTTAACACATGTTGTTGATGAAGTGCAGCATTTTGGAATTTTGCAAAGTTTTAATGCTTATCCATTCGAAAACAAACTATACCTTATTAAAAATATGCTACGAACTGGTAACAAACCTTTGTCTCAAATAGCTAAAAGGCTCGGAGAATGCGATATTTTGGACCTCAATTATACTGTAGAGAGCTCCAGGGACTATCCATATGTGAAAAAAAATTGTAAAAGTCATAAGTTAGTTTTATATTGTAAGGATTTTATTATATCGGAAAGAAAAACGGACCGATTTTTTGTAACAAAGAAACAAGAGATAATGGAGACAAGATCTATGAAAGTTCAGGAAAACAAAATCATTCTAAATTGTAATGCGATTATTAATAAAGAAAATGTTTTTGAGCGTCCTATGTCGTGTTCTTATCTCAAAATTTTTAAATATAAATTGACCACAAATGCTGGTACCGAATGTGTTCGTTTTCCTGAGGATATAAAATATAAATTAGTAGCAATTGAACATAGAACTGAAATGTATTTGTTACCCTTGCTTCACACAGTTTGATTATTTTACTATTAACAATAATTTTAAGATTACAAATAAAACAATAATAAATGTATAAAAATGAGTTTTATTTTTAAACATCTGACTTACAACTACATTGGTAATCACAAAAACTTGCAGTCACATAATTTTCGTTATTGTCTTACATCTAAATCAATGAAGTACTAAAATGTCCTCATGGTACATATTTATATGTATTACTTAAAGTATTACTAATAAAACAATATATAATCAACATGATTATGTTTTACGATTAACATTTGACCTAATGAATAGGGTGTCAGTCTTATAATTTCTTTTGCGGTTTGTCTTACTGATAAAGTATTTAATTAAATGTTCTGCTAATGATTAAAGCTTTCTTTATTAATAACATAAAAACAAGTCGAGTTTTTTAACAGAGACATTATATACTAAAAACTAATAAAAATAAAACAAAAACAGATATCAGTCTTGTAATCACATGGCTTACATTTTCAATTTTCTTATTGTACGTTGCTAATTTAAAAATTATATTTTATTAAGGCTCCCGTAAACAGGCGTGATGCGACCGAACCGCGACCGACAGAACAATTTCCGAGAAGTTTTCATAAAAATTGTTCCACCAGAGTCGCGTCGCGCCTGTCTGCCTTCAAGTTTGTTCCATACGCGCGGGCTTGACACGAATGGAGAAGTTGTGGATTCGATTCCTGCTAGCGTTTACAATTTAGTAACTTTTTCATAAAAATATGTCGATTATGATTTTTGGACTTCTTGAGGACCCCTAATTCACGGGTACTGGGAGATCCACAATAGAGCTAATTATTACTGCTGGTAGTAGCATCCACTGGTCAGCCACTAGCAACATACAAATAAGTGATTTTTAGACCTTACAGTTCCAAATAGGGAACAAATAAATGAAAATAATAACTATGAGATGCCATAAACATCGCCATGTTTAGAAAATGGTTGTCCTTGAGAATATTTTGTTTTGAAAGTGTTTTATCACACTAACGCATAATCACTGAGTTTTGTTAATTGTAACTGATGTACTTTGACATTATACTTACGTCTAAAACCATTACGTTAGGTTTTTAACAGTTTTATTTTTTTATACTTTTATTTCGCCAATTGATTTAGCACACTTTATTTAATTGTTCTTGATCAAATCGAAAGCGCTTCGAAATTTACAAAGAAACCATACTATACTTTCACAGTAACAAAACATTCGCAAGGATTTTGTGCTGTAAATTAATGCCTGCTGTATATCAGTACACGTGAAGTTTTAATACTCACCAAATAGATCCAAATGAAATGGCTGTTCACAGTACAAATTCAAAAACACTTCTCGACTTATCGCCCCTAAAAAGAACTTTGCGTTTCATTTTTCACTCAATGAATGAATTGAAACGTCATATCATTCAATCAACCGTTCACTGCGCACCACTTACACCCATAGTTCTAATTGCCACTTAAGGTGATCGTGAGAACTCTTATGGATTTCATTTGGAACCAAAATTAAGCTGCAATTTTTCTCCCCGTGGTTCTATAATGTTTGCATAAGGGTTCTCTCCACCTTTATAGAACTTATTCATGCCTATATATTTCACCAAAGTTTACAAACAGATATGATATGGAGCAATTTTACCACCCAGTTGTGTTACTTGGGATGTCTCACTTAGGTCCCGCTACCTATCCGTTCGAAATAGTGTCTATAGACACCATAGGGGGATTTGGTGGTGCTCGTTCAACCAAAACATATTTACATCTTCTAGTAGATCACTTTACTCGTTACGCCTATATTTTGACATCCAAAACCCAGAGTGCGAATGATTTTATAAAACTTGTCCAAAAGGCAACACAAGATTATAAAATTGACTTGATTCTATCAGATCAATATCCAGGCATAAACTCAAAGGATTTCAATTTTTTTTTTAGATAAAGAAGATATACCAATAGTTTTCACTGCAGTAAATGCGCCATTTTCAAATGGATTGAACGAAAGGTTAAACCAAACGTTGGTTAATAAAATTCGTTGCAAGATTAATGAAAGGAGGGACAAAATTGCTTGGACAACTATTGCTCACGAATGCACTGAAAAATATAACGAAACTGAACATAGTGTAACAGGGTTCTCTCCAAAATATTTATTGGAGGGAAAAAATGTTGACATTCTACCAGGTGAACTGAAACAAAATATAACACATAATCATCTACTGCGAGACTGAAAAATTGCCTTAGAAAATAGTATAAAATCTCACAATTATAATAAACAAAGATTTGATAAAAACAGAAAATATTATGAACTAAAAGTCGGAGATTCTGTATATGTTGAAAATGGAAACCGATTAAACCGGAAAAAACTAGATGAATTGAAAATAGGACCTTATCAAATTATAGACAAAATATCCAATTCAATTTACAAAGTAAACACGGGTCACAAAAAGTCAGAGTCGAATCTATTCCATATCACAAAACTAATTCCAGTAGTAGAGTAAAACAGTAAAACTTTGTAATCTAGAAGGGGGGAGATGTAAACAAAGTGCGTGACACTTCATTTAGTTTGTATAGTCTGAATTTTATAGTTTATCTGTGAAATTGTTATATTCTATGGAGTGGTCTGTCATATTGAATGATTGATTCAACATGAGGATTATATTGTAATTTGAATATTTAAATAATAGCGATTATTAAGAACTGGTGAAACAATAGCTTTAAATGTTGTTTCTCGTTTCAGGTAAAATTAGTGATAAATGAATGTTTAAGGATGTTTTATACAAGTGTTAAAACTAGTTCATGTAATATAATAAAATTTTCTCGTTTCAGAGCAACTCAATTTTGGTTATAGTTTTACTGTTCACCATAATATCCAAGGATAATTATAAATTAACACATTATATGTATTCCATCACATTCCAATTTATACACCATTTCACTGTACTGTTTTTGAATCGACTCAAAATTAGATCCTGTTGCGTGTTTCAGTTTATCAAGTTCCTTCAAAACTTTATTCTGTTCATTGTTTGGCAAACACTCTTTATGTAAATTGTAACTGATGACTTGGTTTTTTTCATTTAAAGTAATGCTGCCATGGCATCCACGATTATAATTACAGCATAGCCAAAATGTATTACCATTCGTGTACTTTTTTTTTCGATGATATTTGTGGCCTCCATGTAGGGCTGCAACGCCTCTTCTTCTCGTTGAGATGAATTCAATATCCCTTAAATCCATTTTCAGTACAATAGTCAGAGTAAGCTTACAATCAAGAAAATTAACTATTGACTTTCTATCAATATCAAGTGCAACTTTATTATCTGATAGATGACGTCTTTCTAAATGATAAGTGGCCAGACACACGGAAGAGTTTCTGTAACAGTTACGTAGAAGTACGAATAAATCCTTCATGAAAACCAGTTACATAATAGTATAAATAAAGCCTTCATGGAAACCAGTTATGTAAAAGTATAAAAAAAGCCTTCATGGAAACCAGTTACGAAATCCCGATTTCCCTGACGGCCGAAGCGGATCTGAACACTAGTCTTCGTCAAAATTCCAAAACAGCGTATGAGAAGGACTTTTTTTAAATTATTAATTAATGCCATATTCTGTAAAACGATCGAAAATAAACGTAAGCAAGCTGATGTTAAATTAGTAACAAAATGGAGTGATATCAGTAATAAAACTAACAAGCATCTTGGAGCTGGAAAATTGATAGCTAGACCAAATTTAAAAAGTATTTCAATATTTTCAGAAAATTTCGTAGCTGTGGAATTGTATTGTGAAAAAGTCGTTTTAGATAGACCTATTTATATTGGATTCACCGTTTTAAAATATTCCAAGCAACACTTATACCAATTTCATTATCACTTTATGAAGAATAAATACGAAAACAATGTTTAGTTGTGTTACACCGATACCGATAGCTTATTATACTTAATTTACACAAATGATTTTTATCGTGATATGCGTGATAGTCTTAGCAAGTTTGATACCAGTAATTTTGCAATAAATAATCCTTACCACATACCACAACTTAATGCAAAAATTCCGGGATTGTGAAAACATGAGATTGGTGGCGATTTAATTACAGAATTTACAGGTTTAAGAGCTAAATTATATTTTATCAACAGTGTTAAGACTCAAATTAAAAAAGCTAAAGGTGTTTCCAAACCTATAACTTCTGAACTCAAAAGGAATGATTACAATGATGTACTGTTGACCAATAAAACGCAAAGATGTAAAATTAAAATGATAAAATCGTTTAGACATGTTTTACAACAAGTAGATAAACAAGTTTTAGAAAGAAACGATTACAAAATTCAAGTATTACAGGAACAAATTCACACATTACCATGGGGGGTCATTGTGATTCATGTTTTTAGATTATTCTAGTGATGTGTAATCTGTAATTATAATGTATATTTTATAACTTAAATTAATGATTTCACTCAGTTAAATTATATGTGTTATAGTAGTAACATAAATTCAATGTATAATTTTAGGTACTCTACTACAATAAGTAAATACTTATTTAAAAAAAACAATAAGCGTTTTATTTTACCGTCTACCATTTTCATTTACCTTTAAACTTCGGAATATTCTTCACTATTTACTTTCAAATCTGGAGTTATATCTGTGATAAGTAATATATAGATAACAAGAATAATAAATTATAACACCTTTCTTTTAGTAGTATATACATATAAACAGAGGTAATTTCTCTTTACCTACATTTCACAATGAAGTTCGTCAAGCAACCGTAGACTTTTGAAGTTAATAATATAAAATTAGATAACCATTCACAAAAAGTGAAACATAGTGTACTCTTACCAAATACTATCAGATGTATAATATGTGGCGGTATGTGTGGTGGTGTGTGTGGTGTGTGTGTGGTGGTATGTGTGTGGTGTGTGGTGTGTGTTAACTGTGGGAAAACCAACATAATGCCAAATTTGATATTTCTTATAAACGGTGTTAAATTCAAACATATTTATTTATACTCGAAGACAGCTTTCCAACCAAATTATTGTTTTCTTAAACAAGTTATGAGCAGTATTCCAAATGCAAATTTATTAATCTTCAATGATAATAAAGAAGTTATACATCCTAATGATGCTTTGAGTAATTCAATAATGATTTTTGATGACGTTGCATGTGAAAATCTAGTGAACATTGGTAATTACTTTGCAATGGGAAGACAAAACGGATAGATTGTTTTTATTTATCTCAAACTTATGCCAAAATACCCAAACAACCAATACGAGATAATGTGAACTTTAATCTTTAAACAAGACGACACAAATCTTAAGCATATTTGCAATGACCATGTAAATACAGATATCGAGTGGTTTCAATTTAAAAAAACTTTGTTCGATTATATGAGAAGATCGATACGATTTTGTATTAATAAATAAATATTGTCCTCGTAATAAGGGTAGATATAGAAAAGGTTTCGTCATATTTATTTACTTCTAGAATATACATAAATACCTACTCAGGGAAGGGAATGTACCAATCGATGTCTAACATTTGTATATAACAGTTGGGTAAAATTAAAAATCTGATAATGGACGTTAACATTAAAGAACAATTGATAAAATCAATAGATACTATAAAAAATAAAATTAAGACAACACGAAATGAGGAAAATACTGCTATTTTTTTTTTAAGTTTTCAAGCCAATAAAAGATCCGTTATAAACATTAATTAAAGTGAATGATAAAGATAAAGCAACATTGGACATTTCTAATGACGACAGCAATATATTTGGAAGACTTACTCCATCCCCAGGTTATGAAAGTTTAAGAAAATATATGAGCCAACGCAGATTTTGAAAATTACGAAGACGCTCTTTTAAGAAATCCGTTTAAAGATAAAAATGATACACTTATTTCACTAAATAAAGAAGATATAATGGAAATCTATGATGATAACCTGAATGTACCATTTGGCATACGTAGTGAAAACAAAAATCTGATGATGGGGGATTCAAAGGTAGCGCTTTCACTTACAAACAAAGCTATGAATTCGCCCAAAATAGTCACTGTTAATAAAAGTACTATGAATTGACATCAGGCCTCAAGGAACTTTTACTACGAAATAAACCTGATCTTGATGAAACCTGATCCTAGTGACTGAAGTAGATAAAATTGTCTATAAAGATATGCTCCATAATACGCATGCACATAAAGGAGACTATCACCCCAATGGTCAAATAAAAGGTGATCAATGTTTAAAATATCGTCAAATTATTAAGCCTTTATTTTCACAAAATTGTGATGTTCTAGATGAAGGGAGATAATGAAATTAAAAAGCGGTGGTTTTTTGCCTAAACTGAAAAAATATAAAAGTAATACCGATTATATTTATTAGGATGACCCTAATGAACTCATTGAAAGATTGAAACTTCTGATTGCTTCCAAAAATGCGGGCAATAATGATCATGATAATGAAATTTTATCAATCATAGAAGAGTTAAAAGAAGCTGGTATTATACAAGAATAAAAATCTTCAAATTATAGCAGTCATTAAGTTGTATAGAACATGAATGAACATAAATATGTTAATTGTGTTGATACAAAACAAACATCAGCAATAACTATAGTAGTGTAGGCGATGAGCATATTGAGATTACAAATACATCAAGAAAAACCGAATCCAAAACCAAACGTAGTGAAGAGCAAATTAACAAAATTAAAGAAAATAGAACAACTACAGAAATTGATTTCGATTATAAATGAGAGGGTAAGAAGACTTGAAAGATATTGAGTTTAAAGAAATTGCAGGAAAATTAAATAAGCATTATGAGCAAGCAGATGTCATAAATGAAATACATAAATGTGCAAGAGTTAACTTTCCAAGAAGACAGGTCATACTTAAAGATATTGATGATCTTTGGCAAGCCAACTTAATGGATATGCAAGCAATTTCAAAAAGTAAATCGTGGTTATAAATATATACTGGTAATCATAGATGCTTTTTCGAAATATGCTTGGACAATTCCATTGAAACAAAAGAATAAGCAACAAGTATCAAAAGCATTTAAAAACCTATTACTAAAAGGACGTGTTCCAAAAAACTTGCAAACCGATCTTGGTAAAGAGTTTTATAACGATAAATAAAAAAAAAATGTGGCAAAAAAGTATAAAATTAATCATTATTCAACTTATTCTACTAAAAAAGCTTCAATCGTTGAAAGATTGAGAAGGACTTTAAAAATAATAAATTATATAAAGAATTTAGTCTTAATGGAAATTACAAGTGGTTTAATGAAACGCTTGATAAATGGTATTTGAATATAATAAAACTCCTCACAGAAATGTGGAGCGAACACCCGCTTCTGTTAATCATATCAATAAAACAGATATTTTACAGAGATATAAGCAGCAGCAGCATACAACTCAGTCTAGGAAATGCTGATTGCAATGCTGAAAAACCAACCACATCCACCTGCTGCTGTATGTACATTTCAGTCACCTTCAGAAACTTGGGAAGTAATTTCCTCATAGTGGTGTTGCTCTGTTTCCGTGATCTCCTGAGCACACCCTCTTCGAAAGAGCATGCTCATGTAGAACAACCATCGCAATGCTGAAAAACCGACCACATCCACCTGCTGCTGTGTGTACATTTCAGTCACCTTCAGAAACTTCGGGAGTAATTTCCTCATAGTGGTGTTGCTCTACTTCCGTGATTTCGTGAGCACACCCTCTTCGAAAGAGCATGTTTTGTAGAACAACGATTGCAATGCTGAAAAACCAACCACATCCACCTGCTGCTGTGTGTACATTTCAGTCACCTTCAGAAATTTGGGGAGTAATTTCCTTGTAGTGGTGTTGCTCTATTTTCGTGATTTCCTGAGCACACCCTCTTCGGAAGAGCATGTTTTGTAGAACAACGATTGCAATGCTGAAAAACCAACCACATCCACCTGCCGCTGTGTGTACATTTCAGTCACCTTCAGAAACTTGGGGAGTAATTTCCTCATAGTGGTGTTGCTCTACTTCCGTGATTTCCTGAGCACACCCTCTTCGGAAGAGCATGTTTTGTAGAACAACGATTGCAATGCTGAAAAACCAACCACATCCACCTGCTGCTGTGTGTACATTTCAGTCACCTTCAGAAACTTGGGGAGTAATTTCCTCATAGTGGTGTTGCTCTACTTCCGTGATTTCCTGAGCACACCCTCTTCGGAAGAGCATGTTTTCTAGAACAACGATTGCAATGCTGAAAAACCAACCACATCCACTTGCTGCTGTGTGTACATTTCAGTAACCTTCAGAAAGTTTAGGAATAATTTCCTCGTAGTTGTATTGCTTTATTTTCTTGATCTGCTGAGCACACCCTCTTCGGAAGAGCATGTTTTGTAGAACAACGATTGCACTGCTGAAAAACCAACCATATCCAACTGCTGCTGTGTGTACATTTCAGTCACCTTCAGAAACTTCGGGAGTAATTTCCTCATAGTGGTGTTGCTCTACTTCCGTGATTTCGTGAGCACACCCTCTTCGAAAGAGCATGTTTTGTAGAACAACGATTGCAATGCTGAAAAACCAACCACATCCACCTGCTGCTGTGTGTACATTTCAGTCACCTTCAGAAATTGGGGAGTAATTTCCTCGTAGTGGTGTTGCTCTATTTTCGTGATTTCCTGAGCACACCCTCTTCGGAAGAGCATGTTTTGTAGAACAACGATTGCTATGCTGAAAACCAACCACATCCACCTGCTGCGGTGTGTACATGTCAGTCACCTTCAGAAACTTGGGGAGTAATTTCCTCATAGTGGTGTTGCTCTATTTTCGTGATTTCCTGAGCACACCCTCTTCGGAAGAGCATGTTTTGTAGAACAACGATTGCAATGCTGAAAAACCAACCACATCCACCTGCTGCTGTGTGTACATTTCAGTCACCTTCAGCAAGTTTAGGAGTAATTTCCTCGTAGTTGTATTGCTTTATTTTCTCGATCTGCTGAGCACACCCTCTTCGGAAGAGCATGTTTTGTAGAACAACGATTGCAATGCTGAAAAACCAACCACATCCACCTGCTACTTTATGTACATTTCAGTCAACTTCAGAAACTTGGGGAATAATATCTTCATAGTAGTATTGCTCTATTTCCTCGATCTGCTGAGCACACCCTCTTGGGAAGAGCATGCTCACGTAGAACAGCGATCGCAATGCTGAAAAACTGAACATATCAACCTGCTGCTGTATGTACATTTCAGACACCTTCAGAAACTTCGGGAGTCATTTCCTCATAGTGGTGTTGCTCTATTTCCGTGATATCCTGAGCTCACCCTCTTCGGAAGAGCATGTTCACGTAGAACAGCGATCGCAATTTTGAAAACCAACCCCTTCCACCTGCTGCTTTATGTACATTTCAATCACCTTCAGAAATTTGGGGAGTAATTTCCTCGTAGTAGTGTTGCTCTATTTTCGTGATTTCCGGAGCACACCCTCTTCGAAAGAGGATGTTTTGTAGAACAACGATTGCAATGCTGAAAACCAACCACATCCACCTGCTGCTGTGTGTACATGTCAGTCACCTTCAGAAACTTGGGGAGTAATTTCCTCATAGTGGTGTTGCTCTATTTTCGTGATTTCCTGAGCACACCCTCTTCGAAAGACCATGCTCATGTAGAACAACGATCGCAATGCTGAAAAACCGACCACATCCACCTGCTGCTGTGTGTACATTTCAGTCACCTTCAGCAAGTTTAAGAGTAATTTCCTTGTAGTTGTATTGCTTTATTTTCTCGATCTGCTGAGCACACCCTCTTCGGAAGAGCATGTTTTGTAGAACAACGATTGCAATGCTGAAAAACCAACCACATCCACCTGCTGCTGTATGTACATTTCAGTCAACTTCAGAAACTTGGGGAATAATATCTTCATAGTAGTATTGCTCTATTTCCTCGATCTGCTGAGCACACCCTCTTGGGAAAAGCATGCTCACGTAGAACAGCGATCGCAAAGCTGAAAAACTGAACATATCAACCTGCTGCTGTATGTACATTTCAGACACTTCCGTGATCTTCTGAGCTCACCCTCTTCGGAAGAGCATGTTCACGTAGAACAGCGATCGCAATTTTGAAAACCAACCCCTTCCACCTGCTGCTTTATGTACATTTCAATCACCTTCAGAAATTTGGGGAGTAATTTCCTCGTAGTGGTGTTGCTCTATTTTCGTGATTTCCGGAGCACACCCTCTTCGAAAGACCAGGCTCATGTAGATCAACGATCGCAATGCTGAAAAACCGACCACATCCACCTGCTGCTGTGTGTACATTTCAGTCACCTTCAAGCAAGTTTAGGAGTAATTTCCTCGTAGTTGTATTGCTTTATTTTCTTCTGCTGAGTACACCCTCTTCGGAAGAGCATGTTCACGTAGAACAGCGATCGAAATGCTGATAACCAACCACATCCACCTGCTGCTTTATGTACATTTTAATCACCTTCAGAAACTTGGGGAGTAATTTCCTCGTAATGGTGTTGCTCTATTTCCGTAATCTCCTGAGCTTACCCTCTTCGGAAGAGCATGTTCACGTAGAACAGCGATCGCAAATTTGAAAACCAACCACTTTTATGTACATTTCAATCACCATCAGACATTTGGGGAGTAATTTCCTCGTAGTGGTGTTGCTCTATTTTCGTGATTTCCTGAGCACACCCTCTTCGAAAGACCAGGCTCATGTAGAACAACGATCGCAATGCTGAAAAACCGACCACATCCACCTGCTGCTGTGTGTACATTTCAGTCACCTTCAGCAAGTTTAGGAGTAATTTCCTCGTAGTTGTATTGCTTTATTTTCTCGATCTGCTGAGCACACCCTCTTCGGAAGAGCATGTTTTGTAGAACAACGATTGCAATGCTGAAAAACCAACCACATCCACCTGCTGCTGTATGTACATTTCAGTCAACTTCAGAAACTTGGGGAATAATATCTTCATAGTAGTATTGCTCTATTTCCTCGATCTGCTGAGCACACCCTCTTGGGAAAAGCATGCTCACGTAGAACAGCGATCGCAAAGCTGAAAAACTGAACATATCAACCTGCTGCTGTATGTACATTTCAGACACTTCCGTGATCTTCTGAGCTCACCCTCTTCGGAAGAGCATGTTCACGTTGAACAGCGATCGCAATTTTGAAAACCAACCCCTTCCACCTGCTGCTTTATGTACATTTCAATCACCTTCAGAAATTTGGATTTTCGTGATTTCCGGAGCACACCCTCTTCGAAAGACCAGGCTCATGTAGATCAACGATCGCAATGCTGTAAAACCGACCACATCCACCTTCTGCTGTGTGTACATTTCAGTCACCTTCAGAAACTTTAGTAATAATTTCCTCGAAGTTGTATTGCTTTATTTTCTCGATATGCTGAGCACACCCTCTTCGGAAGAGCATGTTCACGTAGAACAGCGATCGAAATGCTGATAACCAACCACATCCACCTGCTGCTTTATGTACATTTTAATCACCTTCAGAAACTTGGGGAGTAATTTCCTCGTAATGGTGTTGCTCTATTTCCGTGATCTCCTGAGCTTACCCTCTTCGGAAGAGCATGTTCACGTAGAACAGCGATCGCAAATTCAACACCATCACAGTACATTACATACGTACGTACGTACATTTCAATCACCATCAGACATTTGGGGAGTAATTTCCTCGTAGTGGTGTTGCTCTATTTTCGTGATTTCCTGAGCACACCCTCTTCGAAAGACCAGGCTCATGTAGAACAACGATCGCAATGCTGAAAAACCGACCACATCCACCTGCTGCTGTGTGTACATTTCAATCACCATCAGACATTTGGGGAGTAATTTCCTCGTAGTGGTGTTGCTCTATTTTCGTGATTTCCTGAGCACACCCTCTTCGAAAGACCAGGCTCATGTAGAACAACGATCGCAACGCTGAAAAACCGACCACATCCACCTGCTGCTGTGTGTACATTTCAGTCACCTTCAAGCAAGTTTAGGAGTAATTTCCTCGTAGTTGTATTGCTTTATTTTCTTCTCCTGAGCTTACCCTCTTCGGAAGAGCATGTTCACGTAGAACAGCGATCGCAAATTTGAAAACCAACCACTTCCACCTGCTGCTGTGTGTACATTTCAATCACCATCAGACATTTGGGGAGTAATTTCCTCGTAGTGGTGTTGCTCTATTTTCGTGATTTCCTGAGCACACCCTCTTCGAAAGACCAGGCTCATGTAGAACAACGATCGCAATGCTGAAAAACCGACCACATCCACCTGCTGCTGTGTGTACATTTCAGTCACCTTCAAGCAAGTTTAGGAGTAATTTCCTCGTAGTTGTATTGCTTTATTTTCTTCTGCTGAGTACACCCTCTTCGGAAGAGCATGTTCACGTAGAACAGCGATCGAAATGCTGATAACCAACCACATCCACCTGCTGCTTTATGTACATTTTAATCACCTTCAGAAACTTGGGGAGTAATTTCCTCGTAATGGTGTTGCTCTATTTCCGTGATCTCCTGAGCTTACCCTCTTCGGAAGAGCATGTTCACGTAGAACAGCGATCGCAAATTTGAAAACCAACCACTTCCACCTGCTGCTTTATGTACATTTCAATCACCATCAGACATTTGGGGAGTAATTTCCTCGTAGTGGTGTTGCTCTATTTTCGTGATTTCCTGAGCACACCCTCTTCGAAAGACCAGGCTCATGTAGAACAACGATCGCAATGCTGAAAAACCGACCACATCCACCTGCTGCAGTGTGTACATTTCAGTTAACTTCAGAAACTTGGGGAATAATATCTTCATAGTAGTATTGCTCTATTTCCTCGATCTGCTGAGCACACCCTCTTGGGAAAAGCATGCTCACGTAGAACAGCGATCGCAAAGCTGAAAAACTGAACATATCAACCTGCTGCTGTATGTACATTTCAGACGCTTCCGTGATCTTCTGAGCTCACCCTCTTCGGAAGAGCATGTTCACGTTAAACAGCGATCGCAATTTTGAAAACCAACCCCTTCCACCTGCTGCTTTATGTACATTTCAATCACCTTCAGAAACTTGGGGAGTAATTTCCTCGTAATGGTGTTGCTCTATTTCCGTGATCTCCTGAGCTTACCCTCTTCGGAAGAGCATGTTCACGTAGAACAGCGATCGCAAATTTGAAAACCAACCACTTCCACCTGCTGCTTTATGTACATTTCAATCACCATCAGACATTTGGGGAGTAATTTCCTCGTAGTGGTGTTGCTCTATTTTCGTGATTTCCTGAGCACACCCTCTTCGAAAGACCAGGCTCATGTAGAACAACGATCGCAATGCTGAAAAACCGACCACATCCACCTGCTGCTGTGTGTACATTTCAGTCACCTTCAGCAAGTTTAGGAGTAATTTCCTCGTAGTTGTATTGCTTTATTTTCTCGATCTGCTGAGCACACCCTCTTCGGAAGAGCATGTTTTGTAGAACAACGATTGCAATGCTGAAAAACCAACCACATCCACCTGCTGCTTTATGTACATTTCAATCACCATCAGACATTTGGGGAGTAATTTACTCGTAGTGGTGTTGCTCTATTTTCGTGATTTCCTGAGCACACCCTCTTCGAAAGACCAGGCTCATGTAGAACAACGATCGCAACGCTGAAAAACCGACCACATCCACCTGCTGCAGTGTGTACATTTCAGTCACCTTCAGAAACTTTAGGCATAATTTCCTCGTAGTTGTATTGCTTTATTTTCTCGATCTGCTGAGCTCACCCTCTTCGGAAGAACATGTTTTGTAGAACAACGATTGCACTGCTGAAAAACCAACCAAATCCAACTGCTGCTGTGTGTACATTTCAGTCACCTACAGAAACTTCGGGAGTAATTTCCTCATAGTGGTGTTGCTCTACTTCCGTGATTTCGTGAGCACACCCTCTTCGAAAGAGCATGTTTTGTAGAACAACGATTGCAATGCTGAAAAACCAACCACATCCACCTGCTGCTGTGTGTCCATTTCAGTCACCTTCAGAAATTTGGGGAGTAATTTCCTCGTAGTGGTGTTGCTCTATTTTCGTGATTTCCTGAGCACACCCTCTTCGGAAGAGCATGTTTTGTAGAACAACGATTGCAATGCTGAAAAACCAACCACATCCACCTGCTGCTGTGTGTACATGTCAGTCACCTTCAGAAACTTGGGGAGTAATTTCCTCATAGTGGTGTTGCTCTATTTTCGTGATTTCCTGAGCACACCCTCTTCGAAAGACCATGCTCATGTAGAATAACGATCGCAATGCTGAAAAACCGACCACATCCACCTGCTGCTGTGTGTACATTTCAGTCACCTTCAGCAAGTTTAGGAGTAATTTCCTCGTAGTTGTATTGCTTTATTTTCTCGATCTGCTGAGCACACCCTCTTCGGAAGAGCATGTTTTGTAGAACAACGATTGCAATGCTGAAAAACCAACCACATCCACCTGCTGCTGTATGTACATTTCAGTCAACTTCAGAAACTTGGGGAATAATATCTTCATAGTAGTATTGCTCTATTTCCTCGATCTGCTGAGCACACCCTCTTGGGAAAAGCATGCTCACGTAGAACAGCGATCGCAAAGCTGAAAAACTGAACATATCAACCTGCTGCTGTATGTACATTTCAGACACTTCCGTGACCTTCTGAGCTCACCCTCTTCGGAAGAGCATGTTCACGTAGAACTGCGATCGCAATTTTGAAAACCAACCCCTTCCACCTGCTGCTTTATGTACATTTCAATCACCTTCAGAAATTTGGGGAGTAATTTCCTCGTAGTGGTGTTGCTCTATTTTCGTGATTTCCGGAGCACACCCTCTTCGAAAGACCAGGCTCATGTAGATCAACGATCGCAATGCTGAAAAACCGACCACATCCACCTGCTGCTGTGTGTACATTTCAGTCACCTTCAGAAACTTTAGTAATAATTTCCTCGTAGTTGTATTGCTTTATTTTCCCGATCTGCTGAGCACACCCTCTTCGGAAGAGCATGTTCACGTAGAACAGCGATTGCATTGCTGAAAAACCAACCACATCCACCTGCTGCTGTATGTACATTTCAATCACCTCCAGAAACTTGGGGAGTAATTTCCTCGTAGTGGTGTTGCTCTATTTTCGTGATTTCCTGAGAACACCCTCTTCGAAAGAGCATGCTCATGTAAAACAACTATCGCAATGCTGAAAAACCGACCACATCCACCTGCTGCTGTGTGTACATTTCAGTCACCTTCAGAAACTTCGGGAGTAGTTTCCTCATAGTGGTGTTGCTCTATTTTCGTGATTTCCTGAGCACACCCTCTTTGAAAGACCATGCTCATGTAGAACAGCGATTGCAATGCTGAAAAACCAACCACATCCACCTGCTGCTGTGTGTACATTTCAGTCACCTTCAGAAACTTAGGGAGTAATTTCCTCATAGTGGTGTTGCTCTATTATCGTGATTTCCTGAGCACACCCTCTTCGGAAGAGCATGTTTTCTAGAACAACGATTGCAATGCTGAAAAACCAACCACATCCACTTGCTGCTGTGTGTACATTTCAGTCACCTTCAGGAACTTGGGGAGTAATTTCCTCATAGTGGTGTTGCTCTATTTTTGTGATTTCCTGAACACACCCTCTTCGGAAGAGCATGTTTTCTAGAACAACGATTGCAATGCTGAAAAACCAACCACATCCACTTGCTGCTGTGTGTACATTTCAGTAACCTTCAGAAAGTTTAGGAATAATTTCCTCGTAGTTGTATTGCTTTATTTTCTCGATCTGCTGAGCACACCCTCTTCGGAAGAGCATGTTTTGTAGAACAACGATTGCACTGCTGAAAAACCAACCATATCCAACTGCTGCTGTGTGTACATTTCAGTCACCTTCAGAAACTTCGGGAGTAATTTCCTCATAGTGGTGTTGCTCTACTTCCGTGATTTCGTGAGCACACCCTCTTCGAAAGAGCATGTTTTGTAGAACAACGATTGCAATGCTGAAAAACCAACCACATCCACCTGCTGCTGTGTGTACATGTCAGTCACCTTCAGAAATTTGGGGAGTAATTTCCTCGTAGTGGTGTTGCTCTATTTTCGTGATTTCCTGAGCACACCCTCTTCGGAAGAGCGTGTTTTGTAGAACAACGATTGCAATGCTGAAAAACCAACCACATCCACCTGCTGCTGTGTGTACATGTCAGTCACCTTCAGAAACTTGGGGAGTAATTTCCTCGTAGTGGTGTTGCTCTATTTTCGTGATTTCCTGAGAACACCCTCTTCGAAAGACCATGCTCATGTAGAACAACGATCGCAATGCTGAAAAACCGACCACATCCACCTGCTGCTGTGTGTACATTTCAGTCACCTTCAGAAACTTCGGGAGTAGTTTCCTCATAGTGGTGTTGCTCTATTTTCGTGATTTCCTGAGCACACCCTCTTTGAAAGACCATGCTCATGTAGAACAGCGATTGCAATGCTGAAAAACCAACCACATCCACCTGCTGCTGTGTGTACATTTCAGTCACCTTCAGAAACTTAGGGAGTAATTTCCTCATAGTGGTGTTGCTCTATTATCGTGATTTCCTGAGCACACCCTCTTCGGAAGAGCATGTTCACGTAGAACAGCGATCGCAAATTTGAAAACCAACCACTTCCAATTGCTGCTTTATGTACATTTCAATCACCATCAGACATTTGGGGAGTAATTTCCTCGTAGTGGTGTTGCTCTATTATCGTGATTTCCTGAGCACACCCTCTTCGAAAGACCAGGCTCATGTAGAACAACGATCGCAATGCTGAAAAACCGACCACATCCACCTGCTGCTGTGTGTACATTTCAGTCACCTTCAGCAAATTTAGGAGTAATTTCCTCGTAGTTGTATTGCTTTATTTTCTCGATCTGCTGCGAACACCCTCTTTGGAAGAGCATGTTTTGTAGAACAACGATCGCAATGCTGAAAAACTGAACATATCAACCTGCTGCTGTATGTACATTTCAGACACTTCCGTGATCTTCTGAGCTCACCCTCTTCGGAAGAGCATGTTCACGTAGAACAGCGATCGCAATGCTGAAAACCAACCACTTCCACCTGCTGCTTTATGTACATTTCAATCACCATCAGACATTTGGGGAGTAATTTCCTCGTAGTGGTGTTGCTCTATTTTCGTGATTTCCTGAGCACACCCTCTTCGAAAGACCAGGCTCATGTAGAACAACGATCGCAATGCTGAAAAACCGACCACATCCACCTGCTGCTGTGTGTACATTTCAGTCACCTTCAGAAACTTGGGGAGTAATTTCCTCATAGTGGTGTTGCTCTATTTTCGTGATTTCCTGAACACACCCTCTTCGGAAGAGCATGTTTTCTAGAACAACGATTGCAATGCTGAAAAACCAACCACATCCACTTGCTGCTGTGTGTACATTTCAGTAACCTTCAGAAAGTTTAGGAATAATTTCCTCGTAGTTGTATTGCTTTATTTTCTCGATCTGCTGAGCACACCCTCTTCGGAAGAGCATGTTTTGTAGAACAACGATTGCACTGCTGAAAAACCAACCATATCCAACTGCTGCTGTGTGTACATTTCAGTCACCTTCAGAAACTTCGGGAGTAATTTCCTCATAGTGGTGTTGCTCTACTTCCGTGATTTCGTGAGCACACCCTCTTCGAAAGAGCATGTTTTGTAGAACAACGATTGCAATGCTGAAAAACCAACCACATCCACCTGCTGCTGTGTGTACATGTCAGTCACCTTCAGAAATTTGGGGAGTAATTTCCTCGTAGTGGTGTTGCTCTATTTTCGTGATTTCCTGAGCACACCCTCTTCGGAAGAGCGTGTTTTGTAGAACAACGATTGCAATGCTGAAAAACCAACCACATCCACCTGCTGCTGTGTGTACATGTCAGTCACCTTCAGAAACTTGGGGAGTAATTTCCTCATAGTGGTGTTGCTCTATTTTCGTGATTTCCTGAGCACACCCTCTTCGAAAGACCATGCTCATGTAGAACAACGATTGCAATGCTGAAAAACCGACCACATCCACCTGCTGCTGTGTGTACATTTCAGTCACCTTCAGCAAGTTTAAGAGTAATTTCCTCGTAGTTGTATTGCATTATTTTCTCGATCTGCTGAGCACACCCTCTTCGGAAGAGCATGTTTTGTAGAACAACGATTGCAATGCTGAAAAACTGAACATGTCGATCTGCTGCTGTATGTACATTTCAGACACTTCCGTGATCTTCTGAGCTCACCCTCTTCGGAAGAGCATGTTCACGTAGAACAGCGATCGCAATTTTGAAAACCAACCCCTTCCACCTGCTGCTTTATGTACATTTCAATCACCTTCAGAAATTTGGGGAGTAATTTCCTCGTAGTGGTGTTGCTCTATTTTCGTGATTTCCGGAGCACACCCTCTTCGAAAGACCAGGCTCATGTAGATCAACGATCGCAATGCTGAAAAACCGATCACATCCACCTGCTGCTGTGTGTACATTTCAGTCACCTTCAGAAAATTTAGTAATAATTTCCTCGTAGTTGTATTGCTTTATTTTCCCGATCTGCTGAGCACACCCTCTTCGGAAGAGCATGTTCACGTAGAACAGCGATTGCAATGCTGAAAAACCAACCACATCCACCTGCTGCTGTATGTACATTTCAATCACCTCCAGAAACTTGGGGAGTAATTTCCTCGTAGTGGTGTTGCTCTATTTTCGTGATTTCCTGAGAACACCCTCTTCGAAAGAGCATGCTCATGTAAAACAACTATCGCAATGCTGAAAAACCGACCACATCCACCTGCTGCTGTGTGTACATTTCAGTCACCTTCAGAAACTTCGGGAGTAGTTTCCTCATAGTGGTGTTGCTCTATTTTCGTGATTTCCTGAGCACACCCTCTTTGAAAGACCATGCTCATGTAGAACAGCGATTGCAATGCTGAAAAACCGACCACATCCACCTGCTGCTGTGTGTACATTTCAGTCACCTTCAGCAAGTTTAGGAGTAATTTCCTCGTAGTTGTATTGCTTTATTTTCTCGATCTGCTGAGCACACCCTCTTCGGAAGAGCATGTTTTGTAGAACAACGATTGCACTGCTGAAAAACCAACCATATCCAACTGCTGCTGTGTGTACATTTCAGTCACCTTCAGAAACTTCGGGAGTAATTTCCTCATAGTGGTGTTGCTCTACTTCCGTGATTTCGTGAGCACACCCTCTTCGAAAGAGCATGTTTTGTAGAACAACGATTGCAATGCTGAAAAACCAACCACATCCACTTGCTGCTGTGTGTACATTTCAGTCACCTTCAGGAACTTGGGGAGTAATTTCCTCATAGTGGTGTTGCTCTATTTTTGTGATTTCCTGAACACACCCTCTTGGGAAAAGCATGCTCACGTAGAACAGCGATCGCAAAGCTGAAAAACTGAACATATCAACCTGCTGCTGTATGTACATTTCAGACACTTCCGTGACCTTCTGAGCTCACCCTCTTCGGAAGAGCATGTTCACGTAGAACTGCGATCGCAATTTTGAAAACCAACCCCTTCCACCTGCTGCTTTATGTACATTTCAATCACCTTCAGAAATTTGGGGAGTAATTTCCTCGTAGTGGTGTTGCTCTATTTTCGTGATTTCCGGAGCACACCCTCTTCGAAAGACCAGGCTCATGTAGATCAACGATCGCAATGCTGAAAAACCGACCACATCCACCTGCTGCTGTGTGTACATTTCAGTCACCTTCAGAAACTTTAGTAATAATTTCCTCGTAGTTGTATTGCTTTATTTTCCCGATCTGCTGAGCACACCCTCTTCGGAAGAGCATGTTCACGTAGAACAGCGATTGCATTGCTGAAAAACCAACCACATCCACCTGCTGCTGTATGTACATTTCAATCACCTCCAGAAACTTGGGGAGTAATTTCCTCGTAGTGGTGTTGCTCTATTTTCGTGATTTCCTGAGAACACCCTCTTCGAAAGAGCATGCTCATGTAAAACAACTATCGCAATGCTGAAAAACCGACCACATCCACCTGCTGCTGTGTGTACATTTCAGTCACCTTCAGAAACTTCGGGAGTAGTTTCCTCATAGTGGTGTTGCTCTATTTTCGTGATTTCCTGAGCACACCCTCTTTGAAAGACCATGCTCATGTAGAACAGCGATTGCAATGCTGAAAAACCAACCACATCCACCTGCTGCTGTGTGTACATTTCAGTCACCTTCAGAAACTTAGGGAGTAATTTCCTCATAGTGGTGTTGCTCTATTATCGTGATTTCCTGAGCACACCCTCTTCGGAAGAGCATGTTTTCTAGAACAACGATTGCAATGCTGAAAAACCAACCACATCCACTTGCTGCTGTGTGTACATTTCAGTCACCTTCAGGAACTTGGGGAGTAATTTCCTCATAGTGGTGTTGCTCTATTTTTGTGATTTCCTGAACACACCCTCTTCGGAAGAGCATGTTTTCTAGAACAACGATTGCAATGCTGAAAAACCAACCACATCCACTTGCTGCTGTGTGTACATTTCAGTAACCTTCAGAAAGTTTAGGAATAATTTCCTCGTAGTTGTATTGCTTTATTTTCTCGATCTGCTGAGCACACCCTCTTCGGAAGAGCATGTTTTGTAGAACAACGATTGCACTGCTGAAAAACCAACCATATCCAACTGCTGCTGTGTGTACATTTCAGTCACCTTCAGAAACTTCGGGAGTAATTTCCTCATAGTGGTGTTGCTCTACTTCCGTGATTTCGTGAGCACACCCTCTTCGAAAGAGCATGTTTTGTAGAACAACGATTGCAATGCTGAAAAACCAACCACATCCACCTGCTGCTGTGTGTACATGTCAGTCACCTTCAGAAATTTGGGGAGTAATTTCCTCGTAGTGGTGTTGCTCTATTTTCGTGATTTCCTGAGCACACCCTCTTCGGAAGAGCGTGTTTTGTAGAACAACGATTGCAATGCTGAAAAACCAACCACATCCACCTGCTGCTGTGTGTACATGTCAGTCACCTTCAGAAACTTGGGGAGTAATTTCCTCGTAGTGGTGTTGCTCTATTTTCGTGATTTCCTGAGAACACCCTCTTCGAAAGACCATGCTCATGTAGAACAACGATCGCAATGCTGAAAAACCGACCACATCCACCTGCTGCTGTGTGTACATTTCAGTCACCTTCAGAAACTTCGGGAGTAGTTTCCTCATAGTGGTGTTGCTCTATTTTCGTGATTTCCTGAGCACACCCTCTTTGAAAGACCATGCTCATGTAGAACAGCGATTGCAATGCTGAAAAACCAACCACATCCACCTGCTGCTGTGTGTACATTTCAGTCACCTTCAGAAACTTAGGGAGTAATTTCCTCATAGTGGTGTTGCTCTATTATCGTGATTTCCTGAGCACACCCTCTTCGGAAGAGCATGTTCACGTAGAACAGCGATCGCAAATTTGAAAACCAACCACTTCCAATTGCTGCTTTATGTACATTTCAATCACCATCAGACATTTGGGGAGTAATTTCCTCGTAGTGGTGTTGCTCTATTATCGTGATTTCCTGAGCACACCCTCTTCGAAAGACCAGGCTCATGTAGAACAACGATCGCAATGCTGAAAAACCGACCACATCCACCTGCTGCTGTGTGTACATTTCAGTCACCTTCAGCAAATTTAGGAGTAATTTCCTCGTAGTTGTATTGCTTTATTTTCTCGATCTGCTGCGAACACCCTCTTTGGAAGAGCATGTTTTGTAGAACAACGATCGCAATGCTGAAAAACTGAACATATCAACCTGCTGCTGTATGTACATTTCAGACACTTCCGTGATCTTCTGAGCTCACCCTCTTCGGAAGAGCATGTTCACGTAGAACAGCGATCGCAATGCTGAAAACCAACCACTTCCACCTGCTGCTTTATGTACATTTCAATCACCATCAGACATTTGGGGAGTAATTTCCTCGTAGTGGTGTTGCTCTATTTTCGTGATTTCCTGAGCACACCCTCTTCGAAAGACCAGGCTCATGTAGAACAACGATCGCAATGCTGAAAAACCGACCACATCCACCTGCTGCTGTGTGTACATTTCAGTCACCTTCAGAAACTTGGGGAGTAATTTCCTCATAGTGGTGTTGCTCTATTTTCGTGATTTCCTGAACACACCCTCTTCGGAAGAGCATGTTTTCTAGAACAACGATTGCAATGCTGAAAAACCAACCACATCCACTTGCTGCTGTGTGTACATTTCAGTAACCTTCAGAAAGTTTAGGAATAATTTCCTCGTAGTTGTATTGCTTTATTTTCTCGATCTGCTGAGCACACCCTCTTCGGAAGAGCATGTTTTGTAGAACAACGATTGCACTGCTGAAAAACCAACCATATCCAACTGCTGCTGTGTGTACATTTCAGTCACCTTCAGAAACTTCGGGAGTAATTTCCTCATAGTGGTGTTGCTCTACTTCCGTGATTTCGTGAGCACACCCTCTTCGAAAGAGCATGTTTTGTAGAACAACGATTGCAATGCTGAAAAACCAACCACATCCACCTGCTGCTGTGTGTACATGTCAGTCACCTTCAGAAATTTGGGGAGTAATTTCCTCGTAGTGGTGTTGCTCTATTTTCGTGATTTCCTGAGCACACCCTCTTCGGAAGAGCGTGTTTTGTAGAACAACGATTGCAATGCTGAAAAACCAACCACATCCACCTGCTGCTGTGTGTACATGTCAGTCACCTTCAGAAACTTGGGGAGTAATTTCCTCATAGTGGTGTTGCTCTATTTTCGTGATTTCCTGAGCACACCCTCTTCGAAAGACCATGCTCATGTAGAACAACGATTGCAATGCTGAAAAACCGACCACATCCACCTGCTGCTGTGTGTACATTTCAGTCACCTTCAGCAAGTTTAAGAGTAATTTCCTCGTAGTTGTATTGCATTATTTTCTCGATCTGCTGAGCACACCCTCTTCGGAAGAGCATGTTTTGTAGAACAACGATTGCAATGCTGAAAAACTGAACATGTCGATCTGCTGCTGTATGTACATTTCAGACACTTCCGTGATCTTCTGAGCTCACCCTCTTCGGAAGAGCATGTTCACGTAGAACAGCGATCGCAATTTTGAAAACCAACCCCTTCCACCTGCTGCTTTATGTACATTTCAATCACCTTCAGAAATTTGGGGAGTAATTTCCTCGTAGTGGTGTTGCTCTATTTTCGTGATTTCCGGAGCACACCCTCTTCGAAAGACCAGGCTCATGTAGATCAACGATCGCAATGCTGAAAAACCGATCACATCCACCTGCTGCTGTGTGTACATTTCAGTCACCTTCAGAAAATTTAGTAATAATTTCCTCGTAGTTGTATTGCTTTATTTTCCCGATCTGCTGAGCACACCCTCTTCGGAAGAGCATGTTCACGTAGAACAGCGATTGCAATGCTGAAAAACCAACCACATCCACCTGCTGCTGTATGTACATTTCAATCACCTCCAGAAACTTGGGGAGTAATTTCCTCGTAGTGGTGTTGCTCTATTTTCGTGATTTCCTGAGAACACCCTCTTCGAAAGAGCATGCTCATGTAAAACAACTATCGCAATGCTGAAAAACCGACCACATCCACCTGCTGCTGTGTGTACATTTCAGTCACCTTCAGAAACTTCGGGAGTAGTTTCCTCATAGTGGTGTTGCTCTATTTTCGTGATTTCCTGAGCACACCCTCTTTGAAAGACCATGCTCATGTAGAACAGCGATTGCAATGCTGAAAAACCGACCACATCCACCTGCTGCTGTGTGTACATTTCAGTCACCTTCAGCAAGTTTAGGAGTAATTTCCTCGTAGTTGTATTGCTTTATTTTCTCGATCTGCTGAGCACACCCTCTTCGGAAGAGCATGTTTTGTAGAACAACGATTGCACTGCTGAAAAACCAACCATATCCAACTGCTGCTGTGTGTACATTTCAGTCACCTTCAGAAACTTCGGGAGTAATTTCCTCATAGTGGTGTTGCTCTACTTCCGTGATTTCGTGAGCACACCCTCTTCGAAAGAGCATGTTTTGTAGAACAACGATTGCAATGCTGAAAAACCAACCACATCCACTTGCTGCTGTGTGTACATTTCAGTCACCTTCAGGAACTTGGGGAGTAATTTCCTCATAGTGGTGTTGCTCTATTTTTGTGATTTCCTGAACACACCCTCTTCGGAAGAGCATGTTTTCTAGAACAACGATTGCAATGCTGAAAAACCAACCACATCCACTTGCTGCTGTGTGTACATTTCAGTAACCTTCAGAAAGTTTAGGAATAATTTCCTCGTAGTTGTATTGCTTTATTTTCTCGATCTGCTGAGCACACCCTCTTCGGAAGAGCATGTTTTGTAGAACAACGATTGCACTGCTGAAAAACCAACCATATCCAACTGCTGCTGTGTGTACATTTCAGTCACCTTCAGAAACTTCGGGAGTAATTTCCTCATAGTGGTGTTGCTCTACTTCCGTGATTTCGTGAGCACACCCTCTTCGAAAGAGCATGTTTTGTAGAACAACGATTGCAATGCTGAAAAACCAACCACATCCACCTGCTGCTGTGTGTACATGTCAGTCACCTTCAGAAATTTGGGGAGTAATTTCCTCGTAGTGGTGTTGCTCTATTTTCGTGATTTCCTGAGCACACCCTCTTCGGAAGAGCGTGTTTTGTAGAACAACGATTGCAATGCTGAAAAACCAACCACATCCACCTGCTGCTGTGTGTACATGTCAGTCACCTTCAGAAACTTGGGGAGTAATTTCCTCGTAGTGGTGTTGCTCTATTTTCGTGATTTCCTGAGAACACCCTCTTCGAAAGACCATGCTCATGTAGAACAACGATCGCAATGCTGAAAAACCGACCACATCCACCTGCTGCTGTGTGTACATTTCAGTCACCTTCAGAAACTTCGGGAGTAGTTTCCTCATAGTGGTGTTGCTCTATTTTCGTGATTTCCTGAGCACACCCTCTTTGAAAGACCATGCTCATGTAGAACAGCGATTGCAATGCTGAAAAACCAACCACATCCACCTGCTGCTGTGTGTACATTTCAGTCACCTTCAGAAACTTAGGGAGTAATTTCCTCATAGTGGTGTTGCTCTATTATCGTGATTTCCTGAGCACACCCTCTTCGGAAGAGCATGTTCACGTAGAACAGCGATCGCAAATTTGAAAACCAACCACTTCCAATTGCTGCTTTATGTACATTTCAATCACCATCAGACATTTGGGGAGTAATTTCCTCGTAGTGGTGTTGCTCTATTATCGTGATTTCCTGAGCACACCCTCTTCGAAAGACCAGGCTCATGTAGAACAACGATCGCAATGCTGAAAAACCGACCACATCCACCTGCTGCTGTGTGTACATTTCAGTCACCTTCAGCAAATTTAGGAGTAATTTCCTCGTAGTTGTATTGCTTTATTTTCTCGATCTGCTGCGAACACCCTCTTTGGAAGAGCATGTTTTGTAGAACAACGATCGCAATGCTGAAAAACTGAACATATCAACCTGCTGCTGTATGTACATTTCAGACACTTCCGTGATCTTCTGAGCTCACCCTCTTCGGAAGAGCATGTTCACGTAGAACAGCGATCGCAATGCTGAAAACCAACCACTTCCACCTGCTGCTTTATGTACATTTCAATCACCATCAGACATTTGGGGAGTAATTTCCTCGTAGTGGTGTTGCTCTATTTTCGTGATTTCCTGAGCACACCCTCTTCGAAAGACCAGGCTCATGTAGAACAACGATCGCAATGCTGAAAAACCGACCACATCCACCTGCTGCTGTGTGTACATTTCAGTCACCTTCAGAAACTTGGGGAGTAATTTCCTCATAGTGGTGTTGCTCTATTTTCGTGATTTCCTGAACACACCCTCTTCGGAAGAGCATGTTTTCTAGAACAACGATTGCAATGCTGAAAAACCAACCACATCCACTTGCTGCTGTGTGTACATTTCAGTAACCTTCAGAAAGTTTAGGAATAATTTCCTCGTAGTTGTATTGCTTTATTTTCTCGATCTGCTGAGCACACCCTCTTCGGAAGAGCATGTTTTGTAGAACAACGATTGCACTGCTGAAAAACCAACCATATCCAACTGCTGCTGTGTGTACATTTCAGTCACCTTCAGAAACTTCGGGAGTAATTTCCTCATAGTGGTGTTGCTCTACTTCCGTGATTTCGTGAGCACACCCTCTTCGAAAGAGCATGTTTTGTAGAACAACGATTGCAATGCTGAAAAACCAACCACATCCACCTGCTGCTGTGTGTACATGTCAGTCACCTTCAGAAATTTGGGGAGTAATTTCCTCGTAGTGGTGTTGCTCTATTTTCGTGATTTCCTGAGCACACCCTCTTCGGAAGAGCGTGTTTTGTAGAACAACGATTGCAATGCTGAAAAACCAACCACATCCACCTGCTGCTGTGTGTACATGTCAGTCACCTTCAGAAACTTGGGGAGTAATTTCCTCATAGTGGTGTTGCTCTATTTTCGTGATTTCCTGAGCACACCCTCTTCGAAAGACCATGCTCATGTAGAACAACGATTGCAATGCTGAAAAACCGACCACATCCACCTGCTGCTGTGTGTACATTTCAGTCACCTTCAGCAAGTTTAAGAGTAATTTCCTCGTAGTTGTATTGCATTATTTTCTCGATCTGCTGAGCACACCCTCTTCGGAAGAGCATGTTTTGTAGAACAACGATTGCAATGCTGAAAAACTGAACATGTCGATCTGCTGCTGTATGTACATTTCAGACACTTCCGTGATCTTCTGAGCTCACCCTCTTCGGAAGAGCATGTTCACGTAGAACAGCGATCGCAATTTTGAAAACCAACCCCTTCCACCTGCTGCTTTATGTACATTTCAATCACCTTCAGAAATTTGGGGAGTAATTTCCTCGTAGTGGTGTTGCTCTATTTTCGTGATTTCCGGAGCACACCCTCTTCGAAAGACCAGGCTCATGTAGATCAACGATCGCAATGCTGAAAAACCGATCACATCCACCTGCTGCTGTGTGTACATTTCAGTCACCTTCAGAAAATTTAGTAATAATTTCCTCGTAGTTGTATTGCTTTATTTTCCCGATCTGCTGAGCACACCCTCTTCGGAAGAGCATGTTCACGTAGAACAGCGATTGCAATGCTGAAAAACCAACCACATCCACCTGCTGCTGTATGTACATTTCAATCACCTCCAGAAACTTGGGGAGTAATTTCCTCGTAGTGGTGTTGCTCTATTTTCGTGATTTCCTGAGAACACCCTCTTCGAAAGAGCATGCTCATGTAAAACAACTATCGCAATGCTGAAAAACCGACCACATCCACCTGCTGCTGTGTGTACATTTCAGTCACCTTCAGAAACTTCGGGAGTAGTTTCCTCATAGTGGTGTTGCTCTATTTTCGTGATTTCCTGAGCACACCCTCTTTGAAAGACCATGCTCATGTAGAACAGCGATTGCAATGCTGAAAAACCGACCACATCCACCTGCTGCTGTGTGTACATTTCAGTCACCTTCAGCAAGTTTAGGAGTAATTTCCTCGTAGTTGTATTGCTTTATTTTCTCGATCTGCTGAGCACACCCTCTTCGGAAGAGCATGTTTTGTAGAACAACGATTGCACTGCTGAAAAACCAACCATATCCAACTGCTGCTGTGTGTACATTTCAGTCACCTTCAGAAACTTCGGGAGTAATTTCCTCATAGTGGTGTTGCTCTACTTCCGTGATTTCGTGAGCACACCCTCTTCGAAAGAGCATGTTTTGTAGAACAACGATTGCAATGCTGAAAAACCAACCACATCCACTTGCTGCTGTGTGTACATTTCAGTCACCTTCAGGAACTTGGGGAGTAATTTCCTCATAGTGGTGTTGCTCTATTTTTGTGATTTCCTGAACACACCCTCTTCGGAAGAGCATGTTTTCTAGAACAACGATTGCAATGCTGAAAAACCAACCACATCCACTTGCTGCTGTGTGTACATTTCAGTAACCTTCAGAAAGTTTAGGAATAATTTCCTCGTAGTTGTATTGCTTTATTTTCTCGATCTGCTGAGCACACCCTCTTCGGAAGAGCATGTTTTGTAGAACAACGATTGCACTGCTGAAAAACCAACCATATCCAACTGCTGCTGTGTGTACATTTCAGTCACCTTCAGAAACTTCGGGAGTAATTTCCTCATAGTGGTGTTGCTCTACTTCCGTGATTTCGTGAGCACACCCTCTTCGAAAGAGCATGTTTTGTAGAACAACGATTGCAATGCTGAAAAACCAACCACATCCACCTGCTGCTGTGTGTACATGTCAGTCACCTTCAGAAATTTGGGGAGTAATTTCCTCGTAGTGGTGTTGCTCTATTTTCGTGATTTCCTGAGCACACCCTCTTCGGAAGAGCGTGTTTTGTAGAACAACGATTGCAATGCTGAAAAACCAACCACATCCACCTGCTGCTGTGTGTACATGTCAGTCACCTTCAGAAACTTGGGGAGTAATTTCCTCATAGTGGTGTTGCTCTATTTTCGTGATTTCCTGAGCACACCCTCTTCGAAAGACCATGCTCATGTAGAACAACGATCGCAATGCTGAAAAACCGACCACATCCACCTGCTGCTGTGTGTACATTTCAGTCACCTTCAGAAACTTCGGGAGTAGTTTCCTCATAGTGGTGTTGCTCTATTTTCGTGATTTCCTGAGCACACCCTCTTTGAAAGACCATGCTCATGTAGAACAGCGATTGCAATGCTGAAAAACCGACCACATCCACCTGCTGCTGTGTGTACATTTCAGTCACCTTCAGAAACTTCGGGAGTAGTTTCCTCATAGTGGTGTTGCTCTATTTTCGTGATTTCCTGAGCACACCCTCTTTGAAAGACCATGCTCATGTAGAACAGCGATTGCAATGCTGAAAAACCGACCACATCCACCTGCTGCTGTATGTACATTTCAGTCAACTTCAGAAACTTGGGGAATAATATCTTCATAGTAGTATTGCTCTATTTCCTCGATCTGCTGAGCACACCCTCTTGGGAAAAGCATGCTCACGTAGAACAGCGATCGCAAAGCTGAAAAACTGAACATATCAACCTGCTGCTGTATGTACATTTCAGACACTTCCGTGATCTTCTGAGCTCACCCTCTTCGGAAGAGCATGTTCACGTAGAACAGCGATCGCAATTTTGAAAGCCAACCCCTTCCACCTGCTGCTTTATGTACATTTCAATCACCTTCAGAAATTTGGGGAGTAATTTCCTCGTAGTGGTGTTGCTCTATTTTCGTGATTTCCGGAGCACACCCTCTTCGAAAGACCAGGCTCATGTAGATCAACGATCGCAATGCTGAAAAACCGATCACATCCACCTGCTGCTGTGTGTACATTTCAGTCACCTTCAGAAACTTTAGTAATAATTTCCTCGTAGTTGTATTGCTTTATTTTCCCGATCTGCTGAGCACACCCTCTTCGGAAGAGCATGTTCACGTAGAACAGCGATTGCAATGCTGAAAAACCAACCACATCCACCTGCTGCTGTATGTACATTTCAATCACCTCCAGAAACTTGGGGAGTAATTTCCTCGTAGTGGTGTTGCTCTATTTTCGTGATTTCCTGAGAACACCCTCTTCGAAAGAGCATGCTCATGTAAAACAACTATCGCAATGCTGAAAAACCGACCACATCCACCTGCTGCTGTGTGTACATTTCAGTCACCTTCAGAAACTTCGGGAGTAGTTTCCTCATAGTGGTGTTGCTCTATTTTCGTGATTTCCTGAGCACGCCCTCTTTGAAAGACCATGCTCATGTAGAACAGCGATTGCAATGCTGAAAAACCGACCACATCCACCTGCTGCTGTGTATACATGTCAGTCACCTTCAGAAATTTGGGGAGTAATTTCCTCGTAGTGGTGTTGCTCTATTTTCGTGATTTCCTGAGCACACCCTCTTCGGAAGAGCGTGTTTTGTAGAACAACGATTGCAATGCTGAAAAACCAACCACATCCACCTGCTGCTGTGTGTACATGTCAGTCACCTTCAGAAACTTGGGGAGTAATTTCCTCATAGTGGTGTTGCTCTATTTTCGTGATTTCCTGAGCACACCCTCTTCGAAAGACCATGCTCATGTAGAACAACGATCGCAATGCTGAAAAACCGACCACATCCACCTGCTGCTGTGTGTACATTTCAGTCACCTTCAGCAAGTTTAAGAGTAATTTCCTCGTAGTTGTATTGCATTATTTTCTCGATCTGCTGAGCACACCCTCTCCGGAAGAGCATGTTTTCTAGAACAACGATTGCAATGCTGAAAAACCAACCACATCCACCTGCTGCTGTATGTACATTTCAGTCAACTTCAGAAACTTGGGGAATAATATCTTCATAGTAGTATTGCTCTATTTCCTCGATCTGCTGAGCACACCCTCTTGGGAAAAGCATGCTCACGTAGAACAGCGATCGCAAAGCTGAAAAACTGAACATATCAACCTGCTGCTGTATGTACATTTCAGACACCTTCAGAAACTTCGGGAGTCATTTCCTCATGGTGGTGTTGCTCTATTTCCGTGATTTCCTGAGCACACCCTCTTTGAAAGACCATGCTCATGTAGAACAGCGATTGCAATGCTGAAAAACCAACCACATCCACCTGCTGCTATATGTACATTTCAGTCAACTTCAGAAACTTGGGGAATAATATCTTCATAGTAGTATTGCTCTATTTCCTCGATCTGCTGAGCACACCCTCTTGGGAAAAGCATGCTCACGTAGAACAGCGATCGCAAAGCTGAAAAACTGAACATATCAACCTGCTGCTGTATGTACATTTCAGACACTTCCGTGATCTTCTGAGCTCACCCTCTTCGGAAGAGCATGTTCACGTAGAACAGCGATCGCAATTTTGAAAACCAACCCCTTCCACCTGCTGCTTTATGTACATTTCAATCACCTTCAGAAATTTGGGGAGTAATTTCCTCGTAGTGGTGTTGCTCTATTTTCGTGATTTCCGGAGCACACCCTCTTCGAAAGACCAGGCTCATGTAGATCAACGATCGCAATGCTGAAAAACCGATCACATCCACCTGCTGCTGTGTGTACATTTCAGTCACCTTCAGAAAATTTAGTAATAATTTCCTCGTAGTTGTATTGCTTTATTTTCCCGACCTGCTGAGCACACCCTCTTCGGAAGAGCATGTTCACGTAGAACAGCGATCGCAATGCTGAAAACCAACCACTTCCACCTGCTGCTTTATGTACATTTCAATAACCATCAGACATTTGGGGAGTAATTTCCTCGTAGTGGTGTTGCTCTATTTTCGTGATTTCCTGAGCACACCCTCTTCGAAAGACCAGGCTCATGTAGAACAACGATCGCAATGCTGAAAAACCGACCACATCCACCTGCTGCTGTGTGTACATTTCAGTCACCTTCAGAAACTTGGGGAGTAATTTCCTCATAGTGGTGTTGCTCTATTTTCGTGATTTCCTGAACACACCCTCTTCGGAAGAGCATGTTTTCTAGAACAACGATTGCAATGCTGAAAAACCAACCACATCCACTTGCTGCTGTGTGTACATTTCAGTAACCTTCAGAAAGTTTAGGAATAATTTCCTCGTAGTTGTATTGCTTTATTTTCTCGATCTGCTGAGCACACCCTCTTCGGAAGAGCATGTTTTGTAGAACAACGATTGCACTGCTGAAAAACCAACCATATCCAACTGCTGCTGTGAGTACATTTCAGTCACCTTCAGAAACTTCGGGAGTAATTTCCTCATAGTGGTGTTGCTCTACTTCCGTGATTTCGTGAGCACACCCTCTTCGAAAGAGCATGTTTTGTAGAACAGCGATCGCAAAGCTGAAAAACTGAACATATCAACCTGCTGCTGTATGTACATTTCAGACACCTTCAGAAACTTCGGGAGTCATTTCCTCATGGCGGTGTTGCTCTATTTCCGTGATATCCTGAGCTCACCCTCTTCGGAAGAGCATGTTCACGTAGAACAGCGATCGCAATTTTGAAAACCAACCCCTTCCACCTGCTGCTTTATGTACATTTCAATCACCTTCAGAAATTTGGGGAGTAATTTCCTCGTAGTGGTGTTGCTCTATTTTCGTGATTTCCTGAGCACACCCTCTTCGAAAGACCATGCTCACGTAGAACAACGATCGCAATGCTGAAAAACCGACCACATCCACCTGCTGCTGTGTGTACATTTCAGTCACCTTCAGCAAGTTTAGGAGTAATTTCCTCGTAGTGGTGTTGCTCTATTTTCGTGATTTCCTGAGCACACCCTCTTCGGAAGAGCATGTTTTGTAGAACAACGATTGCAATGCTGAAAAACCAACCACATCCACCTGCTGCTGTGTGTACATGTCAGTCACCTTCAGAAACTTGGGGAGTAATTTCCTCATAGTGGTGTTGCTCTATTTTCGTGATTTCCTGAGCACACCCTCTTCGAAAGACCATGCTCATGTAGAACAACGATCGCAATGCTGAAAAACCGACCACATCCACCTGCTGCTGTGTGTACATTTCAGCCACCTTCAGCAAGTTTAGGAGTAATTTCCTCGTAGTAGTATTGCTTTATTTTCTCGATCTGCTGAGCACACCCTCTTCGGAAGAGCATGTTTTGTAGAACAACGATTGCAATGCTGAAAAACCAACCACATCCACCTGCTGCTGTATGTACATTTCAGTCAACTTCAGAAACTTGGGGAATAATATCTTCATAGTAGTATTGCTCTATTTCCTCGATCTGCTGAGCACACCCTCTTGGGAAAAGCATGCTCACGTAGAACAGCGATCGCAAAGCTGAAAAACTGAACATATCAACCTGCTGCTGTATGTACATTTCAGACACTTCCGTGATCTTCTGAGTTCACCCTCTTCGGAAGAGCATGTTCACGTAGAACAGCGATCGCAATTTTGAAAACCAACCCCTTCCACCTGCTGCTGTGTGTACATTTCAGACACCTTCAGAAACTTCGGGAGTCATTTCCTCATGGCGGTGTTGCTCTATTTCCGTGATATCCTGAGCTCACCCTCTTCGGAAGAGCATGTTCACGTAGAACAGCGATCGCAATTTTGAAAACCAACCCCTTCCACCTGCTGCTTTATGTACATTTCAATCACCTTCAGAAATTTGGGGAGTAATTTCCTCGTAGTGGTGTTGCTCTATTTTCGTGATTTCCGGAGCACACCCTCTTCGAAAGACCAGGCTCATGTAGATCAACGATCGCAATGCTGAAAAACCGATCACATCCACCTGCTGCTGTGTGTACATTTCAGTCACCTTCAGAAACTTTAGTAATAATTTCCTCGTAGTTGTATTGCTTTATTTTCCCGATCTGCTGAGCACACCCTCTTCGGAAGAGCATGTTCACGTAGAACAGCGATTGCAATGCTGAAAAACCAACCACATCCACCTGCTGCTGTATGTACATTTCAATTACCTCCAGAAACTTGGGGAGTAATTTCCTCGTAGTGGTGTTGCTCTATTTTCGTGATTTCCTGAGAACACCCTCTTCGAAAGAGCATGCTCATGTAAAACAACTATCGCAATGCTGAATAACCGACCACATCCACCTGCTGCTGTGTGTACATTTCAGTCACCTTCAGAAACTTCGGGAGTAGTTTCCTCATAGTGGTGTTGCTCTATTTTCGTGATTTCCTGAGCACACCCTCTTTGAAAGACCATGCTCATGTAGAACAGCGATTGCAATGCTGAAAAACCAACCACATCCACCTGCTGCTGTGTGTACATTTCAGCCACCTTCAGAAACTTAGGGAGTAATTTCCTCATAGTAGTTTTGCTCTATTTCCGTGATCTCCTGACCTCACCCTCTTGGGAAAAGCATGCTCACGTAGAACAGCGATCGCAAAGCTGAAAAACTGAACATATCAACCTGCTGCTGTATGTACATTTCAGACACCTTCAGAAACTTCGGGAGTCATTTCCTCATGGCGGTGTTGCTCTATTTCCGTGATATCCTGAGCTCACCCTCTTCGGAAGAGCATGTTCACGTAGAACAGCGATCGCAATTTTGAAAACCAACCCCTTCCACCTGCTGCTTTATGTACATTTCAATCACCTTCAGAAATTTGGGGAGTAATTTCCTCGTAGTGGTGTTGCTCTATTTTCGTGATTTCCTGAGCACGCCCTCTTCGAAAGACCATGCTCACGTAGAACAACGATCGCAATGCTGAAAAACCGACCACATCCACCTGCTGCTGTGTGTACATTTCAGTCACCTTCAGCAAGTTTAGGAGTAATTTCCTCGTAGTGGTGTTGCTCTATTTTCGTGATTTCCTGAGCACACCCTCTTCGGAAGAGCATGTTTTGTAGAACAACGATTGCAATGCTGAAAAACCAACCACATCCACCTGCTGCTGTGTGTACATGTCAGTCACCTTCAGAAACTTGGGGAGTAATTTCCTCATAGTGGTGTTGCTCTATTTTCGTGATTTCCTGAGCACACCCTCTTCGAAAGACCATGCTCATGTAGAACAACGATCGCAATGCTGAAAAACCGACCACATCCACCTGCTGCTGTGTGTACATTTCAGCCACCTTCAGCAAGTTTAGGAGTAATTTCCTCGTAGTAGTATTGCTTTATTTTCTCGATCTGCTGAGCACACCCTCTTCGGAAGAGCATGTTTTGTAGAACAACGATTGCAATGCTGAAAAACCAACCACATCCACCTGCTGCTGTATGTACATTTCAGTCAACTTCAGAAACTTGGGGAATAATATCTTCATAGTAGTATTGCTCTATTTCCTCGATCTGCTGAGCACACCCTCTTGGGAAAAGCATGCTCACGTAGAACAGCGATCGCAAAGCTGAAAAACTGAACATATCAACCTGCTGCTGTATGTACATTTCAGACACTTCCGTGATCTTCTGAGTTCACCCTCTTCGGAAGAGCATGTTCACGTAGAACAGCGATCGCAATTTTGAAAACCAACCCCTTCCACCTGCTGCTTTATGTACATTTCAATCACCTTCAGAAATTTGGGGAGTAATTTCCTCGTAGTGGTGTTGCTCTATTTTCGTGATTTCCGGAGCACACCCTCTTCGAAAGACCAGGCTCATGTAGATCAACGATCGCAATGCTGAAAAACCGATCACATCCACCTGCTGCTGTGTGTACATTTCAGTCACCTTCAGAAACTTTAGTAATAATTTCCTCGTAGTTGTATTGCTTTATTTTCCCGATCTGCTGAGCACACCCTCTTCGGAAGAGCATGTTCACGTAGAACAGCGATTGCAATGCTGAAAAACCAACCACATCCACCTGCTGCTGTATGTACATTTCAATTACCTCCAGAAACTTGGGGAGTAATTTCCTCGTAGTGGTGTTGCTCTATTTTCGTGATTTCCTGAGAACACCCTCTTCGAAAGAGCATGCTCATGTAAAACAACTATCGCAATGCTGAATAACCGACCACATCCACCTGCTGCTGTGTGTACATTTCAGTCACCTTCAGAAACTTCGGGAGTAGTTTCCTCATAGTGGTGTTGCTCTATTTTCGTGATTTCCTGAGCACACCCTCTTTGAAAGACCATGCTCATGTAGAACAGCGATTGCGATGCTGAAAAACCAACCACATCCACCTGCTGCTGTGTGTACATTTCAGCCACCTTCAGAAACTTAGGGAGTAATTTCCTCATAGTAGTTTTGCTCTATTTCCGTGATCTCCTGACCTCACCCTCTTGGGAAAAGCATGCTCACGTAGAACAGCGATCGCAAAGCTGAAAAACTGAACATATCAACCTGCTGCTGTATGTACATTTCAGACACCTTCAGAAACTTCGGGAGTCATTTCCTCATGGCGGTGTTGCTCTATTTCCGTGATATCCTGAGCTCACCCTCTTCGGAAGAGCATGTTCACGTAGAACAGCGATCGCAATTTTGAAAACCAACCCCTTCCACCTGCTGCTTTATGTACATTTCAATCACCTTCAGAAATTTGGGGAGTAATTTCCTCGTAGTGGTGTTGCTCTATTTTCGTGATTTCCGGAGCACACCCTCTTCGAAAGACCAGACTCATGTAGATCAACGATCGCAATGCTGAAAAACCGACCACATCCACCTGCTGCTGTGTGTACATTTCAGTCACCTTCAGAAACTTGGGGAGTAATTTCCTCATAGTGGTGTTGCTCTATTTTCGTGATTTCCTGAACACACCCTCTTCGGAAGAGCATGTTTTCTAGAACAACGATTGCAATGCTGAAAAACCAACCACATCCACTTGCTGCTGTGTGTACATTTCAGTAACCTTCAGAAAGTTTAGGAATAATTTCCTCGTAGTTGTATTGCTTTATTTTCTCGATCTGCTGAGCACACCCTCTTCGGAAGAGCATGTTTTGTAGAACAACGATTGCACTGCTGAAAAACCAACCATATCCAACTGCTGCTGTGTGTACATTTCAGTCACCTTCAGAAACTTCGGGAGTAATTTCCTCATAGTGGTGTTGCTCTACTTCCGTGATTTCGTGAGCACACCCTCTTCGAAAGAGCATGTTTTGTAGAACAACGATCGCAATGCTGAAAAACTGAACATATCAACCTGCTGCTGTATGTACATTTCAGACACTTCCGTGATCTTCTGAGCTCACCCTCTTCGGAAGAGCATGTTCACGTAGAACAGCGATCGCAATGCTGAAAACCAACCACTTCCACCTGCTGCTTTATGTACATTTCAATCACCATCAGACATTTGGGGAGTAATTTCCTCGTAGTGGTGTTGCTCTATTTTCGTGATTTCCTGAGCACACCCTCTTCGAAAGACCAGGCTCATG
The DNA here is from genome assembly GCA_949091785.1 of Polymixis lichenea. Taxonomy (NCBI): domain Eukaryota; kingdom Metazoa; phylum Arthropoda; class Insecta; order Lepidoptera; family Noctuidae; genus Polymixis; species Polymixis lichenea. Next base: position 18,356,062 of record OX420931.1, on the reverse strand, counting down.
TAGAACAACGATCGCAATGCTGAAAAACCGACCACATCCACCTGCTGCTGTGTGTACATTTCAGTCACCTTCAGAAACTTGGGGAGTAATTTCCTCATAGTGGTGTTGCTCTATTTTCGTGATTTCCTGAACACACCCTCTTCGGAAGAGCATGTTTTCTAGAACAACGATTGCAATGCTGAAAAACCAACCACATCCACTTGCTGCTGTGTGTACATTTCAGTAACCTTCAGAAAGTTTAGGAATAATTTCCTCGTAGTTGTATTGCTTTATTTTCTCGATCTGCTGAGCACACCCTCTTCGGAAGAGCATGTTTTGTAGAACAACGATTGCACTGCTGAAAAACCAACCATATCCAACTGCTGCTGTGTGTACATTTCAGTCACCTTCAGAAACTTCGGGAGTAATTTCCTCATAGTGGTGTTGCTCTACTTCCGTGATTTCGTGAGCACACCCTCTTCGAAAGAGCATGTTTTGTAGAACAACGATTGCAATGCTGAAAAACCAACCACATCCACCTGCTGCTGTGTGTACATGTCAGTCACCTTCAGAAATTTGGGGAGTAATTTCCTCGTAGTGGTGTTGCTCTATTTTCGTGATTTCCTGAGAACACCCTCTTCGAAAGAGCATGCTCATGTAAAACAACTATCGCAATGCTGAATAACCGACCACATCCACCTGCTGCTGTGTGTACATTTCAGTCACCTTCAGAAACTTCGGGAGTAGTTTCCTCATAGTGGTGTTGCTCTATTTTCGTGATTTCCTGAGCACACCCTCTTTGAAAGACCATGCTCATGTAGAACAGCGATTGCGATGCTGAAAAACCAACCACATCCACCTGCTGCTGTGTGTACATTTCAGCCACCTTCAGAAACTTAGGGAGTAATTTCCTCATAGTAGTTTTGCTCTATTTCCGTGATCTCCTGACCTCACCCTCTTGGGAAAAGCATGCTCACGTAGAACAGCGATCGCAAAGCTGAAAAACTGAACATATCAACCTGCTGCTGTATGTACATTTCAGACACCTTCAGAAACTTCGGGAGTCATTTCCTCATGGCGGTGTTGCTCTATTTCCGTGATATCCTGAGCTCACCCTCTTCGGAAGAGCATGTTCACGTAGAACAGCGATCGCAATTTTGAAAACCAACCCCTTCCACCTGCTGCTTTATGTACATTTCAATCACCTTCAGAAATTTGGGGAGTAATTTCCTCGTAGTGGTGTTGCTCTATTTTCGTGATTTCCGGAGCACACCCTCTTTGAAAGACCAGACTCATGTAGATCAACGATCGCAATGCTGAAAAACCGACCACATCCACCTGCTGCTGTGTGTACATTTCAGTCACCTTCAGAAACTTGGGGAGTAATTTCCTCATAGTGGTGTTGCTCTATTTTCGTGATTTCCTGAACACACCCTCTTCGGAAGAGCATGTTTTCTAGAACAACGATTGCAATGCTGAAAAACCAACCACATCCACTTGCTGCTGTGTGTACATTTCAGTAACCTTCAGAAAGTTTAGGAATAATTTCCTCGTAGTTGTATTGCTTTATTTTCTCGATCTGCTGAGCACACCCTCTTCGGAAGAGCATGTTTTGTAGAACAACGATTGCACTGCTGAAAAACCAACCATATCCAACTGCTGCTGTGTGTACATTTCAGTCACCTTCAGAAACTTCGGGAGTAATTTCCTCATAGTGGTGTTGCTCTACTTCCGTGATTTCGTGAGCACACCCTCTTCGAAAGAGCATGTTTTGTAGAACAACGATCGCAATGCTGAAAAACTGAACATATCAACCTGCTGCTGTATGTACATTTCAGACACTTCCGTGATCTTCTGAGCTCACCCTCTTCGGAAGAGCATGTTCACGTAGAACAGCGATCGCAATGCTGAAAACCAACCACTTCCACCTGCTGCTTTATGTACATTTCAATCACCATCAGACATTTGGGGAGTAATTTCCTCGTAGTGGTGTTGCTCTATTTTCGTGATTTCCTGAGCACACCCTCTTCGAAAGACCAGGCTCATGTAGAACAACGATCGCAATGCTGAAAAACCGACCACATCCACCTGCTGCTGTGTGTACATTTCAGTCACCTTCAGAAACTTGGGGAGTAATTTCCTCATAGTGGTGTTGCTCTATTTTCGTGATTTCCTGAACACACCCTCTTCGGAAGAGCATGTTTTCTAGAACAACGATTGCAATGCTGAAAAACCAACCACATCCACTTGCTGCTGTGTGTACATTTCAGTAACCTTCAGAAAGTTTAGGAATAATTTCCTCGTAGTTGTATTGCTTTATTTTCTCGATCTGCTGAGCACACCCTCTTCGGAAGAGCATGTTTTGTAGAACAACGATTGCACTGCTGAAAAACCAACCATATCCAACTGCTGCTGTGTGTACATTTCAGTCACCTTCAGAAACTTCGGGAGTAATTTCCTCATAGTGGTGTTGCTCTACTTCCGTGATTTCGTGAGCACACCCTCTTCGAAAGAGCATGTTTTGTAGAACAACGATTGCAATGCTGAAAAACCAACCACATCCACCTGCTGCTGTGTGTACATGTCAGTCACCTTCAGAAATTTGGGGAGTAATTTCCTCGTAGTGGTGTTGCTCTATTTTCGTGATTTCCTGAGCACACCCTCTTCGGAAGAGCGTGTTTTGTAGAACAACGATTGCAATGCTGAAAAACCAACCACATCCACCTGCTGCTGTGTGTACATGTCAGTCACCTTCAGAAACTTGGGGAGTAATTTCCTCATAGTGGTGTTGCTCTATTTTCGTGATTTCCTGAGCACACCCTCTTCGAAAGACCATGCTCATGTAGAACAACGATTGCAATGCTGAAAAACCGACCACATCCACCTGCTGCTGTGTGTACATTTCAGTCACCTTCAGCAAGTTTAAGAGTAATTTCCTCGTAGTTGTATTGCATTATTTTCTCGATCTGCTGAGCACACCCTCTTCGGAAGAGCATGTTTTGTAGAACAACGATTGCAATGCTGAAAAACTGAACATGTCAATCTGCTGCTGTATGTACATTTCAGACACTTCCGTGATCTTCTGAGCTCACCCTCTTCGGAAGAGCATGTTCACGTAGAACAGCGATCGCAATTTTGAAAACCAACCCCTTCCACCTGCTGCTTTATGTACATTTCAATCACCTTCAGAAATTTGGGGAGTAATTTCCTCGTAGTGGTGTTGCTCTATTTTCGTGATTTCCGGAGCACACCCTCTTCGAAAGACCAGGCTCATGTAGATCAACGATCGCAATGCTGAAAAACCGATCACATCCACCTGCTGCTGTGTGTACATTTCAGTCACCTTCAGAAAATTTAGTAATAATTTCCTCGTAGTTGTATTGCTTTATTTTCCCGATCTGCTGAGCACACCCTCTTCGGAAGAGCATGTTCACGTAGAACAGCGATTGCAATGCTGAAAAACCAACCACATCCACCTGCTGCTGTATGTACATTTCAATCACCTCCAGAAACTTGGGGAGTAATTTCCTCGTAGTGGTGTTGCTCTATTTTCGTGATTTCCTGAGAACACCCTCTTCGAAAGAGCATGCTCATGTAAAACAACTATCGCAATGCTGAAAAACCGACCACATCCACCTGCTGCTGTGTGTACATTTCAGTCACCTTCAGAAACTTCGGGAGTAGTTTCCTCATAGTGGTGTTGCTCTATTTTCGTGATTTCCTGAGCACACCCTCTTTGAAAGACCATGCTCATGTAGAACAGCGATTGCAATGCTGAAAAACCGACCACATCCACCTGCTGCTGTGTGTACATTTCAGTCACCTTCAGCAAGTTTAGGAGTAATTTCCTCGTAGTTGTATTGCTTTATTTTCTCGATCTGCTGAGCACACCCTCTTCGGAAGAGCATGTTTTGTAGAACAACGATTGCACTGCTGAAAAACCAACCATATCCAACTGCTGCTGTGTGTACATTTCAGTCACCTTCAGAAACTTCGGGAGTAATTTCCTCATAGTGGTGTTGCTCTACTTCCGTGATTTCGTGAGCACACCCTCTTCGAAAGAGCATGTTTTGTAGAACAACGATTGCAATGCTGAAAAACCAACCACATCCACTTGCTGCTGTGTGTACATTTCAGTCACCTTCAGGAACTTGGGGAGTAATTTCCTCATAGTGGTGTTGCTCTATTTTTGTGATTTCCTGAACACACCCTCTTCGGAAGAGCATGTTTTCTAGAACAACGATTGCAATGCTGAAAAACCAACCACATCCACTTGCTGCTGTGTGTACATTTCAGTAACCTTCAGAAAGTTTAGGAATAATTTCCTCGTAGTTGTATTGCTTTATTTTCTCGATCTGCTGAGCACACCCTCTTCGGAAGAGCATGTTTTGTAGAACAACGATTGCACTGCTGAAAAACCAACCATATCCAACTGCTGCTGTGTGTACATTTCAGTCACCTTCAGAAACTTCGGGAGTAATTTCCTCATAGTGGTGTTGCTCTACTTCCGTGATTTCGTGAGCACACCCTCTTCGAAAGAGCATGTTTTGTAGAACAACGATTGCAATGCTGAAAAACCAACCACATCCACCTGCTGCTGTGTGTACATGTCAGTCACCTTCAGAAATTTGGGGAGTAATTTCCTCGTAGTGGTGTTGCTCTATTTTCGTGATTTCCTGAGCACACCCTCTTCGGAAGAGCGTGTTTTGTAGAACAACGATTGCAATGCTGAAAAACCAACCACATCCACCTGCTGCTGTGTGTACATGTCAGTCACCTTCAGAAACTTGGGGAGTAATTTCCTCATAGTGGTGTTGCTCTATTTTCGTGATTTCCTGAGCACACCCTCTTCGAAAGACCATGCTCATGTAGAACAACGATCGCAATGCTGAAAAACCGACCACATCCACCTGCTGCTGTGTGTACATTTCAGTCACCTTCAGAAACTTCGGGAGTAGTTTCCTCATAGTGGTGTTGCTCTATTTTCGTGATTTCCTGAGCACACCCTCTTTGAAAGACCATGCTCATGTAGAACAGCGATTGCAATGCTGAAAAACCGACCACATCCACCTGCTGCTGTGTGTACATTTCAGTCACCTTCAGAAACTTCGGGAGTAGTTTCCTCATAGTGGTGTTGCTCTATTTTCGTGATTTCCTGAGCACACCCTCTTTGAAAGACCATGCTCATGTAGAACAGCGATTGCAATGCTGAAAAACCGACCACATCCACCTGCTGCTGTATGTACATTTCAGTCAACTTCAGAAACTTGGGGAATAATATCTTCATAGTAGTATTGCTCTATTTCCTCGATCTGCTGAGCACACCCTCTTGGGAAAAGCATGCTCACGTAGAACAGCGATCGCAAAGCTGAAAAACTGAACATATCAACCTGCTGCTGTATGTACATTTCAGACACTTCCGTGATCTTCTGAGCTCACCCTCTTCGGAAGAGCATGTTCACGTAGAACAGCGATCGCAATTTTGAAAGCCAACCCCTTCCACCTGCTGCTTTATGTACATTTCAATCACCTTCAGAAATTTGGGGAGTAATTTCCTCGTAGTGGTGTTGCTCTATTTTCGTGATTTCCGGAGCACACCCTCTTCGAAAGACCAGGCTCATGTAGATCAACGATCGCAATGCTGAAAAACCGATCACATCCACCTGCTGCTGTGTGTACATTTCAGTCACCTTCAGAAACTTCGGGAGTAATTTCCTCATAGTGGTGTTGCTCTACTTCCGTGATTTCGTGAGCACACCCTCTTCGAAAGAGCATGTTTTGTAGAACAACGATCGCAATGCTGAAAAACTGAACATATCAACCTGCTGCTGTATGTACATTTCAGACACTTCCGTGATCTTCTGAGCTCACCCTCTTCGGAAGAGCATGTTCACGTAGAACAGCGATCGCAATGCTGAAAACCAACCACTTCCACCTGCTGCTTTATGTACATTTCAATCACCATCAGACATTTGGGGAGTAATTTCCTCGTAGTGGTGTTGCTCTATTTTCGTGATTTCCTGAGCACACCCTCTTCGAAAGACCAGGCTCATGTAGAACAACGATCGCAATGCTGAAAAACCGACCACATCCACCTGCTGCTGTGTGTACATTTCAGTCACCTTCAGAAACTTGGGGAGTAATTTCCTCATAGTGGTGTTGCTCTATTTTCGTGATTTCCTGAACACACCCTCTTCGGAAGAGCATGTTTTCTAGAACAACGATTGCAATGCTGAAAAACCAACCACATCCACTTGCTGCTGTGTGTACATTTCAGTAACCTTCAGAAAGTTTAGGAATAATTTCCTCGTAGTTGTATTGCTTTATTTTCTCGATCTGCTGAGCACACCCTCTTCGGAAGAGCATGTTTTGTAGAACAACGATTGCACTGCTGAAAAACCAACCATATCCAACTGCTGCTGTGTGTACATTTCAGTCACCTTCAGAAACTTCGGGAGTAATTTCCTCATAGTGGTGTTGCTCTACTTCCGTGATTTCGTGAGCACACCCTCTTCGAAAGAGCATGTTTTGTAGAACAACGATTGCAATGCTGAAAAACCAACCACATCCACCTGCTGCTGTGTGTACATGTCAGTCACCTTCAGAAATTTGGGGAGTAATTTCCTCGTAGTGGTGTTGCTCTATTTTCGTGATTTCCTGAGAACACCCTCTTCGAAAGAGCATGCTCATGTAAAACAACTATCGCAATGCTGAATAACCGACCACATCCACCTGCTGCTGTGTGTACATTTCAGTCACCTTCAGAAACTTCGGGAGTAGTTTCCTCATAGTGGTGTTGCTCTATTTTCGTGATTTCCTGAGCACACCCTCTTTGAAAGACCATGCTCATGTAGAACAGCGATTGCGATGCTGAAAAACCAACCACATCCACCTGCTGCTGTGTGTACATTTCAGCCACCTTCAGAAACTTAGGGAGTAATTTCCTCATAGTAGTTTTGCTCTATTTCCGTGATCTCCTGACCTCACCCTCTTGGGAAAAGCATGCTCACGTAGAACAGCGATCGCAAAGCTGAAAAACTGAACATATCAACCTGCTGCTGTATGTACATTTCAGACACCTTCAGAAACTTCGGGAGTCATTTCCTCATGGCGGTGTTGCTCTATTTCCGTGATATCCTGAGCTCACCCTCTTCGGAAGAGCATGTTCACGTAGAACAGCGATCGCAATTTTGAAAACCAACCCCTTCCACCTGCTGCTTTATGTACATTTCAATCACCTTCAGAAATTTGGGGAGTAATTTCCTCGTAGTGGTGTTGCTCTATTTTCGTGATTTCCGGAGCACACCCTCTTTGAAAGACCAGACTCATGTAGATCAACGATCGCAATGCTGAAAAACCGACCACATCCACCTGCTGCTGTGTGTACATTTCAGTCACCTTCAGAAACTTGGGGAGTAATTTCCTCATAGTGGTGTTGCTCTATTTTCGTGATTTCCTGAACACACCCTCTTCGGAAGAGCATGTTTTCTAGAACAACGATTGCAATGCTGAAAAACCAACCACATCCACTTGCTGCTGTGTGTACATTTCAGTAACCTTCAGAAAGTTTAGGAATAATTTCCTCGTAGTTGTATTGCTTTATTTTCTCGATCTGCTGAGCACACCCTCTTCGGAAGAGCATGTTTTGTAGAACAACGATTGCACTGCTGAAAAACCAACCATATCCAACTGCTGCTGTGTGTACATTTCAGTCACCTTCAGAAACTTCGGGAGTAATTTCCTCATAGTGGTGTTGCTCTACTTCCGTGATTTCGTGAGCACACCCTCTTCGAAAGAGCATGTTTTGTAGAACAACGATCGCAATGCTGAAAAACTGAACATATCAACCTGCTGCTGTATGTACATTTCAGACACTTCCGTGATCTTCTGAGCTCACCCTCTTCGGAAGAGCATGTTCACGTAGAACAGCGATCGCAATGCTGAAAACCAACCACTTCCACCTGCTGCTTTATGTACATTTCAATCACCATCAGACATTTGGGGAGTAATTTCCTCGTAGTGGTGTTGCTCTATTTTCGTGATTTCCTGAGCACACCCTCTTCGAAAGACCAGGCTCATGTAGAACAACGATCGCAATGCTGAAAAACCGACCACATCCACCTGCTGCTGTGTGTACATTTCAGTCACCTTCAGAAACTTGGGGAGTAATTTCCTCATAGTGGTGTTGCTCTATTTTCGTGATTTCCTGAACACACCCTCTTCGGAAGAGCATGTTTTCTAGAACAACGATTGCAATGCTGAAAAACCAACCACATCCACTTGCTGCTGTGTGTACATTTCAGTAACCTTCAGAAAGTTTAGGAATAATTTCCTCGTAGTTGTATTGCTTTATTTTCTCGATCTGCTGAGCACACCCTCTTCGGAAGAGCATGTTTTGTAGAACAACGATTGCACTGCTGAAAAACCAACCATATCCAACTGCTGCTGTGTGTACATTTCAGTCACCTTCAGAAACTTCGGGAGTAATTTCCTCATAGTGGTGTTGCTCTACTTCCGTGATTTCGTGAGCACACCCTCTTCGAAAGAGCATGTTTTGTAGAACAACGATTGCAATGCTGAAAAACCAACCACATCCACCTGCTGCTGTGTGTACATGTCAGTCACCTTCAGAAATTTGGGGAGTAATTTCCTCGTAGTGGTGTTGCTCTATTTTCGTGATTTCCTGAGCACACCCTCTTCGGAAGAGCGTGTTTTGTAGAACAACGATTGCAATGCTGAAAAACCAACCACATCCACCTGCTGCTGTGTGTACATGTCAGTCACCTTCAGAAACTTGGGGAGTAATTTCCTCATAGTGGTGTTGCTCTATTTTCGTGATTTCCTGAGCACACTCTCTTCGAAAGACCATGCTCATGTAGAACAACGATTGCAATGCTGAAAAACCGACCACATCCACCTGCTGCTGTGTGTACATTTCAGTCACCTTCAGCAAGTTTAAGAGTAATTTCCTCGTAGTTGTATTGCATTATTTTCTCGATCTGCTGAGCACACCCTCTTCGGAAGAGCATGTTTTGTAGAACAACGATTGTGTTGGCGCCATCTATTTTGTTTTGCTAAACTATTACGCCAGATGTCAAGCTAATCCTTTATCCGCCAATCAGCACCGTGCACCTTCTCGCCAATGAGCGTCGCCCGCTCGCTCGAGAAAGACATTATAATGACAGTTCAAATATGGATTCCGGCGTGAGCGCATCTCGCTGTGTTTTTTTTCTCCGCTGTGTTAATTTTATCGCAGAACGATATAATCTTACTATTATAAGTTCATAGCAGTCTCGCTGTTTCTTTAGTGGTGTAATTGTGGCTTCGATGGTAGAACTGAAGTGCCTGTGTTGTGCCTCTGGACATTGGTTCGACACGTGGTAGCCGAACTCTGTGAAGACTCCGGAGCAGAGCTGCTGGTAGATCGAGCGGTTCACGAGGAGGTAGGTGCACGGCTCCCTTATCCCTAACCCTAGGCTTGACACTTGCGTTCATCAGTTTTTTTCTGTCCGCGTCGAAGGTACCTAATATTTCGCCTTCCGTCGGAGCCCTACCATTATTGTGGTCCTTCGAACCGTACTGATACAGTTTCCGCCCCTTTTAGGTCACCTAATAGGAGATTTAGTGTTAAAACCCGCCGTTTTTAGGTTTTAGTTAGCCTAGAAAACGTAACTTCCGCCATTACGCTCGCAAGCGTACCGCGAAGGCATTTATTTAATTTGTTACCGCTTAACACTAAATACTTATTTTTCCCGCTGTCATACTAATATTTCATCTTATTATTCGCTGTAATATTCATATTCTCAGTGGTATTCGCGAAATAAGGTTCTATTTCGATAATTATCGCTGAGATTTACCTTTTTTAGAAGTACCCACTTGTACTTTATATTACTCGCAAACTCACAAATAAATTATTTTGTTACCTTCAATTTAAAATTCTCATTTCACAATGAAGAAAGCTATTAAGTCTGGTAGTACGGAGTTTTCGTTGTTGGCGTTGGAAGCCAAACGGAATGCTTTATTCGAGTGTTTACAGTCTGCCTACGATTTATCTAAAGACATAGGCACGGGAGATGATGCGAAAGAAGCTTTTCTGGACGCTAGCTCAAACATTGACGCTATTCGTTCCGAATTTCATGAAGTTATGGATCAGTATAATAACTGTCTACTGACAGCTGACCCCACCGCGCGCGCTGACTACAAGGCGCTGGTTTCGTTTGAACAGATATATAGTCGCTTAAAACGTTTGGTTGCTTCTACCAATGCAGACGTCATTCCGTCCATCTTAGAGAAAAAATCTTCTTTCATTAAGTTACCGCCGATTGAATTAATGAGTTTTAACGGTGACATTCGTTCATGGCCATTGTTTTACTCAAATTATAAATCCGCTGTTCATGATAATCCATCTCTCTCGGATCATCAAAAATTACATTATTTACAGGGCAAATTGACCGGTAAAGCGCTAGCCGCATGCGCCGGCATTGTACCTACCGCTGAGAATTACGAACTCATTTTCAATACGCTAGTGAATCGGTATGAAGACAAACGCACACTAGCGGCCACTTATTTAAAACAGATCATAGATTTTAAACCGTTAACTTCCGTTACTTCCGATAATTTAGACATTTTTAATGATAAGTTTGTTAACGCCGTCCGTGCCTTACAACATTTAAAAATTCCAGATTTATTGAATTTAATTTTCGTACAAATAGCTATTACCAAGTTAGACAGTGAAACTGTTCGTAACTTTGAAAACAGTCAGGATCAGTCTGATATTCCATTATTTAATGATTTAGTCGATTTCGTTAATAAACAGAGTAAAATGTTGTATCGCGCTAACGCTTTAACAGCCGGCGCGCAGTCACATAATTCCGCAAAATCAGCTGATCGCTCCCGCAGTTCTAATGATAGTAAAAAACCGCAGTCTTTCCCGCGTTATAACGCGTATATAAGCACGGTCGAATCTGATTCAACAGATAAATGTTTGTGTACTAATGTCACACATCAACACTTATTTAAATGTCCTGATTTTCATAAATCAACTCCGTATGAACGCTTACAGGTTGTTAGGAAAATTAACGGTTGCGTTAATTGTTTAAGTATTAAACATAAATTATCGAGTTGTCAATCCGCATCTGGCTGTAGAACGTGTAAACAACGTCACCATTCACTATTACATTTTACTCGGGATTCGAACCCACGGACCGCGGAAGCGGCGAGTTCAATTATACCTGCGTCGCAGCGCGAAGCGCCCGAAGCGCCCGTGCCCGCGTCCGAGCCGGTGCGCTCCGCCACGCAGCCTGATGTAGCTTTGTGTTCGATGTCCGTTGACGCTCCGCGTTCTGTTTCCTCTAGCGCCGCTTGCAGCGAGACGCCGCAATATGATTCGCATACTACCGTTTTGCTCGCGACTGCTCAAGTCATGACGTACGATTGTTCTGGGCGTGAGCATTTAATAAGAATTTTACTCGATTCCGCCTCGCAAAGTCACTTCATTACTAGGGAATGTTGTGAACTTTTACGTTTACGTCAAAACAATACACGGTCTACGACCGTAAGAGGTTTTGGAGGCACAGAGAGGACGTCGTTCGGGACAGTAAATTTACGTATATTTTCACGCTTTAACAAAAATATCCGATTTGATATTGACTCGTTAGTAGTTGATCAAATTACGGACAACTTACCTTCCGCTTTTGTTGATATTAAGGCCCTACCTTACTCGAATAAACTTCAGTTCGCTGATGATAGTTTCGCTATTCCAAGTAAAATTGATATTTTGATTGGAGCATCGCTGTTCCCGCATTTACTTTTGCCTGACGTGGTTCCTGGTGGCCCGTCAGTGCCCGCCGCTGTCAATACGGTGTTAGGCTACGTACTCATGGGGGTCGTACCTACACTCAGTAACCGCCCAGCATGTGTCACATCGTGCTGCGCCATAGTCCCTTCGCCTATGGATAACAATTTTATTTCCCGCTTCTGGGAACTTGAAGAAGTTCCTGGCCCGCCCGTTCAGCATCCTGCTGATGCTGAATGTGAATATTTTTATCATTCAACTACGCAACGGGACCCAGTTACTGGTCGCTATACCGTGGGTCTACCGTTTGATAAGGATGTGTTCACACTGGGTGACTCATTCAATATCGCTCGTAGACGTTTTTTATGCTTAGAGAGGAAGCTTGAAGCTTCACCTGAGCTACGCGCCGCTTATGACGAAGTTTTAAATGATTACCTTTCTAAAGGTTATATCTCGCCCGTCTCAGTTCTCCCGCATGAAACTGCAGATGTGTACCCTACTTATATAATCCCACATCATGGGGTTCTCCGCCCAGACAAGTCTTCGTCTAGGTTGCGTCCCGTGCTGGATGGCAGCTGCAAAACATCGTCCGGTGTTTCGTTAAATGATTTGCTGCACAGTGGGCCCAACCTACAGGGTAATTTATTCAAAATTATTTTAAATTTTCGTCTACACTCTATAGCGATGACCGCTGATTGTAAACAAATGTTTTTACAAATTATGATTCGCAAATCTGATCGACGTTATCAGAGAATTCTTTATCGTTTTAATCCTAACGACCCGCTGCGCTTATATGAATTTAGTAGAGTTTGTTTTGGCTTAAAGTCCAGTCCTTACCACGCTCTGCGCACTGTGCAGCAACTCATCGCTGACGATGGCGCTGAGCATCCCCGCGCTGCTGCCGTCGCCTCCTCGTGCCTGTATATGGATGATGTTGCATTTTCTGTCAATACCGAAGACGAGGCGATTGACACCGCTAAAGATTTAATTGCTCTTCTTAAGGGCGCTCAAGGGGACCTTGTGAAGTGGAACAGCAATTCAAAGTCTGTTCTTAATGAACTTCCCGCCTCTCATAAGGTGACGACTGAGGTTGAATTTGACAAAACCGCTGACCATAAAATTTTGGGTCTTCACTGGTCTATGGGCCAAGATATTTTCTATTTTAAAATCAACCCGCCAAGTTCGAATACCGCGTGCACTAAGCGCACCATACTGTCAACCGTCGCGAGACTGTGGGATATCATGGGATTCGTCGCTCCTTCTATTTTAGTAGCTAAACTTCTTATTAAGCAGTTGTGGCAGTTGAAGGTGGATTGGGACGTCCCTGCTCCTACTCATATTGTCAAGGCTTGGCAACAATTTACTTCAGAGTTACCAGCCCTAAACGAAATTAAAATACCGCGTTGTTTAGAAGTGAAGAACGACTGTGAATTGACATTGGTCGGGTTCGCTGACGCCAGTGGCGAAGCTTATGGTGGCGTGGTATATCTACACGTTGGCTCTGCCTCCGGCAATATTGTCCGCCTTTTATGTTCCAAGTCAAAGATCGCGCCTTCTTCGCCCATTACGATTGCTCGTATGGAACTTTGTGCAGCACTTTTGCTGTCAAAATTGCTTCGGACTGTTCTTGAGACTTATGACAACCGTTTTGCAATTAAAATTTACGCCTTTACCGATTCAAAAGTCGCACTCTACTGGATTAAAGGTTCACCGCACCGTTGGCAAACGTTCGTTGCCAATCGAGTTATTAAAATTACTGATAATATCTCCGCAGATAAGTTTTATCACGTTGCAGGGGTTGAGAACCCGGCAGACTGTCTGTCACGTGGTGTCTCTCCTGCTAAGTTAAAAGACCACCCTCTGTGGTCCCAAGGGCCCCCCTGGCTAACATTACATCCGTCGCAGTGGCCTATTACTGAAAGTACGGAACCGCTCACGTTGGACGAGATACCTGAACAAAAGAAACTCGTTCACTCTGTTTTAATTCCCGCTGACGATTCTTATGTTTATGATACTCTTTGCCGCCTTTCGTCATGGAGTAAAATACTCCGTACGATTGTTTACATTTATAGATTCGCTAATTTGGTACCACGTCGCGATTCCGTACATATAACCGCAGCTGATTTGAGTTTTGCAGAAAACAAATTGCTGAAACTCATCCAAAATAAACGTTTCAATAAAGAAATTTTAAATTTAAAACTGAACACGCAGGTTTCATCGTCTCTTAATAAATTAAGACCGTTTTTACATAACGATTTAATCAGAGTTGGTGGACGTCTCACCCATTCCGATCTAAGTTACTCACAGCAGCACCCGGTACTTCTGCCAAGCCATGACTTTTTTGTTAACTTATTAATTGAATATTATCATAAGAAATATTTACACGCTGGGCCTGAACAGCTCATGTCACTCTTACGGCAGAAATACTGGATACTGTCCGCTCGTCGTGCTATTCGTAAGGTAGTTCACGATTGTAATATTTGTTTCCGCGCTCGACCGCGTCCCGTCTTCCCGCTCATGGCTGATTTGCCGGACTGTCGGACGCGTCAGGTTATTAAGCCGTTTACTCACACGGGCTGTGATTACGCAGGTCCTATATCTTATACTCCCATTCGCCGTCGGGGTGCAAAGGCTTTGAAAGCATATATTTGCGTGTTCACTTGTCTCACAACTCGCGCGCTACATATTGAAGTAGCCACTGATCTTAGCACCGCCAGTTTTTTAGCTGCACTTAAACGGTTCTTGTCTCGCAGGGGCCCTGTCCAAGTAATGCACTCGGACAGAGGCACTAATTTTGTAGGCGCTAATTCTTATTTACGCGACTTATATAAATTTCTTAATAATGTCGAGTTCCGCTCTCGCTTCGAAGAAGAGCTTGCTGAAAACCGTATCACATGGAAGTTTAACTGTCCGGCCGCCCCACATTTTGGCGGATGTTGGGAGAGTATGGTGAAGGTCGTCAAGACGCACCTTTTCAAGGTCATCGGTCAACAGCTTCTCTCTTACGAAGAGCTAGTTACAGTGCTCGTTCAGATCGAGTGTTTGTTAAATTCTCGGCCTCTTACGGTTCTGAGTGCCGATCCCGCAGAACCTACCGCGCTAACGCCAGGTCATTTCTTGCATACCGCTCCTTTACTCTCATTGCACGCGCCTGAAGTAGAATCAGATAATCTCAACTTGCTTCAGAGACATTCTCTGCTTGATAAATTAGTGCAATCTTTTTGGAAAAGATGGAGAATGGAATATTTACATAGTTTACAAACCCGAGAGAAATGGAATACTCCGTCTGTGCCAATCAAGCCTGGCACGGTTGTTGTTATTATAATTGACAATTCACCTCCTTTATCGTGGCCATTAGCGATAGTAGAAAAGATTCTTCCTTCTAACGATGGTATAACGCGTGTAGTGTCTGTAAGAACAGCTAAAGGTACATACGTGCGTCCGGTCGTACGTTTGTGCCCGTTACCTACGCAATAAGATTGTTTTTTTTTTTTTTTTTTTTTGTAACCACAGTAGTTTAAGTGCTAGCAGTTAGTTAGTTTAAGATTGTCGCAGTTTACCTTATATAAATCGCAGTTTCCATATTATATTTTCGCAGTTCTTTATTACACTTTATGATTGGGTTTAAAGGTGACCCTTTAAAAGGGGGAGGAAATGTTGGCGCCATCTATTTTGTTTTGCTAAACTATTACGCCAGATGTCAAGCTAATCCTTTATCCGCCAATCAGCACCGTGCACCTTCTCGCCAATGAGCGTCGCCCGCTCGCTCGAGAAAGACATTATAATGACAGTTCAAATATGGATTCCGGCGTGAGCGCATCTCGCTGTGTTTTTTTTCTCCGCTGTGTTAATTTTATCGCAGAACGATATAATCTTACTATTATAAGTTCATAGCAGTCTCGCTGTTTCTTTAGTGGTGTAATTGTGGCTTCGATGGTAGAACTGAAGTGCCTGTGTTGTGCCTCTGGACATTGGTTCGACACGTGGTAGCCGAACTCTGTGAAGACTCCGGAGCAGAGCTGCTGGTAGATCGAGCGGTTCACGAGGAGGTAGGTGCACGGCTCCCTTATCCCTAACCCTAGGCTTGACACTTGCGTTCATCAGTTTTTTTCTGTCCGCGTCGAAGGTACCTAATATTTCGCCTTCCGTCGGAGCCCTACCAGATTGCAATGCTGAAAAACTGAACATGTCAATCTGCTGCTGTATGTACATTTCAGACACTTCCGTGATTTCCTGAGCACACCCTCTTTGAAAGACCATGCTCATGTAGAACAGCGATTGCGATGCTGAAAAACCAACCACATCCACCTGCTGCTGTGTGTACATTTCAGCCACCTTCAGAAACTTAGGGAGTAATTTCCTCATAGTAGTTTTGCTCTATTTCCGTGATCTCCTGACCTCACCCTCTTGGGAAAAGCATGCTCACGTAGAACAGCGATCGCAAAGCTGAAAAACTGAACATATCAACCTGCTGCTGTATGTACATTTCAGACACCTTCAGAAACTTCGGGAGTCATTTCCTCATGGCGGTGTTGCTCTATTTCCGTGATATCCTGAGCTCACCCTCTTCGGAAGAGCATGTTCACGTAGAACAGCGATCGCAATTTTGAAAACCAACCCCTTCCACCTGCTGCTTTATGTACATTTCAATCACCTTCAGAAATTTGGGGAGTAATTTCCTCGTAGTGGTGTTGCTCTATTTTCGTGATTTCCGGAGCACACCCTCTTTGAAAGACCAGACTCATGTAGATCAACGATCGCAATGCTGAAAAACCGACCACATCCACCTGCTGCTGTGTGTACATTTCAGTCACCTTCAGAAACTTGGGGAGTAATTTCCTCATAGTGGTGTTGCTCTATTTTCGTGATTTCCTGAACACACCCTCTTCGGAAGAGCATGTTTTCTAGAACAACGATTGCAATGCTGAAAAACCAACCACATCCACTTGCTGCTGTGTGTACATTTCAGTAACCTTCAGAAAGTTTAGGAATAATTTCCTCGTAGTTGTATTGCTTTATTTTCTCGATCTGCTGAGCACACCCTCTTCGGAAGAGCATGTTTTGTAGAACAACGATTGCACTGCTGAAAAACCAACCATATCCAACTGCTGCTGTGTGTACATTTCAGTCACCTTCAGAAACTTCGGGAGTAATTTCCTCATAGTGGTGTTGCTCTACTTCCGTGATTTCGTGAGCACACCCTCTTCGAAAGAGCATGTTTTGTAGAACAACGATTGCAATGCTGAAAAACCAACCACATCCACTTGCTGCTGTGTGTACATTTCAGTCACCTTCAGGAACTTGGGGAGTAATTTCCTCATAGTGGTGTTGCTCTATTTTTGTGATTTCCTGAACACACCCTCTTCGGAAGAGCATGTTTTCTAGAACAACGATTGCAATGCTGAAAAACCAACCACATCCACTTGCTGCTGTGTGTACATTTCAGTAACCTTCAGAAAGTTTAGGAATAATTTCCTCGTAGTTGTATTGCTTTATTTTCTCGATCTGCTGAGCACACCCTCTTCGGAAGAGCATGTTTTGTAGAACAACGATTGCACTGCTGAAAAACCAACCATATCCAACTGCTGCTGTGTGTACATTTCAGTCACCTTCAGAAACTTCGGGAGTAATTTCCTCATAGTGGTGTTGCTCTACTTCCGTGATTTCGTGAGCACACCCTCTTCGAAAGAGCATGTTTTGTAGAACAACGATTGCAATGCTGAAAAACCAACCACATCCACCTGCTGCTGTGTGTACATGTCAGTCACCTTCAGAAATTTGGGGAGTAATTTCCTCGTAGTGGTGTTGCTCTATTTTCGTGATTTCCTGAGAACACCCTCTTCGAAAGAGCATGCTCATGTAAAACAACTATCGCAATGCTGAATAACCGACCACATCCACCTGCTGCTGTGTGTACATTTCAGTCACCTTCAGAAACTTCGGGAGTAGTTTCCTCATAGTGGTGTTGCTCTATTTTCGTGATTTCCTGAGCACACCCTCTTTGAAAGACCATGCTCATGTAGAACAGCGATTGCGATGCTGAAAAACCAACCACATCCACCTGCTGCTGTGTGTACATTTCAGCCACCTTCAGAAACTTAGGGAGTAATTTCCTCATAGTAGTTTTGCTCTATTTCCGTGATCTCCTGACCTCACCCTCTTGGGAAAAGCATGCTCACGTAGAACAGCGATCGCAAAGCTGAAAAACTGAACATATCAACCTGCTGCTGTATGTACATTTCAGACACCTTCAGAAACTTCGGGAGTCATTTCCTCATGGCGGTGTTGCTCTATTTCCGTGATATCCTGAGCTCACCCTCTTCGGAAGAGCATGTTCACGTAGAACAGCGATCGCAATTTTGAAAACCAACCCCTTCCACCTGCTGCTTTATGTACATTTCAATCACCTTCAGAAATTTGGGGAGTAATTTCCTCGTAGTGGTGTTGCTCTATTTTCGTGATTTCCGGAGCACACCCTCTTTGAAAGACCAGACTCATGTAGATCAACGATCGCAATGCTGAAAAACCGACCACATCCACCTGCTGCTGTGTGTACATTTCAGTCACCTTCAGAAACTTGGGGAGTAATTTCCTCATAGTGGTGTTGCTCTATTTTCGTGATTTCCTGAACACACCCTCTTCGGAAGAGCATGTTTTCTAGAACAACGATTGCAATGCTGAAAAACCAACCACATCCACTTGCTGCTGTGTGTACATTTCAGTAACCTTCAGAAAGTTTAGGAATAATTTCCTCGTAGTTGTATTGCTTTATTTTCTCGATCTGCTGAGCACACCCTCTTCGGAAGAGCATGTTTTGTAGAACAACGATTGCACTGCTGAAAAACCAACCATATCCAACTGCTGCTGTGTGTACATTTCAGTCACCTTCAGAAACTTCGGGAGTAATTTCCTCATAGTGGTGTTGCTCTACTTCCGTGATTTCGTGAGCACACCCTCTTCGAAAGAGCATGTTTTGTAGAACAACGATCGCAATGCTGAAAAACTGAACATATCAACCTGCTGCTGTATGTACATTTCAGACACTTCCGTGATCTTCTGAGCTCACCCTCTTCGGAAGAGCATGTTCACGTAGAACAGCGATCGCAATGCTGAAAACCAACCACTTCCACCTGCTGCTTTATGTACATTTCAATCACCATCAGACATTTGGGGAGTAATTTCCTCGTAGTGGTGTTGCTCTATTTTCGTGATTTCCTGAGCACACCCTCTTCGAAAGACCAGGCTCATGTAGAACAACGATCGCAATGCTGAAAAACCGACCACATCCACCTGCTGCTGTGTGTACATTTCAGTCACCTTCAGAAACTTGGGGAGTAATTTCCTCATAGTGGTGTTGCTCTATTTTCGTGATTTCCTGAACACACCCTCTTCGGAAGAGCATGTTTTCTAGAACAACGATTGCAATGCTGAAAAACCAACCACATCCACTTGCTGCTGTGTGTACATTTCAGTAACCTTCAGAAAGTTTAGGAATAATTTCCTCGTAGTTGTATTGCTTTATTTTCTCGATCTGCTGAGCACACCCTCTTCGGAAGAGCATGTTTTGTAGAACAACGATTGCACTGCTGAAAAACCAACCATATCCAACTGCTGCTGTGTGTACATTTCAGTCACCTTCAGAAACTTCGGGAGTAATTTCCTCATAGTGGTGTTGCTCTACTTCCGTGATTTCGTGAGCACACCCTCTTCGAAAGAGCATGTTTTGTAGAACAACGATTGCAATGCTGAAAAACCAACCACATCCACCTGCTGCTGTGTGTACATGTCAGTCACCTTCAGAAATTTGGGGAGTAATTTCCTCGTAGTGGTGTTGCTCTATTTTCGTGATTTCCTGAGCACACCCTCTTCGGAAGAGCATGTTTTGTAGAACAACGATTGCAATGCTGAAAAACTGAACATGTCAATCTGCTGCTGTATGTACATTTCAGACACTTCCGTGATCTTCTGAGCTCACCCTCTTCGGAAGAGCATGTTCACGTAGAACAGCGATCGCAATTTTGAAAACCAACCCCTTCCACCTGCTGCTTTATGTACATTTCAATCACCTTCAGAAATTTGGGGAGTAATTTCCTCGTAGTGGTGTTGCTCTATTTTCGTGATTTCCGGAGCACACCCTCTTCGAAAGACCAGGCTCATGTAGATCAACGATCGCAATGCTGAAAAACCGATCACATCCACCTGCTGCTGTGTGTACATTTCAGTCACCTTCAGAAAATTTAGTAATAATTTCCTCGTAGTTGTATTGCTTTATTTTCCCGATCTGCTGAGCACACCCTCTTCGGAAGAGCATGTTCACGTAGAACAGCGATTGCAATGCTGAAAAACCAACCACATCCACCTGCTGCTGTATGTACATTTCAATCACCTCCAGAAACTTGGGGAGTAATTTCCTCGTAGTGGTGTTACTCTATTTTCGTGATTTCCTGAGAACACCCTCTTCGAAAGAGCATGCTCATGTAAAACAACTATCGCAATGCTGAAAAACCGACCACATCCACCTGCTGCTGTGTGTACATTTCAGTCACCTTCAGAAACTTCGGGAGTAGTTTCCTCATAGTGGTGTTGCTCTATTTTCGTGATTTCCTGAGCACACCCTCTTTGAAAGACCATGCTCATGTAGAACAGCGATTGCAATGCTGAAAAACCGACCACATCCACCTGCTGCTGTGTGTACATTTCAGTCACCTTCAGCAAGTTTAGGAGTAATTTCCTCGTAGTTGTATTGCTTTATTTTCTCGATCTGCTGAGCACACCCTCTTCGGAAGAGCATGTTTTGTAGAACAACGATTGCACTGCTGAAAAACCAACCATATCCAACTGCTGCTGTGTGTACATTTCAGTCACCTTCAGAAACTTCGGGAGTAATTTCCTCATAGTGGTGTTGCTCTACTTCCGTGATTTCGTGAGCACACCCTCTTCGAAAGAGCATGTTTTGTAGAACAACGATTGCAATGCTGAAAAACCAACCACATCCACTTGCTGCTGTGTGTACATTTCAGTCACCTTCAGGAACTTGGGGAGTAATTTCCTCATAGTGGTGTTGCTCTATTTTTGTGATTTCCTGAACACACCCTCTTCGGAAGAGCATGTTTTCTAGAACAACGATTGCAATGCTGAAAAACCAACCACATCCACTTGCTGCTGTGTGTACATTTCAGTAACCTTCAGAAAGTTTAGGAATAATTTCCTCGTAGTTGTATTGCTTTATTTTCTCGATCTGCTGAGCACACCCTCTTCGGAAGAGCATGTTTTGTAGAACAACGATTGCACTGCTGAAAAACCAACCATATCCAACTGCTGCTGTGTGTACATTTCAGTCACCTTCAGAAACTTCGGGAGTAATTTCCTCATAGTGGTGTTGCTCTACTTCCGTGATTTCGTGAGCACACCCTCTTCGAAAGAGCATGTTTTGTAGAACAACGATTGCAATGCTGAAAAACCAACCACATCCACCTGCTGCTGTGTGTACATGTCAGTCACCTTCAGAAATTTGGGGAGTAATTTCCTCGTAGTGGTGTTGCTCTATTTTCGTGATTTCCTGAGCACACCCTCTTCGGAAGAGCGTGTTTTGTAGAACAACGATTGCAATGCTGAAAAACCAACCACATCCACCTGCTGCTGTGTGTACATGTCAGTCACCTTCAGAAACTTGGGGAGTAATTTCCTCATAGTGGTGTTGCTCTATTTTCGTGATTTCCTGAGCACACCCTCTTCGAAAGACCATGCTCATGTAGAACAACGATCGCAATGCTGAAAAACCGACCACATCCACCTGCTGCTGTGTGTACATTTCAGTCACCTTCAGAAACTTCGGGAGTAGTTTCCTCATAGTGGTGTTGCTCTATTTTCGTGATTTCCTGAGCACACCCTCTTTGAAAGACCATGCTCATGTAGAACAGCGATTGCAATGCTGAAAAACCGACCACATCCACCTGCTGCTGTGTGTACATTTCAGTCACCTTCAGAAACTTCGGGAGTAGTTTCCTCATAGTGGTGTTGCTCTATTTTCGTGATTTCCTGAGCACACCCTCTTTGAAAGACCATGCTCATGTAGAACAGCGATTGCAATGCTGAAAAACCGACCACATCCACCTGCTGCTGTATGTACATTTCAGTCAACTTCAGAAACTTGGGGAATAATATCTTCATAGTAGTATTGCTCTATTTCCTCGATCTGCTGAGCACACCCTCTTGGGAAAAGCATGCTCACGTAGAACAGCGATCGCAAAGCTGAAAAACTGAACATATCAACCTGCTGCTGTATGTACATTTCAGACACTTCCGTGATCTTCTGAGCTCACCCTCTTCGGAAGAGCATGTTCACGTAGAACAGCGATCGCAATTTTGAAAGCCAACCCCTTCCACCTGCTGCTTTATGTACATTTCAATCACCTTCAGAAATTTGGGGAGTAATTTCCTCGTAGTGGTGTTGCTCTATTTTCGTGATTTCCGGAGCACACCCTCTTCGAAAGACCAGGCTCATGTAGATCAACGATCGCAATGCTGAAAAACCGATCACATCCACCTGCTGCTGTGTGTACATTTCAGTCACCTTCAGAAACTTCGGGAGTAATTTCCTCATAGTGGTGTTGCTCTACTTCCGTGATTTCGTGAGCACACCCTCTTCGAAAGAGCATGTTTTGTAGAACAACGATCGCAATGCTGAAAAACTGAACATATCAACCTGCTGCTGTATGTACATTTCAGACACTTCCGTGATCTTCTGAGCTCACCCTCTTCGGAAGAGCATGTTCACGTAGAACAGCGATCGCAATGCTGAAAACCAACCACTTCCACCTGCTGCTTTATGTACATTTCAATCACCATCAGACATTTGGGGAGTAATTTCCTCGTAGTGGTGTTGCTCTATTTTCGTGATTTCCTGAGCACACCCTCTTCGAAAGACCAGGCTCATGTAGAACAACGATCGCAATGCTGAAAAACCGACCACATCCACCTGCTGCTGTGTGTACATTTCAGTCACCTTCAGAAACTTGGGGAGTAATTTCCTCATAGTGGTGTTGCTCTATTTTCGTGATTTCCTGAACACACCCTCTTCGGAAGAGCATGTTTTCTAGAACAACGATTGCAATGCTGAAAAACCAACCACATCCACTTGCTGCTGTGTGTACATTTC
Source organism: Polymixis lichenea (assembly GCA_949091785.1). Taxonomy (NCBI): domain Eukaryota; kingdom Metazoa; phylum Arthropoda; class Insecta; order Lepidoptera; family Noctuidae; genus Polymixis; species Polymixis lichenea. The sequence goes on along the minus strand of OX420931.1, from coordinate 18,333,131 downwards.
AGTAACCTTCAGAAAGTTTAGGAATAATTTCCTCGTAGTTGTATTGCTTTATTTTCTCGATCTGCTGAGCACACCCTCTTCGGAAGAGCATGTTTTGTAGAACAACGATTGCACTGCTGAAAAACCAACCATATCCAACTGCTGCTGTGTGTACATTTCAGTCACCTTCAGAAACTTCGGGAGTAATTTCCTCATAGTGGTGTTGCTCTACTTCCGTGATTTCGTGAGCACACCCTCTTCGAAAGAGCATGTTTTGTAGAACAACGATTGCAATGCTGAAAAACCAACCACATCCACCTGCTGCTGTGTGTACATGTCAGTCACCTTCAGAAATTTGGGGAGTAATTTCCTCGTAGTGGTGTTGCTCTATTTTCGTGATTTCCTGAGAACACCCTCTTCGAAAGAGCATGCTCATGTAAAACAACTATCGCAATGCTGAATAACCGACCACATCCACCTGCTGCTGTGTGTACATTTCAGTCACCTTCAGAAACTTCGGGAGTAGTTTCCTCATAGTGGTGTTGCTCTATTTTCGTGATTTCCTGAGCACACCCTCTTTGAAAGACCATGCTCATGTAGAACAGCGATTGCGATGCTGAAAAACCAACCACATCCACCTGCTGCTGTGTGTACATTTCAGCCACCTTCAGAAACTTAGGGAGTAATTTCCTCATAGTAGTTTTGCTCTATTTCCGTGATCTCCTGACCTCACCCTCTTGGGAAAAGCATGCTCACGTAGAACAGCGATCGCAAAGCTGAAAAACTGAACATATCAACCTGCTGCTGTATGTACATTTCAGACACCTTCAGAAACTTCGGGAGTCATTTCCTCATGGCGGTGTTGCTCTATTTCCGTGATATCCTGAGCTCACCCTCTTCGGAAGAGCATGTTCACGTAGAACAGCGATCGCAATTTTGAAAACCAACCCCTTCCACCTGCTGCTTTATGTACATTTCAATCACCTTCAGAAATTTGGGGAGTAATTTCCTCGTAGTGGTGTTGCTCTATTTTCGTGATTTCCGGAGCACACCCTCTTTGAAAGACCAGACTCATGTAGATCAACGATCACAATGCTGAAAAACCGACCACATCCACCTGCTGCTGTGTGTACATTTCAGTCACCTTCAGAAACTTGGGGAGTAATTTCCTCATAGTGGTGTTGCTCTATTTTCGTGATTTCCTGAACACACCCTCTTCGGAAGAGCATGTTTTCTAGAACAACGATTGCAATGCTGAAAAACCAACCACATCCACTTGCTGCTGTGTGTACATTTCAGTAACCTTCAGAAAGTTTAGGAATAATTTCCTCGTAGTTGTATTGCTTTATTTTCTCGATCTGCTGAGCACACCCTCTTCGGAAGAGCATGTTTTGTAGAACAACGATTGCACTGCTGAAAAACCAACCATATCCAACTGCTGCTGTGTGTACATTTCAGTCACCTTCAGAAACTTCGGGAGTAATTTCCTCATAGTGGTGTTGCTCTACTTCCGTGATTTCGTGAGCACACCCTCTTCGAAAGAGCATGTTTTGTAGAACAACGATCGCAATGCTGAAAAACTGAACATATCAACCTGCTGCTGTATGTACATTTCAGACACTTCCGTGATCTTCTGAGCTCACCCTCTTCGGAAGAGCATGTTCACGTAGAACAGCGATCGCAATGCTGAAAACCAACCACTTCGACCTGCTGCTTTATGTACATTTCAATCACCATCAGACATTTGGGGAGTAATTTCCTCGTAGTGGTGTTGCTCTATTTTCGTGATTTCCTGAGCACACCCTCTTCGAAAGACCAGGCTCATGTAGAACAACGATCGCAATGCTGAAAAACCGACCACATCCACCTGCTGCTGTGTGTACATTTCAGTCACCTTCAGAAACTTGGGGAGTAATTTCCTCATAGTGGTGTTGCTCTATTTTCGTGATTTCCTGAACACACCCTCTTCGGAAGAGCATGTTTTCTAGAACAACGATTGCAATGCTGAAAAACCAACCACATCCACTTGCTGCTGTGTGTACATTTCAGTAACCTTCAGAAAGTTTAGGAATAATTTCCTCGTAGTTGTATTGCTTTATTTTCTCGATCTGCTGAGCACACCCTCTTCGGAAGAGCATGTTTTGTAGAACAACGATTGCACTGCTGAAAAACCAACCATATCCAACTGCTGCTGTGTGTACATTTCAGTCACCTTCAGAAACTTCGGGAGTAATTTCCTCATAGTGGTGTTGCTCTACTTCCGTGATTTCGTGAGCACACCCTCTTCGAAAGAGCATGTTTTGTAGAACAACGATTGCAATGCTGAAAAACCAACCACATCCACCTGCTGCTGTGTGTACATGTCAGTCACCTTCAGAAATTTGGGGAGTAATTTCCTCGTAGTGGTGTTGCTCTATTTTCGTGATTTCCTGAGCACACCCTCTTCGGAAGAGCGTGTTTTGTAGAACAACGATTGCAATGCTGAAAAACCAACCACATCCACCTGCTGCTGTGTGTACATGTCAGTCACCTTCAGAAACTTGGGGAGTAATTTCCTCATAGTGGTGTTGCTCTATTTTCGTGATTTCCTGAGCACACCCTCTTCGAAAGACCATGCTCATGTAGAACAACGATTGCAATGCTGAAAAACCGACCACATCCACCTGCTGCTGTGTGTACATTTCAGTCACCTTCAGCAAGTTTAAGAGTAATTTCCTCGTAGTTGTATTGCATTATTTTCTCGATCTGCTGAGCACACCCTCTTCGGAAGAGCATGTTTTGTAGAACAACGATTGCAATGCTGAAAAACTGAACATGTCAATCTGCTGCTGTATGTACATTTCAGACACTTCCGTGATCTTCTGAGCTCACCCTCTTCGGAAGAGCATGTTCACGTAGAACAGCGATCGCAATTTTGAAAACCAACCCCTTCCACCTGCTGCTTTATGTACATTTCAATCACCTTCAGAAATTTGGGGAGTAATTTCCTCGTAGTGGTGTTGCTCTATTTTCGTGATTTCCGGAGCACACCCTCTTCGAAAGACCAGGCTCATGTAGATCAACGATCGCAATGCTGAAAAACCGATCACATCCACCTGCTGCTGTGTGTACATTTCAGTCACCTTCAGAAAATTTAGTAATAATTTCCTCGTAGTTGTATTGCTTTATTTTCCCGATCTGCTGAGCACACCCTCTTCGGAAGAGCATGTTCACGTAGAACAGCGATTGCAATGCTGAAAAACCAACCACATCCACCTGCTGCTGTATGTACATTTCAATCACCTCCAGAAACTTGGGGAGTAATTTCCTCGTAGTGGTGTTGCTCTATTTTCGTGATTTCCTGAGAACACCCTCTTCGAAAGAGCATGCTCATGTAAAACAACTATCGCAATGCTGAAAAACCGACCACATCCACCTGCTGCTGTGTGTACATTTCAGTCACCTTCAGAAACTTCGGGAGTAGTTTCCTCATAGTGGTGTTGCTCTATTTTCGTGATTTCCTGAGCACACCCTCTTTGAAAGACCATGCTCATGTAGAACAGCGATTGCAATGCTGAAAAACCGACCACATCCACCTGCTGCTGTGTGTACATTTCAGTCACCTTCAGCAAGTTTAGGAGTAATTTCCTCGTAGTTGTATTGCTTTATTTTCTCGATCTGCTGAGCACACCCTCTTCGGAAGAGCATGTTTTGTAGAACAACGATTGCACTGCTGAAAAACCAACCATATCCAACTGCTGCTGTGTGTACATTTCAGTCACCTTCAGAAACTTCGGGAGTAATTTCCTCATAGTGGTGTTGCTCTACTTCCGTGATTTCGTGAGCACACCCTCTTCGAAAGAGCATGTTTTGTAGAACAACGATTGCAATGCTGAAAAACCAACCACATCCACTTGCTGCTGTGTGTACATTTCAGTCACCTTCAGGAACTTGGGGAGTAATTTCCTCATAGTGGTGTTGCTCTATTTTTGTGATTTCCTGAACACACCCTCTTCGGAAGAGCATGTTTTCTAGAACAACGATTGCAATGCTGAAAAACCAACCACATCCACTTGCTGCTGTGTGTACATTTCAGTAACCTTCAGAAAGTTTAGGAATAATTTCCTCGTAGTTGTATTGCTTTATTTTCTCGATCTGCTGAGCACACCCTCTTCGGAAGAGCATGTTTTGTAGAACAACGATTGCACTGCTGAAAAACCAACCATATCCAACTGCTGCTGTGTGTACATTTCAGTCACCTTCAGAAACTTCGGGAGTAATTTCCTCATAGTGGTGTTGCTCTACTTCCGTGATTTCGTGAGCACACCCTCTTCGAAAGAGCATGTTTTGTAGAACAACGATTGCAATGCTGAAAAACCAACCACATCCACCTGCTGCTGTGTGTACATGTCAGTCACCTTCAGAAATTTGGGGAGTAATTTCCTCGTAGTGGTGTTGCTCTATTTTCGTGATTTCCTGAGCACACCCTCTTCGGAAGAGCGTGTTTTGTAGAACAACGATTGCAATGCTGAAAAACCAACCACATCCACCTGCTGCTGTGTGTACATGTCAGTCACCTTCAGAAACTTGGGGAGTAATTTCCTCATAGTGGTGTTGCTCTATTTTCGTGATTTCCTGAGCACACCCTCTTCGAAAGACCATGCTCATGTAGAACAACGATCGCAATGCTGAAAAACCGACCACATCCACCTGCTGCTGTGTGTACATTTCAGTCACCTTCAGAAACTTCGGGAGTAGTTTCCTCATAGTGGTGTTGCTCTATTTTCGTGATTTCCTGAGCACACCCTCTTTGAAAGACCATGCTCATGTAGAACAGCGATTGCAATGCTGAAAAACCGACCACATCCACCTGCTGCTGTGTGTACATTTCAGTCACCTTCAGAAACTTCGGGAGTAGTTTCCTCATAGTGGTGTTGCTCTATTTTCGTGATTTCCTGAGCACACCCTCTTTGAAAGACCATGCTCATGTAGAACAGCGATTGCAATGCTGAAAAACCGACCACATCCACCTGCTGCTGTATGTACATTTCAGTCAACTTCAGAAACTTGGGGAATAATATCTTCATAGTAGTATTGCTCTATTTCCTCGATCTGCTGAGCACACCCTCTTGGGAAAAGCATGCTCACGTAGAACAGCGATCGCAAAGCTGAAAAACTGAACATATCAACCTGCTGCTGTATGTACATTTCAGACACTTCCGTGATCTTCTGAGCTCACCCTCTTCGGAAGAGCATGTTCACGTAGAACAGCGATCGCAATTTTGAAAGCCAACCCCTTCCACCTGCTGCTTTATGTACATTTCAATCACCTTCAGAAATTTGGGGAGTAATTTCCTCGTAGTGGTGTTGCTCTATTTTCGTGATTTCCGGAGCACACCCTCTTCGAAAGACCAGGCTCATGTAGATCAACGATCGCAATGCTGAAAAACCGATCACATCCACCTGCTGCTGTGTGTACATTTCAGTCACCTTCAGAAACTTTAGTAATAATTTCCTCGTAGTTGTATTGCTTTATTTTCCCGATCTGCTGAGCACACCCTCTTCGGAAGAGCATGTTCACGTAGAACAGCGATTGCAATGCTGAAAAACCAACCACATCCACCTGCTGCTGTATGTACATTTCAATCACCTCCAGAAACTTGGGGAGTAATTTCCTCGTAGTGGTGTTGCTCTATTTTCGTGATTTCCTGAGAACACCCTCTTCGAAAGAGCATGCTCATGTAAAACAACTATCGCAATGCTGAAAAACCGACCACATCCACCTGCTGCTGTGTGTACATTTCAGTCACCTTCAGAAACTTCGGGAGTAGTTTCCTCATAGTGGTGTTGCTCTATTTTCGTGATTTCCTGAGCACGCCCTCTTTGAAAGACCATGCTCATGTAGAACAGCGATTGCAATGCTGAAAAACCGACCACATCCACCTGCTGCTGTGTATACATGTCAGTCACCTTCAGAAATTTGGGGAGTAATTTCCTCGTAGTGGTGTTGCTCTATTTTCGTGATTTCCTGAGCACACCCTCTTCGGAAGAGCGTGTTTTGTAGAACAACGATTGCAATGCTGAAAAACCAACCACATCCACCTGCTGCTGTGTGTACATGTCAGTCACCTTCAGAAACTTGGGGAGTAATTTCCTCATAGTGGTGTTGCTCTATTTTCGTGATTTCCTGAGCACACCCTCTTCGAAAGACCATGCTCATGTAGAACAACGATCGCAATGCTGAAAAACCGACCACATCCACCTGCTGCTGTGTGTACATTTCAGTCACCTTCAGCAAGTTTAAGAGTAATTTCCTCGTAGTTGTATTGCATTATTTTCTCGATCTGCTGAGCACACCCTCTTCGGAAGAGCATGTTTTCTAGAACAACGATTGCAATGCTGAAAAACCAACCACATCCACCTGCTGCTGTATGTACATTTCAGTCAACTTCAGAAACTTGGGGAATAATATCTTCATAGTAGTATTGCTCTATTTCCTCGATCTGCTGAGCACACCCTCTTGGGAAAAGCATGCTCACGTAGAACAGCGATCGCAAAGCTGAAAAACTGAACATATCAACCTGCTGCTGTATGTACATTTCAGACACCTTCAGAAACTTCGGGAGTCATTTCCTCATGGTGGTGTTGCTCTATTTCCGTGATTTCCTGAGCACACCCTCTTTGAAAGACCATGCTCATGTAGAACAGCGATTGCAATGCTGAAAAACCAACCACATCCACCTGCTGCTATATGTACATTTCAGTCAACTTCAGAAACTTGGGGAATAATATCTTCATAGTAGTATTGCTCTATTTCCTCGATCTGCTGAGCACACCCTCTTGGGAAAAGCATGCTCACGTAGAACAGCGATCGCAAAGCTGAAAAACTGAACATATCAACCTGCTGCTGTATGTACATTTCAGACACTTCCGTGATCTTCTGAGCTCACCCTCTTCGGAAGAGCATGTTCACGTAGAACAGCGATCGCAATTTTGAAAACCAACCCCTTCCACCTGCTGCTTTATGTACATTTCAATCACCTTCAGAAATTTGGGGAGTAATTTCCTCGTAGTGGTGTTGCTCTATTTTCGTGATTTCCGGAGCACACCCTCTTCGAAAGACCAGGCTCATGTAGATCAACGATCGCAATGCTGAAAAACCGATCACATCCACCTGCTGCTGTGTGTACATTTCAGTCACCTTCAGAAAATTTAGTAATAATTTCCTCGTAGTTGTATTGCTTTATTTTCCCGACCTGCTGAGCACACCCTCTTCGGAAGAGCATGTTCACGTAGAACAGCGATCGCAATGCTGAAAACCAACCACTTCCACCTGCTGCTTTATGTACATTTCAATCACCATCAGACATTTGGGGAGTAATTTCCTCGTAGTGGTGTTGCTCTATTTTCGTGATTTCCTGAGCACACCCTCTTCGAAAGACCAGGCTCATGTAGAACAACGATCGCAATGCTGAAAAACCGACCACATCCACCTGCTGCTGTGTGTACATTTCAGTCACCTTCAGAAACTTGGGGAGTAATTTCCTCATAGTGGTGTTGCTCTATTTTCGTGATTTCCTGAACACACCCTCTTCGGAAGAGCATGTTTTCTAGAACAACGATTGCAATGCTGAAAAACCAACCACATCCACTTGCTGCTGTGTGTACATTTCAGTAACCTTCAGAAAGTTTAGGAATAATTTCCTCGTAGTTGTATTGCTTTATTTTCTCGATCTGCTGAGCACACCCTCTTCGGAAGAGCATGTTTTGTAGAACAACGATTGCACTGCTGAAAAACCAACCATATCCAACTGCTGCTGTGAGTACATTTCAGTCACCTTCAGAAACTTCGGGAGTAATTTCCTCATAGTGGTGTTGCTCTACTTCCGTGATTTCGTGAGCACACCCTCTTCGAAAGAGCATGTTTTGTAGAACAGCGATCGCAAAGCTGAAAAACTGAACATATCAACCTGCTGCTGTATGTACATTTCAGACACCTTCAGAAACTTCGGGAGTCATTTCCTCATGGCGGTGTTGCTCTATTTCCGTGATATCCTGAGCTCACCCTCTTCGGAAGAGCATGTTCACGTAGAACAGCGATCGCAATTTTGAAAACCAACCCCTTCCACCTGCTGCTTTATGTACATTTCAATCACCTTCAGAAATTTGGGGAGTAATTTCCTCGTAGTGGTGTTGCTCTATTTTCGTGATTTCCTGAGCACACCCTCTTCGAAAGACCATGCTCACGTAGAACAACGATCGCAATGCTGAAAAACCGACCACATCCACCTGCTGCTGTGTGTACATTTCAGTCACCTTCAGCAAGTTTAGGAGTAATTTCCTCGTAGTGGTGTTGCTCTATTTTCGTGATTTCCTGAGCACACCCTCTTCGGAAGAGCATGTTTTGTAGAACAACGATTGCAATGCTGAAAAACCAACCACATCCACCTGCTGCTGTGTGAACATGTCAGTCACCTTCAGAAACTTGGGGAGTAATTTCCTCATAGTGGTGTTGCTCTATTTTCGTGATTTCCTGAGCACACCCTCTTCGAAAGACCATGCTCATGTAGAACAACGATCGCAATGCTGAAAAACCGACCACATCCACCTGCTGCTGTGTGTACATTTCAGCCACCTTCAGCAAGTTTAGGAGTAATTTCCTCGTAGTAGTATTGCTTTATTTTCTCGATCTGCTGAGCACACCCTCTTCGGAAGAGCATGTTTTGTAGAACAACGATTGCAATGCTGAAAAACCAACCACATCCACCTGCTGCTGTATGTACATTTCAGTCAACTTCAGAAACTTGGGGAATAATATCTTCATAGTAGTATTGCTCTATTTCCTCGATCTGCTGAGCACACCCTCTTGGGAAAAGCATGCTCACGTAGAACAGCGATCGCAAAGCTGAAAAACTGAACATATCAACCTGCTGCTGTATGTACATTTCAGACACTTCCGTGATCTTCTGAGCTCACCCTCTTCGGAAGAGCATGTTCACGTAGAACAGCGATCGCAATGCTGAAAACCAACCACTTCCACCTGCTGCTGTGTGTACATTTCAGCCACCTTCAGCAAGTTTAGGAGTAATTTCCTCGTAGTAGTATTGCTTTATTTTCTCGATCTGCTGAGCACACCCTCTTCGGAAGAGCATGTTTTGTAGAACAACGATTGCACTGCTGAAAAACCAACCATATCCAACTGCTGCTGTGTGTACATTTCAGTCACCTTCAGAAACTTCGGGAGTAATTTCCTCATAGTGGTGTTGCTCTACTTCCGTGATTTCGTGAGCACACCCTCTTCGAAAGAGCATGTTTTGTAGAACAACGATCGCAATGCTGAAAAACTGAACATATCAACCTGCTGCTGTATGTACATTTCAGACACTTCCGTGATCTTCTGAGCTCACCCTCTTCGGAAGAGCATGTTCACGTAGAACAGCGATCGCAATGCTGAAAACCAACCACTTCCACCTGCTGCTTTATGTACATTTCAATCACCATCAGACATTTGGGGAGTAATTTCCTCGTAGTGGTGTTGCTCTATTTTCGTGATTTCCTGAGCACACCCTCTTCGAAAGACCAGGCTCATGTAGAACAACGATCGCAATGCTGAAAAACCGACCACATCCACCTGCTGCTGTGTGTACATTTCAGTCACCTTCAGAAACTTGGGGAGTAATTTCCTCATAGTGGTGTTGCTCTATTTTCGTGATTTCCTGAACACACCCTCTTCGGAAGAGCATGTTTTCTAGAACAACGATTGCAATGCTGAAAAACCAACCACATCCACTTGCTGCTGTGTGTACATTTCAGTAACCTTCAGAAAGTTTAGGAATAATTTCCTCGTAGTTGTATTGCTTTATTTTCTCGATCTGCTGAGCACACCCTCTTCGGAAGAGCATGTTTTGTAGAACAACGATTGCACTGCTGAAAAACCAACCATATCCAACTGCTGCTGTGTGTACATTTCAGTCACCTTCAGAAACTTCGGGAGTAATTTCCTCATAGTGGTGTTGCTCTACTTCCGTGATTTCGTGAGCACACCCTCTTCGAAAGAGCATGTTTTGTAGAACAACGATTGCAATGCTGAAAAACCAACCACATCCACCTGCTGCTGTGTGTACATGTCAGTCACCTTCAGAAATTTGGGGAGTAATTTCCTCGTAGTGGTGTTGCTCTATTTTCGTGATTTCCTGAGCACACCCTCTTCGGAAGAGCGTGTTTTGTAGAACAACGATTGCAATGCTGAAAAACCAACCACATCCACCTGCTGCTGTGTGTACATGTCAGTCACCTTCAGAAACTTGGGGAGTAATTTCCTCATAGTGGTGTTGCTCTATTTTCGTGATTTCCTGAGCACACCCTCTTCGAAAGACCATGCTCATGTAGAACAACGATTGCAATGCTGAAAAACCGACCACATCCACCTGCTGCTGTGTGTACATTTCAGTCACCTTCAGCAAGTTTAAGAGTAATTTCCTCGTAGTTGTATTGCATTATTTTCTCGATCTGCTGAGCACACCCTCTTCGGAAGAGCATGTTTTGTAGAACAACGATTGCAATGCTGAAAAACTGAACATGTCAATCTGCTGCTGTATGTACATTTCAGACACTTCCGTGATCTTCTGAGCTCACCCTCTTCGGAAGAGCATGTTCACGTAGAACAGCGATCGCAATTTTGAAAACCAACCCCTTCCACCTGCTGCTTTATGTACATTTCAATCACCTTCAGAAATTTGGGGAGTAATTTCCTCGTAGTGGTGTTGCTCTATTTTCGTGATTTCCGGAGCACACCCTCTTCGAAAGACCAGGCTCATGTAGATCAACGATCGCAATGCTGAAAAACCGATCACATCCACCTGCTGCTGTGTGTACATTTCAGTCACCTTCAGAAAATTTAGTAATAATTTCCTCGTAGTTGTATTGCTTTATTTTCCCGATCTGCTGAGCACACCCTCTTCGGAAGAGCATGTTCACGTAGAACAGCGATTGCAATGCTGAAAAACCAACCACATCCACCTGCTGCTGTATGTACATTTCAATCACCTCCAGAAACTTGGGGAGTAATTTCCTCGTAGTGGTGTTGCTCTATTTTCGTGATTTCCTGAGAACACCCTCTTCGAAAGAGCATGCTCATGTAAAACAACTATCGCAATGCTGAAAAACCGACCACATCCACCTGCTGCTGTGTGTACATTTCAGTCACCTTCAGAAACTTCGGGAGTAGTTTCCTCATAGTGGTGTTGCTCTATTTTCGTGATTTCCTGAGCACACCCTCTTTGAAAGACCATGCTCATGTAGAACAGCGATTGCAATGCTGAAAAACCGACCACATCCACCTGCTGCTGTGTGTACATTTCAGTCACCTTCAGCAAGTTTAGGAGTAATTTCCTCGTAGTTGTATTGCTTTATTTTCTCGATCTGCTGAGCACACCCTCTTCGGAAGAGCATGTTTTGTAGAACAACGATTGCACTGCTGAAAAACCAACCATATCCAACTGCTGCTGTGTGTACATTTCAGTCACCTTCAGAAACTTCGGGAGTAATTTCCTCATAGTGGTGTTGCTCTACTTCCGTGATTTCGTGAGCACACCCTCTTCGAAAGAGCATGTTTTGTAGAACAACGATTGCAATGCTGAAAAACCAACCACATCCACTTGCTGCTGTGTGTACATTTCAGTCACCTTCAGGAACTTGGGGAGTAATTTCCTCATAGTGGTGTTGCTCTATTTTTGTGATTTCCTGAACACACCCTCTTCGGAAGAGCATGTTTTCTAGAACAACGATTGCAATGCTGAAAAACCAATCACATCCACTTGCTGCTGTGTGTACATTTCAGTAACCTTCAGAAAGTTTAGGAATAATTTCCTCGTAGTTGTATTGCTTTATTTTCTCGATCTGCTGAGCACACCCTCTTCGGAAGAGCATGTTTTGTAGAACAACGATTGCACTGCTGAAAAACCAACCATATCCAACTGCTGCTGTGTGTACATTTCAGTCACCTTCAGAAACTTCGGGAGTAATTTCCTCATAGTGGTGTTGCTCTACTTCCGTGATTTCGTGAGCACACCCTCTTCGAAAGAGCATGTTTTGTAGAACAACGATTGCAATGCTGAAAAACCAACCACATCCACCTGCTGCTGTGTGTACATGTCAGTCACCTTCAGAAATTTGGGGAGTAATTTCCTCGTAGTGGTGTTGCTCTATTTTCGTGATTTCCTGAGCACACCCTCTTCGGAAGAGCGTGTTTTGTAGAACAACGATTGCAATGCTGAAAAACCAACCACATCCACCTGCTGCTGTGTGTACATGTCAGTCACCTTCAGAAACTTGGGGAGTAATTTCCTCATAGTGGTGTTGCTCTATTTTCGTGATTTCCTGAGCACACCCTCTTCGAAAGACCATGCTCATGTAGAACAACGATCGCAATGCTGAAAAACCGACCACATCCACCTGCTGCTGTGTGTACATTTCAGTCACCTTCAGAAACTTCGGGAGTAGTTTCCTCATAGTGGTGTTGCTCTATTTTCGTGATTTCCTGAGCACACCCTCTTTGAAAGACCATGCTCATGTAGAACAGCGATTGCAATGCTGAAAAACCGACCACATCCACCTGCTGCTGTGTGTACATTTCAGTCACCTTCAGAAACTTCGGGAGTAGTTTCCTCATAGTGGTGTTGCTCTATTTTCGTGATTTCCTGAGCACACCCTCTTTGAAAGACCATGCTCATGTAGAACAGCGATTGCAATGCTGAAAAACCGACCACATCCACCTGCTGCTGTATGTACATTTCAGTCAACTTCAGAAACTTGGGGAATAATATCTTCATAGTAGTATTGCTCTATTTCCTCGATCTGCTGAGCACACCCTCTTGGGAAAAGCATGCTCACGTAGAACAGCGATCGCAAAGCTGAAAAACTGAACATATCAACCTGCTGCTGTATGTACATTTCAGACACTTCCGTGATCTTCTGAGCTCACCCTCTTCGGAAGAGCATGTTCACGTAGAACAGCGATCGCAATTTTGAAAGCCAACCCCTTCCACCTGCTGCTTTATGTACATTTCAATCACCTTCAGAAATTTGGGGAGTAATTTCCTCGTAGTGGTGTTGCTCTATTTTCGTGATTTCCGGAGCACACCCTCTTCGAAAGACCAGGCTCATGTAGATCAACGATCGCAATGCTGAAAAACCGATCACATCCACCTGCTGCTGTGTGTACATTTCAGTCACCTTCAGAAACTTTAGTAATAATTTCCTCGTAGTTGTATTGCTTTATTTTCCCGATCTGCTGAGCACACCCTCTTCGGAAGAGCATGTTCACGTAGAACAGCGATTGCAATGCTGAAAAACCAACCACATCCACCTGCTGCTGTATGTACATTTCAATCACCTCCAGAAACTTGGGGAGTAATTTCCTCGTAGTGGTGTTGCTCTATTTTCGTGATTTCCTGAGAACACCCTCTTCGAAAGAGCATGCTCATGTAAAACAACTATCGCAATGCTGAAAAACCGACCACATCCACCTGCTGCTGTGTGTACATTTCAGTCACCTTCAGAAACTTCGGGAGTAGTTTCCTCATAGTGGTGTTGCTCTATTTTCGTGATTTCCTGAGCACGCCCTCTTTGAAAGACCATGCTCATGTAGAACAGCGATTGCAATGCTGAAAAACCGACCACATCCACCTGCTGCTGTGTATACATGTCAGTCACCTTCAGAAATTTGGGGAGTAATTTCCTCGTAGTGGTGTTGCTCTATTTTCGTGATTTCCTGAGCACACCCTCTTCGGAAGAGCGTGTTTTGTAGAACAACGATTGCAATGCTGAAAAACCAACCACATCCACCTGCTGCTGTGTGTACATGTCAGTCACCTTCAGAAACTTGGGGAGTAATTTCCTCATAGTGGTGTTGCTCTATTTTCGTGATTTCCTGAGCACACCCTCTTCGAAAGACCATGCTCATGTAGAACAACGATCGCAATGCTGAAAAACCGACCACATCCACCTGCTGCTGTGTGTACATTTCAGTCACCTTCAGCAAGTTTAAGAGTAATTTCCTCGTAGTTGTATTGCATTATTTTCTCGATCTGCTGAGCACACCCTCTTCGGAAGAGCATGTTTTCTAGAACAACGATTGCAATGCTGAAAAACCAACCACATCCACCTGCTGCTGTATGTACATTTCAGTCAACTTCAGAAACTTGGGGAATAATATCTTCATAGTAGTATTGCTCTATTTCCTCGATCTGCTGAGCACACCCTCTTGGGAAAAGCATGCTCACGTAGAACAGCGATCGCAAAGCTGAAAAACTGAACATATCAACCTGCTGCTGTATGTACATTTCAGACACCTTCAGAAACTTCGGGAGTCATTTCCTCATGGTGGTGTTGCTCTATTTCCGTGATTTCCTGAGCACACCCTCTTTGAAAGACCATGCTCATGTAGAACAGCGATTGCAATGCTGAAAAACCAACCACATCCACCTGCTGCTATATGTACATTTCAGTCAACTTCAGAAACTTGGGGAATAATATCTTCATAGTAGTATTGCTCTATTTCCTCGATCTGCTGAGCACACCCTCTTGGGAAAAGCATGCTCACGTAGAACAGCGATCGCAAAGCTGAAAAACTGAACATATCAACCTGCTGCTGTATGTACATTTCAGACACTTCCGTGATCTTCTGAGCTCACCCTCTTCGGAAGAGCATGTTCACGTAGAACAGCGATCGCAATTTTGAAAACCAACCCCTTCCACCTGCTGCTTTATGTACATTTCAATCACCTTCAGAAATTTGGGGAGTAATTTCCTCGTAGTGGTGTTGCTCTATTTTCGTGATTTCCGGAGCACACCCTCTTCGAAAGACCAGGCTCATGTAGATCAACGATCGCAATGCTGAAAAACCGATCACATCCACCTGCTGCTGTGTGTACATTTCAGTCACCTTCAGAAAATTTAGTAATAATTTCCTCGTAGTTGTATTGCTTTATTTTCCCGACCTGCTGAGCACACCCTCTTCGGAAGAGCATGTTCACGTAGAACAGCGACCGCAATGCTGAAAACCAACCACTTCCACCTGCTGCTTTATGTACATTTCAATCACCATCAGACATTTGGGGAGTAATTTCCTCGTAGTGGTGTTGCTCTATTTTCGTGATTTCCTGAGCACACCCTCTTCGAAAGACCAGGCTCATGTAGAACAACGATCGCAATGCTGAAAAACCGACCACATCCACCTGCTGCTGTGTGTACATTTCAGTCACCTTCAGAAACTTGGGGAGTAATTTCCTCATAGTGGTGTTGCTCTATTTTCGTGATTTCCTGAACACACCCTCTTCGGAAGAGCATGTTTTCTAGAACAACGATTGCAATGCTGAAAAACCAACCACATCCACTTGCTGCTGTGTGTACATTTCAGTAACCTTCAGAAAGTTTAGGAATAATTTCCTCGTAGTTGTATTGCTTTATTTTCTCGATCTGCTGAGCACACCCTCTTCGGAAGAGCATGTTTTGTAGAACAACGATTGCACTGCTGAAAAACCAACCATATCCAACTGCTGCTGTGAGTACATTTCAGTCACCTTCAGAAACTTCGGGAGTAATTTCCTCATAGTGGTGTTGCTCTACTTCCGTGATTTCGTGAGCACACCCTCTTCGAAAGAGCATGTTTTGTAGAACAACGATTGCAATGCTGAAAAACCAACCACATCCACCTGCTGCTGTGTGTACATGTCAGTCACCTTCAGAAATTTGGGGAGTAATTTCCTCGTAGTGGTGTTGCTCTATTTTCGTGATTTCCTGAGCACACCCTCTTCGGAAGAGCGTGTTTTGTAGAACAACGATTGCAATGCTGAAAAACCAACCACATCCACCTGCTGCTGTGTGTACATGTCAGTCACCTTCAGAAACTTGGGGAGTAATTTCCTCATAGTGGTGTTGCTCTATTTTCGTGATTTCCTGAGCACACCCTCTTCGAAAGACCATGCTCATGTAGAACAACGATTGCAATGCTGAAAAACCGACCACATCCACCTGCTGCTGTGTGTACATTTCAGTCACCTTCAGCAAGTTTAAGAGTAATTTCCTCGTAGTTGTATTGCATTATTTTCTCGATCTGCTGAGCACACCCTCTTCGGAAGAGCATGTTTTGTAGAACAACGATTGCAATGCTGAAAAACTGAACATGTCAATCTGCTGCTGTATGTACATTTCAGACACTTCCGTGATCTTCTGAGCTCACCCTCTTCGGAAGAGCATGTTCACGTAGAACAGCGATCGCAATTTTGAAAACCAACCCCTTCCACCTGCTGCTTTATGTACATTTCAATCACCTTCAGAAATTTGGGGAGTAATTTCCTCGTAGTGGTGTTGCTCTATTTTCGTGATTTCCGGAGCACACCCTCTTCGAAAGACCAGGCTCATGTAGATCAACGATCGCAATGCTGAAAAACCGATCACATCCACCTGCTGCTGTGTGTACATTTCAGTCACCTTCAGAAAATTTAGTAATAATTTCCTCGTAGTTGTATTGCTTTATTTTCCCGATCTGCTGAGCACACCCTCTTCGGAAGAGCATGTTCACGTAGAACAGCGATTGCAATGCTGAAAAACCAACCACATCCACCTGCTGCTGTATGTACATTTCAATCACCTCCAGAAACTTGGGGAGTAATTTCCTCGTAGTGGTGTTGCTCTATTTTCGTGATTTCCTGAGAACACCCTCTTCGAAAGAGCATGCTCATGTAAAACAACTATCGCAATGCTGAAAAACCGACCACATCCACCTGCTGCTGTGTGTACATTTCAGTCACCTTCAGAAACTTCGGGAGTAGTTTCCTCATAGTGGTGTTGCTCTATTTTCGTGATTTCCTGAGCACACCCTCTTTGAAAGACCATGCTCATGTAGAACAGCGATTGCAATGCTGAAAAACCGACCACATCCACCTGCTGCTGTGTGTACATTTCAGTCACCTTCAGCAAGTTTAGGAGTAATTTCCTCGTAGTTGTATTGCTTTATTTTCTCGATCTGCTGAGCACACCCTCTTCGGAAGAGCATGTTTTGTAGAACAACGATTGCACTGCTGAAAAACCAACCATATCCAACTGCTGCTGTGTGTACATTTCAGTCACCTTCAGAAACTTCGGGAGTAATTTCCTCATAGTGGTGTTGCTCTACTTCCGTGATTTCGTGAGCACACCCTCTTCGAAAGAGCATGTTTTGTAGAACAACGATTGCAATGCTGAAAAACCAACCACATCCACTTGCTGCTGTGTGTACATTTCAGTCACCTTCAGGAACTTGGGGAGTAATTTCCTCATAGTGGTGTTGCTCTATTTTTGTGATTTCCTGAACACACCCTCTTCGGAAGAGCATGTTTTCTAGAACAACGATTGCAATGCTGAAAAACCAACCACATCCACTTGCTGCTGTGTGTACATTTCAGTAACCTTCAGAAAGTTTAGGAATAATTTCCTCGTAGTTGTATTGCTTTATTTTCTCGATCTGCTGAGCACACCCTCTTCGGAAGAGCATGTTTTGTAGAACAACGATTGCACTGCTGAAAAACCAACCATATCCAACTGCTGCTGTGTGTACATTTCAGTCACCTTCAGAAACTTCGGGAGTAATTTCCTCATAGTGGTGTTGCTCTACTTCCGTGATTTCGTGAGCACACCCTCTTCGAAAGAGCATGTTTTGTAGAACAACGATTGCAATGCTGAAAAACCAACCACATCCACCTGCTGCTGTGTGTACATGTCAGTCACCTTCAGAAATTTGGGGAGTAATTTCCTCGTAGTGGTGTTGCTCTATTTTCGTGATTTCCTGAGCACACCCTCTTCGGAAGAGCGTGTTTTGTAGAACAACGATTGCAATGCTGAAAAACCAACCACATCCACCTGCTGCTGTGTGTACATGTCAGTCACCTTCAGAAACTTGGGGAGTAATTTCCTCATAGTGGTGTTGCTCTATTTTCGTGATTTCCTGAGCACACCCTCTTCGAAAGACCATGCTCATGTAGAACAACGATCGCAATGCTGAAAAACCGACCACATCCACCTGCTGCTGTGTGTACATTTCAGTCACCTTCAGAAACTTCGGGAGTAGTTTCCTCATAGTGGTGTTGCTCTATTTTCGTGATTTCCTGAGCACACCCTCTTTGAAAGACCATGCTCATGTAGAACAGCGATTGCAATGCTGAAAAACCGACCACATCCACCTGCTGCTGTGTGTACATTTCAGTCACCTTCAGAAACTTCGGGAGTAGTTTCCTCATAGTGGTGTTGCTCTATTTTCGTGATTTCCTGAGCACACCCTCTTTGAAAGACCATGCTCATGTAGAACAGCGATTGCAATGCTGAAAAACCGACCACATCCACCTGCTGCTGTATGTACATTTCAGTCAACTTCAGAAACTTGGGGAATAATATCTTCATAGTAGTATTGCTCTATTTCCTCGATCTGCTGAGCACACCCTCTTGGGAAAAGCATGCTCACGTAGAACAGCGATCGCAAAGCTGAAAAACTGAACATATCAACCTGCTGCTGTATGTACATTTCAGACACTTCCGTGATCTTCTGAGCTCACCCTCTTCGGAAGAGCATGTTCACGTAGAACAGCGATCGCAATTTTGAAAGCCAACCCCTTCCACCTGCTGCTTTATGTACATTTCAATCACCTTCAGAAATTTGGGGAGTAATTTCCTCGTAGTGGTGTTGCTCTATTTTCGTGATTTCCGGAGCACACCCTCTTCGAAAGACCAGGCTCATGTAGATCAACGATCGCAATGCTGAAAAACCGATCACATCCACCTGCTGCTGTGTGTACATTTCAGTCACCTTCAGAAACTTTAGTAATAATTTCCTCGTAGTTGTATTGCTTTATTTTCCCGATCTGCTGAGCACACCCTCTTCGGAAGAGCATGTTCACGTAGAACAGCGATTGCAATGCTGAAAAACCAACCACATCCACCTGCTGCTGTATGTACATTTCAATCACCTCCAGAAACTTGGGGAGTAATTTCCTCGTAGTGGTGTTGCTCTATTTTCGTGATTTCCTGAGAACACCCTCTTCGAAAGAGCATGCTCATGTAAAACAACTATCGCAATGCTGAAAAACCGACCACATCCACCTGCTGCTGTGTGTACATTTCAGTCACCTTCAGAAACTTCGGGAGTAGTTTCCTCATAGTGGTGTTGCTCTATTTTCGTGATTTCCTGAGCACGCCCTCTTTGAAAGACCATGCTCATGTAGAACAGCGATTGCAATGCTGAAAAACCGACCACATCCACCTGCTGCTGTGTATACATGTCAGTCACCTTCAGAAATTTGGGGAGTAATTTCCTCGTAGTGGTGTTGCTCTATTTTCGTGATTTCCTGAGCACACCCTCTTCGGAAGAGCGTGTTTTGTAGAACAACGATTGCAATGCTGAAAAACCAACCACATCCACCTGCTGCTGTGTGTACATGTCAGTCACCTTCAGAAACTTGGGGAGTAATTTCCTCATAGTGGTGTTGCTCTATTTTCGTGATTTCCTGAGCACACCCTCTTCGAAAGACCATGCTCATGTAGAACAACGATCGCAATGCTGAAAAACCGACCACATCCACCTGCTGCTGTGTGTACATTTCAGTCACCTTCAGCAAGTTTAAGAGTAATTTCCTCGTAGTTGTATTGCATTATTTTCTCGATCTGCTGAGCACACCCTCTTCGGAAGAGCATGTTTTCTAGAACAACGATTGCAATGCTGAAAAACCAACCACATCCACCTGCTGCTGTGTGTACATTTCAGTAACCTTCAGAAA
This sequence comes from Polymixis lichenea, assembly GCA_949091785.1. Classification (NCBI taxonomy): domain Eukaryota; kingdom Metazoa; phylum Arthropoda; class Insecta; order Lepidoptera; family Noctuidae; genus Polymixis; species Polymixis lichenea. Next base: position 18,313,368 of record OX420931.1, on the reverse strand, counting down.
GTTTAGGAATAATTTCCTCGTAGTTGTATTGCTTTATTTTCTCGATCTGCTGAGCACACCCTCTTCGGAAGAGCATGTTTTGTAGAACAACGATTGCACTGCTGAAAAACCAACCATATCCAACTGCTGCTGTGTGTACATTTCAGTCACCTTCAGAAACTTCGGGAGTAATTTCCTCATAGTGGTGTTGCTCTACTTCCGTGATTTCGTGAGCACACCCTCTTCGAAAGAGCATGTTTTGTAGAACAACGATTGCAATGCTGAAAAACCAACCACATCCACCTGCTGCTGTGTGTACATGTCAGTCACCTTCAGAAATTTGGGGAGTAATTTCCTCGTAGTGGTGTTGCTCTATTTTCGTGATTTCCTGAGCACACCCTCTTCGGAAGAGCGTGTTTTGTAGAACAACGATTGCAATGCTGAAAAACCAACCACATCCACCTGCTGCTGTGTGTACATGTCAGTCACCTTCAGAAACTTGGGGAGTAATTTCCTCATAGTGGTGTTGCTCTATTTTCGTGATTTCCTGAGCACACCCTCTTCGAAAGACCATGCTCATGTAGAACAACGATCGCAATGCTGAAAAACCGACCACATCCACCTGCTGCTGTGTGTACATTTCAGTCACCTTCAGAAACTTCGGGAGTAGTTTCCTCATAGTGGTGTTGCTCTATTTTCGTGATTTCCTGAGCACACCCTCTTTGAAAGACCATGCTCATGTAGAACAGCGATTGCAATGCTGAAAAACCGACCACATCCACCTGCTGCTGTGTGTACATTTCAGTCACCTTCAGAAACTTCGGGAGTAGTTTCCTCATAGTGGTGTTGCTCTATTTTCGTGATTTCCTGAGCACACCCTCTTTGAAAGACCATGCTCATGTAGAACAGCGATTGCAATGCTGAAAAACCGACCACATCCACCTGCTGCTGTATGTACATTTCAGTCAACTTCAGAAACTTGGGGAATAATATCTTCATAGTAGTATTGCTCTATTTCCTCGATCTGCTGAGCACACCCTCTTGGGAAAAGCATGCTCACGTAGAACAGCGATCGCAAAGCTGAAAAACTGAACATATCAACCTGCTGCTGTATGTACATTTCAGACACTTCCGTGATCTTCTGAGCTCACCCTCTTCGGAAGAGCATGTTCACGTAGAACAGCGATCGCAATTTTGAAAGCCAACCCCTTCCACCTGCTGCTTTATGTACATTTCAATCACCTTCAGAAATTTGGGGAGTAATTTCCTCGTAGTGGTGTTGCTCTATTTTCGTGATTTCCGGAGCACACCCTCTTCGAAAGACCAGGCTCATGTAGATCAACGATCGCAATGCTGAAAAACCGATCACATCCACCTGCTGCTGTGTGTACATTTCAGTCACCTTCAGAAACTTTAGTAATAATTTCCTCGTAGTTGTATTGCTTTATTTTCCCGATCTGCTGAGCACACCCTCTTCGGAAGAGCATGTTCACGTAGAACAGCGATTGCAATGCTGAAAAACCAACCACATCCACCTGCTGCTGTATGTACATTTCAATCACCTCCAGAAACTTGGGGAGTAATTTCCTCGTAGTGGTGTTGCTCTATTTTCGTGATTTCCTGAGAACACCCTCTTCGAAAGAGCATGCTCATGTAAAACAACTATCGCAATGCTGAAAAACCGACCACATCCACCTGCTGCTGTGTGTACATTTCAGTCACCTTCAGAAACTTCGGGAGTAGTTTCCTCATAGTGGTGTTGCTCTATTTTCGTGATTTCCTGAGCACGCCCTCTTTGAAAGACCATGCTCATGTAGAACAGCGATTGCAATGCTGAAAAACCGACCACATCCACCTGCTGCTGTGTATACATGTCAGTCACCTTCAGAAATTTGGGGAGTAATTTCCTCGTAGTGGTGTTGCTCTATTTTCGTGATTTCCTGAGCACACCCTCTTCGGAAGAGCGTGTTTTGTAGAACAACGATTGCAATGCTGAAAAACCAACCACATCCACCTGCTGCTGTGTGTACATGTCAGTCACCTTCAGAAACTTGGGGAGTAATTTCCTCATAGTGGTGTTGCTCTATTTTCGTGATTTCCTGAGCACACCCTCTTCGAAAGACCATGCTCATGTAGAACAACGATCGCAATGCTGAAAAACCGACCACATCCACCTGCTGCTGTGTGTACATTTCAGTCACCTTCAGCAAGTTTAAGAGTAATTTCCTCGTAGTTGTATTGCATTATTTTCTCGATCTGCTGAGCACACCCTCTTCGGAAGAGCATGTTTTCTAGAACAACGATTGCAATGCTGAAAAACCAACCACATCCACCTGCTGCTGTATGTACATTTCAGTCAACTTCAGAAACTTGGGGAATAATATCTTCATAGTAGTATTGCTCTATTTCCTCGATCTGCTGAGCACACCCTCTTGGGAAAAGCATGCTCACGTAGAACAGCGATCGCAAAGCTGAAAAACTGAACATATCAACCTGCTGCTGTATGTACATTTCAGACACCTTCAGAAACTTCGGGAGTCATTTCCTCATGGTGGTGTTGCTCTATTTCCGTGATTTCCTGAGCACACCCTCTTTGAAAGACCATGCTCATGTAGAACAGCGATTGCAATGCTGAAAAACCAACCACATCCACCTGCTGCTATATGTACATTTCAGTCAACTTCAGAAACTTGGGGAATAATATCTTCATAGTAGTATTGCTCTATTTCCTCGATCTGCTGAGCACACCCTCTTGGGAAAAGCATGCTCACGTAGAACAGCGATCGCAAAGCTGAAAAACTGAACATATCAACCTGCTGCTGTATGTACATTTCAGACACTTCCGTGATCTTCTGAGCTCACCCTCTTCGGAAGAGCATGTTCACGTAGAACAGCGATCGCAATTTTGAAAACCAACCCCTTCCACCTGCTGCTTTATGTACATTTCAATCACCTTCAGAAATTTGGGGAGTAATTTCCTCGTAGTGGTGTTGCTCTATTTTCGTGATTTCCGGAGCACACCCTCTTCGAAAGACCAGGCTCATGTAGATCAACGATCGCAATGCTGAAAAACCGATCACATCCACCTGCTGCTGTGTGTACATTTCAGTCACCTTCAGAAAATTTAGTAATAATTTCCTCGTAGTTGTATTGCTTTATTTTCCCGACCTGCTGAGCACACCCTCTTCGGAAGAGCATGTTCACGTAGAACAGCGATCGCAATGCTGAAAACCAACCACTTCCACCTGCTGCTTTATGTACATTTCAATCACCATCAGACATTTGGGGAGTAATTTCCTCGTAGTGGTGTTGCTCTATTTTCGTGATTTCCTGAGCACACCCTCTTCGAAAGACCAGGCTCATGTAGAACAACGATCGCAATGCTGAAAAACCGACCACATCCACCTGCTGCTGTGTGTACATTTCAGTCACCTTCAGAAACTTGGGGAGTAATTTCCTCATAGTGGTGTTGCTCTATTTTCGTGATTTCCTGAACACACCCTCTTCGGAAGAGCATGTTTTCTAGAACAACGATTGCAATGCTGAAAAACCAACCACATCCACTTGCTGCTGTGTGTACATTTCAGTAACCTTCAGAAAGTTTAGGAATAATTTCCTCGTAGTTGTATTGCTTTATTTTCTCGATCTGCTGAGCACACCCTCTTCGGAAGAGCATGTTTTGTAGAACAACGATTGCACTGCTGAAAAACCAACCATATCCAACTGCTGCTGTGAGTACATTTCAGTCACCTTCAGAAACTTCGGGAGTAATTTCCTCATAGTGGTGTTGCTCTACTTCCGTGATTTCGTGAGCACACCCTCTTCGAAAGAGCATGTTTTGTAGAACAGCGATCGCAAAGCTGAAAAACTGAACATATCAACCTGCTGCTGTATGTACATTTCAGACACCTTCAGAAACTTCGGGAGTCATTTCCTCATGGCGGTGTTGCTCTATTTCCGTGATATCCTGAGCTCACCCTCTTCGGAAGAGCACGTTCACGTAGAACAGCGATCGCAATTTTGAAAACCAACCCCTTCCACCTGCTGCTTTATGTACATTTCAATCACCTTCAGAAATTTGGGGAGTAATTTCCTCGTAGTGGTGTTGCTCTATTTTCGTGATTTCCTGAGCACACCCTCTTCGAAAGACCATGCTCACGTAGAACAACGATCGCAATGCTGAAAAACCGACCACATCCACCTGCTGCTGTGTGTACATTTCAGTCACCTTCAGCAAGTTTAGGAGTAATTTCCTCATAGTAGTTTTGCTCTATTTTCGTGATTTCCTGACCTCACCCTCTTGGGAAAAGCATGCTCACGTAGAACAGCGATCGCAAAGCTGAAAAACCGACCACATCCACCTGCTGCTGTGTGTACATTTCAGTCACCTTCAGCAAGTTTAGGAGTAATTTCCTCATAGTGGTGTTGCTCTATTTTCGTGATTTCCTGAACACACCCTCTTCGGAAGAGCATGTTTTCTAGAACAACGATTGCAATGCTGAAAAACCAACCACATCCACTTGCTGCTGTGTGTACATTTCAGTAACCTTCAGAAAGTTTAGGAATAATTTCCTCGTAGTTGTATTGCTTTATTTTCTCGATCTGCTGAGCACACCCTCTTCGGAAGAGCATGTTTTGTAGAACAACGATTGCACTGCTGAAAAACCAACCATATCCAACTGCTGCTGTGTGTACATTTCAGTCACCTTCAGAAACTTCGGGAGTAATTTCCTCATAGTGGTGTTGCTCTACTTCCGTGATTTCGTGAGCACACCCTCTTCGAAAGAGCATGTTTTGTAGAACAACGATTGCAATGCTGAAAAACTGAACATATCAACCTGCTGCTGTATGTACATTTCAGCCACCTTCAGAAATTTGGGGAGTAATTTCCTCGTAGTGGTGTTGCTCTATTTTCGTGATTTCCTGAGAACACCCTCTTCGAAAGAGCATGCTCATGTAAAACAACTATCGCAATGCTGAATAACCGACCACATCCACCTGCTGCTGTGTGTACATTTCAGTCACCTTCAGAAACTTCGGGAGTAGTTTCCTCATAGTGGTGTTGCTCTATTTTCGTGATTTCCTGAGCACACCCTCTTTGAAAGACCATGCTCATGTAGAACAGCGATTGCGATGCTGAAAAACCAACCACATCCACCTGCTGCTGTGTGTACATTTCAGCCACCTTCAGAAACTTAGGGAGTAATTTCCTCATAGTAGTTTTGCTCTATTTCCGTGATCTCCTGACCTCACCCTCTTGGGAAAAGCATGCTCACGTAGAACAGCGATCGCAAAGCTGAAAAACTGAACATATCAACCTGCTGCTGTATGTACATTTCAGACACCTTCAGAAACTTCGGGAGTCATTTCCTCATGGCGGTGTTGCTCTATTTCCGTGATATCCTGAGCTCACCCTCTTCGGAAGAGCATGTTCACGTAGAACAGCGATCGCAATTTTGAAAACCAACCCCTTCCACCTGCTGCTTTATGTACATTTCAATCACCTTCAGAAATTTGGGGAGTAATTTCCTCGTAGTGGTGTTGCTCTATTTTCGTGATTTCCGGAGCACACCCTCTTTGAAAGACCAGACTCATGTAGATCAACGATCGCAATGCTGAAAAACCGACCACATCCACCTGCTGCTGTGTGTACATTTCAGTCACCTTCAGAAACTTGGGGAGTAATTTCCTCATAGTGGTGTTGCTCTATTTTCGTGATTTCCTGAACACACCCTCTTCGGAAGAGCATGTTTTCTAGAACAACGATTGCAATGCTGAAAAACCAACCACATCCACTTGCTGCTGTGTGTACATTTCAGTAACCTTCAGAAAGTTTAGGAATAATTTCCTCGTAGTTGTATTGCTTTATTTTCTCGATCTGCTGAGCACACCCTCTTCGGAAGAGCATGTTTTGTAGAACAACGATTGCACTGCTGAAAAACCAACCATATCCAACTGCTGCTGTGTGTACATTTCAGTCACCTTCAGAAACTTCGGGAGTAATTTCCTCATAGTGGTGTTGCTCTACTTCCGTGATTTCGTGAGCACACCCTCTTCGAAAGAGCATGTTTTGTAGAACAACGATCGCAATGCTGAAAAACTGAACATATCAACCTGCTGCTGTATGTACATTTCAGACACTTCCGTGATCTTCTGAGCTCACCCTCTTCGGAAGAGCATGTTCACGTAGAACAGCGATCGCAATGCTGAAAACCAACCACTTCCACCTGCTGCTTTATGTACATTTCAATCACCATCAGACATTTGGGGAGTAATTTCCTCGTAGTGGTGTTGCTCTATTTTCGTGATTTCCTGAGCACACCCTCTTCGAAAGACCAGGCTCATGTAGAACAACGATCGCAATGCTGAAAAACCGACCACATCCACCTGCTGCTGTGTGTACATTTCAGTCACCTTCAGAAACTTGGGGAGTAATTTCCTCATAGTGGTGTTGCTCTATTTTCGTGATTTCCTGAACACACCCTCTTCGGAAGAGCATGTTTTCTAGAACAACGATTGCAATGCTGAAAAACCAACCACATCCACTTGCTGCTGTGTGTACATTTCAGTAACCTTCAGAAAGTTTAGGAATAATTTCCTCGTAGTTGTATTGCTTTATTTTCTCGATCTGCTGAGCACACCCTCTTCGGAAGAGCATGTTTTGTAGAACAACGATTGCACTGCTGAAAAACCAACCATATCCAACTGCTGCTGTGTGTACATTTCAGTCACCTTCAGAAACTTCGGGAGTAATTTCCTCATAGTGGTGTTGCTCTACTTCCGTGATTTCGTGAGCACACCCTCTTCGAAAGAGCATGTTTTGTAGAACAACGATTGCAATGCTGAAAAACCAACCACATCCACCTGCTGCTGTGTGTACATGTCAGTCACCTTCAGAAATTTGGGGAGTAATTTCCTCGTAGTGGTGTTGCTCTATTTTCGTGATTTCCTGAGCACACCCTCTTCGGAAGAGCGTGTTTTGTAGAACAACGATTGCAATGCTGAAAAACCAACCACATCCACCTGCTGCTGTGTGTACATGTCAGTCACCTTCAGAAACTTGGGGAGTAATTTCCTCATAGTGGTGTTGCTCTATTTTCGTGATTTCCTGAGCACACCCTCTTCGAAAGACCATGCTCATGTAGAACAACGATTGCAATGCTGAAAAACCGACCACATCCACCTGCTGCTGTGTGTACATTTCAGTCACCTTCAGCAAGTTTAAGAGTAATTTCCTCGTAGTTGTATTGCATTATTTTCTCGATCTGCTGAGCACACCCTCTTCGGAAGAGCATGTTTTGTAGAACAACGATTGCAATGCTGAAAAACTGAACATGTCAATCTGCTGCTGTATGTACATTTCAGACACTTCCGTGATCTTCTGAGCTCACCCTCTTCGGAAGAGCATGTTCACGTAGAACAGCGATCGCAATTTTGAAAACCAACCCCTTCCACCTGCTGCTTTATGTACATTTCAATCACCTTCAGAAATTTGGGGAGTAATTTCCTCGTAGTGGTGTTGCTCTATTTTCGTGATTTCCGGAGCACACCCTCTTCGAAAGACCAGGCTCATGTAGATCAACGATCGCAATGCTGAAAAACCGATCACATCCACCTGCTGCTGTGTGTACATTTCAGTCACCTTCAGAAAATTTAGTAATAATTTCCTCGTAGTTGTATTGCTTTATTTTCCCGATCTGCTGAGCACACCCTCTTCGGAAGAGCATGTTCACGTAGAACAGCGATTGCAATGCTGAAAAACCAACCACATCCACCTGCTGCTGTATGTACATTTCAATCACCTCCAGAAACTTGGGGAGTAATTTCCTCGTAGTGGTGTTGCTCTATTTTCGTGATTTCCTGAGAACACCCTCTTCGAAAGAGCATGCTCATGTAAAACAACTATCGCAATGCTGAAAAACCGACCACATCCACCTGCTGCTGTGTGTACATTTCAGTCACCTTCAGAAACTTCGGGAGTAGTTTCCTCATAGTGGTGTTGCTCTATTTTCGTGATTTCCTGAGCACACCCTCTTTGAAAGACCATGCTCATGTAGAACAGCGATTGCAATGCTGAAAAACCGACCACATCCACCTGCTGCTGTGTGTACATTTCAGTCACCTTCAGCAAGTTTAGGAGTAATTTCCTCGTAGTTGTATTGCTTTATTTTCTCGATCTGCTGAGCACACCCTCTTCGGAAGAGCATGTTTTGTAGAACAACGATTGCACTGCTGAAAAACCAACCATATCCAACTGCTGCTGTGTGTACATTTCAGTCACCTTCAGAAACTTCGGGAGTAATTTCCTCATAGTGGTGTTGCTCTACTTCCGTGATTTCGTGAGCACACCCTCTTCGAAAGAGCATGTTTTGTAGAACAACGATTGCAATGCTGAAAAACCAACCACATCCACTTGCTGCTGTGTGTACATTTCAGTCACCTTCAGGAACTTGGGGAGTAATTTCCTCATAGTGGTGTTGCTCTATTTTTGTGATTTCCTGAACACACCCTCTTCGGAAGAGCATGTTTTCTAGAACAACGATTGCAATGCTGAAAAACCAACCACATCCACTTGCTGCTGTGTGTACATTTCAGTAACCTTCAGAAAGTTTAGGAATAATTTCCTCGTAGTTGTATTGCTTTATTTTCTCGATCTGCTGAGCACACCCTCTTCGGAAGAGCATGTTTTGTAGAACAACGATTGCACTGCTGAAAAACCAACCATATCCAACTGCTGCTGTGTGTACATTTCAGTCACCTTCAGAAACTTCGGGAGTAATTTCCTCATAGTGGTGTTGCTCTACTTCCGTGATTTCGTGAGCACACCCTCTTCGAAAGAGCATGTTTTGTAGAACAACGATTGCAATGCTGAAAAACCAACCACATCCACCTGCTGCTGTGTGTACATGTCAGTCACCTTCAGAAATTTGGGGAGTAATTTCCTCGTAGTGGTGTTGCTCTATTTTCGTGATTTCCTGAGCACACCCTCTTCGGAAGAGCGTGTTTTGTAGAACAACGATTGCAATGCTGAAAAACCAACCACATCCACCTGCTGCTGTGTGTACATGTCAGTCACCTTCAGAAACTTGGGGAGTAATTTCCTCATAGTGGTGTTGCTCTATTTTCGTGATTTCCTGAGCACACCCTCTTCGAAAGACCATGCTCATGTAGAACAACGATCGCAATGCTGAAAAACCGACCACATCCACCTGCTGCTGTGTGTACATTTCAGTCACCTTCAGAAACTTCGGGAGTAGTTTCCTCATAGTGGTGTTGCTCTATTTTCGTGATTTCCTGAGCACACCCTCTTTGAAAGACCATGCTCATGTAGAACAGCGATTGCAATGCTGAAAAACCGACCACATCCACCTGCTGCTGTGTGTACATTTCAGTCACCTTCAGAAACTTCGGGAGTAGTTTCCTCATAGTGGTGTTGCTCTATTTTCGTGATTTCCTGAGCACACCCTCTTTGAAAGACCATGCTCATGTAGAACAGCGATTGCAATGCTGAAAAACCGACCACATCCACCTGCTGCTGTATGTACATTTCAGTCAACTTCAGAAACTTGGGGAATAATATCTTCATAGTAGTATTGCTCTATTTCCTCGATCTGCTGAGCACACCCTCTTGGGAAAAGCATGCTCACGTAGAACAGCGATCGCAAAGCTGAAAAACTGAACATATCAACCTGCTGCTGTATGTACATTTCAGACACTTCCGTGATCTTCTGAGCTCACCCTCTTCGGAAGAGCATGTTCACGTAGAACAGCGATCGCAATTTTGAAAGCCAACCCCTTCCACCTGCTGCTTTATGTACATTTCAATCACCTTCAGAAATTTGGGGAGTAATTTCCTCGTAGTGGTGTTGCTCTATTTTCGTGATTTCCGGAGCACACCCTCTTCGAAAGACCAGGCTCATGTAGATCAACGATCGCAATGCTGAAAAACCGATCACATCCACCTGCTGCTGTGTGTACATTTCAGTCACCTTCAGAAACTTTAGTAATAATTTCCTCGTAGTTGTATTGCTTTATTTTCCCGATCTGCTGAGCACACCCTCTTCGGAAGAGCATGTTCACGTAGAACAGCGATTGCAATGCTGAAAAACCAACCACATCCACCTGCTGCTGTATGTACATTTCAATCACGTCCAGAAACTTGGGGAGTAATTTCCTCGTAGTGGTGTTGCTCTATTTTCGTGATTTCCTGAGAACACCCTCTTCGAAAGAGCATGCTCATGTAAAACAACTATCGCAATGCTGAAAAACCGACCACATCCACCTGCTGCTGTGTGTACATTTCAGTCACCTTCAGAAACTTCGGGAGTAGTTTCCTCATAGTGGTGTTGCTCTATTTTCGTGATTTCCTGAGCACGCCCTCTTTGAAAGACCATGCTCATGTAGAACAGCGATTGCAATGCTGAAAAACCGACCACATCCACCTGCTGCTGTGTATACATGTCAGTCACCTTCAGAAATTTGGGGAGTAATTTCCTCGTAGTGGTGTTGCTCTATTTTCGTGATTTCCTGAGCACACCCTCTTCGGAAGAGCGTGTTTTGTAGAACAACGATTGCAATGCTGAAAAACCAACCACATCCACCTGCTGCTGTGTGTACATGTCAGTCACCTTCAGAAACTTGGGGAGTAATTTCCTCATAGTGGTGTTGCTCTATTTTCGTGATTTCCTGAGCACACCCTCTTCGAAAGACCATGCTCATGTAGAACAACGATCGCAATGCTGAAAAACCGACCACATCCACCTGCTGCTGTGTGTACATTTCAGTCACCTTCAGCAAGTTTAAGAGTAATTTCCTCGTAGTTGTATTGCATTATTTTCTCGATCTGCTGAGCACACCCTCTTCGGAAGAGCATGTTTTCTAGAACAACGATTGCAATGCTGAAAAACCAACCACATCCACCTGCTGCTGTATGTACATTTCAGTCAACTTCAGAAACTTGGGGAATAATATCTTCATAGTAGTATTGCTCTATTTCCTCGATCTGCTGAGCACACCCTCTTGGGAAAAGCATGCTCACGTAGAACAGCGATCGCAAAGCTGAAAAACTGAACATATCAACCTGCTGCTGTATGTACATTTCAGACACCTTCAGAAACTTCGGGAGTCATTTCCTCATGGTGGTGTTGCTCTATTTCCGTGATTTCCTGAGCACACCCTCTTTGAAAGACCATGCTCATGTAGAACAGCGATTGCAATGCTGAAAAACCAACCACATCCACCTGCTGCTATATGTACATTTCAGTCAACTTCAGAAACTTGGGGAATAATATCTTCATAGTAGTATTGCTCTATTTCCTCGATCTGCTGAGCACACCCTCTTGGGAAAAGCATGCTCACGTAGAACAGCGATCGCAAAGCTGAAAAACTGAACATATCAACCTGCTGCTGTATGTACATTTCAGACACTTCCGTGATCTTCTGAGCTCACCCTCTTCGGAAGAGCATGTTCACGTAGAACAGCGATCGCAATTTTGAAAACCAACCCCTTCCACCTGCTGCTTTATGTACATTTCAATCACCTTCAGAAATTTGGGGAGTAATTTCCTCGTAGTGGTGTTGCTCTATTTTCGTGATTTCCGGAGCACACCCTCTTCGAAAGACCAGGCTCATGTAGATCAACGATCGCAATGCTGAAAAACCGATCACATCCACCTGCTGCTGTGTGTACATTTCAGTCACCTTCAGAAAATTTAGTAATAATTTCCTCGTAGTTGTATTGCTTTATTTTCCCGACCTGCTGAGCACACCCTCTTCGGAAGAGCATGTTCACGTAGAACAGCGATCGCAATGCTGAAAACCAACCACTTCCACCTGCTGCTTTATGTACATTTCAATCACCATCAGACATTTGGGGAGTAATTTCCTCGTAGTGGTGTTGCTCTATTTTCGTGATTTCCTGAGCACACCCTCTTCGAAAGACCAGGCTCATGTAGAACAACGATCGCAATGCTGAAAAACCGACCACATCCACCTGCTGCTGTGTGTACATTTCAGTCACCTTCAGAAACTTGGGGAGTAATTTCCTCATAGTGGTGTTGCTCTATTTTCGTGATTTCCTGAACACACCCTCTTCGGAAGAGCATGTTTTCTAGAACAACGATTGCAATGCTGAAAAACCAACCACATCCACTTGCTGCTGTGTGTACATTTCAGTAACCTTCAGAAAGTTTAGGAATAATTTCCTCGTAGTTGTATTGCTTTATTTTCTCGATCTGCTGAGCACACCCTCTTCGGAAGAGCATGTTTTGTAGAACAACGATTGCACTGCTGAAAAACCAACCATATCCAACTGCTGCTGTGAGTACATTTCAGTCACCTTCAGAAACTTCGGGAGTAATTTCCTCATAGTGGTGTTGCTCTACTTCCGTGATTTCGTGAGCACACCCTCTTCGAAAGAGCATGTTTTGTAGAACAGCGATCGCAAAGCTGAAAAACTGAACATATCAACCTGCTGCTGTATGTACATTTCAGACACCTTCAGAAACTTCGGGAGTCATTTCCTCATGGCGGTGTTGCTCTATTTCCGTGATATCCTGAGCTCACCCTCTTCGGAAGAGCATGTTCACGTAGAACAACGATCGCAATGCTGAAAAACCGACCACATCCACCTGCTGCTGTGTGTACATTTCAGTCACCTTCAGCAAGTTTAGGAGTAATTTCCTCGTAGTGGTGTTGCTCTATTTTCGTGATTTCCTGAGCACACCCTCTTCGGAAGAGCATGTTTTGTAGAACAACGATTGCAATGCTGAAAAACCAACCACATCCACCTGCTGCTGTGTGTACATGTCAGTCACCTTCAGAAACTTGGGGAGTAATTTCCTCATAGTGGTGTTGCTCTATTTTCGTGATTTCCTGAGCACACCCTCTTCGAAAGACCATGCTCATGTAGAACAACGATCGCAATGCTGAAAAACCGACCACATCCACCTGCTGCTGTGTGTACATTTCAGCCACCTTCAGCAAGTTTAGGAGTAATTTCCTCGTAGTAGTATTGCTTTATTTTCTCGATCTGCTGAGCACACCCTCTTCGGAAGAGCATGTTTTGTAGAACAACGATTGCAATGCTGAAAAACCAACCACATCCACCTGCTGCTGTATGTACATTTCAGTCAACTTCAGAAACTTGGGGAATAATATCTTCATAGTAGTATTGCTCTATTTCCTCGATCTGCTGAGCACACCCTCTTGGGAAAAGCATGCTCACGTAGAACAGCGATCGCAAAGCTGAAAAACTGAACATATCAACCTGCTGCTGTATGTACATTTCAGACACTTCCGTGATCTTCTGAGTTCACCCTCTTCGGAAGAGCATGTTCACGTAGAACAGCGATCGCAATTTTGAAAACCAACCCCTTCCACCTGCTGCTTTATGTACATTTCAATCACCTTCAGAAATTTGGGGAGTAATTTCCTCGTAGTGGTGTTGCTCTATTTTCGTGATTTCCGGAGCACACCCTCTTCGAAAGACCAGGCTCATGTAGATCAACGATCGCAATGCTGAAAAACCGATCACATCCACCTGCTGCTGTGTGTACATTTCAGTCACCTTCAGAAACTTTAGTAATAATTTCCTCGTAGTTGTATTGCTTTATTTTCCCGATCTGCTGAGCACACCCTCTTCGGAAGAGCATGTTCACGTAGAACAGCGATTGCAATGCTGAAAAACCAACCACATCCACCTGCTGCTGTATGTACATTTCAATTACCTCCAGAAACTTGGGGAGTAATTTCCTCGTAGTGGTGTTGCTCTATTTTCGTGATTTCCTGAGAACACCCTCTTCGAAAGAGCATGCTCATGTAAAACAACTATCGCAATGCTGAATAACCGACCACATCCACCTGCTGCTGTGTGTACATTTCAGTCACCTTCAGAAACTTCGGGAGTAGTTTCCTCATAGTGGTGTTGCTCTATTTTCGTGATTTCCTGAGCACACCCTCTTTGAAAGACCATGCTCATGTAGAACAGCGATTGCGATGCTGAAAAACCAACCACATCCACCTGCTGCTGTGTGTACATTTCAGCCACCTTCAGAAACTTAGGGAGTAATTTCCTCATAGTAGTTTTGCTGTATTTCCGTGATCTCCTGACCTCACCCTCTTGGGAAAAGCATGCTCACGTAGAACAGCGATCGCAAAGCTGAAAAACTGAACATATCAACCTGCTGCTGTATGTACATTTCAGACACCTTCAGAAACTTCGGGAGTCATTTCCTCATGGCGGTGTTGCTCTATTTCCGTGATATCCTGAGCTCACCCTCTTCGGAAGAGCATGTTCACGTAGAACAGCGATCGCAATTTTGAAAACCAACCCCTTCCACCTGCTGCTTTATGTACATTTCAATCACCTTCAGAAATTTGGGGAGTAATTTCCTCGTAGTGGTGTTGCTCTATTTTCGTGATTTCCGGAGCACACCCTCTTCGAAAGACCAGACTCATGTAGATCAACGATCGCAATGCTGAAAAACCGACCACATCCACCTGCTGCTGTGTGTACATTTCAGTCACCTTCAGAAACTTTAGTAATAATTTCCTCGTAGTTGTATTGCTTTATTTTCTTCTGCTGAGTACACCCTCTTCGGAAGAGCATGTTCACGTAGAACAGCGATCGCAATTTTGAAAACCAACCCCTTCCACCTGCTGCTTTATGTACATTTCAATCACCTTCAGAAATTTGGGGAGTAATTTCCTCGTAGTGGTGTTGCTCTATTTTCGTGATTTCCGGAGCACACCCTCTTCGAAAGACCAGGCTCATGTAGATCAACGATCGCAATGCTGAAAAACCGATCACATCCACCTGCTGCTGTGTGTACATTTCAGTCACCTTCAGAAACTTTAGTAATAATTTCCTCGTAGTTGTATTGCTTTATTTTCCCGATCTGCTGAGCACACCCTCTTCGGAAGAGCATGTTCACGTAGAACAGCGATTGCAATGCTGAAAAACCAACCACATCCACCTGCTGCTGTATGTACATTTCAATTACCTCCAGAAACTTGGGGAGTAATTTCCTCGTAGTGGTGTTGCTCTATTTTCGTGATTTCCTGAGAACACCCTCTTCGAAAGAGCATGCTCATGTAAAACAACTATCGCAATGCTGAATAACCGACCACATCCACCTGCTGCTGTGTGTACATTTCAGTCACCTTCAGAAACTTCGGGAGTAGTTTCCTCATAGTGGTGTTGCTCTATTTTCGTGATTTCCTGAGCACACCCTCTTTGAAAGACCATGCTCATGTAGAACAGCGATTGCGATGCTGAAAAACCAACCACATCCACCTGCTGCTGTGTGTACATTTCAGCCACCTTCAGAAACTTAGGGAGTAATTTCCTCATAGTAGTTTTGCTCTATTTCCGTGATCTCCTGACCTCACCCTCTTGGGAAAAGCATGCTCACGTAGAACAGCGATCGCAAAGCTGAAAAACTGAACATATCAACCTGCTGCTGTATGTACATTTCAGACACCTTCAGAAACTTCGGGAGTCATTTCCTCATGGCGGTGTTGCTCTATTTCCGTGATATCCTGAGCTCACCCTCTTCGGAAGAGCATGTTCACGTAGAACAGCGATCGCAATTTTGAAAACCAACCCCTTCCACCTGCTGCTTTATGTACATTTCAATCACCTTCAGAAATTTGGGGAGTAATTTCCTCGTAGTGGTGTTGCTCTATTTTCGTGATTTCCGGAGAACACCCTCTTCGAAAGACCAGACTCATGTAGATCAACGATCGCAATGCTGAAAAACCGACCACATCCACCTGCTGCTGTGTGTACATTTCAGTCACCTTCAGAAACTTTAGTAATAATTTCCTCGTAGTTGTATTGCTTTATTTTCTTCTGCTGAGTACACCCTCTTCGGAAGAGCATGTTCACGTAGAACAGCGATCGAAATGCTGATAACCAACCACATCCACCTGCTGCTTTATGTACATTTTAATCATCTTCAGAAACTTGGGGAGTAATTTCCTCGTAATGGTGTTGCTCTATTTCCGTGATCTCCTGAGCTTACCCTCTTCGGAAGAGCATGTTCACGTAGAACAGCGATCGCAAATTTGAAAACCAACCACTTCCACCTGCTGCTTTATGTACATTTCAATCACCATCAGACATTTGGGGAGTAATTTCCTCGTAGTGGTGTTGCTCTATTTTCGTGATTTCCTGAGCACACCCTCTTCGAAAGACCAGGCTCATGTAGAACAACGATCGCAATGCTGAAAAACCAACCACATCCACCTGCTGCTGTATGTACATTTCAGTCAACTTCAGAAACTTGGGGAATAATATCTTCATAGTAGTATTGCTCTATTTCCTCGATCTGCTGAGCACACCCTCTTGGGAAAAGCATGCTCACGTAGAACAGCGATCGCAAAGCTGAAAAACTGAACATATCAACCTGCTGCTGTATGTACATTTCAGACACTTCCGTGATCTTCTGAGCTCACCCTCTTCGGAAGAGCATGTTCACGTTGAACAGCGATCGCAATTTTGAAAACCAACCCCTTCCACCTGCTGCTTTATGTACATTTCAATCACCTTCAGAAATTTGGGGAGTAATTTCCTCGTAGTGGTGTTGCTCTATTTTCGTGATTTCCGGAGCACACCCTCTTCGAAAGACCAGGCTCATGTAGATCAACGATCGCAATGCTGAAAAACCGACCACATCCACCTGCTGCTGTGTGTACATTTCAGTCACCTTCAGCAAGTTTAGGAGTAATTTCCTCGTAGTTGTATTGCTTTATTTTCTCGATCTGCTGCGAACACCCTCTTTGGAAGAGCATGTTTTGTAGAACAACGATCGCAATGCTGAAAAACTGAACATATCAACCTGCTGCTGTATGTACATTTCAGACACTTCCGTGATCTTCTGAGCTCACCCTCTTCGGAAGAGCATGTTCACGTAGAACAGCGATCGCAATGCTGAAAACCAACCACTTCCACCTGCTGCTTTATGTACATTTCAATCACCATCAGACATTTGGGGAGTGATTTCCTCGTAGTGGTGTTGCTCTATTTTCGTGATTTCCTGAACACACCCTCTTCGGAAGAGCATGTTTTCTAGAACAACGATTGCAATGCTGAAAAACCAACCACATCCACTTGCTGCTGTGTGTACATTTCAGTAACCTTCAGAAAGTTTAGGAATAATTTCCTCGTAGTTGTATTGCTTTATTTTCTCGATCTGCTGAGCACACCCTCTTCGGAAGAGCATGTTTTGTAGAACAACGATTGCACTGCTGAAAAACCAACCATATCCAACTGCTGCTGTGTGTACATTTCAGTCACCTTCAGAAACTTCGGGAGTAATTTCCTCATAGTGGTGTTGCTCTACTTCCGTGATTTCGTGAGCACACCCTCTTCGAAAGAGCATGTTTTGTAAAACAACGATTGCAATGCTGAAAAACCAACCACATCCACCTGCTGCTGTGTGTACATGTCAGTCACCTTCAGAAATTTGGGGAGTAATTTCCTTGTAGTGGTGTTGCTCTATTTTCGTGATTTCCTGAGCACACCCTCTTCGGAAGAGCATGTTTTGTAGAACAACGATTGCAATGCTGAAAAACCAACCACATCCACCTGCTGCTGTGTGTACATGTCAGTCACCTTCAGAAACTTGGGGAGTAATTTCCTCATAGTGGTGTTGCTCTATTTTCGTGATTTCCTGAGCACACCCTCTTCGAAAGACCATGCTCATGTAGAACAACGATCGCAATGCTGAAAAACCGACCACATCCACCTGCTGCTGTGTGTACATTTCAGTCACCTTCAGCAAGTTTAGGAGTAATTTCCTCGTAGTTGTATTGCTTTATTTTCTCGATCTGCTGAGCACACCCTCTTCGGAAGAGCATGTTTTGTAGAACAACGATTGCAATGCTGAAAAACCAACCACATCCACCTGCTGCTGTATGTACATTTCAGTCAACTTCAGAAACTTGGGGAATAATATCTTCATAGTAGTATTGCTCTATTTCCTCGATCTGCTGAGCACACCCTCTTGGGAAAAGCATGCTCACGTAGAACAGCGATCGCAAAGCTGAAAAACTGAACATATCAACCTGCTGCTGTATGTACATTTCAGACACTTCCGTGACCTTCTGAGCTCACCCTCTTCGGAAGAGCATGTTCACGTAGAACTGCGATCGCAATTTTGAAAACCAACCCCTTCCACCTGCTGCTTTATGTACATTTCAATCACCTTCAAAAATTTGGGGAGTAATTTCCTCGTAGTGGTGTTGCTCTATTTTCGTGATTTCCTGAGCACACCCTCTTCGAAAGACCAGGCTCATGTAGAACAACGATCGCAATGCTGAAAAACCAACCACATCCACCTGCTGCTGTATGTACATTTCAGTCAACTTCAGAAACTTGGGGAATAATATCTTCATAGTAGTATTGCTCTATTTCCTCGATCTGCTGAGCACACCCTCTTGGGAAAAGCATGCTCACGTAGAACAGCGATCGCAAAGCTGAAAAACTGAACATATCAACCTGCTGCTGTATGTACATTTCAGACACTTCCGTGATCTTCTGAGCTCACCCTCTTCGGAAGAGCATGTTCACGTTGAACAGCGATCGCAATTTTGAAAACCAACCCCTTCCACCTGCTGCTTTATGTACATTTCAATCACCTTCAGAAATTTGGGGAGTAATTTCCTCGTAGTGGTGTTGCTCTATTTTCGTGATTTCCGGAGCACACCCTCTTCGAAAGACCAGGCTCATGTAGATCAACGATCGCAATGCTGAAAAACCGACCACATCCACCTGCTGCTGTGTGTACATTTCAGTCAACTTCAGAAACTTGGGGAATAATATCTTCATAGTAGTATTGCTCTATTTCCTCGATCTGCTGAGCACACCCTCTTGGGAAAAGCATGCTCACGTAGAACAGCGATCGCAAAGCTGAAAAACTGAACATATCAACCTGCTGCTGTATGTACATTTCAGACACTTCCGTGATCTTCTGAGCTCACCCTCTTCGGAAGAGCATGTTCACGTTGAACAGCGATCGCAATTTTGAAAACCAACCCCTTCCACCTGCTGCTTTATGTACATTTCAATCACCTTCAGAAATTTGGGGAGTAATTTCCTCGTAGTGGTGTTGCTCTATTTTCGTGATTTCCGGAGCACACCCTCTTCGAAAGACCAGGCTCATGTAGATCAACGATCGCAATGCTGAAAAACCGACCACATCCACCTGCTGCTGTGTGTACATTTCAGTCACCTTCAGCAAGTTTAGGAGTAATTTCCTCGTAGTTGTATTGCTTTATTTTCTCGATCTGCTGCGAACACCCTCTTTGGAAGAGCATGTTTTGTAGAACAACGATCGCAATGCTGAAAAACTGAACATATCAACCTGCTGCTGTATGTACATTTCAGACACTTCCGTGATCTTCTGAGCTCACCCTCTTCGGAAGAGCATGTTCACGTAGAACAGCGATCGCAATGCTGAAAACCAACCACTTCCACCTGCTGCTTTATGTACATTTCAATCACCATCAGACATTTGGGGAGTGATTTCCTCGTAGTGGTGTTGCTCTATTTTCGTGATTTCCTGAACACACCCTCTTCGGAAGAGCATGTTTTCTAGAACAACGATTGCAATGCTGAAAAACCAACCACATCCACTTGCTGCTGTGTGTACATTTCAGTAACCTTCAGAAAGTTTAGGAATAATTTCCTCGTAGTTGTATTGCTTTATTTTCTCGATCTGCTGAGCACACCCTCTTCGGAAGAGCATGTTTTGTAGAACAACGATTGCACTGCTGAAAAACCAACCATATCCAACTGCTGCTGTGTGTACATTTCAGTCACCTTCAGAAACTTCGGGAGTAATTTCCTCATAGTGGTGTTGCTCTACTTCCGTGATTTCGTGAGCACACCCTCTTCGAAAGAGCATGTTTTGTAAAACAACGATTGCAATGCTGAAAAACCAACCACATCCACCTGCTGCTGTGTGTACATGTCAGTCACCTTCAGAAATTTGGGGAGTAATTTCCTTGTAGTGGTGTTGCTCTATTTTCGTGATTTCCTGAGCACACCCTCTTCGGAAGAGCATGTTTTGTAGAACAACGATTGCAATGCTGAAAAACCAACCACATCCACCTGCTGCTGTGTGTACATGTCAGTCACCTTCAGAAACTTGGGGAGTAATTTCCTCATAGTGGTGTTGCTCTATTTTCGTGATTTCCTGAGCACACCCTCTTCGAAAGACCATGCTCATGTAGAACAACGATCGCAATGCTGAAAAACCGACCACATCCACCTGCTGCTGTGTGTACATTTCAGTCACCTTCAGCAAGTTTAGGAGTAATTTCCTCGTAGTTGTATTGCTTTATTTTCTCGATCTGCTGAGCACACCCTCTTCGGAAGAGCATGTTTTGTAGAACAACGATTGCAATGCTGAAAAACCAACCACATCCACCTGCTGCTGTATGTACATTTCAGTCAACTTCAGAAACTTGGGGAATAATATCTTCATAGTAGTATTGCTCTATTTCCTCGATCTGCTGAGCAAACCCTCTTGGGAAAAGCATGCTCACGTAGAACAGCGATCGCAAAGCTGAAAAACTGAACATATCAACCTGCTGCTGTATGTACATTTCAGACACTTCCGTGACCTTCTGAGCTCACCCTCTTCGGAAGAGCATGTTCACGTAGAACTGCGATCGCAATTTTGAAAACCAACCCCTTCCACCTGCTGCTTTATGTACATTTCAATCACCTTCAAAAATTTGGGGAGTAATTTCCTCGTAGTGGTGTTGCTCTATTTTCGTGATTTCCGGAGCACACCCTCTTCGAAAGACCAGGCTCATGTAGATCAACGATCGCAATGCTGAAAAACCGACCACATCCACCTGCTGCTGTGTGTACATTTCAGTCACCTTCAGAAACTTGGGGAGTAATTTCCTCATAGTGGTGTTGCTCTATTTTCGTGATTTCCTGAACACACCCTCTTCGGAAGAGCATGTTTTCTAGAACAACGATTGCAATGCTGAAAAACCAACCACATCCACTTGCTGCTGTGTGTACATTTCAGTAACCTTCAGAAAGTTTAGGAATAATTTCCTCGTAGTTGTATTGCTTTATTTTCTCGATCTGCTGAGCACACCCTCTTCGGAAGAGCATGTTTTGTAGAACAACGATTGCACTGCTGAAAAACCAACCATATCCAACTGCTGCTGTGTGTACATTTCAGTCACCTTCAGAAACTTCGGGAGTAATTTCCTCATAGTGGTGTTGCTCTACTTCCGTGATTTCGTGAGCACACCCTCTTCGAAAGAGCATGTTTTGTAGAACAACGATTGCAATGCTGAAAAACCAACCACATCCACCTGCTGCTGTGTGTACATGTCAGTCACCTTCAGAAATTTGGGGAGTAATTTCCTCGTAGTGGTGTTGCTCTATTTTCGTGATTTCCTGAGCACACCCTCTTCGGAAGAGCGTGTTTTGTAGAACAACGATTGCAATGCTGAAAAACCAACCACATCCACCTGCTGCTGTGTGTACATGTCAGTCACCTTCAGAAACTTGGGGAGTAATTTCCTCATAGTGGTGTTGCTCTATTTTCGTGATTTCCTGAGCACACCCTCTTCGAAAGACCATGCTCATGTAGAACAACGATTGCAATGCTGAAAAACCGACCACATCCACCTGCTGCTGTGTGTACATTTCAGTCACCTTCAGCAAGTTTAAGAGTAATTTCCTCGTAGTTGTATTGCATTATTTTCTCGATCTGCTGAGCACACCCTCTTCGGAAGAGCATGTTTTGTAGAACAACGATTGCAATGCTGAAAAACTGAACATATCAATCTGCTGCTGTATGTACATTTCAGACACTTCCGTGATCTTCTGAGCTCACCCTCTTCGGAAGAGCATGTTCACGTAGAACAGCGATCGCAATTTTGAAAACCAACCCCTTCCACCTGCTGCTTTATGTACATTTCAATCACCTTCAGAAATTTGGGGAGTAATTTTCTCGTAGTGGTGTTGCTCTATTTTCGTGATTTCCGGAGCACACCCTCTTCGAAAGACCAGGCTCATGTAGATCAACGATCGCAATGCTGAAAAACCGATCACATCCACCTGCTGCTGTGTGTACATTTCAGTCACCTTCAGAAAATTTAGTAATAATTTCCTCGTAGTTGTATTGCTTTATTTTCCCGATCTGCTGAGCACACCCTCTTCGGAAGAGCATGTTCACGTAGAACAGCGATTGCAATGCTGAAAAACCAACCACATCCACCTGCTGCTGTATGTACATTTCAATCACCTCCAGAAACTTGGGGAGTAATTTCCTCGTAGTGGTGTTGCTCTATTTTCGTGATTTCCTGAGAACACCCTCTTCGAAAGAGCATGCTCATGTAAAACAACTATCGCAATGCTGAAAAACCGACCACATCCACCTGCTGCTGTGTGTACATTTCAGTCACCTTCAGAAACTTCGGGAGTAGTTTCCTCATAGTGGTGTTGCTCTATTTTCGTGATTTCCTGAGCACACCCTCTTTGAAAGACCATGCTCATGTAGAACAGCGATTGCAATGCTGAAAAACCGACCACATCCACCTGCTGCTGTGTGTACATTTCAGTCACCTTCAGCAAGTTTAGGAGTAATTTCCTCGTAGTTGTATTGCTTTATTTTCTCGATCTGCTGAGCACACCCTCTTCGGAAGAGCATGTTTTGTAGAACAACGATTGCAATGCTGATAAACCAACCACATCCACCTGCTGCTGTATGTACATTTCAGTCAACTTCAGAAACTTGGGGAATAATATCTTCATAGTAGTATTGCTCTATTTCCTCGATCTGCTGAGCACACCCTCTTGGAAAAAGCATGCTCACGTAGAACAGCGATCGCAAAGCTGAAAAACTGAACATATCAACCTGCTGCTGTATGTACATTTCAGACACTTCCGTGATCTTCTGAGCTCACCCTCTTCGGAAGAGCATGTTCACGTAGAACAGCGATCGCAATTTTGAAAACCAACCCCTTCCACCTGCTGCTTTATGTACATTTCAATCACCTTCAGAAATTTGGGGAGTAATTTCCTCGTAGTGGTGTTGCTCTATTTTCGTGATTTCCGGAGCACACCCTCTTCGAAAGACCAGGCTCATGTAGATCAACGATCGCAATGCTGAAAAACCGACCACATCCACCTGCTGCTGTGTGTACATTTCAGTCACCTTCAGGAACTTGGGGAGTAATTTCCTCATAGTGGTGTTGCTCTATTTTCGTGATTTCCTGAACACACCCTCTTCGGAAGAGCATGTTTTCTAGAACAACGATTGCAATGCTGAAAAACCAACCACATCCACTTGCTGCTGTGTGTACATTTCAGTAACCTTCAGAAAGTTTAGGAATAATTTCCTCGTAGTTGTATTGCTATATTTTCTCGATCTGCTGAGCACACCCTCTTCGGAAGAGCATGTTTTGTAGAACAACGATTGCACTGCTGAAAAACCAACCATATCCAACTGCTGCTGTGTGTACATTTCAGTCACCTTCAGAAACTTGGGGAGTAATTTCCTCATAGTGGTGTTGCTCTATTTTCGTGATTTCCTGAGCACACCCTCTTCGAAAGACCATGCTCATGTAGAACAACGATCGCAATGCTGAAAAACCGACCACATCCACCTGCTGCTGTGTGTACATTTCAGTCACCTTCAGAAACTTCGGGAGTAGTTTCCTCATAGTGGTGTTGCTCTATTTTCGTGATTTCCTGAGCACACCCTCTTCGGAAGAGCATGTTTTGTAGAACAACGATTGCAATGCTGAAAAACCAACCACATCCACCTGCTGCTGTGTGTACATGTCAGTCACCTTCAGAAACTTGGGGAGTAATTTCCTCATAGTGGTGTTGCTCTATTTTCGTGATTTCCTGAGCACACCCTCTTCGAAAGACCATGCTCATGTAGAACAACGATCGCAATGCTGAAAAACCGACCACATCCACCTGCTGCTGTGTGTACATTTCAGCCACCTTCAGCAAGTTTAGGAGTAATTTCCTCGTAGTAGTATTGCTTTATTTTCTCGATCTGCTGAGCACACCCTCTTCGGAAGAGCATGTTTTGTAGAACAACGATTGCAATGCTGAAAAACCAACCACATCCACCTGCTGCTGTATGTACATTTCAGTCAACTTCAGAAACTTGGGGAATAATATCTTCATAGTAGTATTGCTCTATTTCCTCGATCTGCTGAGCACACCCTCTTGGGAAAAGCATGCTCACGTAGAACAGCGATCGCAAAGCTGAAAAACTGAACATATCAACCTGCTGCTGTATGTACATTTCAGACACTTCCGTGATCTTCTGAGTTCACCCTCTTCGGAAGAGCATGTTCACGTAGAACAGCGATCGCAATTTTGAAAACCAACCCCTTCCACCTGCTGCTTTATGTACATTTCAATCACCTTCAGAAATTTGGGGAGTAATTTCCTCGTAGTGGTGTTGCTCTATTTTCGTGATTTCCGGAGCACACCCTCTTCGAAAGACCAGGCTCATGTAGATCAACGATCGCAATGCTGAAAAACCGATCACATCCACCTGCTGCTGTGTGTACATTTCAGTCACCTTCAGAAACTTTAGTAATAATTTCCTCGTAGTTGTATTGCTTTATTTTCCCGATCTGCTGAGCACACCCTCTTCGGAAGAGCATGTTCACGTAGAACAGCGATTGCAATGCTGAAAAACCAACCACATCCACCTGCTGCTGTATGTACATTTCAATTACCTCCAGAAACTTGGGGAGTAATTTCCTCGTAGTGGTGTTGCTCTATTTTCGTGATTTCCTGAGAACACCCTCTTCGAAAGAGCATGCTCATGTAAAACAACTATCGCAATGCTGAATAACCGACCACATCCACCTGCTGCTGTGTGTACATTTCAGTCACCTTCAGAAACTTCGGGAGTAGTTTCCTCATAGTGGTGTTGCTCTATTTTCGTGATTTCCTGAGCACACCCTCTTTGAAAGACCATGCTCATGTAGAACAGCGATTGCGATGCTGAAAAACCAACCACATCCACCTGCTGCTGTGTGTACATTTCAGCCACCTTCAGAAACTTAGGGAGTAATTTCCTCATAGTAGTTTTGCTCTATTTCCGTGATCTCCTGACCTCACCCTCTTGGGAAAAGCATGCTCACGTAGAACAGCGATCGCAAAGCTGAAAAACTGAACATATCAACCTGCTGCTGTATGTACATTTCAGACACCTTCAGAAACTTCGGGAGTCATTTCCTCATGGCGGTGTTGCTCTATTTCCGTGATATCCTGAGCTCACCCTCTTCGGAAGAGCATGTTCACGTAGAACAGCGATCGCAATTTTGAAAACCAACCCCTTCCACCTGCTGCTTTATGTACATTTCAATCACCTTCAGAAATTTGGGGAGTAATTTCCTCGTAGTGGTGTTGCTCTATTTTCGTGATTTCCGGAGCACACCCTCTTCGAAAGACCAGACTCATGTAGATCAACGATCGCAATGCTGAAAAACCGACCACATCCACCTGCTGCTGTGTGTACATTTCAGTCACCTTCAGAAACTTTAGTAATAATTTCCTCGTAGTTGTATTGCTTTATTTTCTTCTGCTGAGTACACCCTCTTCGGAAGAGCATGTTCACGTAGAACAGCGATCGCAATTTTGAAAACCAACCCCTTCCACCTGCTGCTTTATGTACATTTCAATCACCTTCAGAAATTTGGGGAGTAATTTCCTCGTAGTGGTGTTGCTCTATTTTCGTGATTTCCGGAGCACACCCTCTTCGAAAGACCAGGCTCATGTAGATCAACGATCGCAATGCTGAAAAACCGATCACATCCACCTGCTGCTGTGTGTACATTTCAGTCACCTTCAGAAACTTTAGTAATAATTTCCTCGTAGTTGTATTGCTTTATTTTCCCGATCTGCTGAGCACACCCTCTTCGGAAGAGCATGTTCACGTAGAACAGCGATTGCAATGCTGAAAAACCAACCACATCCACCTGCTGCTGTATGTACATTTCAATTACCTCCAGAAACTTGGGGAGTAATTTCCTCGTAGTGGTGTTGCTCTATTTTCGTGATTTCCTGAGAACACCCTCTTCGAAAGAGCATGCTCATGTAAAACAACTATCGCAATGCTGAATAACCGACCACATCCACCTGCTGCTGTGTGTACATTTCAGTCACCTTCAGAAACTTCGGGAGTAGTTTCCTCATAGTGGTGTTGCTCTATTTTCGTGATTTCCTGAGCACACCCTCTTTGAAAGACCATGCTCATGTAGAACAGCGATTGCAATGCTGAAAAACCAACCACATCCACCTGCTGCTGTGTGTACATTTCAGCCACCTTCAGAAACTTAGGGAGTAATTTCCTCATAGTAGTTTTGCTCTATTTCCGTGATCTCCTGACCTCACCCTCTTGGGAAAAGCATGCTCACGTAGAACAGCGATCGCAAAGCTGAAAAACTGAACATATCAACCTGCTGCTGTATGTACATTTCAGACACCTTCAGAAACTTCGGGAGTCATTTCCTCATGGCGGTGTTGCTCTATTTCCGTGATATCCTGAGCTCACCCTCTTCGGAAGAGCATGTTCACGTAGAACAGCGATCGCAATTTTGAAAACCAACCCCTTCCACCTGCTGCTTTATGTACATTTCAATCACCTTCAGAAATTTGGGGAGTAATTTCCTCGTAGTGGTGTTGCTCTATTTTCGTGATTTCCGGAGCACACCCTCTTCGAAAGACCAGACTCATGTAGATCAACGATCGCAATGCTGAAAAACCGACCACATCCACCTGCTGCTGTGTGTACATTTCAGTCACCTTCAGAAACTTTAGTAATAATTTCCTCGTAGTTGTATTGCTTTATTTTCTTCTGCTGAGTACACCCTCTTCGGAAGAGCATGTTCACGTAGAACAGCGATCGAAATGCTGATAACCAACCACATCCACCTGCTGCTTTATGTACATTTTAATCATCTTCAGAAACTTGGGGAGTAATTTCCTCGTAATGGTGTTGCTCTATTTCCGTGATCTCCTGAGCTTACCCTCTTCGGAAGAGCATGTTCACGTAGAACAGCGATCGCAAATTTGAAAACCAACCACTTCCACCTGCTGCTTTATGTACATTTCAATCACCATCAGACATTTGGGGAGTAATTTCCTCGTAGTGGTGTTGCTCTATTTTCGTGATTTCCTGAGCACACCCTCTTCGAAAGACCAGGCTCATGTAGAACAACGATCGCAATGCTGAAAAACCAACCACATCCACCTGCTGCTGTATGTACATTTCAGTCAACTTCAGAAACTTGGGGAATAATATCTTCATAGTAGTATTGCTCTATTTCCTCGATCTGCTGAGCACACCCTCTTGGGAAAAGCATGCTCACGTAGAACAGCGATCGCAAAGCTGAAAAACTGAACATATCAACCTGCTGCTGTATGTACATTTCAGACACTTCCGTGATCTTCTGAGCTCACCCTCTTCGGAAGAGCATGTTCACGTTGAACAGCGATCGCAATTTTGAAAACCAACCCCTTCCACCTGCTGCTTTATGTACATTTCAATCACCTTCAGAAATTTGGGGAGTAATTTCCTCGTAGTGGTGTTGCTCTATTTTCGTGATTTCCGGAGCACACCCTCTTCGAAAGACCAGGCTCATGTAGATCAACGATCGCAATGCTGAAAAACCGACCACATCCACCTGCTGCTGTGTGTACATTTCAGTCACCTTCAGCAAGTTTAGGAGTAATTTCCTCGTAGTTGTATTGCTTTATTTTCTCGATCTGCTGCGAACACCCTCTTTGGAAGAGCATGTTTTGTAGAACAACGATCGCAATGCTGAAAAACTGAACATATCAACCTGCTGCTGTATGTACATTTCAGACACTTCCGTGATCTTCTGAGCTCACCCTCTTCGGAAGAGCATGTTCACGTAGAACAGCGATCGCAATGCTGAAAACCAACCACTTCCACCTGCTGCTTTATGTACATTTCAATCACCATCAGACATTTGGGGAGTGATTTCCTCGTAGTGGTGTTGCTCTATTTTCGTGATTTCCTGAACACACCCTCTTCGGAAGAGCATGTTTTCTAGAACAACGATTGCAATGCTGAAAAACCAACCACATCCACTTGCTGCTGTGTGTACATTTCAGTAACCTTCAGAAAGTTTAGGAATAATTTCCTCGTAGTTGTATTGCTTTATTTTCTCGATCTGCTGAGCACACCCTCTTCGGAAGAGCATGTTTTGTAGAACAACGATTGCACTGCTGAAAAACCAACCATATCCAACTGCTGCTGTGTGTACATTTCAGTCACCTTCAGAAACTTCGGGAGTAATTTCCTCATAGTGGTGTTGCTCTACTTCCGTGATTTCGTGAGCACACCCTCTTCGAAAGAGCATGTTTTGTAAAACAACGATTGCAATGCTGAAAAACCAACCACATCCACCTGCTGCTGTGTGTACATGTCAGTCACCTTCAGAAATTTGGGGAGTAATTTCCTTGTAGTGGTGTTGCTCTATTTTCGTGATTTCCTGAGCACACCCTCTTCGGAAGAGCATGTTTTGTAGAACAACGATTGCAATGCTGAAAAACCAACCACATCCACCTGCTGCTGTGTGTACATGTCAGTCACCTTCAGAAACTTGGGGAGTAATTTCCTCATAGTGGTGTTGCTCTATTTTCGTGATTTCCTGAGCACACCCTCTTCGAAAGACCATGCTCATGTAGAACAACGATCGCAATGCTGAAAAACCGACCACATCCACCTGCTGCTGTGTGTACATTTCAGTCACCTTCAGCAAGTTTAGGAGTAATTTCCTCGTAGTTGTATTGCTTTATTTTCTCGATCTGCTGAGCACACCCTCTTCGGAAGAGCATGTTTTGTAGAACAACGATTGCAATGCTGAAAAACCAACCACATCCACCTGCTGCTGTATGTACATTTCAGTCAACTTCAGAAACTTGGGGAATAATATCTTCATAGTAGTATTGCTCTATTTCCTCGATCTGCTGAGCACACCCTCTTGGGAAAAGCATGCTCACGTAGAACAACGATTGCAATGCTGAAAAACCAACCACATCCACCTGCTGCTGTGTGTACATGTCAGTCACCTTCAGAAACTTGGGGAGTAATTTCCTCATAGTGGTGTTGCTCTATTTTCGTGATTTCCTGAGCACACCCTCTTCGAAAGACCATGCTCATGTAGAACAACGATTGCAATGCTGAAAAACCGACCACATCCACCTGCTGCTGTGTGTACATTTCAGTCACCTTCAGCAAGTTTAAGAGTAATTTCCTCGTAGTTGTATTGCATTATTTTCTCGATCTGCTGAGCACACCCTCTTCGGAAGAGCATGTTTTGTAGAACAACGATTGCAATGCTGAAAAACTGAACATGTCAATCTGCTGCTGTATGTACATTTCAGACACTTCCGTGATCTTCTGAGCTCACCCTCTTCGGAAGAGCATGTTCACGTAGAACAGCGATCGCAATTTTGAAAACCAACCCCTTCCACCTGCTGCTTTATGTACATTTCAATCACCTTCAGAAATTTGGGGAGTAATTTCCTCGTAGTGGTGTTGCTCTATTTTCGTGATTTCCGGAGCACACCCTCTTCGAAAGACCAGGCTCATGTAGATCAACGATCGCAATGCTGAAAAACCGATCACATCCACCTGCTGCTGTGTGTACATTTCAGTCACCTTCAGAAAATTTAGTAATAATTTCCTCGTAGTTGTATTGCTTTATTTTCCCGATCTGCTGAGCACACCCTCTTCGGAAGAGCATGTTCACGTAGAACAGCGATTGCAATGCTGAAAAACCAACCACATCCACCTGCTGCTGTATGTACATTTCAATCACCTCCAGAAACTTGGGGAGTAATTTCCTCGTAGTGGTGTTGCTCTATTTTCGTGATTTCCTGAGAACACCCTCTTCGAAAGAGCATGCTCATGTAAAACAACTATCGCAATGCTGAAAAACCGACCACATCCACCTGCTGCTGTGTGTACATTTCAGTCACCTTCAGAAACTTCGGGAGTAGTTTCCTCATAGTGGTGTTGCTCTATTTTCGTGATTTCCTGAGCACACCCTCTTTGAAAGACCATGCTCATGTAGAACAGCGATTGCAATGCTGAAAAACCGACCACATCCACCTGCTGCTGTGTGTACATTTCAGTCACCTTCAGCAAGTTTAGGAGTAATTTCCTCGTAGTTGTATTGCTTTATTTTCTCGATCTGCTGAGCACACCCTCTTCGGAAGAGCATGTTTTGTAGAACAACGATTGCACTGCTGAAAAACCAACCATATCCAACTGCTGCTGTGTGTACATTTCAGTCACCTTCAGAAACTTCGGGAGTAATTTCCTCATAGTGGTGTTGCTCTACTTCCGTGATTTCGTGAGCACACCCTCTTCGAAAGAGCATGTTTTGTAGAACAACGATTGCAATGCTGAAAAACCAACCACATCCACTTGCTGCTGTGTGTACATTTCAGTCACCTTCAGGAACTTGGGGAGTAATTTCCTCATAGTGGTGTTGCTCTATTTTTGTGATTTCCTGAACACACCCTCTTCGGAAGAGCATGTTTTCTAGAACAACGATTGCAATGCTGAAAAACCAACCACATCCACTTGCTGCTGTGTGTACATTTCAGTAACCTTCAGAAAGTTTAGGAATAATTTCCTCGTAGTTGTATTGCTTTATTTTCTCGATCTGCTGAGCACACCCTCTTCGGAAGAGCATGTTTTGTAGAACAACGATTGCACTGCTGAAAA
Organism: Polymixis lichenea; assembly: GCA_949091785.1. Taxonomy (NCBI): domain Eukaryota; kingdom Metazoa; phylum Arthropoda; class Insecta; order Lepidoptera; family Noctuidae; genus Polymixis; species Polymixis lichenea. The sequence goes on along the minus strand of OX420931.1, from coordinate 18,282,610 downwards.
ACCAACCATATCCAACTGCTGCTGTGTGTACATTTCAGTCACCTTCAGAAACTTCGGGAGTAATTTCCTCATAGTGGTGTTGCTCTACTTCCGTGATTTCGTGAGCACACCCTCTTCGAAAGAGCATGTTTTGTAGAACAACGATTGCAATGCTGAAAAACCAACCACATCCACCTGCTGCTGTGTGTACATGTCAGTCACCTTCAGAAATTTGGGGAGTAATTTCCTCGTAGTGGTGTTGCTCTATTTTCGTGATTTCCTGAGCACACCCTCTTCGGAAGAGCGTGTTTTGTAGAACAACGATTGCAATGCTGAAAAACCAACCACATCCACCTGCTGCTGTGTGTACATGTCAGTCACCTTCAGAAACTTGGGGAGTAATTTCCTCATAGTGGTGTTGCTCTATTTTCGTGATTTCCTGAGCACACCCTCTTCGAAAGACCATGCTCATGTAGAACAACGATCGCAATGCTGAAAAACCGACCACATCCACCTGCTGCTGTGTGTACATTTCAGTCACCTTCAGAAACTTCGGGAGTAGTTTCCTCATAGTGGTGTTGCTCTATTTTCGTGATTTCCTGAGCACACCCTCTTTGAAAGACCATGCTCATGTAGAACAGCGATTGCAATGCTGAAAAACCGACCACATCCACCTGCTGCTGTGTGTACATTTCAGTCACCTTCAGAAACTTCGGGAGTAGTTTCCTCATAGTGGTGTTGCTCTATTTTCGTGATTTCCTGAGCACACCCTCTTTGAAAGACCATGCTCATGTAGAACAGCGATTGCAATGCTGAAAAACCGACCACATCCACCTGCTGCTGTATGTACATTTCAGTCAACTTCAGAAACTTGGGGAATAATATCTTCATAGTAGTATTGCTCTATTTCCTCGATCTGCTGAGCACACCCTCTTGGGAAAAGCATGCTCACGTAGAACAGCGATCGCAAAGCTGAAAAACTGAACATATCAACCTGCTGCTGTATGTACATTTCAGACACTTCCGTGATCTTCTGAGCTCACCCTCTTCGGAAGAGCATGTTCACGTAGAACAGCGATCGCAATTTTGAAAGCCAACCCCTTCCACCTGCTGCTTTATGTACATTTCAATCACCTTCAGAAATTTGGGGAGTAATTTCCTCGTAGTGGTGTTGCTCTATTTTCGTGATTTCCGGAGCACACCCTCTTCGAAAGACCAGGCTCATGTAGATCAACGATCGCAATGCTGAAAAACCGATCACATCCACCTGCTGCTGTGTGTACATTTCAGTCACCTTCAGAAACTTTAGTAATAATTTCCTCGTAGTTGTATTGCTTTATTTTCCCGATCTGCTGAGCACACCCTCTTCGGAAGAGCATGTTCACGTAGAACAGCGATTGCAATGCTGAAAAACCAACCACATCCACCTGCTGCTGTATGTACATTTCAATCACGTCCAGAAACTTGGGGAGTAATTTCCTCGTAGTGGTGTTGCTCTATTTTCGTGATTTCCTGAGAACACCCTCTTCGAAAGAGCATGCTCATGTAAAACAACTATCGCAATGCTGAAAAACCGACCACATCCACCTGCTGCTGTGTGTACATTTCAGTCACCTTCAGAAACTTCGGGAGTAGTTTCCTCATAGTGGTGTTGCTCTATTTTCGTGATTTCCTGAGCACGCCCTCTTTGAAAGACCATGCTCATGTAGAACAGCGATTGCAATGCTGAAAAACCGACCACATCCACCTGCTGCTGTGTATACATGTCAGTCACCTTCAGAAATTTGGGGAGTAATTTCCTCGTAGTGGTGTTGCTCTATTTTCGTGATTTCCTGAGCACACCCTCTTCGGAAGAGCGTGTTTTGTAGAACAACGATTGCAATGCTGAAAAACCAACCACATCCACCTGCTGCTGTGTGTACATGTCAGTCACCTTCAGAAACTTGGGGAGTAATTTCCTCATAGTGGTGTTGCTCTATTTTCGTGATTTCCTGAGCACACCCTCTTCGAAAGACCATGCTCATGTAGAACAACGATCGCAATGCTGAAAAACCGACCACATCCACCTGCTGCTGTGTGTACATTTCAGTCACCTTCAGCAAGTTTAAGAGTAATTTCCTCGTAGTTGTATTGCATTATTTTCTCGATCTGCTGAGCACACCCTCTTCGGAAGAGCATGTTTTCTAGAACAACGATTGCAATGCTGAAAAACCAACCACATCCACCTGCTGCTGTATGTACATTTCAGTCAACTTCAGAAACTTGGGGAATAATATCTTCATAGTAGTATTGCTCTATTTCCTCGATCTGCTGAGCACACCCTCTTGGGAAAAGCATGCTCACGTAGAACAGCGATCGCAAAGCTGAAAAACTGAACATATCAACCTGCTGCTGTATGTACATTTCAGACACCTTCAGAAACTTCGGGAGTCATTTCCTCATGGTGGTGTTGCTCTATTTCCGTGATTTCCTGAGCACACCCTCTTTGAAAGACCATGCTCATGTAGAACAGCGATTGCAATGCTGAAAAACCAACCACATCCACCTGCTGCTATATGTACATTTCAGTCAACTTCAGAAACTTGGGGAATAATATCTTCATAGTAGTATTGCTCTATTTCCTCGATCTGCTGAGCACACCCTCTTGGGAAAAGCATGCTCACGTAGAACAGCGATCGCAAAGCTGAAAAACTGAACATATCAACCTGCTGCTGTATGTACATTTCAGACACTTCCGTGATCTTCTGAGCTCACCCTCTTCGGAAGAGCATGTTCACGTAGAACAGCGATCGCAATTTTGAAAACCAACCCCTTCCACCTGCTGCTTTATGTACATTTCAATCACCTTCAGAAATTTGGGGAGTAATTTCCTCGTAGTGGTGTTGCTCTATTTTCGTGATTTCCGGAGCACACCCTCTTCGAAAGACCAGGCTCATGTAGATCAACGATCGCAATGCTGAAAAACCGATCACATCCACCTGCTGCTGTGTGTACATTTCAGTCACCTTCAGAAAATTTAGTAATAATTTCCTCGTAGTTGTATTGCTTTATTTTCCCGACCTGCTGAGCACACCCTCTTCGGAAGAGCATGTTCACGTAGAACAGCGATCGCAATGCTGAAAACCAACCACTTCCACCTGCTGCTTTATGTACATTTCAATCACCATCAGACATTTGGGGAGTAATTTCCTCGTAGTGGTGTTGCTCTATTTTCGTGATTTCCTGAGCACACCCTCTTCGAAAGACCAGGCTCATGTAGAACAACGATCGCAATGCTGAAAAACCGACCACATCCACCTGCTGCTGTGTGTACATTTCAGTCACCTTCAGAAACTTGGGGAGTAATTTCCTCATAGTGGTGTTGCTCTATTTTCGTGATTTCCTGAACACACCCTCTTCGGAAGAGCATGTTTTCTAGAACAACGATTGCAATGCTGAAAAACCAACCACATCCACTTGCTGCTGTGTGTACATTTCAGTAACCTTCAGAAAGTTTAGGAATAATTTCCTCGTAGTTGTATTGCTTTATTTTCTCGATCTGCTGAGCACACCCTCTTCGGAAGAGCATGTTTTGTAGAACAACGATTGCACTGCTGAAAAACCAACCATATCCAACTGCTGCTGTGAGTACATTTCAGTCACCTTCAGAAACTTCGGGAGTAATTTCCTCATAGTGGTGTTGCTCTACTTCCGTGATTTCGTGAGCACACCCTCTTCGAAAGAGCATGTTTTGTAGAACAGCGATCGCAAAGCTGAAAAACTGAACATATCAACCTGCTGCTGTATGTACATTTCAGACACCTTCAGAAACTTCGGGAGTCATTTCCTCATGGCGGTGTTGCTCTATTTCCGTGATATCCTGAGCTCACCCTCTTCGGAAGAGCATGTTCACGTAGAACAACGATCGCAATGCTGAAAAACCGACCACATCCACCTGCTGCTGTGTGTACATTTCAGTCACCTTCAGCAAGTTTAGGAGTAATTTCCTCGTAGTGGTGTTGCTCTATTTTCGTGATTTCCTGAGCACACCCTCTTCGGAAGAGCATGTTTTGTAGAACAACGATTGCAATGCTGAAAAACCAACCACATCCACCTGCTGCTGTGTGTACATGTCAGTCACCTTCAGAAACTTGGGGAGTAATTTCCTCATAGTGGTGTTGCTCTATTTTCGTGATTTCCTGAGCACACCCTCTTCGAAAGACCATGCTCATGTAGAACAACGATCGCAATGCTGAAAAACCGACCACATCCACCTGCTGCTGTGTGTACATTTCAGCCACCTTCAGCAAGTTTAGGAGTAATTTCCTCGTAGTAGTATTGCTTTATTTTCTCGATCTGCTGAGCACACCCTCTTCGGAAGAGCATGTTTTGTAGAACAACGATTGCAATGCTGAAAAACCAACCACATCCACCTGCTGCTGTATGTACATTTCAGTCAACTTCAGAAACTTGGGGAATAATATCTTCATAGTAGTATTGCTCTATTTCCTCGATCTGCTGAGCACACCCTCTTGGGAAAAGCATGCTCACGTAGAACAGCGATCGCAAAGCTGAAAAACTGAACATATCAACCTGCTGCTGTATGTACATTTCAGACACTTCCGTGATCTTCTGAGTTCACCCTCTTCGGAAGAGCATGTTCACGTAGAACAGCGATCGCAATTTTGAAAACCAACCCCTTCCACCTGCTGCTTTATGTACATTTCAATCACCTTCAGAAATTTGGGGAGTAATTTCCTCGTAGTGGTGTTGCTCTATTTTCGTGATTTCCGGAGCACACCCTCTTCGAAAGACCAGGCTCATGTAGATCAACGATCGCAATGCTGAAAAACCGATCACATCCACCTGCTGCTGTGTGTACATTTCAGTCACCTTCAGAAACTTTAGTAATAATTTCCTCGTAGTTGTATTGCTTTATTTTCCCGATCTGCTGAGCACACCCTCTTCGGAAGAGCATGTTCACGTAGAACAGCGATTGCAATGCTGAAAAACCAACCACATCCACCTGCTGCTGTATGTACATTTCAATTACCTCCAGAAACTTGGGGAGTAATTTCCTCGTAGTGGTGTTGCTCTATTTTCGTGATTTCCTGAGAACACCCTCTTCGAAAGAGCATGCTCATGTAAAACAACTATCGCAATGCTGAATAACCGACCACATCCACCTGCTGCTGTGTGTACATTTCAGTCACCTTCAGAAACTTCGGGAGTAGTTTCCTCATAGTGGTGTTGCTCTATTTTCGTGATTTCCTGAGCACACCCTCTTTGAAAGACCATGCTCATGTAGAACAGCGATTGCGATGCTGAAAAACCAACCACATCCACCTGCTGCTGTGTGTACATTTCAGCCACCTTCAGAAACTTAGGGAGTAATTTCCTCATAGTAGTTTTGCTGTATTTCCGTGATCTCCTGACCTCACCCTCTTGGGAAAAGCATGCTCACGTAGAACAGCGATCGCAAAGCTGAAAAACTGAACATATCAACCTGCTGCTGTATGTACATTTCAGACACCTTCAGAAACTTCGGGAGTCATTTCCTCATGGCGGTGTTGCTCTATTTCCGTGATATCCTGAGCTCACCCTCTTCGGAAGAGCATGTTCACGTAGAACAGCGATCGCAATTTTGAAAACCAACCCCTTCCACCTGCTGCTTTATGTACATTTCAATCACCTTCAGAAATTTGGGGAGTAATTTCCTCGTAGTGGTGTTGCTCTATTTTCGTGATTTCCGGAGCACACCCTCTTCGAAAGACCAGACTCATGTAGATCAACGATCGCAATGCTGAAAAACCGACCACATCCACCTGCTGCTGTGTGTACATTTCAGTCACCTTCAGAAACTTTAGTAATAATTTCCTCGTAGTTGTATTGCTTTATTTTCTTCTGCTGAGTACACCCTCTTCGGAAGAGCATGTTCACGTAGAACAGCGATCGCAATTTTGAAAACCAACCCCTTCCACCTGCTGCTTTATGTACATTTCAATCACCTTCAGAAATTTGGGGAGTAATTTCCTCGTAGTGGTGTTGCTCTATTTTCGTGATTTCCGGAGCACACCCTCTTCGAAAGACCAGGCTCATGTAGATCAACGATCGCAATGCTGAAAAACCGATCACATCCACCTGCTGCTGTGTGTACATTTCAGTCACCTTCAGAAACTTTAGTAATAATTTCCTCGTAGTTGTATTGCTTTATTTTCCCGATCTGCTGAGCACACCCTCTTCGGAAGAGCATGTTCACGTAGAACAGCGATTGCAATGCTGAAAAACCAACCACATCCACCTGCTGCTGTATGTACATTTCAATTACCTCCAGAAACTTGGGGAGTAATTTCCTCGTAGTGGTGTTGCTCTATTTTCGTGATTTCCTGAGAACACCCTCTTCGAAAGAGCATGCTCATGTAAAACAACTATCGCAATGCTGAATAACCGACCACATCCACCTGCTGCTGTGTGTACATTTCAGTCACCTTCAGAAACTTCGGGAGTAGTTTCCTCATAGTGGTGTTGCTCTATTTTCGTGATTTCCTGAGCACACCCTCTTTGAAAGACCATGCTCATGTAGAACAGCGATTGCGATGCTGAAAAACCAACCACATCCACCTGCTGCTGTGTGTACATTTCAGCCACCTTCAGAAACTTAGGGAGTAATTTCCTCATAGTAGTTTTGCTCTATTTCCGTGATCTCCTGACCTCACCCTCTTGGGAAAAGCATGCTCACGTAGAACAGCGATCGCAAAGCTGAAAAACTGAACATATCAACCTGCTGCTGTATGTACATTTCAGACACCTTCAGAAACTTCGGGAGTCATTTCCTCATGGCGGTGTTGCTCTATTTCCGTGATATCCTGAGCTCACCCTCTTCGGAAGAGCATGTTCACGTAGAACAGCGATCGCAATTTTGAAAACCAACCCCTTCCACCTGCTGCTTTATGTACATTTCAATCACCTTCAGAAATTTGGGGAGTAATTTCCTCGTAGTGGTGTTGCTCTATTTTCGTGATTTCCGGAGAACACCCTCTTCGAAAGACCAGACTCATGTAGATCAACGATCGCAATGCTGAAAAACCGACCACATCCACCTGCTGCTGTGTGTACATTTCAGTCACCTTCAGAAACTTTAGTAATAATTTCCTCGTAGTTGTATTGCTTTATTTTCTTCTGCTGAGTACACCCTCTTCGGAAGAGCATGTTCACGTAGAACAGCGATCGAAATGCTGATAACCAACCACATCCACCTGCTGCTTTATGTACATTTTAATCATCTTCAGAAACTTGGGGAGTAATTTCCTCGTAATGGTGTTGCTCTATTTCCGTGATCTCCTGAGCTTACCCTCTTCGGAAGAGCATGTTCACGTAGAACAGCGATCGCAAATTTGAAAACCAACCACTTCCACCTGCTGCTTTATGTACATTTCAATCACCATCAGACATTTGGGGAGTAATTTCCTCGTAGTGGTGTTGCTCTATTTTCGTGATTTCCTGAGCACACCCTCTTCGAAAGACCAGGCTCATGTAGAACAACGATCGCAATGCTGAAAAACCAACCACATCCACCTGCTGCTGTATGTACATTTCAGTCAACTTCAGAAACTTGGGGAATAATATCTTCATAGTAGTATTGCTCTATTTCCTCGATCTGCTGAGCACACCCTCTTGGGAAAAGCATGCTCACGTAGAACAGCGATCGCAAAGCTGAAAAACTGAACATATCAACCTGCTGCTGTATGTACATTTCAGACACTTCCGTGATCTTCTGAGCTCACCCTCTTCGGAAGAGCATGTTCACGTTGAACAGCGATCGCAATTTTGAAAACCAACCCCTTCCACCTGCTGCTTTATGTACATTTCAATCACCTTCAGAAATTTGGGGAGTAATTTCCTCGTAGTGGTGTTGCTCTATTTTCGTGATTTCCGGAGCACACCCTCTTCGAAAGACCAGGCTCATGTAGATCAACGATCGCAATGCTGAAAAACCGACCACATCCACCTGCTGCTGTGTGTACATTTCAGTCACCTTCAGCAAGTTTAGGAGTAATTTCCTCGTAGTTGTATTGCTTTATTTTCTCGATCTGCTGCGAACACCCTCTTTGGAAGAGCATGTTTTGTAGAACAACGATCGCAATGCTGAAAAACTGAACATATCAACCTGCTGCTGTATGTACATTTCAGACACTTCCGTGATCTTCTGAGCTCACCCTCTTCGGAAGAGCATGTTCACGTAGAACAGCGATCGCAATGCTGAAAACCAACCACTTCCACCTGCTGCTTTATGTACATTTCAATCACCATCAGACATTTGGGGAGTGATTTCCTCGTAGTGGTGTTGCTCTATTTTCGTGATTTCCTGAACACACCCTCTTCGGAAGAGCATGTTTTCTAGAACAACGATTGCAATGCTGAAAAACCAACCACATCCACTTGCTGCTGTGTGTACATTTCAGTAACCTTCAGAAAGTTTAGGAATAATTTCCTCGTAGTTGTATTGCTTTATTTTCTCGATCTGCTGAGCACACCCTCTTCGGAAGAGCATGTTTTGTAGAACAACGATTGCACTGCTGAAAAACCAACCATATCCAACTGCTGCTGTGTGTACATTTCAGTCACCTTCAGAAACTTCGGGAGTAATTTCCTCATAGTGGTGTTGCTCTACTTCCGTGATTTCGTGAGCACACCCTCTTCGAAAGAGCATGTTTTGTAAAACAACGATTGCAATGCTGAAAAACCAACCACATCCACCTGCTGCTGTGTGTACATGTCAGTCACCTTCAGAAATTTGGGGAGTAATTTCCTTGTAGTGGTGTTGCTCTATTTTCGTGATTTCCTGAGCACACCCTCTTCGGAAGAGCATGTTTTGTAGAACAACGATTGCAATGCTGAAAAACCAACCACATCCACCTGCTGCTGTGTGTACATGTCAGTCACCTTCAGAAACTTGGGGAGTAATTTCCTCATAGTGGTGTTGCTCTATTTTCGTGATTTCCTGAGCACACCCTCTTCGAAAGACCATGCTCATGTAGAACAACGATCGCAATGCTGAAAAACCGACCACATCCACCTGCTGCTGTGTGTACATTTCAGTCACCTTCAGCAAGTTTAGGAGTAATTTCCTCGTAGTTGTATTGCTTTATTTTCTCGATCTGCTGAGCACACCCTCTTCGGAAGAGCATGTTTTGTAGAACAACGATTGCAATGCTGAAAAACCAACCACATCCACCTGCTGCTGTATGTACATTTCAGTCAACTTCAGAAACTTGGGGAATAATATCTTCATAGTAGTATTGCTCTATTTCCTCGATCTGCTGAGCACACCCTCTTGGGAAAAGCATGCTCACGTAGAACAGCGATCGCAAAGCTGAAAAACTGAACATATCAACCTGCTGCTGTATGTACATTTCAGACACTTCCGTGACCTTCTGAGCTCACCCTCTTCGGAAGAGCATGTTCACGTAGAACTGCGATCGCAATTTTGAAAACCAACCCCTTCCACCTGCTGCTTTATGTACATTTCAATCACCTTCAAAAATTTGGGGAGTAATTTCCTCGTAGTGGTGTTGCTCTATTTTCGTGATTTCCTGAGCACACCCTCTTCGAAAGACCAGGCTCATGTAGAACAACGATCGCAATGCTGAAAAACCAACCACATCCACCTGCTGCTGTATGTACATTTCAGTCAACTTCAGAAACTTGGGGAATAATATCTTCATAGTAGTATTGCTCTATTTCCTCGATCTGCTGAGCACACCCTCTTGGGAAAAGCATGCTCACGTAGAACAGCGATCGCAAAGCTGAAAAACTGAACATATCAACCTGCTGCTGTATGTACATTTCAGACACTTCCGTGATCTTCTGAGCTCACCCTCTTCGGAAGAGCATGTTCACGTTGAACAGCGATCGCAATTTTGAAAACCAACCCCTTCCACCTGCTGCTTTATGTACATTTCAATCACCTTCAGAAATTTGGGGAGTAATTTCCTCGTAGTGGTGTTGCTCTATTTTCGTGATTTCCGGAGCACACCCTCTTCGAAAGACCAGGCTCATGTAGATCAACGATCGCAATGCTGAAAAACCGACCACATCCACCTGCTGCTGTGTGTACATTTCAGTCAACTTCAGAAACTTGGGGAATAATATCTTCATAGTAGTATTGCTCTATTTCCTCGATCTGCTGAGCACACCCTCTTGGGAAAAGCATGCTCACGTAGAACAGCGATCGCAAAGCTGAAAAACTGAACATATCAACCTGCTGCTGTATGTACATTTCAGACACTTCCGTGATCTTCTGAGCTCACCCTCTTCGGAAGAGCATGTTCACGTTGAACAGCGATCGCAATTTTGAAAACCAACCCCTTCCACCTGCTGCTTTATGTACATTTCAATCACCTTCAGAAATTTGGGGAGTAATTTCCTCGTAGTGGTGTTGCTCTATTTTCGTGATTTCCGGAGCACACCCTCTTCGAAAGACCAGGCTCATGTAGATCAACGATCGCAATGCTGAAAAACCGACCACATCCACCTGCTGCTGTGTGTACATTTCAGTCACCTTCAGCAAGTTTAGGAGTAATTTCCTCGTAGTTGTATTGCTTTATTTTCTCGATCTGCTGCGAACACCCTCTTTGGAAGAGCATGTTTTGTAGAACAACGATCGCAATGCTGAAAAACTGAACATATCAACCTGCTGCTGTATGTACATTTCAGACACTTCCGTGATCTTCTGAGCTCACCCTCTTCGGAAGAGCATGTTCACGTAGAACAGCGATCGCAATGCTGAAAACCAACCACTTCCACCTGCTGCTTTATGTACATTTCAATCACCATCAGACATTTGGGGAGTGATTTCCTCGTAGTGGTGTTGCTCTATTTTCGTGATTTCCTGAACACACCCTCTTCGGAAGAGCATGTTTTCTAGAACAACGATTGCAATGCTGAAAAACCAACCACATCCACTTGCTGCTGTGTGTACATTTCAGTAACCTTCAGAAAGTTTAGGAATAATTTCCTCGTAGTTGTATTGCTTTATTTTCTCGATCTGCTGAGCACACCCTCTTCGGAAGAGCATGTTTTGTAGAACAACGATTGCACTGCTGAAAAACCAACCATATCCAACTGCTGCTGTGTGTACATTTCAGTCACCTTCAGAAACTTCGGGAGTAATTTCCTCATAGTGGTGTTGCTCTACTTCCGTGATTTCGTGAGCACACCCTCTTCGAAAGAGCATGTTTTGTAAAACAACGATTGCAATGCTGAAAAACCAACCACATCCACCTGCTGCTGTGTGTACATGTCAGTCACCTTCAGAAATTTGGGGAGTAATTTCCTTGTAGTGGTGTTGCTCTATTTTCGTGATTTCCTGAGCACACCCTCTTCGGAAGAGCATGTTTTGTAGAACAACGATTGCAATGCTGAAAAACCAACCACATCCACCTGCTGCTGTGTGTACATGTCAGTCACCTTCAGAAACTTGGGGAGTAATTTCCTCATAGTGGTGTTGCTCTATTTTCGTGATTTCCTGAGCACACCCTCTTCGAAAGACCATGCTCATGTAGAACAACGATCGCAATGCTGAAAAACCGACCACATCCACCTGCTGCTGTGTGTACATTTCAGTCACCTTCAGCAAGTTTAGGAGTAATTTCCTCGTAGTTGTATTGCTTTATTTTCTCGATCTGCTGAGCACACCCTCTTCGGAAGAGCATGTTTTGTAGAACAACGATTGCAATGCTGAAAAACCAACCACATCCACCTGCTGCTGTATGTACATTTCAGTCAACTTCAGAAACTTGGGGAATAATATCTTCATAGTAGTATTGCTCTATTTCCTCGATCTGCTGAGCAAACCCTCTTGGGAAAAGCATGCTCACGTAGAACAGCGATCGCAAAGCTGAAAAACTGAACATATCAACCTGCTGCTGTATGTACATTTCAGACACTTCCGTGACCTTCTGAGCTCACCCTCTTCGGAAGAGCATGTTCACGTAGAACTGCGATCGCAATTTTGAAAACCAACCCCTTCCACCTGCTGCTTTATGTACATTTCAATCACCTTCAAAAATTTGGGGAGTAATTTCCTCGTAGTGGTGTTGCTCTATTTTCGTGATTTCCGGAGCACACCCTCTTCGAAAGACCAGGCTCATGTAGATCAACGATCGCAATGCTGAAAAACCGACCACATCCACCTGCTGCTGTGTGTACATTTCAGTCACCTTCAGAAACTTGGGGAGTAATTTCCTCATAGTGGTGTTGCTCTATTTTCGTGATTTCCTGAACACACCCTCTTCGGAAGAGCATGTTTTCTAGAACAACGATTGCAATGCTGAAAAACCAACCACATCCACTTGCTGCTGTGTGTACATTTCAGTAACCTTCAGAAAGTTTAGGAATAATTTCCTCGTAGTTGTATTGCTTTATTTTCTCGATCTGCTGAGCACACCCTCTTCGGAAGAGCATGTTTTGTAGAACAACGATTGCACTGCTGAAAAACCAACCATATCCAACTGCTGCTGTGTGTACATTTCAGTCACCTTCAGAAACTTCGGGAGTAATTTCCTCATAGTGGTGTTGCTCTACTTCCGTGATTTCGTGAGCACACCCTCTTCGAAAGAGCATGTTTTGTAGAACAACGATTGCAATGCTGAAAAACCAACCACATCCACCTGCTGCTGTGTGTACATGTCAGTCACCTTCAGAAATTTGGGGAGTAATTTCCTCGTAGTGGTGTTGCTCTATTTTCGTGATTTCCTGAGCACACCCTCTTCGGAAGAGCGTGTTTTGTAGAACAACGATTGCAATGCTGAAAAACCAACCACATCCACCTGCTGCTGTGTGTACATGTCAGTCACCTTCAGAAACTTGGGGAGTAATTTCCTCATAGTGGTGTTGCTCTATTTTCGTGATTTCCTGAGCACACCCTCTTCGAAAGACCATGCTCATGTAGAACAACGATTGCAATGCTGAAAAACCGACCACATCCACCTGCTGCTGTGTGTACATTTCAGTCACCTTCAGCAAGTTTAAGAGTAATTTCCTCGTAGTTGTATTGCATTATTTTCTCGATCTGCTGAGCACACCCTCTTCGGAAGAGCATGTTTTGTAGAACAACGATTGCAATGCTGAAAAACTGAACATATCAATCTGCTGCTGTATGTACATTTCAGACACTTCCGTGATCTTCTGAGCTCACCCTCTTCGGAAGAGCATGTTCACGTAGAACAGCGATCGCAATTTTGAAAACCAACCCCTTCCACCTGCTGCTTTATGTACATTTCAATCACCTTCAGAAATTTGGGGAGTAATTTTCTCGTAGTGGTGTTGCTCTATTTTCGTGATTTCCGGAGCACACCCTCTTCGAAAGACCAGGCTCATGTAGATCAACGATCGCAATGCTGAAAAACCGATCACATCCACCTGCTGCTGTGTGTACATTTCAGTCACCTTCAGAAAATTTAGTAATAATTTCCTCGTAGTTGTATTGCTTTATTTTCCCGATCTGCTGAGCACACCCTCTTCGGAAGAGCATGTTCACGTAGAACAGCGATTGCAATGCTGAAAAACCAACCACATCCACCTGCTGCTGTATGTACATTTCAATCACCTCCAGAAACTTGGGGAGTAATTTCCTCGTAGTGGTGTTGCTCTATTTTCGTGATTTCCTGAGAACACCCTCTTCGAAAGAGCATGCTCATGTAAAACAACTATCGCAATGCTGAAAAACCGACCACATCCACCTGCTGCTGTGTGTACATTTCAGTCACCTTCAGAAACTTCGGGAGTAGTTTCCTCATAGTGGTGTTGCTCTATTTTCGTGATTTCCTGAGCACACCCTCTTTGAAAGACCATGCTCATGTAGAACAGCGATTGCAATGCTGAAAAACCGACCACATCCACCTGCTGCTGTGTGTACATTTCAGTCACCTTCAGCAAGTTTAGGAGTAATTTCCTCGTAGTTGTATTGCTTTATTTTCTCGATCTGCTGAGCACACCCTCTTCGGAAGAGCATGTTTTGTAGAACAACGATTGCAATGCTGATAAACCAACCACATCCACCTGCTGCTGTATGTACATTTCAGTCAACTTCAGAAACTTGGGGAATAATATCTTCATAGTAGTATTGCTCTATTTCCTCGATCTGCTGAGCACACCCTCTTGGAAAAAGCATGCTCACGTAGAACAGCGATCGCAAAGCTGAAAAACTGAACATATCAACCTGCTGCTGTATGTACATTTCAGACACTTCCGTGATCTTCTGAGCTCACCCTCTTCGGAAGAGCATGTTCACGTAGAACAGCGATCGCAATTTTGAAAACCAACCCCTTCCACCTGCTGCTTTATGTACATTTCAATCACCTTCAGAAATTTGGGGAGTAATTTCCTCGTAGTGGTGTTGCTCTATTTTCGTGATTTCCGGAGCACACCCTCTTCGAAAGACCAGGCTCATGTAGATCAACGATCGCAATGCTGAAAAACCGACCACATCCACCTGCTGCTGTGTGTACATTTCAGTCACCTTCAGGAACTTGGGGAGTAATTTCCTCATAGTGGTGTTGCTCTATTTTCGTGATTTCCTGAACACACCCTCTTCGGAAGAGCATGTTTTCTAGAACAACGATTGCAATGCTGAAAAACCAACCACATCCACTTGCTGCTGTGTGTACATTTCAGTAACCTTCAGAAAGTTTAGGAATAATTTCCTCGTAGTTGTATTGCTATATTTTCTCGATCTGCTGAGCACACCCTCTTCGGAAGAGCATGTTTTGTAGAACAACGATTGCACTGCTGAAAAACCAACCATATCCAACTGCTGCTGTGTGTACATTTCAGTCACCTTCAGAAACTTGGGGAGTAATTTCCTCATAGTGGTGTTGCTCTATTTTCGTGATTTCCTGAGCACACCCTCTTCGAAAGACCATGCTCATGTAGAACAACGATCGCAATGCTGAAAAACCGACCACATCCACCTGCTGCTGTGTGTACATTTCAGTCACCTTCAGAAACTTCGGGAGTAGTTTCCTCATAGTGGTGTTGCTCTATTTTCGTGATTTCCTGAGCACACCCTCTTCGGAAGAGCATGTTTTGTAGAACAACGATTGCAATGCTGAAAAACCAACCACATCCACCTGCTGCTGTGTGTACATGTCAGTCACCTTCAGAAACTTGGGGAGTAATTTCCTCATAGTGGTGTTGCTCTATTTTCGTGATTTCCTGAGCACACCCTCTTCGAAAGACCATGCTCATGTAGAACAACGATCGCAATGCTGAAAAACCGACCACATCCACCTGCTGCTGTGTGTACATTTCAGCCACCTTCAGCAAGTTTAGGAGTAATTTCCTCGTAGTAGTATTGCTTTATTTTCTCGATCTGCTGAGCACACCCTCTTCGGAAGAGCATGTTTTGTAGAACAACGATTGCAATGCTGAAAAACCAACCACATCCACCTGCTGCTGTATGTACATTTCAGTCAACTTCAGAAACTTGGGGAATAATATCTTCATAGTAGTATTGCTCTATTTCCTCGATCTGCTGAGCACACCCTCTTGGGAAAAGCATGCTCACGTAGAACAGCGATCGCAAAGCTGAAAAACTGAACATATCAACCTGCTGCTGTATGTACATTTCAGACACTTCCGTGATCTTCTGAGTTCACCCTCTTCGGAAGAGCATGTTCACGTAGAACAGCGATCGCAATTTTGAAAACCAACCCCTTCCACCTGCTGCTTTATGTACATTTCAATCACCTTCAGAAATTTGGGGAGTAATTTCCTCGTAGTGGTGTTGCTCTATTTTCGTGATTTCCGGAGCACACCCTCTTCGAAAGACCAGGCTCATGTAGATCAACGATCGCAATGCTGAAAAACCGATCACATCCACCTGCTGCTGTGTGTACATTTCAGTCACCTTCAGAAACTTTAGTAATAATTTCCTCGTAGTTGTATTGCTTTATTTTCCCGATCTGCTGAGCACACCCTCTTCGGAAGAGCATGTTCACGTAGAACAGCGATTGCAATGCTGAAAAACCAACCACATCCACCTGCTGCTGTATGTACATTTCAATTACCTCCAGAAACTTGGGGAGTAATTTCCTCGTAGTGGTGTTGCTCTATTTTCGTGATTTCCTGAGAACACCCTCTTCGAAAGAGCATGCTCATGTAAAACAACTATCGCAATGCTGAATAACCGACCACATCCACCTGCTGCTGTGTGTACATTTCAGTCACCTTCAGAAACTTCGGGAGTAGTTTCCTCATAGTGGTGTTGCTCTATTTTCGTGATTTCCTGAGCACACCCTCTTTGAAAGACCATGCTCATGTAGAACAGCGATTGCGATGCTGAAAAACCAACCACATCCACCTGCTGCTGTGTGTACATTTCAGCCACCTTCAGAAACTTAGGGAGTAATTTCCTCATAGTAGTTTTGCTCTATTTCCGTGATCTCCTGACCTCACCCTCTTGGGAAAAGCATGCTCACGTAGAACAGCGATCGCAAAGCTGAAAAACTGAACATATCAACCTGCTGCTGTATGTACATTTCAGACACCTTCAGAAACTTCGGGAGTCATTTCCTCATGGCGGTGTTGCTCTATTTCCGTGATATCCTGAGCTCACCCTCTTCGGAAGAGCATGTTCACGTAGAACAGCGATCGCAATTTTGAAAACCAACCCCTTCCACCTGCTGCTTTATGTACATTTCAATCACCTTCAGAAATTTGGGGAGTAATTTCCTCGTAGTGGTGTTGCTCTATTTTCGTGATTTCCGGAGCACACCCTCTTCGAAAGACCAGACTCATGTAGATCAACGATCGCAATGCTGAAAAACCGACCACATCCACCTGCTGCTGTGTGTACATTTCAGTCACCTTCAGAAACTTTAGTAATAATTTCCTCGTAGTTGTATTGCTTTATTTTCTTCTGCTGAGTACACCCTCTTCGGAAGAGCATGTTCACGTAGAACAGCGATCGCAATTTTGAAAACCAACCCCTTCCACCTGCTGCTTTATGTACATTTCAATCACCTTCAGAAATTTGGGGAGTAATTTCCTCGTAGTGGTGTTGCTCTATTTTCGTGATTTCCGGAGCACACCCTCTTCGAAAGACCAGGCTCATGTAGATCAACGATCGCAATGCTGAAAAACCGATCACATCCACCTGCTGCTGTGTGTACATTTCAGTCACCTTCAGAAACTTTAGTAATAATTTCCTCGTAGTTGTATTGCTTTATTTTCCCGATCTGCTGAGCACACCCTCTTCGGAAGAGCATGTTCACGTAGAACAGCGATTGCAATGCTGAAAAACCAACCACATCCACCTGCTGCTGTATGTACATTTCAATTACCTCCAGAAACTTGGGGAGTAATTTCCTCGTAGTGGTGTTGCTCTATTTTCGTGATTTCCTGAGAACACCCTCTTCGAAAGAGCATGCTCATGTAAAACAACTATCGCAATGCTGAATAACCGACCACATCCACCTGCTGCTGTGTGTACATTTCAGTCACCTTCAGAAACTTCGGGAGTAGTTTCCTCATAGTGGTGTTGCTCTATTTTCGTGATTTCCTGAGCACACCCTCTTTGAAAGACCATGCTCATGTAGAACAGCGATTGCAATGCTGAAAAACCAACCACATCCACCTGCTGCTGTGTGTACATTTCAGCCACCTTCAGAAACTTAGGGAGTAATTTCCTCATAGTAGTTTTGCTCTATTTCCGTGATCTCCTGACCTCACCCTCTTGGGAAAAGCATGCTCACGTAGAACAGCGATCGCAAAGCTGAAAAACTGAACATATCAACCTGCTGCTGTATGTACATTTCAGACACCTTCAGAAACTTCGGGAGTCATTTCCTCATGGCGGTGTTGCTCTATTTCCGTGATATCCTGAGCTCACCCTCTTCGGAAGAGCATGTTCACGTAGAACAGCGATCGCAATTTTGAAAACCAACCCCTTCCACCTGCTGCTTTATGTACATTTCAATCACCTTCAGAAATTTGGGGAGTAATTTCCTCGTAGTGGTGTTGCTCTATTTTCGTGATTTCCGGAGCACACCCTCTTCGAAAGACCAGACTCATGTAGATCAACGATCGCAATGCTGAAAAACCGACCACATCCACCTGCTGCTGTGTGTACATTTCAGTCACCTTCAGAAACTTTAGTAATAATTTCCTCGTAGTTGTATTGCTTTATTTTCTTCTGCTGAGTACACCCTCTTCGGAAGAGCATGTTCACGTAGAACAGCGATCGAAATGCTGATAACCAACCACATCCACCTGCTGCTTTATGTACATTTTAATCATCTTCAGAAACTTGGGGAGTAATTTCCTCGTAATGGTGTTGCTCTATTTCCGTGATCTCCTGAGCTTACCCTCTTCGGAAGAGCATGTTCACGTAGAACAGCGATCGCAAATTTGAAAACCAACCACTTCCACCTGCTGCTTTATGTACATTTCAATCACCATCAGACATTTGGGGAGTAATTTCCTCGTAGTGGTGTTGCTCTATTTTCGTGATTTCCTGAGCACACCCTCTTCGAAAGACCAGGCTCATGTAGAACAACGATCGCAATGCTGAAAAACCAACCACATCCACCTGCTGCTGTATGTACATTTCAGTCAACTTCAGAAACTTGGGGAATAATATCTTCATAGTAGTATTGCTCTATTTCCTCGATCTGCTGAGCACACCCTCTTGGGAAAAGCATGCTCACGTAGAACAGCGATCGCAAAGCTGAAAAACTGAACATATCAACCTGCTGCTGTATGTACATTTCAGACACTTCCGTGATCTTCTGAGCTCACCCTCTTCGGAAGAGCATGTTCACGTTGAACAGCGATCGCAATTTTGAAAACCAACCCCTTCCACCTGCTGCTTTATGTACATTTCAATCACCTTCAGAAATTTGGGGAGTAATTTCCTCGTAGTGGTGTTGCTCTATTTTCGTGATTTCCGGAGCACACCCTCTTCGAAAGACCAGGCTCATGTAGATCAACGATCGCAATGCTGAAAAACCGACCACATCCACCTGCTGCTGTGTGTACATTTCAGTCACCTTCAGCAAGTTTAGGAGTAATTTCCTCGTAGTTGTATTGCTTTATTTTCTCGATCTGCTGCGAACACCCTCTTTGGAAGAGCATGTTTTGTAGAACAACGATCGCAATGCTGAAAAACTGAACATATCAACCTGCTGCTGTATGTACATTTCAGACACTTCCGTGATCTTCTGAGCTCACCCTCTTCGGAAGAGCATGTTCACGTAGAACAGCGATCGCAATGCTGAAAACCAACCACTTCCACCTGCTGCTTTATGTACATTTCAATCACCATCAGACATTTGGGGAGTGATTTCCTCGTAGTGGTGTTGCTCTATTTTCGTGATTTCCTGAACACACCCTCTTCGGAAGAGCATGTTTTCTAGAACAACGATTGCAATGCTGAAAAACCAACCACATCCACTTGCTGCTGTGTGTACATTTCAGTAACCTTCAGAAAGTTTAGGAATAATTTCCTCGTAGTTGTATTGCTTTATTTTCTCGATCTGCTGAGCACACCCTCTTCGGAAGAGCATGTTTTGTAGAACAACGATTGCACTGCTGAAAAACCAACCATATCCAACTGCTGCTGTGTGTACATTTCAGTCACCTTCAGAAACTTCGGGAGTAATTTCCTCATAGTGGTGTTGCTCTACTTCCGTGATTTCGTGAGCACACCCTCTTCGAAAGAGCATGTTTTGTAAAACAACGATTGCAATGCTGAAAAACCAACCACATCCACCTGCTGCTGTGTGTACATGTCAGTCACCTTCAGAAATTTGGGGAGTAATTTCCTTGTAGTGGTGTTGCTCTATTTTCGTGATTTCCTGAGCACACCCTCTTCGGAAGAGCATGTTTTGTAGAACAACGATTGCAATGCTGAAAAACCAACCACATCCACCTGCTGCTGTGTGTACATGTCAGTCACCTTCAGAAACTTGGGGAGTAATTTCCTCATAGTGGTGTTGCTCTATTTTCGTGATTTCCTGAGCACACCCTCTTCGAAAGACCATGCTCATGTAGAACAACGATCGCAATGCTGAAAAACCGACCACATCCACCTGCTGCTGTGTGTACATTTCAGTCACCTTCAGCAAGTTTAGGAGTAATTTCCTCGTAGTTGTATTGCTTTATTTTCTCGATCTGCTGAGCACACCCTCTTCGGAAGAGCATGTTTTGTAGAACAACGATTGCAATGCTGAAAAACCAACCACATCCACCTGCTGCTGTATGTACATTTCAGTCAACTTCAGAAACTTGGGGAATAATATCTTCATAGTAGTATTGCTCTATTTCCTCGATCTGCTGAGCACACCCTCTTGGGAAAAGCATGCTCACGTAGAACAGCGATCGCAAAGCTGAAAAACTGAACATATCAACCTGCTGCTGTATGTACATTTCAGACACTTCCGTGACCTTCTGAGCTCACCCTCTTCGGAAGAGCATGTTCACGTAGAACTGCGATCGCAATTTTGAAAACCAACCCCTTCCACCTGCTGCTTTATGTACATTTCAATCACCTTCAAAAATTTGGGGAGTAATTTCCTCGTAGTGGTGTTGCTCTATTTTCGTGATTTCCGGAGCACACCCTCTTCGAAAGACCAGGCTCATGTAGATCAACGATCGCAATGCTGAAAAACCGACCACATCCACCTGCTGCTGTGTGTACATTTCAGTCACCTTCAGAAACTTGGGGAGTAATTTCCTCATAGTGGTGTTGCTCTATTTTCGTGATTTCCTGAACACACCCTCTTCGGAAGAGCATGTTTTCTAGAACAACGATTGCAATGCTGAAAAACCAACCACATCCACTTGCTGCTGTGTGTACATTTCAGTAACCTTCAGAAAGTTTAGGAATAATTTCCTCGTAGTTGTATTGCTATATTTTCTCGATCTGCTGAGCACACCCTCTTCGGAAGAGCATGTTTTGTAGAACAACGATTGCACTGCTGAAAAACCAACCATATCCAACTGCTGCTGTGTGTACATTTCAGTCACCTTCAGAAACTTCGGGAGTAATTTCCTCATAGTGGTGTTGCTCTACTTCCGTGATTTCGTGAGCACACCCTCTTCGAAAGAGCATGTTTTGTAGAACAACGATTGCAATGCTGAAAAACCAACCACATCCACCTGCTGCTGTGTGTACATGTCAGTCACCTTCAGAAATTTGGGGAGTAATTTCCTCGTAGTGGTGTTGCTCTATTTTCGTGATTTCCTGAGCACACCCTCTTCGGAAGAGCGTGTTTTGTAGAACAACGATTGCAATGCTGAAAAACCAACCACATCCACCTGCTGCTGTGTGTACATGTCAGTCACCTTCAGAAACTTGGGGAGTAATTTCCTCATAGTGGTGTTGCTCTATTTTCGTGATTTCCTGAGCACACCCTCTTCGAAAGACCATGCTCATGTAGAACAACGATTGCAATGCTGAAAAACCGACCACATCCACCTGCTGCTGTGTGTACATTTCAGTCACCTTCAGCAAGTTTAAGAGTAATTTCCTCGTAGTTGTATTGCATTATTTTCTCGATCTGCTGAGCACACCCTCTTCGGAAGAGCATGTTTTGTAGAACAACGATTGCAATGCTGAAAAACTGAACATATCAATCTGCTGCTGTATGTACATTTCAGACACTTCCGTGATCTTCTGAGCTCACCCTCTTCGGAAGAGCATGTTCACGTAGAACAGCGATCGCAATTTTGAAAACCAACCCCTTCCACCTGCTGCTTTATGTACATTTCAATCACCTTCAGAAATTTGGGGAGTAATTTTCTCGTAGTGGTGTTGCTCTATTTTCGTGATTTCCGGAGCACACCCTCTTCGAAAGACCAGGCTCATGTAGATCAACGATCGCAATGCTGAAAAACCGATCACATCCACCTGCTGCTGTGTGTACATTTCAGTCACCTTCAGAAAATTTAGTAATAATTTCCTCGTAGTTGTATTGCTTTATTTTCCCGATCTGCTGAGCACACCCTCTTCGGAAGAGCATGTTCACGTAGAACAGCGATTGCAATGCTGAAAAACCAACCACATCCACCTGCTGCTGTATGTACATTTCAATCACCTCCAGAAACTTGGGGAGTAATTTCCTCGTAGTGGTGTTGCTCTATTTTCGTGATTTCCTGAGAACACCCTCTTCGAAAGAGCATGCTCATGTAAAACAACTATCGCAATGCTGAAAAACCGACCACATCCACCTGCTGCTGTGTGTACATTTCAGTCACCTTCAGAAACTTCGGGAGTAGTTTCCTCATAGTGGTGTTGCTCTATTTTCGTGATTTCCTGAGCACACCCTCTTTGAAAGACCATGCTCATGTAGAACAGCGATTGCAATGCTGAAAAACCGACCACATCCACCTGCTGCTGTGTGTACATTTCAGTCACCTTCAGCAAGTTTAGGAGTAATTTCCTCGTAGTTGTATTGCTTTATTTTCTCGATCTGCTGAGCACACCCTCTTCGGAAGAGCATGTTTTGTAGAACAACGATTGCAATGCTGATAAACCAACCACATCCACCTGCTGCTGTATGTACATTTCAGTCAACTTCAGAAACTTGGGGAATAATATCTTCATAGTAGTATTGCTCTATTTCCTCGATCTGCTGAGCACACCCTCTTGGAAAAAGCATGCTCACGTAGAACAGCGATCGCAAAGCTGAAAAACTGAACATATCAACCTGCTGCTGTATGTACATTTCAGACACTTCCGTGATCTTCTGAGCTCACCCTCTTCGGAAGAGCATGTTCACGTAGAACAGCGATCGCAATTTTGAAAACCAACCCCTTCCACCTGCTGCTTTATGTACATTTCAATCACCTTCAGAAATTTGGGGAGTAATTTCCTCGTAGTGGTGTTGCTCTATTTTCGTGATTTCCGGAGCACACCCTCTTCGAAAGACCAGGCTCATGTAGATCAACGATCGCAATGCTGAAAAACCGACCACATCCACCTGCTGCTGTGTGTACATTTCAGTCACCTTCAGGAACTTGGGGAGTAATTTCCTCATAGTGGTGTTGCTCTATTTTCGTGATTTCCTGAACACACCCTCTTCGGAAGAGCATGTTTTCTAGAACAACGATTGCAATGCTGAAAAACCAACCACATCCACTTGCTGCTGTGTGTACATTTCAGTAACCTTCAGAAAGTTTAGGAATAATTTCCTCGTAGTTGTATTGCTATATTTTCTCGATCTGCTGAGCACACCCTCTTCGGAAGAGCATGTTTTGTAGAACAACGATTGCACTGCTGAAAAACCAACCATATCCAACTGCTGCTGTGTGTACATTTCAGTCACCTTCAGAAACTTCGGGAGTAATTTCCTCATAGTGGTGTTGCTCTACTTCCGTGATTTCGTGAGCACACCCTCTTCGAAAGAGCATGTTTTGTAGAACAACGATTGCAATGCTGAAAAACCAACCACATCCACCTGCTGCTGTGTGTACATGTCAGTCACCTTCAGAAATTTGGGGAGTAATTTCCTCGTAGTGGTGTTGCTCTATTTTCGTGATTTCCTGAGCACACCCTCTTCGGAAGAGCGTGTTTTGTAGAACAACGATTGCAATGCTGAAAAACCAACCACATCCACCTGCTGCTGTGTGTACATGTCAGTCACCTTCAGAAACTTGGGGAGTAATTTCCTCATAGTGGTGTTGCTCTATTTTCGTGATTTCCTGAGCACACCCTCTTCGAAAGACCATGCTCATGTAGAACAACGATCGCAATGCTGAAAAACCGACCACATCCACCTGCTGCTGTGTGTACATTTCAGTCACCTTCAGAAACTTCGGGAGTAGTTTCCTCATAGTGGTGTTGCTCTATTTTCGTGATTTCCTGAGCACACCCTCTTTGAAAGACCATGCTCATGTAGAACAGCGATTGCAATGCTGAAAAACCGACCACATCCACCTGCTGCTGTGTGTACATTTCAGTCACCTTCAGCAAGTTTAGGAGTAATTTCCTCGTAGTTGTATTGCTTTATTTCCTCGATCTGCTGAGCACACCCTCTTGGGAAAAGCATGCTCACGTAGAACAGCGATCGCAATGCTGAAAAACCAACCACATCCACCTGCTGCTGTGTGTACATGTCAGTCACCTTCAGAAACTTGGGGAGTAATTTCCTCATAGTGGTGTTGCTCTATTTTCGTGATTTCCTGAGCACACCCTCTTCGAAAGACCATGCTCATGTAGAACAACGATCGCAATGCTGAAAAACCGACCACATCCACCTGCTGCTGTGTGTACATTTCAGTCACCTTCAGAAACTTCGGGAGTAGTTTCCTCATAGTGGTGTTGCTCTATTTTCGTGATTTCCTGAGCACACCCTCTTTGAAAGACCATGCTCATGTAGAACAGCGATTGCAATGCTGAAAAACCGACCACATCCACCTGCTGCTGTATGTACATTTCAGTCAACTTCAGAAACTTGGGGAATAATATCTTCATAGTAGTATTGCTCTATTTCCTCGATCTGCTGAGCACACCCTCTTGGGAAAAGCATGCTCACGTAGAACAGCGATCGCAAAGCTGAAAAACTGAACATATCAACCTACTGCTGTATGTACATTTCAGACACTTCCGTGATCTTCTGAGCTCACCCTCTTCGGAAGAGCATGTTCACGTAGAACAGCGATCGCAATTTTGAAAGCCAACCCCTTCCACCTGCTGCTTTATGTACATTTCAATCACCTTCAGAAATTTGGGGAGTAATTTCCTCGTAGTGGTGTTGCTCTATTTTCGTGATTTCCGGAGCACACCCTCTTCGAAAGACCAGGCTCATGTAGATCAACGATCGCAATGCTGAAAAACCGACCACATCCACCTGCTGCTGTGTGTACATTTCAGTCACCTTCAGGAACTTGGGGAGTAATTTCCTCATAGTGGTGTTGCTCTATTTTCGTGATTTCCTGAACACACCCTCTTCGGAAGAGCATGTTTTCTAGAACAACGATTGCAATGCTGAAAAACCAACCACATCCACTTGCTGCTGTGTGTACATTTCAGTAACCTTCAGAAAGTTTAGGAATAATTTCCTCGTAGTTGTATTGCTATATTTTCTCGATCTGCTGAGCACACCCTCTTCGGAAGAGCATGTTTTGTAGAACAACGATTGCACTGCTGAAAAACCAACCATATCCAACTGCTGCTGTGTGTACATTTCAGTCACCTTCAGAAACTTCGGGAGTAATTTCCTCATAGTGGTGTTGCTCTACTTCCGTGATTTCGTGAGCACACCCTCTTCGAAAGAGCATGTTTTGTAGAACAACGATTGCAATGCTGAAAAACCAACCACATCCACCTGCTGCTGTGTGTACATGTCAGTCACCTTCAGAAATTTGGGGAGTAATTTCCTCGTAGTGGTGTTGCTCTATTTTCGTGATTTCCTGAGCACACCCTCTTCGGAAGAGCGTGTTTTGTAGAACAACGATTGCAATGCTGAAAAACCAACCACATCCACCTGCTGCTGTGTGTACATGTCAGTCACCTTCAGAAACTTGGGGAGTAATTTCCTCATAGTGGTGTTGCTCTATTTTCGTGATTTCCTGAGCACACCCTCTTCGAAAGACCATGCTCATGTAGAACAACGATCGCAATGCTGAAAAACCGACCACATCCACCTGCTGCTGTGTGTACATTTCAGTCACCTTCAGAAACTTCGGGAGTAGTTTCCTCATAGTGGTGTTGCTCTATTTTCGTGATTTCCTGAGCACACCCTCTTTGAAAGACCATGCTCATGTAGAACAGCGATTGCAATGCTGAAAAACCGACCACATCCACCTGCTGCTGTGTGTACATTTCAGTCACCTTCAGCAAGTTTAGGAGTAATTTCCTCGTAGTTGTATTGCTTTATTTCCTCGATCTGCTGAGCACACCCTCTTGGGAAAAGCATGCTCACGTAGAACAGCGATCGCAATGCTGAAAAACCAACCACATCCACCTGCTGCTGTGTGTACATGTCAGTCACCTTCAGAAACTTGGGGAGTAATTTCCTCATAGTGGTGTTGCTCTATTTTCGTGATTTCCTGAGCACACCCTCTTCGAAAGACCATGCTCATGTAGAACAACGATCGCAATGCTGAAAAACCGACCACATCCACCTGCTGCTGTGTGTACATTTCAGTCACCTTCAGAAACTTCGGGAGTAGTTTCCTCATAGTGGTGTTGCTCTATTTTCGTGATTTCCTGAGCACACCCTCTTTGAAAGACCATGCTCATGTAGAACAGCGATTGCAATGCTGAAAAACCGACCACATCCACCTGCTGCTGTATGTACATTTCAGTCAACTTCAGAAACTTGGGGAATAATATCTTCATAGTAGTATTGCTCTATTTCCTCGATCTGCTGAGCACACCCTCTTGGGAAAAGCATGCTCACGTAGAACAGCGATCGCAAAGCTGAAAAACTGAACATATCAACCTACTGCTGTATGTACATTTCAGACACTTCCGTGATCTTCTGAGCTCACCCTCTTCGGAAGAGCATGTTCACGTAGAACAGCGATCGCAATTTTGAAAGCCAACCCCTTCCACCTGCTGCTTTATGTACATTTCAATCACCTTCAGAAATTTGGGGAGTAATTTCCTCGTAGTGGTGTTGCTCTATTTTCGTGATTTCCGGAGCACACCCTCTTCGAAAGACCAGGCTCATGTAGATCAACGATCGCAATGCTGAAAAACCGATCACATCCACCTGCTGCTGTGTGTACATTTCAGTCACCTTCAGAAAATTTAGTAATAATTTCCTCGTAGTTGTATTGCTTTATTTTCCCGATCTGCTGAGCACACCCTCTTCGGAAGAGCATGTTCACGTAGAACAGCGATTGCAATGCTGAAAAACCAACCACATCCACCTGCTGCTGTATGTACATTTCAATCACCTCCAGAAACTTGGGGAGTAATTTCCTCGTAGTGGTGTTGCTCTATTTTCGTGATTTCCTGAGAACACCCTCTTCGAAAGAGCATGCTCATGTAAAACAACTATCGCAATGCTGAAAAACCGACCACATCCACCTGCTGCTGTGTGTACATTTCAGTCACCTTCAGAAACTTCGGGAGTAGTTTTCTCATAGTGGTGTTGCTCTATTTTCGTGATTTCCTGAGCACACCCTCTTTGAAAGACCATGCTCATGTAGAACAGCGATTGCAATGCTGAAAAACCGACCACATCCACCTGCTGCTGTGTATACATGTCAGTCACCTTCAGAAATTTGGGGAGTAATTTCCTCGTAGTGGTGTTGCTCTATTTTCGTGATTTCCTGAGCACACCCTCTTCGGAAGAGCGTGTTTTGTAGAACAACGATTGCAATGCTGAAAAACCAACCACATCCACCTGCTGCTGTGTGTACATGTCAGTCACCTTCAGAAACTTGGGGAGTAATTTCCTCATAGTGGTGTTGCTCTATTTTCGTGATTTCCTGAGCACACCCTCTTCGAAAGACCATGCTCATGTAGAACAACGATCGCAATGCTGAAAAACCGACCACATCCACCTGCTGCTGTGTGTACATTTCAGTCACCTTCAGCAAGTTTAAGAGTAATTTCCTCGTAGTTGTATTGCATTATTTTCTCGATCTGCTGAGCACACCCTCTTCGGAAGAGCATGTTTTCTAGAACAACGATTGCAATGCTGAAAAACCAACCACATCCACCTGCTGCTGTATGTACATTTCAGTCAACTTCAGAAACTTGGGGAATAATATCTTCATAGTAGTATTGCTCTATTTCCTCGATCTGCTGAGCACACCCTCTTGGGAAAAGCATGCTCACGTAGAACAGCGATCGCAAAGCTGAAAAACTGAACATATCAACCTGCTGCTGTATGTACATTGTCGTGTCTACCTATCCCTGACAAATAAAAGGCGTAGAAAATAGACTAGACAATTAAAATTTAATAAGAGAAATACAAGATAAATTATAAAAAAGGTACCTTTGCACTCTATTTATTGGTAATAATCGCAGTCCAATTCATTGGCTTTCACTCCTGAAACACTTCTTGGAGTTGTAGTAACAGTCACAAAAGCTTGCTTAGGAATAGTTTCAGTAACTGTTGAAACACTTCTTGGAGTTGTAGTAGCAGTCACACAAGCTTGCTTAGGAATAGTTTCAGTAACTGTTCCATTCATGCCCGGGACGAAATACCGCGCACGAGCCAGCAGTATCAACGCAGCCTTCAGCTTGGTCTCACCCTCTTTTCTTAATTTTTCTCCTTTTTTTTCTCTGACCAGCTCTCGCTGCTTTTCTTTTTCCTCCTTTCTTTTATTTTTTCTCCTGTCATCCGCCATCGATTTTCTGATCTGCCAGTCTAGTCGGCCAAGACGTATAAAACCTCCTTCATATAAACCCAGAGTGCGTTTAAGAATCTTATAATTATAATTTAGAATTTTGTTATTTAGTTGACAACGTAGTTAGATAGATAAACCAAATTTAGGCTATCCAAAACGATATAAAATGATTTTTGGTAATTACAATCGTAATGCAACCTTCCTTAAATAGACTGCATAGATAATTAAAAGAATAAGTAGACATCAGTTTGACACGTTTGACTTAAATGTCATAACAATAATATTATTATGTAAAAATATGGAAATTCTAATGTAAAATCAAGTAATTCTATATAGACGAATCGTTTAAGACCGATCCGCAGAGTGTTAGCACAGAAAACAAAGAGAGAAATATAGTAATGTAAGAAAGTCGTAAAAGGATAATAAAACAAAGATGATGTGGATGGATGAAAAAGAAGCGTAAGTACAGTATCAGTAATAAACAGATACTATATTTCCCCATCGACCCCGAGAAAATTTTTGGCCTAGAACAAAAATTTTGTAAGGTTAAGTAAAACAACTTTCACATAACTTACATACTTCTTTCAATCACACTGACATCTTACGAAGTTAGGCCAGGTTGGATTCACATTCAATGATCACAACTCGACTTGATAAATAAATAACAGTAGGCTTATTTTCGGAGTTGTTAGCCGCTCTCGTCGAAAACCATTAATCAGAAAAGATTTTTAACAAAGGCTTATTTATAATGGAGTTGTTAACCGCTCCAATCAACATCAGTGTTGATAGTAAATAACAAGGGCTTATTTTTATGGAGTTGTTAGCCGCTCCAATCAACATCAGTGTTGATAGTAAATAACAAGGGCTTATTTTTATGGAGTTGTTAGCCGCTCCAATCAACATCAGTGTTGATAGTTAATAAAAAGGGCTTATTTTTATGGAGTTGTTAGCCGCTCAAATCAACATCAGTTGATAACAAATTAGTCATACTAACTTGAAGAGTAAGTTAAGAAGGTTAGGTGATTTGTACCTAAAAGCACTTCTACAGTTATCTGATAAAAACAGATATAAAAGAGAGATTTAAAAATCTTCTATAATGGTTTAAGAACTGGACCTTGGAACTGGATTGAATAAATCCAGTTAGAACATAAAAACTAAATAGAGTTATAATGGGCCGAAAAGAACTCTACAGTTTAGAAGAAAGAAAAAAAAAATGAATCATGAGTATAATACTAAGGATGAATTTATTTACATAAATATGTACATTATATTTTAAAATCTTTAATGTGCCATTTCGATTGGTTACCATTAGGATCCTCTAATATATAAACTAATGGGGATAGTTTTTGCAACACAGTGCACTTTACGTATTTTGGAGCTAATTTTGCACTGAAATAAGTTCCAGCTTGACTATTTACATAATTTCTTCGCCAGACTGTATCTCCTAAGTTATATTCTTTAAAAGAATGATGCTCATTGTAGCGAGAAGAATTACGGGCATGAGCAACATGGAGGGCTATCTGAACTTTGTCGAAAGTATCGGACAGTAAACCTATGTTGGTAGCATAGATGTCCCGTGGTAGAAAAATGATTTCGTCCAGATTACTAGTTGGCGTATAAAGTGAACCAGAAGTAACTGTTTCCCGTCCAAAGAGCAAAAAGTTAGGGGAGAAACCAGTGGTAGCATTAATTGTGCTGTTCATAGCGTATTGGATCTTAGGAAGGTGGATGTCCCAAGATCTATGGTCTTCACCGACCAAAGATGACAAAGCTGTGATTATAGTACGATTGTACCTTTCGGTGGGATTAACTTGAGGGCAATAGTGGGGAGAGAAAAATATGTATGGTATGTTATATATTCCAAGAAAGTTGTGAAATTCATGGGATTGGAATTGCGATCCATTGTCCATAATAATAGTCTGAGGTACTCCATGAACCAGAAAAACAAAATTTTCTAAGTTAGAGATGATGTTAGTACTAGTAGCCCGTTTTAGTGGGAAGATCAGGGAATATTTAGTAAAACAACAGTTAACTACTAAGATAAATTGATTTCTACGTCTAGTCATAGGTAGAGGACCCATTAAATCTAAAGAAATTGTTTGAAACGGCCTTGAACAAATTTTTGGTTTACCCATAAGGCCAAAGGGAGAGTGGTTTGCATGTTTGTAAGTTAAACAGTTATCACAGATAGAAATTATTTTAGCGATGTCTTTAAACATAGCTGGCCAGTAATATAGAAGTGATAATTTTTTATAAGTTTTAAAAATTCCTAGATGAGGCTGATCTGGGGACCCATGATTATCTTTGATAAGGGTTTCACGGAGATTAGGATGAGGAACTTCTTTCCACGCGAAATCTTCAGTTAACGCGTAGGGAGAGTGAGTATAGCGGAATAATTTATTTTCACGAACAGTATAATTGGGATATTGATCAGGATTGTTACGACATTCCAAAAGTAGTTTGTTGTAGTGTTCCAATGCTGGAGATACAGATTGGGAATCAAGTGAGACAAGATTAACGCCAAGTGGAAATGTTGTCGAATTACGGGAGAGTAAATCGGGGACTAAATTGTCTTTACCTCTTTTGTGTTTTAAAATAAAATTAAAAGATGACAACCTAAGAGCCCACCGTGCGAGTCTACCGGATGGATTGGATAATTTTAGAAACCATTTAAGTGCTGCGTGATCTGTATAAACAGTGAACTGTTTACCATTATCGATATAACAACGAAAATGTTCTAAAGCTGAAATTACCGCGAGAGTTTCTCTTTCTGTAGTTGAGTAATT
The DNA here is from genome assembly GCA_949091785.1 of Polymixis lichenea. Lineage (NCBI taxonomy): Eukaryota > Metazoa > Arthropoda > Insecta > Lepidoptera > Noctuidae > Polymixis > Polymixis lichenea. The sequence continues at coordinate 18,251,552 of OX420931.1, read as the reverse complement.
GCGCTCATTTTTATTAAGGGATTTGCTCATATAGGCTATAACTACTTCTTTGTCGTCTTTTACTTGTGTTAACATAGCTCCGATGCCGGAGTTAGAAGCATCGCAGAGTACAGAGAAAGGGAGATCGTAGTCAGGACATGCTAGTATGGGAGTAGTGACTAGAGCTTCTTTTAATTTATTAAAAGCCAGAGCAGCGTCTTTATCCCAAATGAATTTAGGGGCGTTTTTACCGGAAGAAGTTAATTTATTAAGTGGTGTTGCAATTGTGCTGAAGTTGGGAATAAATCGACGAAACCAGCTACAAGTTCCAATAAATTTTCGTACGTCTTTACGAGTAATGGGAGTAGGGAATTCGAGAATTGCTTTAATTTTAGCTGGGTCTGAGCGTAAACCGTTTCCATCTACAATGTATCCTAAGTACTTAAGTTCATTTTTAAAGAATTGACTTTTATCGAAGTTAATAGTCAAATTAGCTAACGTCAATTTCTCAAGGACTTTAACTAGATAAGAGATATGCTCCTCGAATGATTCAGAGATGATTATTATATCATCTAAGTAACAAAAGACCTTATTGTCAAATTCAGGAGTAAAAAGCATGTCCATAAGTCTTTGTTGAGTAGCAGGAGCATTAGTTAAGCCAAAGGGCATAATAACAAAGCGATACATGCCTCGACCAGGGACATAAAAAGCTGTTTTATCTTTGTCCGATTCTTCTTTCAAGGGAATCTCCCAAAATGCTTTAGCAATATCGATGCTAGAAAGAAATTTAGCGTTTTTAAGGTTATCTAAAATTTCATTAACAAATGGAAGGCTATACGCGTCTCTACGAGTAACTGAATTTAATTTACGGCTATCAACACAGAATCGCCATTCGCCATTCTTTTTAGGTGTAATGATAACCGGAGAAAGCCAAGGGCTTTCGCATTTTTCAATAACACCCCATTCTAACATTTTATCAACTTCTATAATGAGAGCTTTTTGTTTTACAGGAGACAGTCGATAACAGCGTTGTTTAATTGGTGGAGTATCACCAGTATCTATATGATGACTAATAAGATGAGTACGGCCCAGTACTCCTCTACTTTCAAAGGATATAGCTTTAAATCGATTAATCATATCATCAGCAATAGTTTTTTGCTGATGATACTGCTTACATTTCAATCACCTTCAGAAATTTGGGGAGTAATTTCCTCGTAGTGGTGTTGCTCTATTTTCGTGTTTTCCGGAGCACACCCTCTTCGAAAGACCAGACTCATGTAGATCAACGATCGCAATGCTGAAAAACCGACCACATCCACCTGCTGCTGTGTGTACATTTCAGTCACCTTCAGAAACTAAGGGAGTAATTTCCTCATAGTAGTTTTGCTCTATTTCCGTGATCTCCTGACCTCACCCTCTTGGGAAAAGCATGCTCACGTAGAACAGCGATCGCAAAGCTGAAAAACTGAACATATCAACCTGCTGCTGTATGTACATTTCAGACACCTTCAGAAACTTCGGGAGTCATTTCCTCATGGTGGTGTTGCTCTATTTCCGTGATCTCCTGAGCTCACCCTTTTCGGAAGAGCATATTCACGTAAAACAGCGATCGCAATTTTGAAAACCAACCACTTCCACCTGCTGCTTTATGCACATTTCAATCACCTTCAGAAACTTTGGGAGAAATTTGCTCGTAGTGATGTTGCTCTGTTTTCGTGATCTCCTGAGCACACCCTCTTCGAAACTGCTTGCTCATGTAGAAAAACGATCACAATGCTGAAAAACCAACCACATCCACCTGCTACGGTGTGTACATTTCAGTCAAGTTCAGAAACTTGGGGAATAATTTCCTCGTAGTTGTATTGCTTTATTTTCTCGATCTGCTGCGAACACCCTCTTTGGAAGAGCATGTTTTGTAGAACAACGATCGCAATGCTGAAAAACCGACCACATCCACCTGCTGCTGTATGTACATTTCAGACACCTTCAGACATTTGGGGAGTAATTTCCTCGTAGTGGTGTTGCTCTATTTTCGTGATTTCCTGAGCACACCCTCTTCGAAAGAGCATGCTCATGTAAAACAACTATCGCAATGCTGAAAAACCGACCACATCCACCTGCTGCTGTGTGTACATTTCAGTCATCTTCAGGAACTTCGGGAGTAGTTTCCTCATAGTGGTGTTGCTCTATTTTCGTGATTTCCTGAGCACACCCTCTTTGAAAGACAATGCTCATGTAGAACAGCGATTGCAATGCTGAAAAACCAACCACATCCACCTGCTGCTGTATGTACATTTCAATCACCTCCAGAAACTTGGGGAGTAATTTCCTCGTAGTGGTGTTGCTCTATTTTCGTGATTTCCTGAGAACATCCTCTTCGAAAGAGCATGCTCATGTAAAACAACTATCGCAATGCTGAAAAACCGACCACATCCACCTGCTGCTGTGTGTACATTTCAGTCACCTTCAGAAACTTCGGGAGTAGTTTCCTCATAGTGGTGTTGCTCTATTTTCGTGATTTCCTGAGCACACCCTCTTTGAAAGACCATGCTCATGGAGAACAGCGATTGCAATGCTGAAAAACCAACCACATCCACCTGCTGCTGTGTGTACATTTCAGCCACCTTCAGAAACTTAGGGAGTAATTTCCTCATAGTAGTTTTGCTCTATTTCCGTGATCTCCTGACCTCACCCTCTTGGGAAAAGCATGCTCACGTAGAACAGCGATCGCAAAGCTGAAAAACTGAACATATCAACCTGCTGCTGTATGTACATTTCAGACACCTTCAGAAACTTCGGGAGTCATTTCCTCATGGTGGTGTTGCTCTATTTCCGTGATATCCTGAGCTCACCCTCTTCGGAAGAGCATGTTCACGTAGAACAGCGATCGCAATTTTGAAAACCAACCCCTTCCACCTGCTGCTTTATGTACATTTCAATCACCTTCAGAAATTTGGGGAGTAATTTCCTCGTAGTGGTGTTGCTCTATTTTCGTGATTTCCGGAGCACACCCTCTTCGAAAGACCAGACTCATGTAGATCAACGATCGCAATGCTGAAAAACCGACCACATCCACCTGCTGCTTTGTGTACATTTCAGTCACCTTCAGAAACTTAGGGAGTAATTTGGGAATTCAAATGAGGGAAGACGGGTGGGTTTTAGTCAGTAAAAGTCTGACACGCCCTCCCGCTCCACCCAGAGCGGGAGAAGTTATTTGATGATTTCCCACGCAAAAAAAAAAAAAAAATTTTTGAAAACCAACCACTTCCATCTGCTGCTTTATGTACATTTCAATCTTTCATTCAAGTGTTAACTGTTATGATATCAGATCATTATATTGTAGGTTTGCGCCTCGCTAGTAAATCGGTCTTGGATGATGTTCCGAGTGTATTAAAATCATATAAGACTATTATTTGTGCTAAAAAGGTATTAGAATTACTTTAAAATGTTTCATGGAATGAGCTGTTAGACTGAATGTCCAATAGACCTATATAACAGATTATGTTCATTTTTTAGAGGTTTATATTGAAGCGAAAATCCAAGTATTGGTACGCATTAAAAGGAAAAGTAAATCTTGGATCACACAAAAGCTTAAGGAAATGATTGGTAGTAGGGATAGGTTGTTTAGAAATTGGAAAAATAAACCAGACGATGTGAATTTGCGTAGACAATATAATAGATTAAATAAATGTATTAGTAAAGCGAAAAATAAATACCGTCAAGAAAAAAAAATGTAACAAAAATATTAGAAAGATTTGTACTAAAATTAATACACGAATAGGAAATGAAAAAAAAAAGTAAAGATTCTGTTATTGTAAAGTACTTGCGAAAATTGGAAAGTTCGGTTGATAGTATATGTAATAAATTCTCAACAACATTTACCAAAGAAATCTTAGATATTAAACAGGCATGTTTTTGGAAAGATGAAGCTATGTCGATCCCGGAAATGTTTCACTGCAGTTTCAGAAAGCTTATTCAATGGATATAGATAAAATAATAGATTTGCTAAGTTGTGATAAGTCTGACGGAATAGATAAGATTAGAGTTAAAGAAATTAAGTTATTTAAATCTAAGTTGAGCCCTGTTATAGCTTGGTTATTAACTTGTGTGTTGAAAGGGGGTTATACCCCGACAAACTAAAAACAGCATTAATTAGACCTATTTTTAAACAAAGTGTACATAGTGATTACGCAAACTATAGGCCAATAGTCATATTATCAGTTATAAATAAAATAGTAGAAAAGTTTATTGTGAATCAGGTAAGTGTTTTTTTGGAAAAACATAATATTCTGACCAATGCACAACATGGTTTCCGACGTGGGCGGAGCACGGCGACGGCTTTGGCGCGGTTCGCGGACGACGTCAATGAGTGTTTGGATCAGCGGAAGTAGGTGGTGGTGGTCTACATTGATTTCAAAAAAGCATTTGACACCTTGGAGCACCACCAGCTGCTTCAGGCCATGGAGGAGTGTGGGGTTGCGGGACCATTGAACAGGTGGTTCTGTGCCTACATCACAGACCGGACACTACGAACGGTCATTGACGGCGTCGTCGGAGAGCCCAAACACGTTGCGTGTGGTGTGCCAACCGGATCCGTGTTTGGTCCCGTTGGATACATCACGCATGTCAACAGCATGTGCAATGTGGTTCGTATATGTCGCATATATATGTATGCTCATGATACTTGTCTAGTGTATGCAGATAAAGATTTAAATTTAATTGAAAGTAACATTCAGGAGGATTTTACTAATATTATCAAGTGGGCTCATGACAATGGCATCATAATCAACACAAATAAAACCAAATGTATGCATATACGATCTCCTCATCTTAAAAAGGTCTAACGTCCGCCGCGCATAGTGGGGCATAGCTATGAGTGTCTGCACAGTGAGGGAATTACGCTGTGTGAGTGTGCAAACATTGAGGTGGTGGAGGAATACAGGTACTTGGGTTTAGTCATAGACAACAGCTTCTCATGGAAAACACACATTATGCACTTGTGTGACAAACTCAGGTACGTGCTTGTAAAATTCCACCACCTTAGTTGTGTGCTGGATAGGGCAACATTATACATGGTCTACTATGCACTGGTGGACTCACTACTTTCTTATGGGCTGGTATGCTATGGTAACACATTTAAAACATATTTGGAAAAAATAAAAATAAAATACAAATCGGATTCATGAAACTATTAGTAGATAAAAGCACAAAAAACCGTTGTATAAGTAGTGACTACGAAGACTTATTTTTGGAATGTAAAATGCTGCCTGTTCATCAGAGGGTAGTGTTGTCAGTGGCTTTAGAACAGTACTGTAGCAATGAATTTAAAAACAATATTATACGCACAAGATCTCAAAGGAACAATAATATGAGAAGTTTTAAAGTGCCCACATGTAATAACTATTATGGCCGAAGGTGTAGAAATGTTTTGGTCCCAACTATTTTCAAAAACCTTCCAGTCGATATAAACGATTGTATCACAAAAACCTTTAAAAATAAAATACATAAATATCTCTTTAATACATTTTGTGAAAGCCTAATTGTAGAGAATAAGAAAAAAAAATGGAAAAGTAAGTGTGATTTAAAAAGGAATGCAAGAGTAGTTTTAAGTAGGTGAAAAAGTACGTTATAAAAATTAATTTAATGTTAATAACACATAGTTACAAAGATTTTTTTCCAGGCGATTAATTAGCTTTTATGTAGACATGTGGCATCCTGACTCTGAAAATAAAAATCGTTTTCATCTATCAGCTTTAGTTTTTGAGATATGGCATATGTGTGATTTTTTTGAAAAAGAATACCAAAAACAAAATTTAATTTTTGGAAGCCGCCCAAAAAGATTTTTTTTAATGATTTTCTTGCATGTGATGCTTGTGGTAGGTCTCGTTTCATACTCCAGCAATAATCTGCCATCATATGCACATCCCATCTGCCCTTATATCGTTCCTCCATGGTGCGAATTTCTTGATCGAATCTTTCTCCTTGTTCATCATTCAATCTTGGCCACTTTAGTGGCCATGCTTTGATATCTCTTGGCAAAATACTAAGTCATTTTCTTGGGAAAAATATTTTAACAAATCTTTTTCGCCCGTACGGTATATCGTGACTTTAGTATTGGGTACAAGTACTTTTTGTTCTTTCAATCTAGAGCCGAGTAACTCGGACTGTTCTTTTGTCAAATTAAGATCTCTTATTAGGTCATTCAACTCGTTTTGGTTAAAAAGTTCTGTAGTCTGGACATTGGGTAAAAAATCAGGATCATTTGACTTATCATCGTCTAATAAGTCGTCTGTTTCCATTTGGCAAGAAGCTGCTGCAGATGTCGAAGGTAAAACTGGTGGTATAGGCTCTTGAGCTAGAATAGGTATCAAAGTTAGTCGTTTAGCAGACGGTAAATCAGGATAAATCCATTTACCCACGGCTTGTCCAAATTACACACTTGTACTTTAAAATAGTCAGTATACGCGATTTTTACGATATCTGTCACCGATTTTCTATAATTTTTAAAAATATATTCTCCACTAATAAAGCAAAAATACTCCGGATCGTTTAAACAATGTCTCCTTGATGTAGACATGGCTAAAATTTTATTTTAACTGATATCAACACTGTGTTAAATTCGTAAATGTGCGCCTACCCTCACATAAAATACCAAAAAGCTGTGTACGAAAAATAAAAGCTGATAGATAGAAACGGCTGGTAGATTTAAATTTACCATATCAAAAGATGAAGGAAAAGTGAAAAAAACTTCCGGAAAATTTTAATAAGTAAAATTTTGTAACTATGTGTAATCAAAAGTTTGTATAAATGGAGCTACGTCTGCCAACAAACGGCTATGCAGTTTGGCGGAGGTAAATGTAACCTGCACAGAAAAAAATTCTATGAATAAACACTTTTTCATTTTTATTTTTTCATCACCTTCCGAAACTTGAGGAGTAATTTCCATATAGCGCTGTTGCTTAATTTCCGCGATCTGCTGAGCACACCCTGTTCGAAAGAGCATGCTCATGTAGAACAACGATCGCAATGCTGAAAAACCGACCACATCCACCTGCTGCTGTGTGTACATTTCACTCACCTTCAGAAACTTTGGGAGTAATTTCCTCGTAGTGGTGTTGCTCTATTTTCGTGATTTCCTGAGCACACACTCTTCGAAAGAGCATGCTCACGTTGAACAGAAATTGCAAAGCTGAAAAACCAACCACATCCACTTGCTGCTGTATGTACATTTCAGTCACCTTCAGAAACTTCGGAAGTAATTTCCTCATAGAAAAAAAAAGAAAGAAAAAGTATTTATTAGACTCGCACAAGAACTACACAATATGCATTACAAGACAAATAAAAAAAAAAAAAAAGTAAAATTAAAAAAAACAAAGTCCTGTACGAGGCCAAAAGGCCCCTATCTCAGCATGATGCTGCGACATTTAAAAAAGTGTCGCAGCGCTGGTATTCTGATAGGGCCCACTGTGATGTCACGGACAGATACAGAAATATAATAATATGTAAAAATAAGAAAATGATGTGTAACATACTTAAAAAATAATGTAGGTACGTAAACAGTAATTTTTGTAATCCGCGTGTCTGCACCCCACGTAACATCTATTACTTGTCTATGCGTTTAGTGTCTGTGACACTGTGGCATCGCTATCGCTGTGACAAGTAATAAGACGCAGACGCCGACTTACGACAAAAGCAAAGAGACAAGAGTTTATTAGACAGAGTACAATAATAAATACCTTTAATATTATGGGCAGAAGCAAATAGAAAATATATCGAATTTATATTATTACGGCCGTCTTGTAATTCAGACAATTTACGGCAATTAGAGAAATAAAGCTAACTATGGTTTTGAGAGGTGTAAGAATTCCGATTTACAAAAATGACAAACAACAAACAATAAAAGAAATAAATAAATGAAAACAAAGTGCAAAACCAGTGCTGCTGTGCCTGTGCAATCGCTGCAAAACGCTCCCCACCATTGACAGCTGCGTGCAGATCAAGGGTAAGTACAATCAGGTAAATGGTGTGGTATCTTTTTGAAGCTGTAGTAAGTGCTGTTTAAATTCATAGTGGTGTTGCTCTGTTTCCGTGATCTGAGCAAATCCTCTTCGGAAGAGCATGTTCACTTAGAACAGCGATTGCGATGCGATGCGTTCGGGACAAAGTTCTTATAATAAATTACTAATCCTAAAAACGACTGTAACTTATTTACACTTGTCAGTGTGGGTGCCTCAACGATTGCCTTGACCTTTTGTTTTGATTTTCTTAAACCATTCTTATCAAACTCAAACTCAAAGCATTTATTTCAAATAAACCAATTACAGGCACTTTTGAATTGTCAAGGTCGGTGAGTTAGAAAGATGAAGCTATTTGCCCATTCCAAAGCGTAGATACCTATGGAGAAGAACGGGCAAGAAACTCCATGGACACTCTTTTAAAATCATGGTATTGTTACAAAAAGTTGGTTACATCATTATGTTGAAATTATCAATGTGAGAACGATGTAAAAAGACGTGCACATTCAAGCGTCCGTAATTAAAACAAAAATAAAATACCAATTCAGAAATTAAAATAAGCCGTGGGAGCTAAGAGATGACCAGTCCCCACTGGCGGCGCCCGTTCACGAACACGACGTGTGGATCAGCACCATTCAGCTCAACCATTTTGAAGGGAACTTAATTATCCAACACACACGCCACCACCAGCGAGACATTTGAGTGAGCATGACATACTCTCAGCTGCCAGGGCACATTCAAGTCAATGAAAGACGTACCCTGTAAATGGTAGCTTTATAGTAGGAACATAGTGCTCACACATATGCTATGCAATTATACAATACTAGAAGTTTGAATTTATACAATGCAAAGATATCTAGTCTTTTACAGTCTTCAGCAGCTCCAACGTTTTCAAATGCTAATCAATTTGGTTTAAGCTACCTTGTGGAGCAGGACAAGCAGCGTTTAGCCAAGCATTTTTGTCAGCGATGTAATCTCCCAACTTATAATAAGCATGGCTGCATAGTGTGCGTTTTATACAAGATTTAAATTTCATTTCATTCAATTGGAGTATGTGGGGAGATATTTTATTGTAACATTTTAAACAGTACCCCATGAAGGATGAGTCTACTTTAGCCAGTCTGAAGCCTGGTTGAACTAATTGGTTCCTATTTCTAGTCCCAAAGGTGTGTCTTTCACCTCTTTTACTGAAAAGATTTAAATTTTTCCTGACGTACATGATGTTCTCATAGATATATTGACAAGATACCGTCATGATATTAATATTTTTGAAAAGTTCCCGTAGTGAATCTCGCCTACGGAGGCTATATATTGCTCTGGTGGCCCTTTTCTGCAGAATAAAAATAGACTCGATATCTGCAGCCCGTCCCCATAGTAAAATACCGTAAGACATGATACTATGAAAGTAACTGAAATAGACTAACCTCGCGGTTTCTACATTAGTGAATTGGCGGATTTTTCTTACAGCATATGCTGCTGAACTTAGCCGTCCTGCAAGAGCTGTTAAATGAGGACTCCACTGTAGTCTTGAGTCGAGCGTGATCCCTAGGAAAACAGTTTTATCGACGAATTCTAGTTTCTCTTTATTCAATACTATGTCACAATCAGTACTTTTAACATTTGGTAAAACAAATCTTATGCATTTCGTTTTTTTCCCATTTAATACTAAATTATTAGCAGTGAACCAATTTTGCACCAGCAGTAGGGCGTTATTTACGTCGTCATGATTTGATGCGCGTCTATCTATTTTAAAAATTAAGGATGTATCGTCAGCATATAACACCATTTGTGATTGTTCTTTTAATAAATGGGGTAGATCATTAATTTATACTAAAAAGAGGAAAGGACCTAATATTGTATTATCTATCGTATAACCTAAATATTCTATTTGGTTGTCGAAGAACACGCATTTATCTTTTCGAAGTGTCAGACCTGCGTCTTGCAGTCTTTGCGCAAAACCGCGCTCAATCTATCTAAGTGTTGTTCTTTAGTGTCACCTGTTATACAAATATCGTCAAGCATACACATAACACCATCTAACCCCGACAATAAACACTCCATTGCCCGTTGAAAAATAGCTGGGGTAGTGCCCCAGCTATTTTTTAGCAAGACCAAAAACTAAACGCGTATAAACAAACAGTCCCCGATAAGTATTTGACGGCACAGGATCAGACATAATGTAAAATAAAAGAGGTTGTTTTCCAATAGAAAGAAATTAGAATTTATTGTAAATTATTTAATCAATTAATTGTACACGGAACTACACTTAATCAGTTTCAAGAAATTATTAATTTAATACCTTACAAAATAGCCTTGACACCCAGTAATACAGTAACAGCTTAGATCACACAAAAGAGCAACAATGTACAGAGAGGCAGAATGACAATAATTGACAGCAATACAACCTGTGCACCGGGCGACGCCTGTAGTCAGAAAAAGGCATTTCGCCGCCGTGCGGGACCTTTTATACAGTAGTATTGCAGGTGGGGTAGCGACGCAGCGCGCTACGACGTAGCGCCCACTAACTCCGCCCAGCAGCGAGTAGGTGGGAGAATGACGCAGCGCGCTACGGTGCTACGGCCGTACCGCGCAGCCCGATGCACGTGTTGTTTACAATGTGACGCCGACATATTGATACGTGTAATATTTTGAGATGTTTCGTCTAAAACAAATTGTGAATAAGCTTGCGTTAAATCCAACTTGCTGAACTTCTGTCCTCCATGTAACTTAGTAAATAGTTCTTGGGCCGTCGGTAACAGAGACTGTTCAATAATCAGCTGTTTTTACACTTACGGAATAGTCTACACACACTCTTATTGAGCCATCGCATTTTAATATAGGCACTATAGGACAAGCGTATTCAGAGTACTGAACCGGCTTTAGTACACCTATACGTACCAAACGATTTAGCTCGCCGTTAACCTTATCTTTAAGTGTGAATGCTATTGGACGGGCTTTGAAAAACACCGGTTTCGCATCATCTTTTAATTGTAACTTGACTCGATACTTTGTAAAAACACCTAATTCGTCTGAAAAAACAGATGGATATTGTAATTTTAACCTTTCTGCAATATTATTAGATTTACAGTAATTCACTTGCATCATTTGTAATTTTAACAAATAAATAAAATCTCTGCCTAAGATTGGGGGGTCCACCGTCACTTATTACTCGCACTTTAACTACGTGTGATTTATCCTTATAAGTAATAGGCAATTGCACTATACCTAAACAGTGGATAGCACGTCCTGTATACGTAAATAGTTGTTCTGTCGTTGACAATAATGGCATCAATTCAAAATGGTTTTTGTACATTTTCTCGGAATTCGCTGTGACTGGCAATCCGGTATCTATTTCGACCTTTAGTTCCCTATTTTGTATCGAAACTACCAAGGTCATAGTTTCACCACTATATGAACATATTTTTTTATCTTACCGTCATCGTCACCCTGGCCCGACCCGCCAGTTCCTACGAAATTAAATTTTTTGCACATTCGGCGTAGATGGCCTTTTATGTTTCACTTTTTACAAGTATAGCTTGCAAACCGACACTAAGACGTTTTATGAATTTTGTACCCGCACACGGAACACTTTTCTTTGTTAGCACTGGATTCGGTTGTGGTGGTCGCGATCTTGAACAGCGGCTCGCTTGACGGTGGCACTTGCGCCGACGCCGATGATGATGCTGCGGCTCCCTTGCGTGCACTGCGTACGCTCTCCGCCAACTCCACTGCTTTTACCAGTGTTAACTCTTGTAGGTCATGTGCCAAAAGTTTATCCTTCTCCGGTCCCGGCTGCATACCCATAACAAAACGGTCACTTAGCGCTTCTTCCACGTTCAGAAACTCGCAACGTGTGATGAGCCCAAGAAGCCTCGCAGCCCACTGCGGAAATGTGTCTTCCTGACCTTGAGTTGCTGAGTTAACATTGTCGATGTCGTTTGCAATAAACCATTGTGAAATTCGTTGCTTATAGATGCGGCCCCAGGACCGATCCCTGTGGGACACCGCACGACATCTCTCGCCGGTTCCATTCTCCTAGGTGACCGGGGTAGATGACGACCCTGTCCGTCAGACAGGTCTCGACCACACGACAGAGGTAGGTCGGTATCCGGTATAACCGGAGTGCCTCCCTTTTTTTTTTTTTTTTTGATGACGGGGGGAAATCCTCATGGATGTCCTCCGCCCCGGGGAGGGCGGAGGGGTCTGTCAGACTCTTACTGACTAAAACCACCCCGGTGTTCCGTCTCTCACTTGCACCGGGGATCACGGGAACTAGTGTGACTTCCGCGATCCCCGGCTAGTGCCGGCCCGCCTCTGCGGGCCACCTCGCGATAGGGGGGGAGTGAGGTGTAAAACTCCCCCCTTACATCATAGAGAGGCGCGCGTGGAACACTACGCGCCGCCATCTCGGGTCCTTAGAAGTAGAGGGCGACAGATTTCGGAGTGCCTCCCTGATGCAACTCCAGGGCAGGGTGTTGAAGGCATTGGCAATGTCTAGAGACACCGCCAAATCGACCCCATCCCGGGCCACAGCATCCCCCGTCGCGCATGATTGCGTCCACCGTGGAGCGCCCCCTGCGGAAACCAAACTGGCTCTCCGCCAAGTCCGGCCCCACCCGCACCAGCCGCCCGACGAGGCGGTCTGCAATTACTACAAAAAGTTTGCCCACCTCGTCGAGCAGCACGATGGGCCGGTAAGCGGACGGAGAGACCGCGGGGCACCCTAGCTTCTTGATGAGGACCAGTTTCCCCGCCTTCCAGTGAAGTGGGAACCGGCCCTCCTCCAAGCATGCGCTTAAGAGCCCTGTTTGTCGAGGCCGGAGAGCCTCCAAGGCCAGAACCCAGGCTTTCCAGGCAAGCCGTCGGGTCCTGGGGCGGTATTCTTGGTATTCAGCCTACGTACCGCCACTCTCAACTGTACCTCGGTCAGCGGTCCGTGTCGGGCACCGCAGGGAGGAGGCGGCGCCATGAGCGGGGGAGCATGCTCCCCTCCAGTTCCAGCTCCAGTTACAGAATCGGCGAATCAGTTGTCTCAAAAATTGTAGAAGAAAGAAAGAAAGAAAGAAAGAAAAGTGCGTTTCTTGGCATTACAGCTTATAAAATCTTAAAACTATAAATAAAACACAACAATGTTATTAATGCCAAAAGGGCCTCAGCTCAGCATAATGTCAAGTGGCTACAAAGTATGCACCACCTGACGCTGATTTTCAGCTGCAACCCACGAGTACCTTACGCTCGAATAAAAAGTACATAGTGAAGTGTGTGTCCGTAATAATAAATGAAGAGTTAAAAATAAATTAAAATAAAATAAAGAAAATGTTGTGGCATACATATGTTTGAGAGTAGGCGTTGTGTTGTGATGACTGAAAAACTAGAATAAATACCCAATATTTGCAAATCTACAATGAAATAATAAATAGAAAGAACCTACCTTTAAGACAAAATCGTTTGACTGCGTTGTCCTTCTTAACTACGAAACAGATTTTTATGAGGTTTTCGTTTAATAACAGTTGACGAATAAAAATTAAATAAGGTTTGAAATTGAAAAATAATAAAATCGGAAAGTAATAAAAAGAATAAATTATTTTAAATGGCAGATATGTCGGCTCTAACATTTTCGTAAACTTTTTGATGCTTTAGAAGAAATATTTTTAATTTCAATTTGAAAGTCGAGCAACTTTTACTAAACTTTATGGGAGGAGGGATATTGTTCCAGCATTTGGTAGCTGCGTAACGGAAACTACCTCTAAAAGCCGCCGACTTGTGCTGTGGGATGGAAAGTTGTTGGGAACATTTTCTTCCCTCACCGATTTTGTGTCTTCTTGTCCACGATAGTCTTTCATATAAATAAGAAGGGGAGTGAGACTTAATAACACTGTTATACTTGTGTGTATAATATAGGGTTGTCTGGGAGAGTAATGAAAGGCGCGAGAGTCTAATGCCAACTGGTTATATTTTCAAGTAACTTAAGTTTATATATTTTGTATGGTGTGTGCTTATGCGTGTGCATGTGTGTGTATGTGTGTGAGTTCCTACAGTACTCCCCTCCTTTTTTTAAATTTTTATATAATACAATTTTTACTTGGTCTCTATGTTTCTGTTCTGTGTACGTTACGTTACAATAATTGCTTATATGTTACATAATGCTTATCTAAAATAGGTAGATATTTTTACAACCAATGTATTGTGTTACATTTTAATACAGGATGTTCTTATTTCTAATCAGATTTACACTATGTATTATTTAAGTCTCTCTTGTCTTGTTGTCATAGTTCACTGGATTAAAGTTTTTTATTATACTATTTATCAATTGTTTTTTATTTCACTACACCTTTTTATCACACATTTATTTACGCACTTTTTACTGTTTACATTAAACCATATTATGTCGTGGTTGTGCTTGCTGGGCCACTGGTAAACTATTGGTGCTGTGCCATACTGCCATTTCCTTTCGTAACATTTTCTGGGTGCCTTGCTTGCATCTTTTAAACACCATGTATAGTGTGTATATGCTAAGTACTGCTGCTATCAATATTATCACTATGCCATATTTTTCAATAGTTTGCTCGAAATGCGAATTGGTCGCACTATTCGCTCCGTTTTGGGCGATGATTACTTTTTCTGTCTTTTTCTCAATACTATATGTTTTACCCATTTTTGTGAGTAACGAATTATTCACTAATATGTTTGCTGTAAGTATTACACTGAAATATTGAATGCTATTTGTGAGTTATACAGTGGCATTCCAATGACGTTTCCGTTGGCTCAACAAAACACATTAATGCACAGTACACAATATTATTTCATACGCTGCTAAGTCTAGTCGACACTTTTTATATACAAGTTATATCACCCATGTTTGCTTACATTTTATTTTCTAATTCTACTTAATGCAATATCTTAACTAATTACATATTTATAAGAATCTGACAGGTGTTCTAATCAGTCTACCACTTTTGGTTTTTCTGACACTTTGTTCATTATTTGGTTCATTTACATTTTCTTGTAATAAATAGGCTGGTTTTAACCTATCTATTGAGACTGTTAGTATTCTGTCGGGTAATTGAATTTTATACACCTTTTCTGTCCTTTCTAACACTTTGTATGGGCCTTCGTATGGACATGTTAATGATTTTTTTACCTTGTCAGTTCTTAGAAATACATGAGAACATTCTTTAAGATCGGGATGTACAAAAAATGCTTTGGATTCATTAGATTTCACATTACTTGGCTTATATTGTTTTATAGTATCATTTATATTTTGCACAATAGTATGTGGTTCATAGTTCTGATTACTTAATTCTACGAAAAATTCTCCTGGCAAACGTAAAGCTCGGCCGTAAACCATTTGTGCGGCACTTACACCTCTGTCAGATTTGATGGCTGCACGAAGTCCTAACATTGCAATAGGGAGTTCATGAGTCCAATTTTTATTGTTATCTAACCTGGCCATTAACGATGCCTTTACACTTCTATGCCCCCGCTCAATTGCTCCGTTGCTTTGCGGGTGGTACGGGGTTGTCCTTATCTTTTGTACACCTAAATATGACATCAATTTTTGAAATAGTCTGCTTTCAAATTGCCTGCCCTGGTCACTCGTGAGTTGGACCGGACAGCCGAATCTACATACCCATTCTGTATACACTATTTTCGCTACCGTCTCTGCTGATATGTCTTTTATTGGATAAGCCTCTGGCCAACCTGTACCTGTCTATTATTGTTAAACAGTATCTGTATTCCTCTGAGGTTATAGGCAGTGGTCCTACTATATCAATATGTATATGATCAAATCTGTCTACCGGAGGATATTTTCCATGTTCTGAATTAGTGTGTCTATTTACTTTTGACTTTTGACAATTGATACATGTTTTTGCCCATAGGCCAATATCTCTGTTCATATTTGGCCACCAAAATTTCTCTTTAATCATCTGGCGCGTTGTACGTATGCCTGGATGACTAAGATTGTGTATCGCATAAAATATATCTTTCCTACAACTTTCAGTTAAATAAGGTCTTGCGTTTTCTTTTGATATTTCGCAGTATATGTATTGATTGGTATTTGGTACTATTATTTTTTTAAACTGATATCTAGAGTCGTTTATTTAGTTTTTAATTTCTAGATCTTTGTTTTGCTCTGTTGCTAGTTTTTCATAATCAATAACGCTTGATGTACATTCTATGCTTTCTATACGTGATAGTGCGTCTGCGACAACATTATCTTGCCCACTCACATGGCGTATGTCTGTTGTAAATTCGCTTATAAAGAGTAACTGCCTAATACGTCTTGGACTTTCTTTATTACTGTTTTTACATAACTTTGTAAATGCGAATGTTAAAGGTTTGTGATCCGTGAAGATGATTAGTTCACCTCCCTCAAATAAACATCTGAAATGTTCTATAGCTAAAAATATAGCAAGTAACTCTCTGTCATAAGTGCTATAGTTTTTTTGTGCTTCATTTAATTTCCTTGAAAAATACCCTAATGGATTCCATTGACCGTTGACGTATTGTTGCAACACGGCACCTACGCAATTATTTGACGCGTCTGCAAAAAGCGCATACGGCACGTTGGTTACAGGTAACGATAACGTGACCGCATTCGTGAGACTCGCTTTACATTTTGAGAATGCTTGCTCAGCTTCCGTTGACCATTGAATAGGTGTTTTGTCATTCTTTTTAGCCTTGTGAATATATTTATTCAACGTATCTAAATATTCGATTGCCCTTGGTAGATGATTTCTATAAAAATTAACCATGCCCAAAAATTTTCTTAGCTGAGATACATTTTGGGGCTTTGGGTATTCTATGATGGCTTGTATTTTGTTTCCTATTGGTTTAATACCAGAAGTCGTAACTTCAGATCCTAGGAATTCTACTGTAGTGGCTAGGAAAGTACATTTTTCTAGGTTTATGGATATGCCGTATTCGTTTAGGCGTTGGAAAACCTGTTCTAAATGCTCACGGTATTGCGTGGTATTTTCTGAGCTAATTAAAATGTCATCAGAGTAACAGTATAAGAAATCTAGACCTGATAAGACGGTGTTTGTCATGAACCGCTGGAATGTTTGCGCTGCATTTCTTAAACCGAAGGTCATGCGCTCAAATTCGTATAGACCAAACGGTGTTGTTATCGCAGTTTTGGCGATATCTTCTGGGTTTATTAATATGTTATGGTAGGCTTTCTTAATGTCAATTTTTGAGAATATTGTTTTTCCAGTTAGTAAATACGTGAAGTCTTGTACACGGGGTATAGGGTACCTATCTGGTTTTGTAATTGCATTTAATGCTCTGTAGTCACCACATGGACGTACTTGTCCGTCTTTTTTTGGGACTAGATGTAAAGGACTTGCCCAAGCTGATTTGGACGGCCTACATATATATACCTATCTCTAACATGTTTTTAAACTCGTCCTTTGCTAATTTGTATCTCTCTGGCGCTAAGGGTCTAGGTTTACAAAATACTGGAGCACCTGTAGTTTCTATGTAATGGTAAACGGTGTGCTTTGGTGTTTCTTTGAACGACATGGGATTGAGTATATCCGGATATTTCTTCAATATGTCATGAATGGGATGATCATTTCGTAATGTTGAAATTGCCGGTTCACCATGGTTTACGATTGTTCCACGTACTGCCAAATTAGTGACTTTGTCTTTTAAACAACGACCATTGATATCTACGATTAACATGAAATGATTTAAAAAATCTACACCTAGTATAGGTTGCTTAACATCGCATACTACAAAGGTCCATTTGAAGGGTCTCCTTAATTTTAAATCTAACGTTAGTGTACACGCGCAGCGGCGCGGGGGCCGCGGGAGAGGCGCGGGGAACAACGAGCGGCGCGGGGGCACTAGCAAGCCGCCCGCCGCGGCCGGCCATTCGACAGCGACGACCAGGACCGGGTGCGCGCGCGTTTAATTATACTGTTTCGTTCCGCCTCCGCTCGGCTATCCTGCATTCTATTGTAAAGTACTTATAATAATAATAAAATTTACTCTACAATTCACGTCTGTTGAATCATCTCCCAACATTTGGCGACCGTGACAGGACCGGGTGCGCGCGCGTTTAATTATACTGTTTCGTTCCGCCTCCGCTCGGCTATCCTGCATTCTATTGTAAAGTACTTTATAATAATAAAATTTTACTCTACAATTTACGTCTGTTGAATCATCTCCCAACAGTTAGTGTCTTTGTTCCATAAGTTTTAATCTCGGTACCGTTTGCAGCAAATAATTTAAAATCTGTGTTAACATCTAATTCGCTTTTTCTCTTAACTAATATTTTAGGTAAAACAGAAATACATGCTCCTGAATCTATTAAGAACTTAATATTAAGTTTACTATCACTTACTACTAGGCGGTGATCCTTAACTGTCAAACTTCCCGCCACCGGTTGCAGTTCTGCTAGTTTTCCGACTTCGGTGGTGAGGAGTTCTTAGCTTTCCAGTTGCAAGGTTCGACGCATTTCCTCGCCCTTTGTCCGTACTTCCAGTGATACGAACACAGCCAATCTGCATTCTCTGGTGTCCTGCGCGGTCTTGACCTTGAGCGGCTACGCGAGAAGTTTCTACGTCCGCTTCTGCCTCTGTATCTTTGTCTTCCTCTGTCCATTTCATTTATTTTTAGGTTGATCTTCGCTATCTCTGCCATGATGGTTGCTATGTCGAATGTTGTTGTAGATTTCGCATCACCACGCGCTACCTCATGGACTTGCACGGACTGGTTAGTCTCCATGATTTTGTCTGCTATTATTGCCATTTCTTCTAGATCCTTCGTAGACGTGACGGTGAGTACTGCCTGGACTGCTGATGGTAAGTGACCTTGCCATAATATTTTTAATGTATCATCCTTTATTTTGTCTGTTGCTAATTCTTTCATCCTGCGCAATAGCTGACTAGGTTTTTGTTCTCCTAATTCCATCTCCGACACTAATTTTTGCACTTGCCTGGTCTCCGATTCTTCGTATATTTGTAGAAGGCGTTTTTTCAATGTTTCGAATTTTCCTGTCTCCGGGGGATTTGCTAAGATGTCCGCTATCTGCTGCACAACATCTTTGCTTAATTTCCCAACTATCATATAGTATTTGTTTAGGTCGGATGTTTTCTGCGGTCCTAAGATTGCTTCTACTTGCAGGAACCATAGCCGTGGGTTGTCCGGCCAGAAGTTTGGTATCTTGTCTGACACTGAGACTGCGAATATCTCTGCGGGTTCTTCATATTTTACAGCACTAGATTGAGCTGGCGGATACTGCGGATTCATTTTTTCTCGGATGCGCGTCGTGTGCACAGCGATACGAGCGTGCGTGCACTTGTTTCGCGATCGGGGTCACCACTGTTATACTTGTGTGTATAATATAGGGTTGTCTGGGAGAGTAATGAAAGGCGCGAGAGTCTAATGCCAACTGGTTATATTTTCAAGTAACTTAAGTTTATATATTTTGTATGGTGTGTGCGTATGCGTGTGCATGTGTGTGTATGTGTGTGTGTTCCTACAAAACCAAAGAGTAGGCTCGCCAAGTGGAGTTTACGTCTAGCTTTCATTTTTAAAATGTTGTGCTCATTTAAGAAAGGTGTAACATGTCCTCTAAAGGGAACTTTAAAACTTTGATAAAACCAAAGACTCCACCAGCAGGACTCGCAATTCTTCACTAAGATAGGGACGGGCTTTGTATAAAATCTTAAGTCTATAATAGCAATTACGAATAGACTCGGACACGTGTTTGTGAAAACGAAGTTCCGTGTCCATGATAAGACCTAGATTACGTGCTTCGTAGACCCGTTCAATAGGCTCCCCCATAACAGTGACACAGCCGGCACAGGGTTTAATTTTACCTAACTGGTTCTCGGTTCCAAAAAGCATATACTTGGTTTTTGTAGGATTCAAGGCAAGCGTGTTGGCATTCGACCATTGCACTATGTTTTCAAGATCGGTATTAAGATCATTTAATGCTTGTTCATAGTCTTCCGGCTTAAATGATATATAAACTTGTGTATCATCGGCATAAATGTGGTATTTGCATTTATTTATATGTTTTATGACATCGGCGCAATACAAAATAAACAATACTGGGCCAAGAATCGAGCCCTGTGGAACCCCCCTTCTTACTGAGCGCTGTCTAGAGACAACTGTTGAGCCGCTAAGAAAGTGCTCGGGCCAGCGCTAGCGGAAAGTGCTCGGGCCAGTGCTGGCAGCAAGTGCTCAGGCCAGTGCTCGGGCCAGTGCTGGCGGAAAGTGCTCGGGCCAGTGCTGCCGGCAAGTGCTCGGGCCAGTGCTGGCGGCAAGTGCTCGGGCCAGTGCTGGCGGCAAGTGCTCGGGACAGCGCTGGCGGCAAGTGCTCGGGCCAGTGCTGCCGGCAAGTGCTCGGGCCAGTGCTGGCGGCAAGTGCTCGGGCCAGCGCTGACGGCAAGTGCTCGGGCCAGCGCTGGCGGCAAGTGCTCGGGCCAGCGCTGGCAGCAAGTGCTCAGGCCAGTGCTCGGGCCAGTGCTGGCGGAAAGTGCTCGGGCCAGTGCTGGCGGCAAGTGCTCGGGCCAGCGCTGGCGGCAAGTGCTCGGGCCAGTGCTGGCGGAAAGTGCTCGGGCCAGTGCTCAGGCCAGTGCTCGAGCCAGTGCTGGCGGAAAGTGCTCGGGCCAGCGCTGGCGGCAAGTGCTCGGGCCAGTGCTGGCAGCAAGTGCTCAGGCCAGTGCTCGGGCCAGTGCTGGCGGAAAGTGCTCGGGCCAGTGCTGCCGGCAAGTGCTCGGGCCAGTGCTGGCGGCTAGTGCTCGGGCCAGTGCTGATGGAAAGGGCTCGGGCCAGCGCTGGCGGAAAGTGCTCGGGCCAGTGCTGGCGGAAAGTGCTCGGGCCAGTGCTGGCGGAAAGTGCTCGGGCCAGTGCTGCCGGCAAGTGCTCGGGCCAGTGCTGGCGGAAAGTGCTCGGGCCAGTGCTGGCGGCTAGTGCTCGGGCCAGTGCTGGCGGAAAGTGCTCGGGCCAGTGCTGGCGGAAAGTGTTCGGGCCAGTGCTGGCAGCAAGAGCTCGGGCTAGTGCTGGCGGCTAGTGCTCGGGCCAGTGCTGATGGAAAGGGCTCGGGCCAGCGCTGGCGGAAAGTGCTCGGGCCAGTGCTCAGGCCAGTGCTCGAGCCAGTGCTGGCGGAAAGTGCTCGGGCCAGTGCTGCCGGCAAGTGCTCGGGCCAGTGCTGGCGGAAAGTGCTCGGGCCAGTGCTGGCGGCTAGTGCTCGGGCCAGTGCTGGCGGAAAGTGCTCGGGCCAGTGCTGGTGGAAAGTGTTCGGGCCAGTGCTGGCAGCAAGAGCTCGGGCTAGTGCTGGCAGCAAGTGCTCGGGCCAGTGCTGGCGGCAAGTGCTCGGGCCAGTGCTGGCAGCAAGTGCTCGGGCTAGTGCTGGCAGCAAGTGCTCGGGCCAGCGCTGGCGGAAAGTGCTCGGGCCAGAGCTGGCAGCAAGTGCTCAGGCCAGTGCTCGGGCCAGTGCTGCCGGCAAGTGCTCGGGCCAGTGCTAGCAGCAAGTGCTCGGGCTAGTGCTGGCAGCAAGTGCTCGGGCCAGTGCTGGCAGCAAGTGCTCGGGCTAGTGCTGGCAGCAAGTGCCCGGGCCAGTGCTGGCGGAAAGTGCTCGGGCCAGTGCTGGCAGCAAGTGCTCGGGCTAGTGCTGGCAGTAAGTGCCCGGGCCAGTGCTGGCGGAAAGTGCTCGGGCCAGTGCTGGCGGCAAGTGCTCGGGCCAGCGCTGGCGGCAAGTGCTCGGGCCAGCGCTGGCGGCAAGTGCTCGGGCCAGCGCTGGCGGCAAGTGCTCGGGCCAGGCTGGCAGTAAGTGCTCGGGCCAGTGCTGGCGGAAAGTGCTCGGGCCAGTGCTGGCGGCAAGTGCTCGAGCCAGTGCTGGCGGCAAGTGCTCAGGCCAGTGCTGGCGGCAAGTGCTCGGGCCAGCGCTGGCGGCAAGTGCTCGGGCCAGTGCTGGAGGCTAGTGCTCGGGCCAGTGCTGGCGGAAAGTGCTCGGGCCAGTGCTGGCGGAAAGTGTTCGGGCCAGTGCTGGCAGCAAGAGCTCGGGCTAGTGCTGGCAGCAAGTGCTCGGGCCAGTGCTGGCGGCAAGTGCTCGGGCCAGTGCTGGCGGAAAGTGTTCGGGCCAGTGCTGGCAGCAAGAGCTCGGGCTAGTGCTGGCAGCAAGTGCTCGGGCCAGTGCTGGCGGCAAGTGCTCGGGCCAGTGCTGGCAGCAAGTGCTCGGGCCAGCGCTGGCGGAAAGTGCTCGGGCCAGAGCTGGCAGCAAGTGCTCAGGCCAGTGCTCGGGCCAGTGCTGCCGGCAAGTGCTCGGGCCAGTGCTAGCAGCAAGTGCTCGGGCTAGTGCTGGCAGCAAGTGCTCGGGCCAGTGCTGGCAGCAAGTGCCCGGGCCAGCGCTGGCGGCAAGTGCTTGGGCCAGAGCTGGCGGAAAGTTCTCGGGCCAGTGCTGGCGGCTAGTGCTCGGGCCAGTGCTGGTGGAAAGTGCTCGGGCCAGTGCTGGCGGCAAGTGCTCGGGCCAGTGCTGGCAGAAAGTGCTGGCGGAAAGTGCTCGGGCCAGTGCTGGCGGAAAGTGCTCGAGCCAGTGCTGGCGGAAAGTGCTCGGGCCAGTGCTGGCAGAAAGTGCTCGGGCCAGTGCTGGGGCCAGTGCTGGCGGAAAGTGCTCGGGCTAGTGCTGGCGGAAAGTGCTCGGGCCTGTGCTGGCGGAAAGTGCTCAGGCCAGTGCTGGCAGCAAGTGCTCGGGCCAGTGCTCAGGCTTTTTCATTCATCAGGCAACTTCATTGTAGCAATTCAACTTGGACTTATAGTAAAACGCTGACAAGTTGCCGATGGGCACAGGCAACTGTGGTTGTAAGTCATATATCGCTACTATAACTTTGCTCTCTGGTTCTCAGGAAAGTGTAATGTGTGCTGCTTTTTCTGTATGACTTAACACCTTCTGCATTTTTATAAGATTCGCAAAAATTGCATTGGTCCTTTTTAGGTTTTTATTATATTCCGTGTTATAAATTTGACCGTACATGTACAATGCAGCAGCTTGTTTACCTGCACTTCTGCGCTGGCATTGATAGTCGAGATGTAAGGCTGCCAAGGTTAGTCCACCATGAATAAGCTCACGACTGGTATGAGCACGTAAATAATGACTTTCTATTCTCGGGACTGTATTTTATGCTGGCGAACTGATTCTAGCACTTCTGGATCTGATTTCGGTTGTATTTCGTGTCTGCCTCTTTCGTCAGTCGTCGCGATTCCAGGCTCAGAGAATTTTGCTTCAATTACTGTACGTAATGTCCCTTGTGCTATTCCAAGGATATTTAACAAAAACGTCTTGCATGTTCTTCGGGTTTGACCATTTTTCACAAAGGAAAACGAGCTATTAGGCGTTATTGGTTTTGCTGGATTTTTTTACACGGCGACATACTATATTTGGTATGCTAATGCAAGCGCTGAGAAAATCTCTTTGACGTTGCAAAGATCATAAAGCCCAATAACAATCGAATATTTGTTGACGTTCATCTCTTGTAAAGTTATCGCAACAGGAAAACTGGCAATTACGGCACGTGGTCTCATTTTTTTGGCTTCTATTTGGGTGCCCGTTTTAGATGAATACGATAGATGGACTCGTAGATGGCGATCTGTCACGCCTTGGTGGATGATATTCGTCACCATTATCTGCAGAAAAGTCTAAGCATTCAAGCAGATAGAATGAGAACTTGGCTTGATTTTATTTACCTAGAATTAAGATTAAATGAAATTGAGAGCTAAGATAGGGAAGTAGTTAACAATATGATAATTATGCTTACCAAGCTCAGCAGATTCAGTCTTTAGTATTGCTAGCTGTCGCATCAGAATTGTTGAAATTGTGACGCGATTAGTATATCCATTTGTTGGTTCAGCACATATTCCGTGTTTTTTGTTTGAAGTATCGTAGGAGACAATAATCTACTTCCAGCAATACCTATCCAAAAAGAAATAATGAAGAAGAAAAACAAGAAAGAATGTAACATTCAAATTAAATGAAGCAGCTAAATAATTATAGTATATACCTTCATGAATTACTTCTTCAAATTGTATAATATTTTCACCGGTAGTTTGTTTACCTGTGCCTGTATCAGCATCAGGAATATGAATCGAGTTTTCATGCATACCAAGTGCTTCATAATCGGAATTATTTGTGTGTCTTAACGTTTCCACATGGATATCATCCAGCAAAGAATCTGCAATAAGCGACATGGACTCAACGGACTTGAAGTGCAGCTAGAGGGCATAAACCGAAAGACTTGCAGAAATCGAAAGATTTGCAAGTTTTATGGACTGAATAATTATCATTGCTTATATGTGAGTGGTTGACCAAAAAGGGACCTCAAGGGAAAATAATTGATTTCGAGTAAATCGCGTTTGAAATTTCGTGTAGAAACAAGTTTCGACTCGTGCGCGGGCGGGGGGCGCGGCATGTTTTATGTCAGTATGCGACTTCGTTAGTGAGTGTCAACACGTGTTTGCGGTTACTACGTTATTGGCGACTTATTTAGTGTCAGTTTCTTGTCTTTATGTGCGTAACTAAGTGTGAGCTATGATTAAAGCCACGTCTGTTTTGTTAGAGGACGAATTACGTCAGTTGGACGATTATTATGGGATGACTGAAAATGATGAGTTGGAATTGCACGACCTTGAAGTGGAAATTTTAGATTTCGATGCAATAAGTTTGGAGGACATGTATACTGGTGCTAAAACTGTAAATGAAGGAGAAAATGACAACATTATGGAGCGAAGCACTGAAGATATACGAGAGGTCGAAATTATTACTAAATTCATGGATGATACATGTAATTGTAGTAAAGGCCCAAATGGTGGCCCATGCTCAGGCATATTTTCTCGACAATATCTATCACGTGTTCGGCAGCAATACATGGATATGGATAAATCTACAAAGTGTACAGCGATTTTGAGTAAGTTGGAGTGTCATAGAAGAAGCACACAGCTGGGAGATAAGTACAAAAAATTTTCTTACACCAAACCCATATTGCGGAACAAATATTTTCATGCCGATATAGAAATATGCCAGTCAACGTTTTTATTTCTTCATGCAATAGGCATCAAGGCCTTCAAAAATATTCTCAAACATTTTGATGAGAAAGGAGTGGCTGATAAAGTTCATGGTCTAAAAGGCAAACCTATTCATAATGCAACTCCCACAGAACATTTGGATATGATAGTTAAATTTATTAAAAATACAGCTGAAAAAGTATCTATTCCACTACCTGGTCGACTTCCGCAGTTTTGGGACTTTAGAGTCATGAAATTGCCTGCTAATTTAACAAAAAGGCGTATGTATAGAAACTATGTGGAGTCATGCAATGATAGCAATATTGATCATGTCGGCTGGACGACTTTCATACAATGTTGGAATACATATGTGCCTTACATAACATCCATGAAACCAAGCTCTGATCTCTGTCCAGTATGTCGAGATAATAATATAGCCATCATGCGTAATATTAACATGCCCGATCAGACGAAGACTGAAAAACTGAAGCAAGCAATTAATCATTTAGAAGAAGCTGATATTCAAAGAAAATTCTACAATGATATAAGGAAAGATGCAAGTGTAGCTCTAACTCAAGCCAAACAACTGGAGCAGAAACCTGGAATGCGTGTCTTCAGTATCGATTATGCACAGAATATCCATTATCCCTCATCTGAAATGCAAGTTGGACCTGCCTTTTTTAAAACTGCAAGAAAATGTGGCCTTTTTGGAATAAATGATGAAGCAGACAACACACAGACGAATTATCTCATAGATGAATGTGACAACATAGGAAAAGGGGCAAACAGTGTGATTAATCTCATTCATCACCATTTAGAATCCAATATTTGTGACCAAGATATTCAGCATATTTGTGCAGATAACTGCGTGGGTCAAAATAAAAACAATGCTGTTGTGCATTACTGTGCATGGAGGGTAGCAAGGGATTTAAACAAGACAGTGCATCTTAACTTCTTATTGGTGGGCCACACTAAGTTTTCCCCAGACAGAATGTTTGGACTTTTTAAACAGAAGTTTTCTAAATCTACAGTAGATACTTTGCATGATATCGAAGAATGTGTGGCTAACTCGACAGTTTCGGGAAAAAATAAGGCTATCTGTACGAATGACTACGTGAACGGAATAATAAATGTTCAGTGGTATGAGTGGAACGCCTACCTCAGCGAATTCTTCACAACTATTCCAGGAATAACACGATATCACCACTTCACTATTAAATCGGATGATCCATTTACAGTGGAATGTAAAGTTCTAGCTAACAGTTCAGCTCAAAAATTTAATATTGTTAAGAAGGGAGTGACTTTAGATGATATCACTGGTATGCCAAATTTATTAGTTCCACCAGGGCTTTCACTTGCAAGACAATGGTATTTATTCGAGGAAATAGCACCCCTTTGCACTTCGAAAGACGCAGCTAACCTAACATGCCCAAAACCACAAGAAGCGAAACCTACAAGCCAGATGGCTAAAGTGGATCAGCCAGGACCTTCTGCTAAAAAACAGACGGCTAAAGAAGATCAGCCAGGTCCTTCTGCTAAAAAACCCAGGAAAGTTACTACCTGTGGGCGTTGTAAAGAACCAGGGCACACCATACGTTCATGCAAACAAAACAAAAAGTAAAGACTATTCATTATTATAATTTTTTATTTGTGATTGTAATGTTTGTGATGAGACTTCATAATTATTACTATTGTCAATTATTTACTACTGTGCTCGATTATTTTTATTATTTCATACATCACGAAGCGCCTCTTTATTTGTGGAACAGTGGATAGTTCCTTGCCGACAAATACTCCGAAAGCCTCATTAGACACCTCTTTTTTTAAAAAAAAATCTTCAACATCTTTTTCCGTTTGAGTAGTAGCATCCAACATCTTCGGAATTGCTTCATTTATTGTGTCATCCCAAGCTTGACCGTATTGTTCAAACAAAATATTATCATCATTAATTTTATTAGGATTTAAGTTTTCTTTGACTTCTGAAACACAGAAAAATTGTTAAGTTTCTACTCGCAGATTATTTAATATTGAAGTGTGAGCTCCATTATAGACTTTGAAACAAAAATAAGTTGTTTTAATTACCTTGGGTATCATTGGAGACCTTTAAACTTTTAGGACTGTCCATTTGAGTAGCGTCGTCGTCACTTTCTGACAAGTACGAACGTCTTTTTGGACCTGCACACGATATAGAGACTTCGTTGCACTAGAGATAACCTTAAAAGTACAATAAAACAATAAAACTGATTGTATCCACTTACCTGACATCACAAAAACTAGTGTGCGCTGTGTGCAAGGTGTAATTTTTCCAAAACTGCCTCGGCTCACAAAAAAAATCATAAAAAAAACACTACAGCACCTAAAAATATTCTGGTTAGACCAAAACAAAGCTAAAAGACCACAGATTAAAAAATTCAAAAAAAAAATTAACGGTTTCCAATCCCTCCAGGTCCCTTTTTGGTCAACCACTCACATATTAAAACGTAAATATACATACCTTGTTTCTGAAGTCTTCGTGTGTTAGATGATGGAGAACTACTGGAATGGATGAAGAACTACTTGAAGAGCTTCTAGAACTACTACTCGATGATGAGTCACTGCTCGATGAGGACTTAGATCGTTTGCGCTTTTTTGGCACCACAGATTGATCTTCTTCTTTAGCACTAACTAAAATACATTATTTTAGTTAAATAAAAATCTGTTATCTTTCGATTTTACATACATTTTAATAATATATAAAATTCACACAATGTCATCGCAATTAGTATTAATTGCTTGAATATTTATTTTGCTAACTGCTTCCGAATCGTTAGTGGTCGATGCTATAGGTTCAATTATTATATCCACCGTTTTCAAAGATGACGTTTCTCCTAAAAATGTTTTATTAAAAGGTGATTCGTATTTATTGTTTATCACTACATATAATAAAACAAAGTCCTCCGCCGCGTCTGTCTGTCTGTTCGCGATTAACTCAAAAACTACTGCACCAATTTTCATGCTGCTTTCGCCAATGGATAGTGGTTCTCAAGGAAAATTTTAGTATATCGAGGGGTGAAAGGCTATTTGTTTGAAGCGACATTTTGGACGATATTGAGTTATATACAGTATTCAGTTAGTTATTGGGTATATAACTCAATATCGTCCAAAATGTCGCTTCAAACAAATAGCCTTTCACCCCTCGATATAATAACCAACATCCACGGGGGCGAGGCTGCGGGCATCTGCTAGTTAATTTATAAACATAACGATTCATCAAAACAAATGTATTTAGAAGAAAGATGTAATACATCACTAAAAACCAAAATCTAGAAAGGATACGTACCGCTTCAGTTTAAATTTGGATTGGGTATAGAATAAGGTGGTTGAATTAAACCCTGTTTTCCTAGTACTGCTTACATAATCTCTAATATAAAACTCTAATCTATTATAG
The DNA here is from genome assembly GCA_949091785.1 of Polymixis lichenea. Classification (NCBI taxonomy): domain Eukaryota; kingdom Metazoa; phylum Arthropoda; class Insecta; order Lepidoptera; family Noctuidae; genus Polymixis; species Polymixis lichenea. Next base: position 18,223,118 of record OX420931.1, on the reverse strand, counting down.
ACTTTTTGAGTTTCAAAATCCTGCATGTCGATTTTGTAACCATCTCACCGGGTGAAGTGAGCGTGGAGTGAGCTCCTGATGCTAGGGATGGCCAAGCATTACATTTACAATCATAATCGAGATTTAAATATGCTGATTCTATTGATAGTTTTCTTACGATTTCAAAGCTAGTGTTTAAGTTTGCATCATGCATTGCATTTTGGGATGTTTTTCAAATAAATAAGCAAAACAAAAATTCGGTCAGAAACTCAATGTTGTTTCGTTCTAATTAAATGCCCGGGCATGCATCAGGACACACTGTACATTATTGTAGATTAATACATTTAATGTACAATAATAGCAATGAGTTCTGATGCCGGTAATAAAATATCCTCGTCTTGATGTCCAGCCTATGCCAGATACCACACTACACACAACGTGTGCGCAGCAACCGATTGTGCGCCTTCCACTCACACAACTGCAATAATAATGAGCAATTGCTTCTCTATTTTGTCTTTCTCGGTTAAATATTACATTATAAGAATAATATCACCATGAAGAGAAGTGGCAGATATCCTCCAGGTGGTACGAGGACTAAAACACGGTAACTTGATCGATAGTGGACTGTATTATATGAATGTATTCTAGGGATGACAAACGGTCAACTATATTTGAACCGGCGAGAAAAAGGAGTTTATATAATAACTATGTCGTGTATGCTGTCGCTCGGACGATGATGCAGTGCCGAGCCGTCCGGTGCGCGCGCGCGAATAATATCATTCACTCGTGTGTGGACACTCAGACGCACAGTACGCGCCGCTCAAAAGTAATAGATCACCAACCTTTTTACGTCTTTAGTTCAGTTCAAATTGTATAACTCTGAAAATGAAATCGTGCGCAGTTTGTAACGTGCAGTTCAACGATGGCGTCCAGTGTGGCAGTTGCAAGAAACACCTAGATTTTGGATGTGCAAACATCTCAGAAACCGGATGGAGAAAGCTGGGTGCCAATAGGATGGCTCAATGGAAATGCCCCACTTGCAGAACCTCATCACCAGTTGTGCCTACCCCTGAACCTGCGTCGCTGGATACCATATTAAGCGAGATACGTGACATGAAGCGGCAGCTACTTAACTTGCCGACCTTGGTAGACGATATTCGCGTGATCAAGGAGGAGTTAGCTGAGCTTAAGTTGACATGTGAGGGCACTGGTGGGAGACTCGACGATTTTGACACAAGACTCGTGAACGTTGAAGCAAAAGTGTCTGAATTTGATAAGCTTCAGGAATCTGTGAAATGTTTACAGACCGACTTGGCGAGCACAAAGTACCTACTCTCGACTTATGAACAGAGATCCAGGCTGAACAACGTTGAAATTAAGGGGGTTCCTATAAAGAAGGATGAGAATTTGTACTCAATTATCGACGCTATCGGCCGTTCAGTTGACTACAGCTGTCCCAAAACCCAGGTGAACTATATTTCAAGGGTCCCTATATTTGGTTCCAATGAAAAGCTTATAATAGTGAGTTTTTTAAACCGGTATGTTAAGGAAGATTTCATTGCGGCGGCACGCGCCAAGAAGGACCTATCCACTTGTGACATAGGGTTTCAAGGCTCATCTCAGCGTGTGTATATTAACGATCATCTAAGCGTGGAGTACAAAAAGCTTTTAACCAAAGTTAAAAGCATTGCTAAGGAAAAACATTATGAGTACGTTTGGGTTAAACATACTTAAAAATAATAATTCAAAAGTTTTTATTATGAGAAAGGAGTCAGATTTAAACAAGATTGTCTAATGTGCTTCTTAATTTTTACAATTACTTTCCTATTTTTCTATAATATGTTACTTCAATGGCTCAAAATGCTTAATACCATTTGGGTCACAACAACTTTTTGCAAAATGTTTATCACCTCTGCCGCACTAATGAGTCCAACACCTCTCTTTTGTTTAGTTACTTGTATGCTTTGTGTTCCTTATCGCGCTGTTTGCTTTAAAGCTTTACCGCACTATAATATGTTTTACTCTCTCGCACTTACACGCACCACGCACTATTGCTTGCTTTTTCGCACGGCTGTTTACTACTTAACATCGTATGATTCATGCGCTCGCGCAAACCTTATTAACTTTTACCTCCATTATACTTATTTAATTAAATTATACCTTATTCTACAATGTTATTTGACGAAATGCTTTATTTTAATGGATTATACAGATTTATACACAATTTTTAGTATTGGTTTCTAATGGCTCCTAAGTTAAATATATTTTATCAAAACGTTCGCGGGCTTAGAACTAAAAGTGATACTTTTTATCGTCAAATGTTGCTAAACTCATATGATGTTATTATTCTTACAGAGACATGGTTATTGGATGGAGTTTCAAATTCCGAATTCTTTGATGAACGGTACATTGTGTGGCGTCGTGATCGAGATTATGCTTTGACCGGGCAATCGCGCGGTGGGGGTGTGCTTATTGCTACACGTAGGGAACTTTCAGTAATATGCCAACCTACCTTCTATTCTACAGCAGAGGATTTATGGCTCAGCATACGACTGAAAAATTCAAATACACGTAGATATATTACTTTAAATATTTGTGTTGTTTATTTATGTCAGCAAAACTTAGGCCTTTCTTTTTCTTTACAACTTCGCAATTACCTCACAAAATTAAAACAAATAGTTATGAGTAACTCTTCTGATAACTTTCTCATCATTGGTGATTTTAACATTAGCGGTATTAACTGGGTACTATCTGACAATCTATCGCTCGTCCCAAAGAACCCGAATGGTCCTGACGAAGTTTTGCTTGGTGACGAATTATGTACCCTAGGTTTTGATCAATATAATGGTGTTCTTAATAGGTATGGTAAAATTTTAGATTTGGTACTTGCTAACCAATTAGTTACTGTGGGTGAATGTTCAAGTCCGCTTGTTCCCATTGACGCCTACCATCCAGCACTACTAATTAATATGGATTTCGTTGAAGCTCCTCTGTTAGAATGCGCGTCACGGACGCAATATTTGTTCGACAAGGGTGACTATGAATCTATTAACAAAGAAATTTCCACGAGTGACTGGGAATCCGAGTTTGCGACACGATCAATCGATGAATCATTAAAGTTTTTCAATAAAGTTATTCTCAATTTACACACAAAATACATTCCACAAAAATTACATCGTAGCAAAAAATATCCAACTTGGTACAATTCGGCATTAATTAAAACAATTAAAGAAAAATACAAATATTTAAAAAAATTTAAGACGTACGGCAATATAGCGGATGAGTCAGAATTTAAGCTTCTTCGTGAAAGGGTAAAGTTACTAGAATCGCAATGTTATGAAAATTATTTGAATTTAACCGAAAAATCTATTGAAGAAAATCCAAAGTATTTTTGGACCTTCGTTAAAAAACGACACAACTCAAATGCAGTTCCGAGCACCTTAAACTATAATAACGAAGCGTTGCGCACCGGAGAAACAATATGCGAAGCGTTTTCTACGTACTTTCATTCTACATTTCTGGATACAAGCCCTATTCATGGAATTTCTTCACCCCCTATTTTAACTGAATCTTCCAGCCTATCTGATATCTGTAGCATTGTAGTGAACGTTGAAGAGGTTTCTAACTTGATTCGCAAGTTGGATACGTCCAAAGCGGCTGGCCCAGATAATATTTCATCTAAATTTCTTGTACGATGTTCGACTTCGATTGCCCAACCTGTGTCAATTCTCTTCAGAAAATCCTTGGATACTTGCGTTGTGCCTGAACTTTGGAAATCGGCTTTCATAACGCCTATTCACAAAAAAGGAGTCAAAACTGAGATAGTAAACTACAGGCCGATATCCAAGCTCTGTATTGTAGCAAAAATCTTCGAAAGGATCATCTATAACCAGGTGTATAGTGCTCTTAAAACTTCGTTTAGTTCTTTTCAACATGGTTTTTTGAAAGGAAAGTCTTCCGTTACCAACCTAATTCTGCTCAATGATTTTATTACTGACGCCATGGATAACGGTAAGCAGGTTGATGTCGTTTATACTGATTATAGTAAAGCTTTTGATCGAATTGACCATGAGATCTTACTATCAAAGTTATATGGTATGGGAATACGAGGTGATTTACTCAGATGGTTTTCTTCTTATCTGGAGAACAGGTCCCAAGCAGTAGTATTAAGCAATTATATTTCTGGTTGGGTGCCTGTTCCCAGTGGAGTCCCCCAGGGTTCATTGCTCGGCCCATTACTTTTTATTATCTATATTAACGACATCAACTCTTGCTTGATTTAATCCAAACTGCTGTGTTTTGCTGACGATATGAAAATCTATGCCACAATATCATCACATGTGGATGTGGCTGCATTGCAGGATGATTTACGTCGTCTGGAGGCTTATTGCCGTGGAAATAAGCTTGATCATAACCCTGCTAAATGTTCGGTTCTAACATATTCTCGAAAGCGTGCCATTATACCCGCATCGTATATTCTAGGCGATCAAGTACTACCCAGAACGAATTGTATGCGTGATCTGGGGGTATATCACGATTCCAAACTTACGTTTGAATTTCATGTTGATGCCATAGTCGTTAAAGCATCTAAAGCACTAGGTTTCATAATGCGGCTCTCCAGGTGCTTCACTCAAGCCAAAACATTAAAAATTCTTTACTGTACCTTTGTTAGAAGCCACCTGGAATACGCGTCTGAAATCTGGAATCCATGTTATCATAAGTACATTGATCGTATTGAGAGCATCCAGAAAAGGTTCATCAAGTATTTGTGTTATCATCAGAAAGTGCCCTACCGGTCTGAAGATTACCTCAACCTCTGTAAGAAGTTTCATATATTACCCCTAATTAATCGGCGAGCAATCTCTGACTGTATTACATTATTTAAAATTTTCAATAATTCTATTAATAACTCCGATATTCTATCCAAATTTTATTTTAACGTTCCCAGAAGGTCGAAGCGATGGAACGCACCGTTGCGTGCTCCATTTACGTCTACGAATTACAGGCAGAACTCATTTATGGTGCGTGCAAGTAGCAACTTTAACAACATGTGTAAACAACATGATTTTGATCCCTTCGCAACAAGTGTGTCCTCGGCCAGAAAGTGCCTGAGCCTTGGTTTTTTTAAATAATATTTTATATGTTCAGTTTTTTATTCTTGTATTCAATATGAAATGTGAATTTCGTTTAAGCTTGAATGTCATACTGTATTTTTTTTCTGTTCCTTTTCCGTGGCTGTGTTGTGCTGTTCACACTCTTATTTTTACAATCTGTTTTTAGAAGTGAAGACTTTTAATTGGCTGTCAGTCTCACATACTATTTTTAATCTGTTTGTTTTAGCTGTAAGTCATCCATAGTAAATAAATAAATAAATAAAATAAATATATTCTGGACCTTTCATGCCTAGATTGTATTCGCCCACGTAATAAACAAATGTCTTCTTCTTCAATAAAATCTCTGAGCTGACTTATTTGTCGCTCCCAGTATACTTCAATATTGTACAAGCCTTCAACTAAGTGTTCAGCGTAGTAGCTGCGAGCCAACTTGATTTGGTATGTGCCAAGTGCAAACAGAATTAGGTCTTCTTCAGAAAAAAATCGGGAAGTCTTCAAAAATAGGTTGATCGCTGCTGAGTCTTTCAAATGATGCCCTTTGTCTATTTATGTTATGACGGATAACATAGTCCGTTAAGAGGTTCAGTATTTCAAAGCGTTCATTAATTATATTCACGAACGACAATGCATAAATACTATCTTGTATTGGTGTTTGAAATGCATTAATGAGTGCCGCTGCGTTTTGGAAGTCCTCGACCATGTGACTTAAGGCGCGATTAAAATATTCTTGCCTAAACAATTTAAAATCTCGCTTGAACCTGCCATTTATAACTTCCAATACCCAGCGGTATAGAGTGACCAGCTTATTTCTATTGGCCTGTCAAGTAGTAAGCTGGTCTGCACCGCGGTCTTTGGTTTCGGGCATATAGGCACTGTCTTTGTTAAATCGCTCCAAATCGCCACAGACGTCTCTGAACCCACGAGCTAAAATGAATATATCGCCAGCCCAGTAAAACCAGTGAAATGTGCCTTCTTCTTCATTTATTATTCTATTCAAAATACTGGCATCTGAGTCGGTAGCAGCATAGGGTCCACAAACATCAATTGTATGTCCATCGGAACACACCATTAAGAACGATTTTAATAGATTTTCGTATTTGTGTAGACTGTAGGTCTCTCGCTGGAACGAAAAGTTGGAGCTCTTCTGATACATATAAATATATGTTCCATCCATGACTGTTACCGAGTTCCTTTCTTCTGGAGATGACTCGAGATTTCCAAATAACGCGTTTGGGATAATATGTCATGTCAACATGGTCGACAAATGTATTCTCGGCCGTTGTATTCAACCTGAAAAGGAAAATAGTTCATAACATAGTATTTTAAACTGGCAGCAGTTTCGGTCAAATTATGTTTTGTATACACGTTTATTTTTACATCGTTCTGGAGCCGAAACACAGTAACTCCAGACGAGTAACAGTCACTATTGGCATTGTTATTTTTGTTTTAAGACATTTAATAAAGAAGTTAGAAATTTATCACTTTTTTTCTGTCATTCGAGTTAAATTTTAGTAGCGCTTCCACTATTTCATTCATAAACGCAAGATCGTACGCGATCTGCTCGGTGATGACGTAGCGCGGCACAGCTGTGCGAGTGCGTCAGTTCAGCGCGCCCGCGGTGGGTCAACGGACGTCGGACGAATAATCCGGCTGCAACTAAGTACGCACAGCTACACATCAAGCTATACAGTTCCAGTTTACGCTGATCTTGCACTGTACGGAAATTCTATTCAATGTGAAAACAGCTTATACTGGAAATTTATAACTTGAGGTGTAGCCATGTGTACCTACAAGTAGGTATTTCATTTCAGGTACGATTTAGGTTGGTGTAAGTTCATTTACCTCCATCATCTCGTATCGAAAGCACGGCACGGTGTTTACCACTATCACATCTCGTAAACGTGAGAAATTAATTGACATTTAATTCACCACACTCGCATCACCTAGTAGGTACTCGTACCTATTCAACTAGGCACGACGAGTAGGCTTGGGAGTTGTATTTTACCGCTATCGTCCGGCTGCTACGATATCGTAACAGTAAGTCAAGCACCCTTCAAGCCCGGCTGGTACGATATCGTACCACCCAGAAGCAAGCGGTTTTTATCTTAATACTACATATAAATAAGGTTTAATCTCGTCTGCGATGATTTAACTCTATGAGCCGATAGCCACTCTTTCGTGAACTACATCATTCAAACGCGTAAAAGTTCTGTGGCATTTATAAAATAGTTGACAGTGACGCTTCGAACGCGCGCGTCGACAGAGCGTTATCTTGTTAGGCTCTCTAGTTATTTAGTGTTTTTTCTTATTTTTTGTGCATATTCGACGTGAAGTGGATAAATATTCATTTATAAGTAGTTATTACATTGTTTTAGATAATATTTGCATCAAATAGCATCATAAAAACTGTTTTTTCGATAAAAAGTGTTACGTAAACAAAGTGTTGCTCAGTGACGTCATTGTTATGTGAAGTTTGATTGTGTTGAGTGTTTCACAGTGATTTAAGGGTATCCTGGTGTATTTAATGGTATGTACAGAAATCGTACTCATAATTAAAGAAAATTCTAGGTATATTTCACGACAAAACTATTTTTAAAAGATCTTTGAATGTTCGAGTGCACAAAACGGCCTTTGACCTCCGCGCGATATGAAGTTTGAGTTTAAATATTATGCAAATGTTCAGTAGGATTCCCAAAAAAATACTGCTGTTAGATTAGGTAAGTACTTGTCTATTCAACAAGAAACGAGCAAAATATCGTGCAAATTAACATCGTAATTTTATCAGAAATCATCATAACACGGGAACCTTCCGCCTGACACAGGTCCTCACCGGACACGGCTGTTTCGGGAGGTTCCTGTTTCGCAAAAGGCGGGAGGAAACGCTCGGGTGTTTCCATTGCGAAGATGGCCCTGAGGACACGGTGGAGCATACGATCGAGGTCTGCCCGGCTTGGGCGGACCACCGCCTTGTCCTCGTGGAGGCGATCGGCGGCGGCGATCTCTCGCGTCCGGCCCTGGTCCAGGCCATGGTACGGAGCGAGAGTACATGGTTAGCCGTCACCTCCTTCAGCGAAGCAGTGATGCTCGCAAAGAGGGAGGCGGCGCACGTGAGGGAGAGGCAGTACATGTGCCCTCGTGGCTGCAGCCTTCGCTGGAGACACCCTGGGTGTTGGGAATCCCAGGCTGATTCCCGGCCACCGTAGGCGCGGGCTTGCGGACGGCGAGTAATGGGTAGCTCGCTGTCCGGTAAGGACCAAGCCCGGGTCGACGGCGCGTTGTGTTCCACGCGCACCTCAAAGAGATGACAGCAGCACCAGATGGGGCCCGCAAGTGCCGATGCCTGCCAGGGGTGCGGGTTGTTCGAAAGAGATGCCGCGGCCCCTGGCACACAGACAACTGAGGGAACACGGGTGGGTTTTAGTCAGTAAAAGTCTGACATACCTACCTATGACAGCCCTACCGCTCCACCCAGAGCGGGAGAAGTCATTTGATGATTTCCCAACCCGAAAAAAAACAACCATATGATAAATACTAAATATGCCTAAAATATTTTTTATGCGACAATGCTTGCGGCGGCTTCACAAAGGCAGGCAATTCAAACAGAAAAATGAATCGTTAAGTCTGTTACATAGAGTTCATTATTAGTTGGAGGTGCCCTTTTCTATGAAAATATTGAACCGAATTAAGATCTTATTGTTATAATTTTAACCGCGAAATTCGGTTGTGCATTCTTGTAAAGGCCGGTCGAACACGAGACAATAGGTTTCTAAGAATAATTTTAGTAAACTGCGGACCTACTTACCTAGTTTGGTGTAATTTATATTTTTACCCTTTACTGTTAAGAAATAAAGTCTGAATTCGCTTTTCATATTTTTACACACATTACACACGCATAAATTCATTGATGGCAAGGAAGCGTTACTTCGAGTTCTCATTATTTCACAAAAAAATCAATAAATTTAAGTTTTCGTGATATTTTTTATTGTTATTTATTGAAAAAAATAGTCCCAATCGATTCGAGTTCGATGATTGAGTTCATGGCTTTCGGTTCCAGAACGACCTAAAATTAACCGTGTATAGGAAATATGTAAAATAATTTCCATACAACGAATCCAGGCGTGCAAAGTAGACAGTCCGTATTGATAAGAATCTTCATTTTCAGGCCTAGCAGTCACTTTAGTCAAATCGTTCATTTGGCGTGGAGTAGCTCCATATATAGTACATGTGGAACCCGAAGGCGTATCTGTTAATACCTGAGCTACTTTGCCATCTATCATTGTAAGAAAGAGATCATGCTTCACTTGCACTCCCTCACCTTCTTTGTTAATTAATGATGGACCCAAAGAATTTATTTGACCTTTTAATTCATCCACAACAGCTTTAGTTTTCTCGGGAGTTTCTTTGTAAAATTCTATTAATGTAGGCCGACAAAAAACGAACAGATGAAGGTACCGGATTTTTCCAGACAGCATCACCGCTCGTTAATTAACTTAATAGGCACCAAAGAAGTGATAAATAAATTTGCATCAGAAATTAGTTCAGACTCTTCTGGCAGTTTCTGTTTGTACTGGCTTTGACCGGATGAGCCATCACAGCCCCATTTACTGTATAGAAGTAAGTTTTTCAATCCATTCCTATACACTGAATCTATTGTCAATATTCTAGCTGCAGTGTGATCTAATAAATCTTAAAGTGTTACTATTTTCGCACTTGTGTCTGTAATTTCTATAGCTGAAGATGGTGGATAGCAAGTAGTTTTAACATCTTGCTCTTTGTAATATGGTGAAAACACAAAACATCTTCGTTCGTTCGTTAAATTTCTCAAGTACAAATATTATGCTTTCGTTAAATCCAAGTCAATAAATACGCTTCTTCATCCGTTAGAATTTTTGTCTGCCTTGCGTCTTCTATGAGACTCGAGAATAAGGTCTTATTTTCACTGTCAGCACACCTTAAATGTTTCCACAAGTTTAGCTTCTGTTCCTTCTCCTATCGAACGTAACCCTTGAAGATATGCATTATAGACGTGTTCAAATCCATATTCATTAAGTATCATTGTATTTTTTCTTCTTTTACTGGATTCTGACAAGTCTGGATAAGATACGCGTTTTCCAGAAGAAGTAGACGGTGTTGAGACGGTTGTAACGTCTTCAGAGTTCGGTAAAGTTACTGAATATTCAGATTCTAACCAATTACTGTTTTTCATTAAAAATATATCCTTTTTCCGTAAAGCTTCTGTCCATCGTTTATAAAAAAGTCATCGTTAATAAAAGCGGGAATATAAATGGAAGACTGACAGAAAACTTGTTTTTACCGAAGATATTTTGAAAGAAGTGAGAGAGAAGATAGAAAGAGGAGCAAGCAAAAGATCCGTTGCAGAGTCCTTGAATATTCCTGAAGCTACACTAAGAAAAAAACTTAAAGCAGGTGCTGTTCCTGTTTCATTAGGCAGAGTTAAAAAAGTATTTAACCCTGAGTTAGATCAATGTCTTGCAGACCAATGTCGAAAGTTGGATGAATGTTTTTACGGAGTTACGACGAAATAATTAGGAAGAATTGCTTTTGATTTAGCAGAGGAGAATGGTATTGACCATAGATTCAATAAAGATAAGAAACAGGCTAGTAAAGCATGGGTGGAAAACTTAGCAAGGAGCTTATTAATCTACTTATTTTATTATTGATTCGTGTCGAGAATCATTAGCATAGTTATCTCCTTGAATTTGACGAGGATGCAAAACGACACGTTGTATAGATCCGCCAGTTGAAGACTGGATTCAATGTTGTCAATGCGAGGCTTGGTGGCATGATGAGTGCACAGACTATGTTGGATTTGGGGCCTTCACATATGATAACTGCAAATAAAGATCTCCATTTTGAAATGCGCACTCTTAGCTTGTATGAAGAGTTTAAGGTGCGTACTCTTTGCATGAGCGCATCCTAAGAGTACGCATTAGACTGGTCCTAAGTTGTTAAGGCCGTTTTATTAAATATTTGATTAAAATACCTATTTTAAGAATTAAAACTGTGCTCCTAATGAACCAAAGCTTGTTAAAAATAATTTTGTAATATATAAAACTGAACTGGATTTTATTAAAAATGTATGTTTCGAAAGTCCGCACTCTTTGATTGCTCTACCATATAGTGCGTATAATACGTAGCTACAATACAAACCTATATGTACCTAAATAAATATATCGACAGTGGAAAGGTAAAATTGCTAAAACGCCAAACGTATGCATTGTAAGATGAATTTTAAAGTTCAATGATTTAAAAATAATTTTACAATGCATATCGTTTGGCGCTTTAGCAATTTTACCTTTCCACTGTCGATATTATATTGAGTTGCTAAAGACACCCCCGGCGATTTAAAATTAAGTCGCGTTCGAGTATTCGGCTGATAGTTAAAAAAAAAAATTGTGCTGTAATTGTTTTTTAATTAATCATAATTTAACTTCTTTATAGGTGAAGGATTGTGCTCGAGTTTTCAGCAAAACGGTTGCAGCTACTCTGAATTACACATCTCAATTTTGTAAGTATTTCTGTGATGTTAATAAAAAAATTCTCCTTAATTCTCTGTTAACTTTAACATTTGCTATAGTATAATTAAATCAAACAATTTTGATTTATTTATTTATACCATTCATAAATTGACATCGTGAATTTATATATTTTTGTATGTATTTTTCTGAATCTTGAACTTAAACTCCAAAGTTTATTTATTTCAATTATCTTACCAAGTTAAATTTAAGTGTCATTTGTTCCAGCTCAATATGCTGATGGGAGAGGAGTTAGCTCCACCCTCGAAAATACTGCTGAAACAGTTTCATTTTTTGACAATCTGTTCGACTCAGTGAACGGTGAATTATGCTCAGCCTGTACATCAGGGTCACCATACCAAACATTTTGGCAAGAAGCTGTACAAAAATTAAAAGAAATACGTTTTGTGGATGTTAAAGGTAGGGAGACAACTGTGCCTTCATTAAAAAATTGGATTGTAACTCTTGAAAGTTATTTAAGGCTGTGGAAATTCTTCCAAAAGAAAAACGTGAAAATAATGCGCCAGCGCTATTTTACCTCAGATCCAATGGAAAACTTTTTTGGACAAGTGGCGGGCGTATAATTTCAGAAATAATAACCCGAATTGCCACACCTTCGTCAACACCTTTAGGTCGTTACTAATAACGAGATTTATAAAATTTCACTCAGATACTTTTAATTGTGAAGATGATCCGGCAGACCAGCTGGTTAAACTGAAACAGCTATTTGTACCTTCCGAAAAAGATCGCGCGGTATCTGGGTGAAAGTAATGTAGAACCCCAACAATAGTTTTATATGGTATATAATCAAATTACGTGGTGCCCCGCGAAATTTTAGATTTTTTTGACGTGATTACGTCTTATAAATCGATGAACGCCGGCTGCACGCACGAAAAAGCATGACTCATTGTCAAGTTCCGCCTGAGCTGAACGTGCAAGCAAGAGCGAAAAAGCGATAGAGAGATATCAGCCTGTTTTCTTATGACGTTATCACGTAAAATTGTCGTCCGTAAACCGACTTTACAGACAGCCATTTTTTCTTAGGAATAAGGACCACCCTGATATCTAAGTATGCTCCTTTTGGTAACCTTATTCCTATTGAAGCGTTCTAGATTAGAGTTAATAATATGATCATCCTTTACATTAATTTGAAGTCAAGTTAGGCTTTCATGTTATAGTTATCCTTTTGTGATTCTAAACGATCAAAGTGCCTTTCATTTGCTGGTATATTGTTCAAAACATTTTCATCATAATTTAAGCAAATCACGCAGTTGGTCTCTGGCAGCAATAGTAGTTTCTAAATTATTATTACAATAGATAATATCATCAATATAAGGATAACTTTTGATAATAGATGACGCTAGTGGGTATGATTTTTCATACCTATTTGCTAGCTCATCTATGCAGCGAGTTGCTAAATAACTTGAACTTTTTAAGCCATACGTAACCCTATCTAACCTATAATATACTTGACTGGCTCGTCAGGATTGTCCCCCTACAAAATATTTTGAAGGGTAGTGTACTGAGGATTTATTTAAATGTTTCTGGACATACGCCTAATATCTGCAGTAAATTTATATTTACCTAAGCGGAATAATGAACTTATTTAAAATAATTAGTTTTGAACCACAGGTCCATTGAGTTGCAAATCATTTAGAGAAACCGTCTTGTCTGTTTTCATTGAACCATCAAAAACTGTTCGCAGCCTTGTGGTTTTGCTGTTATTATTAATCATTGCATGATGTGGCAGAAAATACACTGCATGTTTATTCAAATCATACAATTCTATATCAATATAATGACGATAACCAAGAGCTTTTAGAAATTTTTATATTGCATAAATAAATCAGGATAAGCATGCAATCTCTTTTCCAAATTAAAAAAAAAAACTTTTTAAAGCTAAGTGAAATTACTCACCAAGAGTATCGTTCACATCTAATAATTTTAAAGGCAGAGGAACCTCAAACTGATTATTTATTAATTTAACTGAACTTTGAAAAAATATGTTCACAAAGCTCTTGCTCAGATGATTGCTCAGTAAATATTTCTGTAACCTTTTCATTGGTCCAAAACTGGGCAAGTATCTCATTAAGACTTCATTCACATTTTAATACTACTTACTCTATTATATGTCTATTGAGATACCTTGGGTGGCGGATTTCCTCCTAAAATGTGCCTGAAGTATATGTTAAAGATATGTAGCTGTGTGTTACTAGGCTGCTGCAATGGATGCGCAGCATTTTGGGGCAGCACTAATAACTGCTTAAAGCAAGCAGATGCCTTGGCAGATGGATGCTCATACACTGCTTGTTCGATATCAGGGTCTGGAAAAACATCAGCTCCTAATAAAATATGTAAATCACTAGGCACATTAAACTGGTCATATTCCAATATCCCTTTCCTGACCGTCCAAACCAAGCGTGCGTTCAACTTTGAAAAATCCTAGCAGCGTGCTAAATTACTTTTTCGGAACGGGAACGTTCTCACACAATAGTGCGTTGTCAATGAATTTGAATATAGACGAACATTGCGACCTGTGTGAAGTTGTCGACGAGAATGACCTTTTCCAAGATGGCAGCTCACCTGATCGATCGACGCGGTCGAAGTAAGTTATGTTTTTTATTACTTTTAGCCTTTTTTCTGCCATTGTTTTTTGTTTATTTTGTTTTACTAATCACGTATCATACGTAAATGTATAAATTTATTATAAATGTTCGTCGTTTGGTAAAACAAGTGAGCGACTATTCACGAGCGCACGAAAGTCACTTGTCGTCCACTAGTCGACTATCTAATTTATAACTACATACTAGTTTAAATTTTTGTTAGTGCCATTTATTATTTGTATTCATGCAAACTTTTGCATTGATTGCTTTCAGGAGTAGAACTTAACTCGGACTTGGTGTTACGGCTACTTAATGATGGTGAACATTCTGAAATTGAGGGTTTAGATGACGAAGAGCTAGATCTTACCTTTGAACCACGAGCAGTCCGCACCTTGAGCCCAATTATTCAACCAATTGAACAATTGAACCAGTCTGAACAGGTGAACCAGTCTGAGCAAGTTGCTGTCACCAGCTACTGCGGTCCAACACAAGCCACTGTCCGTCGAAAACGCAAGGCGTCTATGAAAATTATAACTAGTCAGGTACCCTCCACTCCACAGGATACAGTCGTCAATCAAAGTGCTCCTTCAACCAGCAGGTCATCGAAGAGCCGTAGTGCTGTTCCTCAAAGAAGGCTGTGGAAGAATATCTCCTTCGACCAACTAGAACATAACTATCCGGAACCTAACCCAGTATTACACATCAAGACCGCTCTTGAATACTTTCAAGACTATTTCCCGGATGTTTCTTTTTTTGAAGAAATGGCGTATTGCACCAACAATTATCATCTAAGGTCTCGTCGTACAGTTTTAAACACCAATGAGATTGAAATCAAAAAGTTGATGGATATTCATTTTGTAATGGGATGTATACCATACCCACGTCTCCACATGTTCTGGAGGCAAGAAATGCAACTGAAATTGATAGCAGATAAAATGCCACGAGATCGTTTTAAGACCCTGTGTTCCAGTCTACATGTGATCCGCAATGAAATACCCCCAGACAACACCAATGTTTTGTGGAAGGTCCAGCCTGTTATAAATCAGGTAAAAAATGCTTGTTACAAATATGAAAGAACCCCCGGATACTATTCGATCGACGAGCAAATGATACCATTCTGCGGTATGTGTCCGAGGGGATTACGTCAAGTAATAAAGTCAAAACCCAGACCCCAAGGCTTGAAAGCTTTCGTAGCTGCCACAAGTGATGGTCTGATGATTGACTTCGAAGTTTATCAAGGAGTTCGAACTGCGTTTGGAGACAAGTCACTAGGCATTGGAGCAGCTGTGATCTTACACCTAGCAAAGACTATACCTCCAGGAAGCTGCGTATACTTCGACCGTTATTTTACATCGGTTCCTTTGTTGGAGCGTTTGACTGAAATGGGTCTGCATGATACAGGAACTGTAATGGCAAATCGAATTCCCGACAGAGGAACCTTTAAATTTAAAGAAGACAGGAAAATGAAACGAGGTGAATCGGAACAGTTCGTTAGTGGCAAAGTAGTCGTAGTAAAATGGATGGATAATAAATCTGTTCTGGTTTCTTCAAACTAAACTTCAGCCGATAATCAGGTGCAAGTTAAGAGATGGCAGAAAAAAGAAAAAGCATTCGTTGATGTGTTTAATGTATTTTATAGTAAACGTGAATACGCAAGCCAAGGGAAAACATGAATGTTAAATTAACAAACACTACATATATTAAGCAATGTTTAGAGATAATTAACACAAAAAGTCCAGAAATATATTATTTTTTAAGTTAATGGTAGAATTATTTAGATACGTGAAAGGTCATCGTAAAATATTTCACGCGCGCGTTATAAGCAGAAACTGCGTAAACAACTTGAGTCATAGAGCACACGGTTTGCTAAACAAAACAACAAGTTACAACTAAAGAGAAATGAATGAGACTGAACTTTTACGCAGATATTATTGCACTTTTTGTCCAGATGTTTTATTATAGGGTTTGATTTTAGACAAATCCTCTTCGGAACGAACAGTGAGAGCAGCTTCGGGGACTTCAGGGCGAACGAGTATAACACCGTGTTTGATCCAAAAGAATCGATGTCCGTTTTGTTTTGCTATCTCGTTTGTTTGACGAAACAATTTCTTGTTCTGTAGCGTAAGATGCTCGTTTATGTATAATTTTTGTGGATTGCCACTCAACTGTAATTCTTCAGATGTTATTCCTTTCTTGAGTCGAGCTGCTGCAATGAAGTTATCACGTAGTATTTGGCTGGAAAGTTTATTATGTTTCTTGACCGTCCGAATTTTGGCGGAACACGATGAATAGTAATGACATCACGAGGCGATAACGGTTGCTTGATTAAATTAGATATATTTTCAAGGGTCGACATTAGATTTTCGCCGCGTTTCTCAGGTAGATTGTTTATCTCAATATTGCGATATTATTGTTACGGGATTTTTGTTCTGCGGTTTCTAACTTTGCCTCTAGGGTGGCAATATGTGTGTGTGTTCGAAACACGAGAAGCAAATTCCTTTGACTTCTCTTCTAGGCAGTCATATTTGTCGCTAATTAACTTGATGGATTGACTTCACGCCTTCAAATTTGGACAAAAATAATGAAAATTTTCGTCTTGCTTTGTCAAGCAATTCTTGAGCATAGATTTTATATTGGCTTGGAAATCTTTGAGTTCGTTACACCAGCCCCCGGGCTGGTATAACGAACTCTGTAACGAACCTTATTGGACGACATCCCTTGGCGAAATGTGATGTAAGGAGGAGGGAACTCGTTCTCTGTTAAGGAACCATCCACACTCATTTCACCGGATGGATCGTCGACTTCGCTTAAATGTTCGTATGTGCTGTTTATGGTAGTCATGTCTAAAGTCCGCAACACTATGTTGTGCCAGAGGTATAGATAAATAGGTTCACACGAACACAAAGGTTGCCGATAACACCGATGCGATGGGTAGTACACACGCACTGTTACACTCGCTAAGTTATCAAAGTCATCGAGCGAGAACGAGACGACCGGTTTGCACCGGAAGACACGACGTAATGGAAATGGAATGGCGTCGATGGCATCAAGTGATCACAAGAGCATTGCAAACGTTTTCAGAGAACAGTTTACGGTCCGGTCGCCACTTGGTCCGGCGAGTAGGGTGCTGAATGCTGATCCGTTCAATAAAATTGTAGGAATAACTTTCCTCGCGAAAGATGTCGCGGAGCCATAAGCCAGATTGTGCGGGGAAAGTACCCTGGGCATGACTCACTCAGCATTGAGCACTTGCAGCACGCCGGGCCGAGCCTGGCAAGAGTTCTTGTAAAGTTCTTCTCGCTGTGTGTGTGCCACTCCTACCTACCGGCTAACTTTTTGAGGACAGTTATAGTGTTAGTGGTTAAAAATAAAACTGGCGACATGGCGGATGAAAACAACTATTGGTCCATATCGCTTGCAACTGTAGTCGCGAAGGTATTTGACGGTGTGCTTAACACGTAGTTAAAAAGGCATGTAACACTTCATGATAACCAGTTTGGTTTTCGACCTAAACTGTCCATAGAGAGTGCAATATTGTGTCTAAAGCACACCGTTAAATATTACACGAAGAGAAAGACCCCGGTATACGCGTGCTTTCACGATTTATTCAGGGCTTTTGACCTCATCTCGTATGTGTTCTCTGGGGGAAGCTGGAGAGTACGGACTTATCAAGGAAACTCATCAGCATACTCCAGTACTGGTAGGAGCACCAGGTCAATAGTGTCCGATGGGCGGGGGCAATGTCGAACCCTTATATTAGCGAATGTGGTAAGGCAAGGCAGTCTGACCTCGCCTACATTGTTCAACCCATATATGAACGAACTGATCGTCTCGCTCAGCAGTCAACATGTCGGGTGCTATGTAGACAGAGTCTGTGTTAACAATATGAGTTATGCCAATGACATGGTGTTGCTGAGCACGGCGATCTGTGGGCTGAGAAACTACTCAGTACGTGTACGGAATACGCGCGTGGTCATGGGTTAAGGTATTATGGGAAGAAAAGCCAATACATGGTTTTTCAGGCCATTGGTGTGTCGAACCCTATGAACATACCGACTGTTCTTCTTGATGGTGTTTCAATAGACCGAGTGGATAAATTTAAATATCTAATTCATCTTCTCACCGAGGATCTAAATGATGATGCTGACATGGAGCGGGAGCGGAAGGCACTGTCGGTGCGAGCCAACATGATAGCTCGCAGGTTTGCGCGTTGTTCTTTTGGCGTGAAGGTCACGCTTTTTAAAGCGTACTGCACCCGTAGCCGTAATACTAGCTGCGCCCCGCGGTTTCACCCGCATAAGTTTCGATCCCCTGGGAATTAGGATTAGTTAAGACATTTAATAAAATGACCTCGAATTAATTTCCTACATTTTTTATATTTATTTATTTGTTGCTGTTGATATAGTGAGTTTAATTCTAATGGCAATATAGCCTATTTTATTCAGTAATAAGCACCACCAGTTTCAGCAATCACTGTCCATTCCAAGGTTGCCTGGACGAGATCGCAGAAAGCGATAAGGTCGCCCATTGTATGTTTATAGTGTTCATTTTTTTTCATGAATTTTCTGGTGTACAATAAAGCATATATAAATAAATAAATAAATGATGATATGCTACAACCTGATAATCCAGATTTCGACAAATTGCAGAAAATCCGTCCAGTGTTGTCATTGATAAGACAGATGCTATTACAAGTACCAAAAGAAGAACACTTGGCAGTTGACGAACAAATCGTGCCCACAATAAAAAACTTTAAAAAAATTACAGCCGTCTTCCAAAACACAAACACTACAAAGCGAAAAAATAACTTTAATTTCGGAAGTCGATGACTTTTGATATGTATTTTATTGAATTTATTGTCACGGCCTTCCGAAATTGAAGTTATTTTTCACTTTGTAGTGTTTTTTGGAAGTCGGTTTTTTTTTTTGAAAAAAGTTTTTTTTTTCAGTTTTTGGTTACAGTACCTACCCCACACGAATCGAAATTTCACCATCTCCCATTTCGGAATAAGCCCCTTTCGAACCTAAAAAGAATTTTGCAAATCCGTCTATGTATGACGAAGTTATGCCCGAACATGCTTAAAAATATATATAAACATGTCGAATTGATAACTTCCTTCTTTTTGAAGTCGTTTAAAAACTCGCAAAAGTAGCCTGAAACAATACAATCCCAAAAAGCCTCACAAATGGGCTACAAAATTCATGTCCTCAGTGGAGATTCAGGGTTTTCTTACGATTTCGACCTGTATGTGACCTGCAAACAAAGTGATAAAGTCCCTGAAAATAATCTAAACCTAGGTTGCAGCAGCAATGTCGTTCTACGACTTTGACAGAAAGTGTAAGCACACATCTAAATTACAAAATATTTTTTGACAATTGGTTCAAAAGCGTGTACCTTATGCATGCACAAGAAAGGAATTTTACCGCTGGGGACCGTTCGGGGTAATAATAGATTTGGAGGAGCTAAAATTCCCACAAAAAAAGAACTGTCCCAACAGGGAAGAGGATCTACCGCAGAACTACATACCACTGTTGATGACACAACTTTGGCTGTGGTGGCGTGGTTAGATAATACAGTGGTTCACTTATTTTCAATCTATGTTGGAGTTAATCCAACAATTGTACCATGAAGTGAGTTGTCCAAAATTGGTACAGCTTAATAACAGGCACATGGGTGGTGTTGACACCTTGGATTCGATGCTCGGGTACTATAGAATTAAAGTGCGTTCCAAGAAATGGTACGTTAGAGTTTTCTTGCACATGATCGACCTGGTCTGTGTTAACCCATGGCTCCTGTGGCGCAGTTGCAACGAAGAAGCATATATGCCACTTCTTGATTTCAAATTGGCTATTGCTGAGATTTTGATCAAAAAAGGTTCCCAGAACTTCACACCAAAAACGCTTTGCAGGCCTGTATTTGTCAGAGATGAACCACCTCAAGCGAAAAAAGAGCAAGCGTGAGATTGAGATGCCTGCAAGAGAAGTCACAGAAGACGGTTTTCATTGTTTTCCCGACCCGACGGAATCAAGACAAAGACGCAGGAACGAACGTGGTGGTCAAACTTTCATTTGTTGTATCAAATGTAAAATGTATTTACGCATAAACAAAAAAAGGAATTGTTTTCTGGAGTATCATACTCCTCTAGATCCAGTAATACTTCAGTAAATCTAGTGGCAGATTGCTGTTATGTTTCAAATTATTTGATTAAGGTCCTATTTTGTTTCCAATAAAGAGGGTATTTGATATGGTTTATTGTTATTGATAAGGCGATGATAAAAGTTGGCCTGATTGCATTTCCCATTGTCTCATTTTTGGAATATTCCATGGAGGTGTGTTGAGATATCTGATTAGGCAGGAAAAATGAAATTTCTAGACTGGAGCTGTAAAATGCGTATGTATTCCGAGAGAACAAAAAAGTGAGAAGAAAATATGTAGGTAGACTTAACTTAACTAATTCACCGTCGCACAAAACGCCTGATGAAGTCTTCAATGCAATCTGTTGCACGAAGTTAGTTAAAAGTATGAATGTCTCTGATAGGTAGTTTCAACATCTAAACATGCCCCCGGGCGTTGAAAGGCAATCTTTCAACCACAATCTTCATTTAACGGCAGTGGGCATATCTTGCTGCATGCACGCCGGATGGGTCCAGTCGCAGTTCTAATTTCGGCCACACGGCTGATTCCGTCACGTCCAGGGTAGACTGCTGAGATCTGGCCTAATCGCCATTTCAATGGTAGCAGATTGTCTTCTTTATTAAAACAAGGCGATCAGTCTCTAAGACCGCCTTTGAAGACCTCCATTTTGTCCGCTGCTGTAGTTCAGAAATATATTCTTTATTCCACCTGGACCAGAAGTGTTAACGTAATGCCTCTATTCTCTCATATCGCTTCAAGTGAGTAACGAAAGCAGTTCCATACGACGACATGGGCAAGGATGTGAGTGTGCGTCCTATCAGGAAGTGTCCAGGTGTCAGCGGCAGGTCATTAGGGTCTGATGACAACGGCGTGAGCGGGCGAGATTTCAAGAGTGCTTCGATTTGAACCAGTGCTGTATTTAGTTCCTCATAGGTTAAATGACAATTTCCCATTACTCTTTTTAAATGAAACTTCACTGATTTGATACCTGCCTCCCAAAGACCACCGAAATGTGGGGCGTAGGGAGGAATAAATATGAAGTCAATTCCTTCAGTGGCCATGTCACCAGACAACGAACTGCTGTTGGCCTTCAAAAATTTGCCGATTTCATTATAAGCACCTACAAACGAGGTTCCGTTGTCCGAATATATGTGCGTAGGTTTACCTCTGCGAGACATAAAACGACGAATTGCTGATAAATAATTTGGACTGGTTAAGTCACCCACCAGCTCAATGTGAACTGCCTTTGTCGTAAAACAAACGAAGAGGACAATGTAGACTTTTACAAGTCTACAACCACGACCTTGTCGAGACGCTGACAGTATAGGTCCAGCGTAATCAACCCCAACACATTCGAATGGATGACCACCAGACGCTACGCGTTGTTCAGGTAAGTTTCCCATAATGGGATTAATCGGTTTAGCTGTAATGCGACTGCAAATCACACAACGATGATAACACCATTTAGCCAGGTTGCGACCACCTATTGGCCAGTAAGTATCTCTTATAGAAGCCAATAGTAGTTGTGGTCCTGCATGCATAAGAGTTTCATGTTTAAATTCGAATAATAGTTTAGAAAATCGATGAGGGGACTGTATAACTAATGGATATTTTTTCTCATATGAAAATAAAGAATTTTGTAAGCGACCACCTACACGAATTAATTTGTTTTCATCTAAAAATACATTAAGCTTGTTCAATGGACTTCCCTTTGGTAAGCACTGATTTTTTATTAATATTTTATATTCGGGAAATGATTCTATTTGAGAGAGTTTCACAATTAAGTTTAATGCATTTTGTAAGTGGTTGTTTTTTACAAATATTAATAAATCGTAACGTATATGCTACTGTGCGTTTAAGTCGAGAAAGGTTTGAAAAACGAGTAAAATCAATTAAAGTTATCGGAGTTTTAGAAGTAGTTTATAAAGAAATTTCAGTTTTGGTTTCTGGTAGCAATTCCACTGCAGTGGTGGGAAACGAAGGCCACTCGGGTGGATCTTGGCTTAAAAAATTAGGTCCCGACCACCACAAATTATTACTCTGAATTTGACTTACATCAGTACCTCGAGATACCAGATCAGCAGGGTTAAGATGCGTGGGAACGTGTCTCCAGTTACAATTATTTGAATTAGTCTTTTCAACTATTTCTGCTACACGATTGAGTACGAATGATTGCAGCTTACTTGGTAACATTTTCAACCACCCCAGCACTATTGTAGAATCACTGCAAAACGTACTACTTTGAATTGGCGCGCCAAGTGACTCAATCGCCTTTCCATATAGCCTGACTCCAACCAAGGCGACGCAGAGCTCGAGCCGAGGAATTGTAGTTGGCTTGATAGGAGCCACTCTACACTTTGCTGTAAGCAAACGCACCATAACTTCATTATTGTTATTTATACTCCTTACATAGATACATGCACCATAAGCGGTTTGTGATGCGTCACAAAATATGTGTAGTTCTATCACCTTCCAAGAATCACAAAAAACTAAACGTGGGATGCGTAAACTATTCAAGATAAATAACCGACTAACAATATCTTTCCATGTCTTAGCGACATCTAGTGGTAAACAGTCATCCCATGATAATTTGTGTAGCCAAAGTTTTTGCATTATTACTTTCATTGGAATTACACACGGGGTTAATAGACCTAGGGGGGCTAATACACCTAGGGGTTCAAATATTTGGGATGTTACTGACAGAACTTCACGCTTTGTCACATTATACGATAGTGACGGTTTACTAACTGAATAACAGAGCTTATCGGAGTCTGTTAGCCAGCTAAGTCCCAATGTTTTACTTGGCTCATTTGAACCAATGTTGAAATTTAATTATGAACTTGTGACTTCATCTGATATAACCAGGGTATTGTTGGACTTCCATTTTCTAATTGGCATGTCAGCGGCAGCCAATTCAGCAGTGACTTTCTGGCGGATATTTATGACGTCAGATATTGTGTCCCCACCTGTTAGTAAGTCATCAACATAAAAATCATGGATTATAATACCAGCAATTTTCTTATCCTTACAATCTAAGCCAACTTGTTTTCAACAACGAGTTGCTAAAAACGGTGCACTTGCTGTTCCATAAGTCACAGTGTCCAATTCATAGGTTTTAATAGACTCTAAAGGGTTCTCATGCCACATTATTCTTTGTAAGTGTCTGTCATCAGGGTGTACGATTACTTGCCGATACATTTTTTCTACATCAGCAGAGTTAAGTTACGGCAAACGAGATTATTATTAAAAAATATTTGTTTGAATTAAAACAATGTTTATTGATTGAAATGTTCTACAAGACTAATTTACAATTATTATATTTCTATTAACTGTACTTATTACTAAAATCTGCAAATCTGCAATTGTGCAGTTTATTAATGACGCACGGGCGCATCCGCTGCATTAGTCAGCGATTACGTTACTTAGGCGATTGCCTAACTCCTCCCTCCTTAAGATGGAAGCGCGTCCCGTAGCTTCCTGCAGCGTCCTCGGTGCGAGGTTGATCCTGTATTGGTCGTCGCTGTTTCCACTGCCAAAGCTTCCATAGAAGGATGGTCGACAGGATGAGGTACAGTCCTAATGTTGACCAACTGGGCCTAGCCATCATAGTCTGCCAATCAATTGTGGGTTCTTGTAAGTTGTCGGCTCGTTCTATCAGTTCGTGAATGCTGTCCAGTGATATATCTTTTCAATTGTAGGTTGAAATGGATGTTCTCCTCTGGAATCACGGCTTTACTGGGAAGTGGTATGATTTCGTCTGCTACGACAGTATTGATGTTTGTCGTTAGTGTTCGGTTAAGTACTTGCATTTGGCAATCACTTGTAATAGTGGCGATGTGTATTCCTGATATCCTCTTGTATTCAGATTTACTTCCACATTTAGTTCTTAGGACTTCTTCTTCTTTCAGGATGATAAGCCACTTGTTGTCTTGGACTTTCTGGATTCTTCCTTGTTTGAGGTCTATCTTGGCTCGTGTGCAGTTTGTGTTTTGGTGTTTCACAAGGGATATTATGCAGTCTTCCGATTTCTCAACAGGCTGGGTGTTCAACGACGTGCAGAGTCGTGTCTCCTGTGTAATCTTTTTGCACTCTTCTTCTAGGTACGAGAACTCGTTGGTGCTCAGTACTAGGTATTTGGATTTAGGAATGATTGCCAGGTTTTGCTTATCGGGAATGGAGTATAGATGGATTAGGTCGTATTGGTCTATATCGATAGAAGGAATATCTAATATAAACGTTAATGTGTGATCTGTACTATAAGCTTTTACACTAATAGACTTCTCTAAGCTATGTATATTGCTAATAGTAATGCTATCCACTGGTCTAAAATTGTATGATTTATGAATAGCTAACATTTCGTTTATAAGAATGTGTGGGGATTCAATGCTTGGATGCATTACTTCTGAGCAAAAGTCATGGCATCTTCTAAAATTACTAACTTGTCCAACAGCAATTGCAGACTGAAATCTATTTGTATATATAAATCTAAAAAGTGCAACCTATTTAGTATAAGATTATTATTAAAAGTGGTATTTCTTAACATTAGACTTAGTTTTTTCTGGTTCTCGTCTAAAAGCTTAATCTGTTTACTATACTTTTCCACTGCATGTTTTGCTATGAATAATGATTGCTTTTGAGACACATTAATTTGATTTACTGAATTTCGTTATCTTGAAATTTCATTTTCGAATTTAATAGCATCTTCATAATCTAAATTGCCTGTTATGGTTTTAACGATTCCATCGTTAAAACCAGGCAATTTAATAAAGCCCAAGCCGTTAATAAAACCACGTCTAAACCTATGGTGCGGTGCAATAAACACTATTTTCTTACCTATTAAATTTAAACTATTATCTATTTGCTTTTTATATGCCCTATTTAATTGCTCATTATTTTCAGCAGCTTTAGTATTGGCATATATAAGTTATAATATAAGTTTTAAAGTCGTTTCGTGTAAATAAGATACGTTATACACGCTGGCCAAACTAAACGTATCTACTTGCTTCAAAATTTGACCTTGTTTTAATAAAAGGATGCCGTTAATGTTATCTACGGGGTTAAAAGTTAGGTTGGCGGTTGCGTAGAGCAGGAAGGTTCCTGTGACGAAGGTCCTGGAACAAGATGTTGTCTTCGTAAAAGTTTGAAATGAACTCTGATGGATTTAGAGTTGGGGTGGCTTCCTATGATTTCGGCAACATTGTTAGGATAAAGGTGAATGATCTTATACGGACCTTTGAATACTGGCTTCGTTTTGTCACTCCTTGTAGTCTTTTCAACCTGCTTGTAAACTGTTTCACCTACCTTAAACGTTATCACGTTTCGGAAAACCGGAAATCAGAAAATCGGAAAATAGAAAATCGGAATCAGGATTCCGATTTTCTATCACTTGCTCTTTATTTTTAGATACGTGAGCTGCTATGCAATCCTGTACTGCTTCTGCATTTTTACGATGGTTAAGGACATAGTCCTGATAGAACTCTTTAGGATAGTATAGTTCTAGTGGATTTCTGGATGCTGTATGGCTAAATAATAAGCTCACGCGGTGTGTAGCCTGTCGTAGAATGAATGGCATTATTGTAGGCAATAATGGCGTACTTCATCAGTAATTGCATAGGGTCATCTTTATTTGTCATTTTCTGAATTCTTATTATTTCAGCAATGGTAGAGTGGAAGCGTTCAATGGGTGAGTTTGAATTCGGATTATAAGGAGTCGTGAAGTGTACGTTAATATCGTGAGAAGCGCATATTTCCTTTATGACGTCATTGTCGAATTTCGTGTCTGAGTCTGTGGTAATTTTCAGAGGTAATCCTAGTATGGAAAATACTTGTAATAAAGCTTCTACGATATGAACGCTGCTTGAAGCATTTAACGGTACAGCCTGAGCAAATTTTGAAAAATTATCTATAATTGTCAAAAACGTCGCACCTCCAGTGGAATATAGATCCATAAACAGGTGTTGAAACGGTTTCGTAGGTGTCTCTGTTAACGTTAGTGGGGGTTTCAAAGGGTTTCTTTCGTATTTGGCTCTTAAACACATGTCGCATTGATTGATGTATCTTTGAATTGACAGTAGCATATTAGGCCAGTGATAATTTCTATGGAGTTGTTTATACGTCTCCTGAATACCTCTATGCGACGATTTGCCTTCGTGATATCTCTTAATGAGTTCTTGTTGCTCCGTTTTGTTTTCAACAAGGGTAACACGTGACGTACATCTTATAAGTTTAGGACCTCTGTCATTGAAAATTGTAGTGTAGACTCTCGAGAAGGCCAAGTACAGATTGTCATCGTAGAAATAGCAGTGGAAAAGGCAGTCTGCTATTGTGTGCTCTTTTAGGAACCTAATGTTTTCTGGTTCCGTATTGTTTATGGGGATGAAAACATCTTTAATAACAGTCCTAGAGTTAGTTGATCTGTTTTCTACTTTATATGTTGAAACCGGGGTAGATCTAATATAAAATTGTTTCCGTTGTTTGTCTATTGCATCGGATAAAATCGGGATGTCGTTGTTTTCATTATAGGGTTGGGTATGATTTGTCGAGACTAATTGGTCAGGGTCGACTGTAACAACGCTCATTGAGTCTGTTCCGTTGTCAGTGTATGGATGATCAGTACTTCTTGCTTCTACGTCGTTATTATTACCAGGGCAGTTACTATTGTCCATAGGTACATCGGTATTATTATTACTAAGTCCGTTATTGTTGTCGTCCCGGTCGTTATTTCTTTCTGCTTGTCTACGAGCGTTCTCAAATATTCTGTTTATAATCTCGTCGTCGTCGTTATCATCAAGATTGACAGCTAGAGAATCTATGCTGTTGTGAAAGATTTTCGCTCTGGATAATGCATCAGCGTTAGTGTTTTGTTTGCCTTTTTTATAAACTACCTTATAGTCGTACTCTGCTAGCTTTAGTTTCCAACGTGTTAACTTTGAGTTGGGGTCTTTAAAGACATCAGCCATGTCAACGGTCTGTGGTCTGTATAGATGGTGAATTTCCGACCGTACAAATAAGGCCTAAAATATTTGATAGCCCAAACTATCCCAAGTAATTCTTTCTCTATTGTCGAGTAACGAGTCTCGGTATCTGATAATGTTCTTGAGGCAAAAGCCACTGGTTTATCAGCACCAACATTACCTTGCGATAAAACTGCACCTAACGCAAAGTCAGATGCGTCTGTTGTCACGATAAATGGTTTGTCAAAGTCAGGGTATTGTAGTATTGGGGCATTAGTCAAAATTTGCTTGCACTAGTTAACTGCGTCTAAAAATTCGTTAGTATGGACAATTTTTGCGTTCTTTTTAAGACAGGCTGTTAACGGTTTTGTGAGCTTCGCGAAATCTTTAATGAATTTTCGGTAATAACCTACTAGTCCTAGGAAAGACTTTGTCTTTTTGTGTTCGTGGTACGGGAAAATTTAAAACAGCTTTTATCTTGTCTTTGTTGGGTTGTAGTCCTTGGTCAGTCAATTCATGTCCTAAAAAAATCACATGTTTTTGTAAAAATTCCGACTTATCTAATTGCACTTTGAGGTTGTGCATTCTGAATCACTGAAGTACTAACTTGAGTTTTTCGTTATGATTCTGAAGTGAGGTGGCTGCAATTATGACGTCATCTAAGTGGGTAAATACGTTATCTATTCCTCTAAGAATATGGTCCATTAGCCGCTGAAAAGTGCTCGGAGCGTTTTTTAACCCAAACGGCATTCTTAGGAACTCATAGTGACCTCTTTCTGTAGTAAACGCAGTTTTTTCTATGTCGTTGTGGTGCATTTCCAACTGATGGTAACCACTTGCTAGATCAAAGGTTGTCAAATATTGTGCGCGCCCTAATCTATCCAGTATGTCGTTGATGTTCGGTAATGGGTACTTGTCTTCAACAATTCTATCATTCAGTCGTCTATAGTCTATAACAAGTGTCTATTTGACCTTCCCTGAAGCGTCGGGTTTTTTTGGAACGATATGGACGGGACAAGACCAGGGTGAAATACTTTCCCTTACAATTCCCTGTTTTAATAAATTATCTATTTGTTTTTTAATTTCTGTACGTTGTTGCGGGGCTTGTCTATAGTTTCTAACAAAAATGGGGGTGTCGTCAGTTAGTCTTAGTTCGTGTTTTACAGTATGTGTGAAAGATAACGGTATGTTTTCAGAATAGAATACGTCACGATATTGATAACAAATTTTGGTAATCTCACGTTTTTCTTCTTCATTCATATGGCTGGTTCTAATTTTCTTTAAGTTTTCGCGAAGTTCTTTGTCAATGTCAGTTTTAGTTTGAAGGGTGTTAATTTTGTGTTTTATTTTGATTTATCAATTGTGGCGGTACAGGCTCAAGCGGTAGGTGATTGTTACTAATTACTTGTTCTTGATCAGTTAAATTAATTATAGATGTTTTGAAAATTCCATTTTTTACCGTTACCACAGCGGCGGGTGACTTGAGTCCTTTAAACCAATTAAAATCGTCGCAGATATAGTTACCGTCCATGTAGTTCGTTTTTACTGTTATAAACTTTTCGCAATTAGGTTCAATTTTGACTCGTTTTACTGGATAATCAAAATAAATTGGTATTTAGGTATTATAAGTTCGCAATAACTTATTTTAATAATCTATGTTACACCCTAATTCTTTTAACAAGTCCATCCCTATTAGTCCTTTATACTTTGGGTCAAAATCGAAGAGTAAAAATTTATGATATATGTCTGTCTTAAACTGTGGGGGTAAAGGTAAAATAGCAACATGTTCATGACGAGTAACAGCATGCGCAGTTTTTACTTGAAATGGCTCGCGCTCGACGCAGTGTTCCAGATTAGTACTGGCTATTACGTCAGGTGATATCATACAACGCGAAGCTCCAGTATCTAATAAAAATTTACCTTGAAAATCTGGCAATTCTATATATGGAAGATGGTCTTTACCTTGGTTGTTGAGATGAACAGTCTTTACTAGCTGTGTTCCAATGGGTCCTCGTTCTGGGGAAAATCCTGATGGCTTGATCCTTCCGCAGGTATCTCCTGAGTGTAGCTGTAGTCTTCGCCATTAAGTTGTGAATTATTATTATGCTCACCATCATAGTAGGCATTGTAGTCAGGGTAACACTGGTCTTGGTTGTCCTGTGTATAAAACATTTCTTCGGGAGCAAAACGCGGTGCTTCTGGCTTGCTTACCGATCTCATGGTGACGTCAGACACTTTTTGTGGCGGGTTCACCTGCTGGCGAGGTATATTCGGCTGAGGTCTAAAATTACCTGAGTTTCTGAAAGTACCAGAACCACTAGGTCTTACGTTACCTGAAACGGGTCTTCCTTGGGGAATGCCTTGACCCCTCTGCTGTCTCTGATCTATGTTCCAGCTATTACGCGGGGGAAAGTTATGATTTTGGGGAACCGTTTGGTTTGGCTTGGGTATTTCTTTCGGTTTATTTTGGATGGAAAGTGCATTAAAACTATTATTGAATCTATTGAATGCCAAACGTGCCTCCTCTTGCTTAGCCGTTACTATAGCTGCTTCAAGAGTCGTATGTTGTGCAATCCGCACGCCAATAGCGACGTGGAAGTCCAAATGGTTAACGTATTGATCTATGACCTCTCATAGTATGATTTATCCGTATGCTTACCTACTACGTTTAAGGTGTCTAAAATTTCCCTTAGTCGTTTACCAAACGTCTCAGCGTCTTCATTTTTATTACGACGCAAACGTGTTTGTTCTTGCATCACCTGTATTTCGTTACGCGGTTCGCCTAATCTACGCGTCAACGCAGCCTTAATTGTTTGCCAGCTATTTACTGTTTCTTCGGAGGCTATTGCACTAATCGCCGCGCCGCTTAATTTGCTTTTAATTAAGCTAACAATAGCAGGATTCACCCTATCTTGTGGATCCAGTAATAGCATCACATTTTCAACTTCTCTAATAAAGTAATTTAATGTTTTAGAATTGCCGTCGTATTTTGGCAACAACTCTGAAACGAACTTGAAAGTCGCTAGATCGATGCTTGCCATAGCCATCGTGATTTAATTGTAAAATAGGAATACAAAAGAAATTAATTCTAATTTTCTTTATTATACTGTTTATATTTTGTATAATACTGCCTACTCTCTAAGAAGTTAGCTTGAAGTTATTTTAATTATGTTACATGAATCACGATTATAGCGAATATGCAACTGAGTAAACAATATCTCAATAGATATTGTTTACTCAGTTGCTCAGTTGTTTGTTGTTGTTGTTTGTTATTTTGCATTTCACAGCAATTCATTCTGTAACAATTTACAGAATGAATTGCTGTGAAATGCAAAATGTATACTGCGATTTTAGCATAAACACCTAAATTAAAATGAATGTATTAGACTCATATAACTAATGTAATTCACCTATAGCGATTTTAGCTTATAAACAAACACACAGGTAACATTTATAAAAATACGGCAGGAAATATAGCATGGGAAACTGGGTATATCACAAGCACTCACCACAGTATCTTCTGCATCTCTAGCCGGGCCTTGTAGAACAGCAGGACTCCCAATTCTCCGGAACTCCCGCAGGTTGCTCGCCTTTGTAGATTCGAATTTGCGATCGCGAAGATAACGATAGATATCGTTCACTCTTACCGAAGAGTTGTATTCGAAGTAGAGTGTCGCGATCCTACCGACTGCGCCAGTTAAGTTACGGCGAACGAGATTATTATTAAAAAATATTTGTTTGAATTAAAACAATGTTTATTGATTGAAATGTTCTACAAGACTAATTTACAATTATTATATTTCTATTAACTGTACTTATTACTAAAATCTGCAAATCTGCAATTGTGCAGTTTATTAATGACGCACAGGCGCATCCGCTGCAATAGTCAGCGAATACGTTACTTAGGCGATTGCCTAACTGCAGACAGAACGTATTTATGTTTTCTGAATCTAAGAAGTAAAGACATTAAGTCGTCTTGTACAAGTGGACCTACCATTTGTAGGTTTTTGGAGGAAATCCCTGAAGAAGTAAGACTACTGGCATTAAACACTACTCTTAATTTTGTGGTTATACTATGTTCGCGTAGAATACCGTGGTGTGGAATAAAATATGCCAGTTTTTTTAAATCAACGGAACACTCAGACATGTGTCCTAATGAAATGTACTCTTTCATGAAATCACAATAAAGCGATTTTAAAGCTGGCTGACTTTGAAATCGACGTTCAATCGAAAAGAGACAATGTTTTGCTTTAGCCAGTGAGTCACCTAGAATAAGGTGCGATTGTTTAAGTGGTATCCTAACACAAAGTTGCTGCGAGGGCACAGGAATTAGGTACTAGCCAGACACAATGTCATTGTCAATGAGATAAGTTTTCTCGTGTTAGTAATAATAGACTGGTTAGGTTACCAACCATTCAACTACCTAAGTTTGACGGAACTTATGACAAGTGGTTAGAATTCCATGACACGTTTTCAAGCTTAATACATTTGGATGACCAAATAAATGACATAAATAAGTTTCATTACCTCCGAGCTTCCTTGGAAGGGACAGCCGCCTTAGTCATACGGGCTATTGAATTCTCGGCAAATAATTATTCCATTGCGTGGAATTCATTATGTGAAAGGTTTGATAATAAACGGCTTCTCATTCATAATCATGTGGCAGCCCTATTTAACATTGAAGTGGTTAATAAAGAATCCTCAGATAATATAAAAAACATAATTGATACTTTAAACAAAAACTTACGTGCTTTAGAATCTTTAGGTGAGCAAGTTAAGTATTTGTTGTAGTCTATGATTAAATAAAATATATTAATTATCTATGGGACGAGGGTATCCGGTCTCTCCCTTGTCAACCTGTGTCAAGTAATCTGGAAGTCTTATAAAATAAATTAAATAATATGGTCCAACGCAGTTTCTTTGAATTACGAGCCATCCCGACCGAACCCCAAACATGGTGTCAGAAGTTGTGTCTAAAGAAAATTAAAAGGAAAAGGTAAAAGTCAAGCAAATCGTAAGTAAAAATTTTTACTACAAGTCACCCAAGTCATCAACATGGCGGACAAAGCGTTCCTTGTACAATTGAAACCGCTTCTCATACAAAATGGCGACAATGCGGCAGAAAAATGGAAAAAATGGAGACTTAGATTTGAAATTTTCAGTGAAGCGAATGATTTAATTAAAGTAACGGATTCGAAAAAGACAGCAATTTTCCTAAATGCAATTGGTGATGACGGAATAGAAATTTTTAATAGTTTTAATATAGATAGAAATACAACAAAGTTAGACGACATCCTAAAGAAATTTGACGAGAAATTCAGTCCTCACATAAATGTAACGGTAGAACGGTATAATTTTTTCACAAGAAACCAAAAAACTGATGAATCGTTGGATGAATACTTGACCACATTGAATAACCTAGCTACCACATGTGAATTTGGTAATCTAAAAGAAGAATTGATCAAGGATATGCTCGTAATAGGCATGATTAGCACACACATAAAAGAAAGACTCTGACAGGAAGAAAATCTTACAGTTGTAAAGGTGATGAAAATAGCAAAAAGTTTAGAATTGTCTCAAGAGATATCAAATAAATTAAACAACCAAGAAATTAAAAAGGAAGTTGTTCAAGGGATCAAAGAGCAAAAACAAAACTATAAAAATAGAAGTCGATCAACCCATCGAAGTAATATGGTACATAGAAACAATAGTCATGGAAGAAAAAATAGTCATGGAAGAAACAATAGTCAGAGAAGAAATCAATCAATCAACAGAAATAAATCATCAGACAGGAACTGTACTAGATGTGGACAAATTCACAAATATAAATGCCCAGCACAGGACATAATTTGCAATAATTGTAAAAAACAAGGTCACTTTGCCAAATTTTGCTTTTTCAGGAAATCAGACCATAAGGTTGGTAATATTTCTTATGAACAGTCAATGTCAAAAGATTTTTCTAATAATTTTGTTATTAATTCAATTCAAAATTCTGAATCCACAAAAAATTGGCAAATAAATGTTTATTGTAATGATTTCAAACTTACATGTCAAATTGATACAGGTGCAGATACAAATGTCATTAGTAAGAAAATGTTAGATAAAAATAAGGCCAGTTCCCACTCAAAAATCAATATTTCAAGAACAAATGATAAAATCTTTTCTTTTTCAGGACAATTAGTGCCAAATTTAGGTACATGTATTCTTAACTGTAAATTTGAAAATGAAATAACCGCAAAACTTTATTTTGTTGTTGTTGAGTGTGAATGTAAAACAATATTAGGATGGAATTCATGTGAAAAATTGGGTATTGTGAAAAGAATATATGGAATTCAACAAAGGTCAGTACAAGAAATTGTTTCTAAATATGCTAAAACATTTGAGGGTCTAGGTTGTCTACCGTACAAAGCTCATCTAGATATTGATAGTAGTGTTACACCTAAAGTCTGTCCAGTCAGGAGAATACCTTATTCATTAGAAAAACGTCTTAAAGAGGAATTAGAATATATGGAAAAATTACAGGTCATAGAAAAAGTTGATAAGCCAACTAAATGGGTAAACTCAATTGTCTTAGTTGAAAAACCTAATGGTAAATTGAGAATATGTCTTGATCCTAGAAACTTAAATGCAGCTATAAAACGTCCTCATTACCCGTACCCAACATTCGATGATCTTAGGTCTAAAGTTGCAGGTGCATCAATTTTTTCAAAATTGGATGCAAGCTCAGGTTATTGGACTATGTTTGGACGAGGAAAGTAGTGACCTCTGTACATTCAACAGTCCATACGGTCGATACAAATTTCTAAGACTGCCATATGGAATTAACTCTAGTGGTGAAATTTTCCATAGGACTATGCAACAATTATTTGGAGATTTACCAGGTATAATTATATTTGTAGATGATATACTTGTTTATGGTTCTACTATTGAAGAGCATAATGAAAGACTAGAATCGTTACTCAGGCGAGCGTCTGAAGTCAATTTGAAGTTCAATAAATCCAAATGTCAATTTGGTATGTCTGAAATTCGCTATGTAGGTCATATTTTCAACAATGAAGGTGTATCACCTGATCAGTCAAAGGTAAAAGCAATTTTAAAAATGCCAAGTCCAAATAATGTCAAAGAACTTCAAAGATTTTTAGGAATGGTCAATTATTTAGGTTCATATATACCAAATCTCGCAGAAAAAACTTCTTTGCTAAGAGAATTGCTCAAAAAACATAATCAGTGGCAATGGTTAGAGCAACATGAAACACAATTTAAAAAATTAAAGTCAATGTTATGTCAATCTCCAGTCTTAGTCCATTACGACATGAAAAAAACGATTAGATTGTCAGTCGATGCATCACAACACGCTGTAGGTGCAGTCATTCTACACGACAAAAATCCGATAGCTTATGCTTCGAAGTCATTAAACAAAAGTCAAATTAATTATGCACAGATTGAAAAAGAACTTTATGCAATAGTATGTGGCTGTAAAAAATTCCACCAATATTTATATGGAAAACCTATTCAAGTTGAAACAGATCACCAACCTCTAGTCACATTATTCAAAAAACCTTTGTCAGAAGTACCAACAAGATTACAACGTATGATGATCACATTACAAGCTTATGATCTTAGTGTGTATTATACAAAAGGTTCAGAGATGTATGTTTCTGATACATTATCTCGTGCTCCAGTCAAAGATGATAATATTAACCAAGAATTAGTCAGTTTAGAAGACTTAGACGCAAATATTAATATTCACATAAACTTGTTAACCTCTAATTTAGCCATTTCTCCAGAAAAACTTGAAAAAATTACAAATCAAACTAAACAAGATTTAGTTTCTCAAAAAATAATAGAATATTATAAAAATGGATGGCCTAAATGTAAAGAACATTGTCATAATTTAACATTACCTTACTGGAACATAAAAGAGGAAATTCATGTAATTAATGATATAATTTTCAAAAACAATTCTGTTATCATACCTAAGTCAATGCGTACAGAAATATTAAATATATTACATGAAGGTCACCAAGGAATTGAAAAAACGAAAAATTTAGCAGGAGGCTTAGTCTATTGGCCAAATATTAAATAGGATATTGAAAATAAAGTTAGACAGTGCGAAATATGTTCAATTTATTCTGCAAATAAATCAAAACAACCAATGTTAACACACGAACAACCTTTGTTTCCTTGGCAGAAATTAGCTACAGACTTATTTGAGTATAAAGATAAAAAATATTTATTGGTAGTAGATTACTATTCTAATTATATTGAAATTGCAAATTTAAATAAAGACAGTCGAACATCTAATGTCGTTGCACACCTAAAATCTATATTTGCACGTCATGGCATTCCAATGCAACTAGTTTCAGACGGAGGCCCGCCATACAACTCCAGTGAGTTTAGGAAATTTTTACAAGAATGGGACATTGAACACATTGTCTCAAGTCCATACTTACCAAGATCCAATGGCTTAGCAGAAGTCTCAGTAAAAATAATAAAAAATATACTAAGGAAAAGTGATGAGTCCAGATCAGATCCTTATTTAGGTCTTTTGCAATATAGAAATACACCAAGACGAAATTTTAGCTCTCCAGTACAGCTTTTAATGTCTAGAACATTAAGATCTCAACTACCTAACAAAATTAGTCACTTACGACCCAAGATTGTAAAGCATACAGAACATAAGTCTAAAGTCTAAAGTCAAAAAACTAAGTCTTATTATGATAAAAACAGTAAAAAATATCCAGATTTTCACATAAATGACCAAATATACTTTAAGAAAAATCCTAAAGATATTATATGGACAGAAGGTACTATTGTGTCAAAAACCAAATATCCAAGATCATTTATTGTCAAAGATTGTAATAATACTACTTACCGTAGGAATAGTCAACATATTCGTTTTAATTACAAGTCAAAAAGTCAAATGTCAAGTCAGAAAAATATTTCTCAAAATAATAACAAAAAAGTCAATTTTAAGGTCAGTCCTAAGACTAGTCAACTAAATAATAAACTAAATAAGTCAAAAGTTTTAGAAGAGGAGGATGATAGTTATATATTCATCTCCACTTATCATGAACCAAGTCCAGAGTCAAGTCAAAGTCATGAACTGAGCTATGATTCAGATTCATTTTTATCAATAGAGTCAAATCACTCTGGTCAGTCTGAAAAACAATCTCAAAATATAATAAAATCAAAGTCACTTAAACCTATAAATGTTGATGATTATTCTCAGTCTGAAATTCAGTCAGATAACATAATAAAGTCACCTAGTCAGTCAGAAAACATAATAAAGTCACCTATATTTGTTAATGTCGATGAAACAATAGTTTCACCTGAAAGTCTACATGATTATAACGAATTTGATATCGAAAGTCCAATGTCTTCTCAATATAGAAACTTTGAGAACTTACTTCAAAGTCCAAGTGAATTAAGTATACCAAGTAGTGGAGAACAGTCCCCTTTACCATGTAATGATGAAACTGTAAATGCTGAAAGACAATATAGTTCTAGGGGAAGATTGTTAAAGAAAACACAAAGACTTAATTTGTAATGTTTAATGTTTAGAACATAAGATAATTTCACAAGAATATTGACATACTGTAATTCAATTGTAAATTGTAACTTTTATTGTAATGTTGACATGCACTCACTAATTCATAATAAGATATTATTGTATAACTATATTTATAATGATTTTAATACGATTGACTATAATTTTTCAATGTAAATTGTTATTGTTTGTGTAACGTAACTTTGTTTAGCAAAGTAGGGTTATGTTTATATTATGTCACTTGTCAAATAGTTGTCAATGTCTATGTCAATGTCAGTCTGACAGCCTTCTTTTAAAAAGGGGCATGTTGTAGTCTATGATTAAATAAAATATATTAATTATCTATGGGACGAGGGTATCCGGTCTCTCCCTTGTCAACCTGTGTCAAGTAATCTGGAAGTCTTATAAAATCAATTAAATAATATAGTCCAACGCAGTTTCTTTGAATTACGAGCCATCCCGACCGAACCCCAAACAGTATTGGGATACGTTAATAATTTATATAGCTACCCACAAGCTGGATTCAAGGACTTATCGACAATGGGAGGAAGAAAAAGGTCATATAGATAAAGATAAAACAATCACATTAGAAATATTTCTTGAGAAATCGTGCAGTTTTGCTTGAAACCTTAGATTTGTCTCGCAATCAGGCCAATAATAATAGCGGTCCTAAATCTAACAAGCATAATACAATGATATCGGTAAGCAGTGAAACACCACCACAGAAAAGTAAAATGAATACCAGTGCCTCATCGGTGTCATGCCCGCATTGTAATGATAAACATAATTTACTCAACTGTCCACAGTTTCTCGGTCTCACGAACGAAAAACGACTCGAGAGTCTGCCTCAATGGGTGTTTCATAATTCTGAAGCATTCGTTATTTTTCTTTGTATCTATTATCTTAATTAATGGTAACAATGTTTTAATCGCGCCTAGAGGTATGTTATGACGGATACATTGAGTGGACCATCTTTGTAAGACGACTAAAATGTCACGGTGTATATGACGGAGTTGTGCCCGAACATACATAAAAAATACATTCGAATTGATAACCTCCTTCTTTTTGAAGTCGGTTAAAAAGCCTCTTGTCAGTCCGCTGTATTTGAGATGAACGTTTAGTCCGTGACA
Source organism: Polymixis lichenea (assembly GCA_949091785.1). Lineage (NCBI taxonomy): Eukaryota > Metazoa > Arthropoda > Insecta > Lepidoptera > Noctuidae > Polymixis > Polymixis lichenea. The sequence continues at coordinate 18,185,118 of OX420931.1, read as the reverse complement.
CGATCTTGTTACCAAAATCATAAGGTTGAACTTAGTTAACTTTAACATTACCTATACCTACCGAAGTTTGGTTTTACATGCAAGTCCAAACTTATTGCGCAAGGAATAAGATACGATTTCTAGGGTTATGAATTTTCAAATAAAATTCAAATCTATGCATCATTATCGTTACTTCATTACATTCTAAATATTTTATAAGCAAATGAGAATATGAGTTTCTTTGTTTGTTACGAACCATCATGGGTTCCCATAGGAGGTTCCTATGCGGCTACACCCAAATTCTCATGAGAATACGTATTCTCATAAGAATAATTATTCTCATGAGAATACTTATTCCTACGAGACCTCAGGTGAAGCCGCATAAAATGCGAAAGTGAGTGTTTATTTGTTACGCTTTCAGATTTTACGCAGTGGCGTAGCTAGCCGTTATGGGGCATATAGAAATATCTTGGCGAGGTGTTTTGCAAAAAGGACGGTGACGTTTTGTTAAGTAAATGAATATACCGTCGGGGTCCCGTATAATAGATACGACGGTAGCTAGAGCAACCCCCCTGCTTCTAGCGCCTTAACTACACCACCGATCATCATGGAATTTTGCATACCTACCTATCATCATAATCAGCCTTTAATGATCCCACTACTGAGACACAGGCCTCATCTCGGTGAGATCCAACCTACCTATCAGAAAAGGACAAGGGATAGGTTCTTACGGGAACGCGTGTGAAACCGCAGGAAAAGTATAAAAATAAAATGCGGAATAACAATCTTAATCTTTTTATTTTTAAACATTAATATAATTTAAAAATTAAAAACAAATCCTTCACCTACTCTAAAATATAGTTACAACAAAATTTATGAAACCAAACTATACGAGTAGGTATACAATAGATTAAAAACAAGTTGATAATAATTTTTTTTACAAGCTTATGTTTTTATTGATTTGTAACAGATTAAATAAACAGTCTTTAATGAATGCCAAGCTACATAAAATGTTGGCGCAAAACAAATGTAAAATGTTACCTATATCTACTCCATTTGAAATAAGATTAGGCATTTAAACAAACCTTTTTTTACAGTCGATTCAACCGATTCTGACTCTTATTTCGTAGGCATAAGGATGGCATAAGAAACAAAAAAGTGGTTACAACAGTGTTTTTCTGTTCTAATTAAAATATAAATTATCATATACGCGAGTGTAGCCCGTAGTATAATTGTATATATGATTAAATTGAATGAGAGCCCGCCACGACACCACCGTCTAACGAACAGCGAGACCTCGCCCTGCACGCGCCGCCTGCACCTCCGTGGGAACAGCGCAGTGTTAATCATTGGTGTCTCGCTCTCTCCAAGACCCTGCTGATTGTTGTTTGCAACTTGTATCATTGAGGACTGCAAGGATATTGCTGATCTACACAAAAATGCTATCTCGCTTCTCTGCCAAAATATTCGAAGCATTATTAAAAACTTCGATGGCTTGACAATGCTTTTGGAAAGAAGCAATACATCCTGGGATTTCGTAATTCTTACGGAATGTTGGCTTTACAACTCTCCTCCCCTTCCTTCAATCCATGACTTTACCTGCGTCACTACCAATCAACATGTTCCCAGAATGAGAGTGTGGTGGTGTTCTTCCGTTCCCACCTTCAAGTTTTTTTCGGAGCCCTTGGTTCAGGATGCCGTTTGTTGTTAATTCTCAACAGCGGTATCACCGCTTTGATTGCAAACTATCGCCCGCCTGCGGTTCGAAATGTCACCGCTTTTGAGGATTCTTTGGATGTAGTACTAAAATCAGTATCTTCCTACAAAAATATAATCGTAACCGGTGACATTTATGTTTAAACATCTCCGATGCCAATAATGACTCACGTGCAACTGAATATCTGACAATGCTCGCCTATCACGGTATGCTACTAGCACATACTCTTCTTACACGACAAAGTAACACCTGTCTCGACTACCTTATTTTAAAAACGAGAAGAGCTGCTTTTTGTTTTATCGCCAACACTTCGGTCACTGATCATGCCACTTCACTGAAAAAAGCTAGACAGACCCGGGTTTTGGATTTCGACAGAATTTAAGTTGACCTACAAGAGACCGATTTTAGTTCCGTCTATAGCTCCCCAGATGTTAATGAAGCAACTGACTTCTTTATTAACATCCTTAACCTCATCATTGTCCAAAATCATATTCTGAAAGTTGTGTCCAATCGTAAAAGGCTATATAAGCCATGGATGTCACCAGGGCTCCTTAGATGCCTACGAAAACGAGACCATATGCATTTGAAATTTTTTTAAAATCCTGAAAATTAAATACTTCAAATAACTTTTAAAAGATACAGGAATTATTGCTCTAAGATACTTAAAACTATTAAAACTAATTATAATAAAGCCCTTATAATTAACATACAAAATAATAATAAAAAACTCTGGGATACCATAAAGTCTAAACACATGCTAACGCTCTTCTGTCACCCTCCGAACCAGAGCGCTCTGTAAATGAAGTGAACTCATATTTCGCTAACATTAGACGTAGGTTTTTTTTTCGGGGTGGGAAATCATTAAATGACTTCTCCCGCTCTGGATGGAGCAGGAGGGCGTGTCAGACTTTTACTGACTAAAACCCACCCGTGTTCCCTCTATCTCTTTCGAGCAACCCACACCCCTGGCAGGCATCGGCCCTTGCGGACCCTACCAGTTGTTGCTGACATCTCTTTGAGGCGCGCGTGGAACACAACGCGCCGTCGACCCGGGCCTGGTCCTTACCGGATAGCGAGCTACCCATTACTCGCCGTCCGCAAGCCCGCGCCTGCGGTGGCCGGGAATAAGCCTGGGATTCCCGACGCCCAGGGCGTCTCCTGCGGAGGATACGGCCGTGAGGGCGCATGTACTGCCTCTCCCTCACATGCGCCGCCTCCCTCTTTGCGAGCATCACTGCTGCGCTGAAGGAAGCGATGGCTACCCATGCACTCTCGCTCCCTACCATGGCCTGGACCAGGGCCGGACGCGAGAGATCACCTCCATGAGGACACCGCAGTGCTCCGCTCAAACCGGGCAGACCTCCACCGTGTCCTCAGGGCGATCTTCACAATGGAAACGCCCGGGCGTTTCCTCCCGCCTCATCATTGTCCAAAATTCTATTCTGAAAGTTGTGCCCAATCGTAAAAGGCTATGTAAGCCAAAGGTGACACCAGGGCTCCTTAGATGCCTACGAAAACGACACCACATGCATTTGAAATTTTAAAAAAATCCCGAAAATGAAATACTTCAAATAACTTTTAAAAGATACAGGAATTATTGCTCTAATCCCCGGTTTCTGAATTGAGAATTTGAATTTGAGAACGTCTAAATCTGTGCTTAAGTATAACTTAAACATTTTTTAGTTTCTGAATTAAGTTTTTTTTTAAACTCTAATCAAGATTTGAGTATTAGAACATCATTTACTCAAATTTGACAGAAAGCATGCTTAACTCATGATTAAGGACGTCAGTTGCGTTTCTGAACTAGAAAAAAACGTGTTTGACAATACTCAAAGCTTTATCAACGTCAAGTTAAGCAGTTGAAAGTTGACACACCAATTTCAGCTACTCAAACTGTAATCAGTTTTAGTAACTAGTGATTTTATAATTGATTTTGATCATAATGAGTGACGACGATACTTCCCTGTCGTCTTTGGAGATGCGTCAACGCAGACAACCACGCAGAAGAATAGCAGGACATCGACCTAACTTCTTCATCACGCTATGCGACGAACAATTTAAGAGTCGTTTTCGCTTTACAAAGGAGTCGGTTAGGTTTATTTTTAACAAAATAAAGCCTAAACTGACTTGCCCAATCTAGGAGGGCCAAACGCCTCCTGCCGGAGGCTCTACGCGGGGGTCGTGCGGGCCATGGCCCTATACGGGGCGCCGGTGTGGGCGCCTACATTGAGGCGCCAACCAGCACGCCGGTTGAAGGCGGCCCATAGGGTCATGGCCATCCGGATGATCCGGGGATACCGCACGATCTCCGGTGAGGCGCCGGGCCTCCTTGCCGGATTACCGCCATGGGATCTGGAGGCAAACGTCCTCGCGCTCACTTGGGAGTGGCGCGAGGAGGCCAAACGCCGGGGCGTAACTCCGCTGCCGCGGGAAATCGCGGCACGGCAGACAGAGCTCCGGCAGGATCTCATGGCGACGTGGAAAGTGCGATTGTCGCAACCCAGTGCTGGGCACGCCGCGATTGCGGCGGTAAGTCCCCTCTTTGAGGAGTGGCTTGAGAGGCGGCATGGCGTCCTCACCTTCCGCCTGACACAGGTCCTCACCGGACATGGCTGTTTCGGGAGGTTAGAAACGCCCGGGTGTTTCCATTGCGAAGATCGCCAAGAGGACACGGTGGAGCATACGGTGGAGGTCTGCCCAGCTTGGGCGGAGCAACGCCGTGTCCTCGTGGAGGTGATCGGCGGCGGCGATCTCTCGCGTCCGACCCTGGTCCAGGCCATGGTACGGAGCAAGAGGGCATGGCTGGCAGTCGCCTCCTTCAGCGAAGCAGTTATGCTCGCAAAGAGGGAGGCGGCGCACGTGAGGGAGATGCAATACATGCGCCCTCACAGCCGTGGCCTTCGCAGGAGACGCCCTGGGCGTCGGGAATCCCAGGCTGATTCCCGGCCACCGTAGGCACGGGCTTGCGGACGGCGAGTAATGGGTAGCTCGCTGTCCGGTAAGGACCAAGCCCGGGTCGACGGCGCGTTGTGTTCCACGCGCGCCTCAAAGAGATGTCAGCAGCAACAGATGGGGTCCGCAAGAGCCGATGCCTGCCGGGGGTGCGGGTTGTTCGAAAGAGATACCGCCGCCCCTGGCACACAGGCAACTGAGGGAACACGGGTGGGTTTTAGCCAGTAAAAGTCTGACACGCCCTCCCGCTCCACCCAGAGCGGGAGAAGTTATTTGATGATTTCCCACCCAGAAAAAAAAAAAAAAAAAAAAAACTGACTTGTCGTATTCAACGGCGGGACTGCATTTCTCCCATGTTGCAGCTACTAATAGCACTTAGGTTTTACGCGACTGGTAGCTTTCAAGCTGTTGTGGGAGACACCGTGAATGTTAGCAAGGCGACAGTGTGCCGCGTGGTAGATAGGGTGACTAGTGCGATAATATTATTGAGACCGCAATATGTTCGTATGCCGACTGCACAGGACAGACCATCAGTGGCGGCGCGAATTTTTGTGGCGGCGTGAATGTAAATCTGAGGAACTCTAAATATAAAGAAAAATATTGCAACATAAAATCATCAAAACCCCCGTAGATCAAAATTGACTATTACTTCTTACAATGAATTTTCAGCAAAACTCAATCAACTCAAAATAAATAAGGAAACTTACTCAATAAATTTCGTGTAAACTCCTGCAACTCAAAATCTGCCACTATTCAAACGTGTGTCACTTACGCCAACCAGAACACAACTAAAAATGGCGGACTAGTGCTCACCCCTTTCGGGGCAGTCATTTAAGTAAAGCAGCATTTAGCGCCATCTTTTAACAGCGGTTGAAGGTACAGTTACGCGAGTTATATTGATGGATAGGTATTCGAGTCAGGAATTCAATAAAGCCACTAACTCGAAACTCGTACTTTTTGAGTTAGTGAGGTTTTTATCTAGGGGTGCGATATCTATACTTTGAGACAACTGCAGGTTTCATTAGATAAACTAATCGGTTTTTGTGGAGACAAATACTAATACCAACTTTGGAGGGCTTGAACGACATGGCCAATGCAATGTTTTTCATAAAATAAATGAAGAACTCCGAAAACATTTAGTAAAAGGTATTGGGTGCCCAGCCCATATTCTGCACAATACTGTTTTGAGTGAAGCTGGAATTTTATGTGTGTGTTTTGTATATTATTTTTCCTTAAATACTGTTAGGACTGATAAGCTAAAGGAGTTTTGAGCTTATGTTGATATAAATCATCAAAATTTACTGTCGCACTCAAGAATAAGATGGCTTTCGCTGATGCCCGCCGTGGAGGATCCTGAAACTTTGGACTCCACTAAATACTATTTTAACGCTGAAGACAGAGAGAGACCAACTAAAATTATTGCAGATTTTTTTTTAAAGTCCGATCAGTGAAATTTATTTCCTATTTATACAATCCAATCTGAATTTGTTTCAAAAAAATATAAGAAGCGTTGAGAAGAACGAAGAAGTGTCAATAATAGAAATAAAGCAAATATTACAGGAAACACAAAATTCACTGACAGAAAGGAAGTCTGCCAACTTTATAGGCATGCAAACTAAAGTACATCTGAACATATTAAAAAATGCGAATCCTTCGCTTGAAATAATAGCTTCCATCATGAAGTTTGTGGAAGAGACAGTAGCGTTTTTATAATACTGCATTTGAGTATCTGCAAAAGTGGTCCGTTTCATTTGATAAATATAAAGTATTTGATTGGATGATGCTATTTGAAATCCCGGAATGGACAGCAGACGAAAACACTATTTTATACCTAAATTAAAATGGTGTGGAGATGTTGGGTCACAGTTTCTTACAACAATATATGTATCTACAAAACTTTTTGAGGTCAAAGTTGACACGGAAGAATGGAAGGTCAAAAATTCGGTAGACGAGAAATGGATTTACTTTTTAATGAAACGGAAGATCCTGATATTAAAGGTTCACCCTTGTTTGATAGAACAACGTTTGATATAATATTACTAAATCGAATTTTAGTTGCAATAAAGTCATTTCGAAGAATTATTCATTTGACCGAATAATTCATTGGTAAATTTTTATTTAGCGTAATTATTTATTTGAACTAATTTCATTTGAAAATTCGTTTCTGTCACGGCTCCGGCGCTGCGGGGCTACGGCGGTCCCTCGCGAGCTTATCGTTGCAGATGGTTTAACACTCACCACCCGCTCCTCAGCTCGCGGGCCGCCTCGCCCCTCCGCGCCTACGCGATTCTAAATTACACTCTAGGGGTAGGGCAGACAAGACTGCGTGGAGTCGGATTTATAGCGATTCGTTTCTGTCAACCTGAAGAACCTAGTTTTTTTTTTCACAGTAATTATACAAATTTGGGGTTGCGAAAGGATTCAGTGTTGCGTTGCGTTGCGTTGTGTCGTGTTGCGTCGCGTCAACCGGTGCGAGTACGAGGGACGGTTCGCGTACTAAATGTGTCTGTCTAACTAATTATTACGTACGCCTACATACACAACAAGCCATGGGCAAGAGGAGAGGATTTCCTTTATTCGATAGTATAAATTTCGGGAACAGCGATATTAAAATAATGCTTCTTCGGTAATATTGTCTGAACATTATACCTTTTGATCATTAGCGCAAATGTTGTTATAGCAAATAAATATTCGATGAACTGAAAATTCTGTCAAACGATATTATACAAAGTGATGATTTTCTTAAACGTTGTTCGATTTAGTAATATTATATCAAACGTTGTTCTATCAAACAAGGGTGAACCGATATTAAATGGCAAATGCACAAATTATGCCAATATTTGTTTGTGATACCTGGCCACAACGCCACTATGGAAAGAGTATTTTCATTAATGTCGAGCCAGAGGACCTATGAAAGAAATCGCCTGCTGCCGGAGACTGTGGAGTCGATATTACAGAGTCAGGTTTACTTCAATATGACTTTCATGGAGTTTTCAACAACTACCCAAAAAGTAGTCTTTCAATAGAATTTGTATTTTTTTATAAATAAAATATTCATAATTTAAAAAAATCTATGCATCCCGACACGAGCCTTGCCAAATATGGCAACCCTAACAATAACACACTGACTACAAGCTTTGATCTGCAAAAGGTGCTAACCACACTTCATGGAGATAGCATGTTACTAGGATATTCCAGAAAATATGCAGTATTCAGTTTCACTTTGTACGAAAGTGGGACTCAAAATGAATATTACTATGTATGAGGAGAGTGTCATGCGAAACGAGCCAGCCAAGAAATTGGTACTTGTTTATAAAAATACTTTCAAAAAGTTGATACAAGAAAGGTGAAACATTTGATTCTTTACTGTGATTCTTGCCAGGGACAAAACAAGAACTAGATAGTCTTGTCAGCTCCTCAAGTAATCTAAAAGCTTAGACACTATACAAGCAATTTTTTTTCTACCCGGACGGACATACGTACATGCCCGTAGATTCAATGCATGCAACAATTGAAAAGGAAGTTCAAAGCTCACGGTATGGAGCCCCTCCCAATGGTGTTTCGTGGAGTGGTGTTAATGTAAGATACATTTCCTTTGCACGAAAACGTCTTCGACCCTACCAAGTCAATATTTTGGAACATGAAGACTTCATCAACTTGGAAGCACTTGCATCCAAAACATTTACAAAAGAAACACTAAAAAAAATTCGAACAAATCGGGATTGCGACATTTAAAAAAAGAAGTACAAATTAAGTACTCAATGTGTGAAGACGCACTCTATGACCTGCGTCATTGCTCATTTCTTTCGCGAATTTTGTTTGACGTGAAGTGAATATTGTTGTTACAAAAGTAAAAGTGTTTTATTGGAAGGGTTGAAAGATATCTTGCAAAAAATAAGGTAAGTGGATTGGTCAGTTCAATATTCTTTTTTGTAATAAACAATAGCAAATAAACGCAAAACCTGAAGACATATCTTGCAGAATCGATCGATAACTGACTGAAAAGCATCATTTAAGTAACATAAAGAAATTCGCAAACTTTTCAATGATTCTTTAATATAAAACAAAGGTATAGGTACCCAAACCCGGTTATAATTAAAAATAAAAATACAGTACTTTTCGGTTATATTTTTGGTACATACAATATGAAAAAGTATCGTGTAGTTTCTAAATTTAATTTTGTTAAGAGATACCGCTTTTGACGGAAACTAATTTAAATAACTACACCAAATTGCTTAAAGTTATAAAAATATTATAAAATATATTGTATCTTTATCTTTAGTACCATTCAAACTAGGTTTTTTACGTATGTTATAATTTTGAAGAAAAAGATTTATTACAATTGGCGGCTGTCAAGAGACCACCCTCATATAACTAACGTGTCTGCGCAAGCCTGGCCTTTTGATGACTATTTGTTGACACATAATTGATTATGACATAGTTATTATTTGTGTCCTACAAATAAATATATTTAGAATTCATGACATCGATGATGCCTGCCTAATAATTGAAAATATTTTTTACAGTACCTGTACTTGTACCAAAAAACAGAAAAATGCCTCGAGAATTTCATACATCTAAGAGAAAAAGTGGGTTTCAGCAAAGAAAAGCCAAACAGGCTAAAATTGATGTAGTTCAGAGCATGTCTGGATCCATTTTTAAATATATTACAAAAACTGATGACAGTCAAAGTTCATCAAAAGAAATTGATTCTCGCATCGATGTAAGGACTTCAGATAATATAAGCTAATGCTCATCTTCAGAAAGCAACAATGGCAATACAGAATAAATGATGATAAACTCTGCAGAAGAAGAATCACGAATAAATAATAGAAATGATAGTGATAATACGGTTAATGCTTCTACTTCCGAAGATAGTATTTGCATGGACGAAATACTTCAGGACTTGAGAGATGTCTCACTTTGGAGTTTAGCGGTTCCTGATAATGTTCACATTGAGATCATAAAAAAGGAAGTGAACATTTTCAAAACTGAGAAGGACCGTTTATCACTGTACTCAGGCACGGGTTAAAAATAAAAGGTGATGTTCGCCATCTTTCAAAAGACTGGTTTTATAAAGTGATGCCTAATGGCGAAAAAATTCTGTGGTCTTGGATGCAATAACTAACAACCTACACAGCTTCTGCTGTCGTTTATTTGCTGTCACCATTATTAGTAATACAAAAACCTTTGAAACTGAATTCCAGAAGTGGTGGAAATTAAATTCCAAAATACCCGACCATGAGGCTTCAAGTGAACACCTGGAGAATTTTGAAAAGTGGAAAACTTTGGAAATGAGGTTAAAATTGAATAAGACAATAGATGACGCAGCCTTGCAGTTAATGGATACTGAAAAATAGAAATGGAAGCATCTCTTATCTAGATTATTGGATATAACTTTGTTTCTGGCTAAATAAAACTTAGCATTTCGAGGACATGATGAAGGACCAGGCTCTTCAAATAAAGGTTATTTCTTAGAATTAGTCATATTACTGTCAAAGTATGATGTAATGTTGAAAGAACACATCTTGAACTTGGAGCATGGTAAATCCCAAAAGTGTCATATTTGTCGCTAGAAATACAAAATAAATTTATAAATATCTTACAGCCATACTCAGAGACGCCTAACGGTTACTTAAGGGGCTACTTAGTAAAAATTAAAAAAAGTTCACTCCCAGAGTCAGTTAACGGTTCATTAGTGGCCCTTAGTGAAAATTAAAGTTTAGTACAGCAAGACCTTTACTTAACTTGTTAACGATTGATTTTGTGACATTTACGTTTGAGGTTTTATTTTTATTTTTACCAGTGAATTCACTTTTGCATTTATTTAATAGCAATGTCTGATTTAGCAGACTTCATTGAGTTTGTGGACTATGCCAGAAGATTTAGAGAAGTAGGACTGAGGCGGTATTTACTAGATTATTCTGATCCCTTTACTAAATACTCTATTCAAGAATTCCATGCACGTTATAGATTTACTCCTGAATCTGTAAAAAGTGTAATATTACCGTTGCTGGCATCCGACCTCAGGAAACCAACGAAAAGAGGATTACCATTTGCACCAGAAATAATTTTGCTAATAACATTACGCTACTTCGCTACAGGGAGTTTTCAGGTTAGTAGTTTAGGTACTGAACTGTGTTGTATATAAATAAATTATTGTACTTGGGTTTTATTGGAGTTTGGTAGGTATTATTAGAAGTATGTACCTACCTACCTAATATGTGGCTGTACATTTTTTTTGCAGAAATTGGATGGAGATGTAATGAATATCTGTCAGCAATCAGTTTCACGAATCGAATGTAGAGTCTCTACATTGATAGCATACAAAATGAAAGACTTCGTTAAATTACCTTCTACGGTAGAAGAAATTAACACAGTGAAGTAAGGCCATTTGTTTATTATAATTTATCTGTACCTACTAAGTTCTTTATGAAGGCTTTCTTAATAATTATGTACCTATGGTGTTTTTGTTGCAGGAAAAAGTTTTATGAAGTAGCTCATTTTCCTGGAGTGATTGGCTGTATCGACTGTACCCACATTAGAATACGAAGCCCCGGAGGAATTACTTCAGAGGTTTATAGAAATAGGAAAGGGTATTTTTGTATCAATGTCCAGGCAGTCACAGGGCCAAACGTAGAATTTTATGATTTAGTAGCCCGGTGGCCTGGCAGTACGCATGATAGCTTTATTTACAATAGCAGTGCTATTAAGCAAAGACTTAATACTGGGGTACTACAAGGGATAATTTTAGGAGACAGTGGGTATGCAGTAAGCAATGTGCTTCTAACACCATTTTTATCACCCAATTCAACTCCCCAAGAAGCATACAACAGAAGCCAATTTAAAACCAGAAATACTGTAGAAAGATGTTTTGGTATTTGGAAAAGAAGATTTCCTTGTCTTCAAGTAGGAATGGGTATTAAGGTGGATACAATTGTGGCTGTCATATGTGCATGTGCAACACTGCATAACATAGCATTATTGGTAGACGAATTGGTGCCATTGAACTGGGATGACTTTGATATTCATGATGATGTTGTTAATGTGGCTCAATAAAAACTCCAACAGCAATGGTTTTACAGTGCGACAAGCCTTGGTTGAAAGGTTTTTTAATTAAATATTGTTTCTTTTTATAATTTTTTTATAAATAAAAATGCATAAATTAATCAAATAATAATACTTTTATTTTATGTTCCACCAAAAAGCGTCAAATTAGTTAGGATAACTGTTTTTCAATTGATTTTTTAATTCTTCTAATTCTATGTTAGCTTTTGCTAACAATGCTTTGCTTCTGTCTTCCTCCAATAATGCTGTTTTTTTTTAATTTGTTCAACTTCTAACTGTAAAGAAAAATGTAAACATGGTTTACAATAAACGTAGTAATAAACCATTAGATTGTTTGATGGAATTCATAGTTTAGTAGGTACCTGTGTTTTCAATATTTGCATTTCTATTGTTTTCTTATTTTCTAAAAACTTTATTCGCATCACAGCTTCACGACGAATGTAGTCTGTAGGTCTACGCATTTGATCTCTGGGCTTGATTGCTGAAGTTATGCCAGTGCAATCTGAAATATAAATAACAGCAACTTTATAGTATAAAGATATTAAAATAATTTTATTTTAGCACAACAATAATAATACCTGTGTGAAATTTGGTATCTTCAATTTGGGTGCCGTTCATTTCATAACAGTTCTGGACCTCAATATTGTTTTCAATCGTTTTTTGTTCTATGTCTGATATATCTGGTTAAAAAAGTAAACTTAGTTATTAGTAAATTTCTTAAATGCTTAGCATATATATAGGTAGGTACATAATATTTTTTGTATGGATGAACAAAATATTTCAGTAAATTCAATTACATACCTAAGGTGTCAATCAATACAGGTGTGTTATTACTTTCTAAGAAGTCCAGTTCTTGACCGTTATCAATGGCTCTATCTAAAATGGCGCCATCACCATCAAATGCATTGTTGATCTCGTTGATCATCACAGGTGCAGCCTGATAAATAAAAATATTAATTTAGAAGACAGTACATAATAATCAGATAATTTTGAAAAGTTTCTGTAAGCGTAGAATTTATGTACGCAATATTTAAAATGAGCAAAGCCACAAAATGGTTACTGAACAATTCAGAAGATATTGTGCTACCAACCTCTTCAACCATACTTATTATGGCTCCATGTTGTGGTGATAGTGGCGGTGCATGTGGTCCCCCTCCAGTTCTTAATAAGTTACCCCTTTCTGTTGCCCGAGTTTTACGTGTAAATGCTTTCATGTTGTCCCATGCCCTTTTTAAGGTTATATATAGTCTCACGCTAAAATAAACAGTATGAAAAATATTATTAGCAAATCATTCATCATCATCATCTGACTAGAGTTTTTGACACTGAATATATTTCATCAATGACAGTAGTCTTTCCTACCTTGTGTATATTGGCATTGCAGTTAAACTCTTGTGTAAGTAAATCCCATGCTGCTTGTTTCTTAGCGATTGACTTGCCATCTGTTATTTTCGATTCCACGATTGGTCTCTTTTTAATTAATTGTGCCAATAGCGCCTTTTCATCGGCAGTGAAATTGGCCACTCTTTTGCGTGGTGTTTTTGTTAGTAGTCCCTCCTAAATTGAATCAGAAATATAAGTGAAAGTTCTTTGTTTACACAAGGTGTGTTGTTTAATTGTTATCACATTTGTACTGAAAGTATTGCCAAACTTACCATAATGTAAATGAATACTTTGTGCGATGGGTCGCACAGTGCATTGGATTGGAGGGTGGAAATATGACAGGCCACTATGTCACTGTTAAGATGGATGGTGGATCACTATATTCGACTGTCAAAGATAGTGAGTACTGAAAAGTCTACTCTGCCTACTATCTTGTGCCAGATCTGAATCGGAACTAACTATATTTGGCCAAGTAAGGCCATTTATTAGCCTCAGCGGTGTCGTTTTCTCCCTAACATTTCTCATGTTTTGGGTCTTTTGGGTCGGTTGTTGTTTATTTGAAATCTATAGAAACACATCTGGTGCCGATAACAATACCTGCACAAATTGTTATTACAAACTATTAAAAGTATTAATAAAGAACGAAAAGGGAACACAAATATTTTTATCAATAGGCGCCGACAAAGATCTTCGTTCACACTAATAACAAAACATTACGGAATTAATTAAACAATTAATTCTATTACAACGCTCGGCAATAAACAAATAGGTACCAAAAATTCCCGAGTCAACGTGGCCGTGAGGTCCCTAACATCTGGCTACTTTCTAAAATGCTTACTATCCTATTTTTTTCCCAAGATCTTAAATAACACGAGCCTAAAACTATCTTCACCCTAAAGCATAAACCATGGGATCGGCGGTCCTGCACAATCAGATGAAATTTAAAATTCACAACAAATCTTTCTCACCTGGCGAATGAAACACAAACAAAAACATTAAAATAATGTTCCCTGATTTGACATTGACAGATGGTAGTGATGCCATAGCAAAAAGGTCGCAACCGCTTTAACTTGTTTAAATGAAAATAATTGTTTCGCTTTGTATTTCAGTAAAAAATTACAGCAAAAGAACTGGTTATCATTTAAATTACTATGAATAATAGTTTTCAACGTGTTTATTTATACTTTTTTGTTGTTTAATATCAACCGTTTTTAAATGTGGCTACACCAAGTCATTATCGATATATCGACCAAGTCATTATCGATATCCATAAGACGATTTGGTGATGCTTCGCCCTACGAATACTTAAATCTGTCATTTGCTAATGAACGCATACATTATGTCTCTGGGATGTACCGTTGATTAACGGATTTAATTCTACTTAGTTAAGTAATCATTAGGACTAATTTAATGAACCTTTCTGAGTGTGGCTGTTAGCGAACCATGTAAAATTTAGGCTTGTCAACGAAATTAAATCGGCTAAATATTTTGGAATTATGTTGGATAGTACACCTGACATTTCACATATTGATCAAATGTCTGAAGTACTTCGTTATGTGAAAATTGATAATAGGAAAGTGGAAGTCAAAGAAGTATTCCTTGAATTTTATCCTTTATATGGAACAAAAGTTGCTGATTTAAGTGACGAAATTTTTAGGAAGCTTGAAAAAGTCGGCTTAGATGTTATGTTGTGTCGTTCCCAAGGTTATGATAATGCAGCTGTTATGAGCGGTATAAACGGAGGAGTGCAGGCTATTATAAAAGCAAAGAACAACAAAGCTATTTTTGTTGGATGTATAGACCATTCAACTAATTTATGTGGCCAACACTTATTTGCACAGAATGTATCTTGTGTAACATTTTCGGAACAGTAGAGTCAATTTTTTCATTTTTTTCTGCTTCCACTAGCCGCTGGGAAGTGCTTCTTAAATACAGCAAAGCATCAGTTAAAAATCTCTCAACAACGCGTTGGAGTGCTCATTATGCTGCAGTAAACGTATTAGCTAAAAATTTTGAAGGGATTGTGGCTGCAATTGAGGAATTATGTGATCAACAAGAAAATTTTGACACCAGATGTGCTGCACAGAATCTTATGCCTGTTGTATGTGATTTCACGTTTCTTAGTTATCTTTATTTTTGGAATAATATACTAAGAAAAATTAATTGTGCCCAGATTGCATTGCAAAGTAAAAGCTTGAGTGTTTAAAAATAAATAAATAAATCATTTATTTGGACCAAAACGTGTACAAATTTTGTAAACCTGCCAAACTGCGTGACAGTTTGTCGGCAGTTTATTGATCAAGTAGTTATAAAACTAGAGGCACTTCGTCTTTATGTTGAACAAAAACGGAGTCATATTGTAAAAGAGGCAATAGATCTTGCTGCGAAAAAATATCCAATGGAAAGACGAATTCGTCGTATAAAACGAATGGCCGGTGAGTCGGCTACCGATGCAGGACTCACACTGAGAGCTGATTTTCAAAAGGATATGTTGGAATGCCTTGACCGATTCAGCATTGATCTCCGAACTAGATCAAAGTCCGTTCAAGATGTAGCTTCATTGTTCGAGGTTGTGCAGACAAATACTTTGCTTTAGGCAAACACTAAAGAGTTGAAATTAGCTGTATCGAAATTTACTGGTTTTTATGATGAGATATCAGAAAAAGAACTGCTTTTAGAGATACCGAGGTTGAGAAGACATTTAAAAGCGGCCAATGTTACAGTTTCTAGCTGGGTGACTCTTAGACTTTTTGAAATTCATCGTGGAATGGGACTTTACAGAATCTCTTCCCAATCTTATGGTCGCACTAAAGTTATTTATGACAATTTGCGTATCAGTTGCTTCATGTGAGAGGAGTTTCAGCAAACTAAAATTAATTAAAAATTACTTGCGGGCAACAGTGACCGAAAACAGACTTAACAATCTTGGCATATTAACAATAGAACATGAGGCAACACAAAATATAAATTTTGATGATGTGATTTCCGAGTTCGCAATTGTTAAAGCTAGAAAAAAGAGATTTTAGTGCTTGTACTTAGATTAGTATAAACGAATGTAGTTATAAGTAATTAGTAACTATTATTATCAACATTTCTATTGAAATTATGAAAGACTTATTTGTAATAATTAAATAAAAACATACTATACGTTTATTGAATGTTTATTCATTTTAACAGATTTCATTCTTGGGTGACCACAACTATGCGCACCAGGTGCCACCCATGCTAGCTACGCCACTGTACTGACGTATAAAAATTATGAACTAGGTATTCAATCGATTAATTAGGTTAAGCTACGCTTGCTGGGGTTGGTTTGCGGATGTGTGACCATCTTTGATGATGATTCTGTAATGGCTTGTGGCTAAGTAATAACAGCCGCACGGGTCAATTAATTAGGTTAATTTACGCTTGCTGGGGTTGGTTCGTGGATGTGTGACCATCTTTCATGATGATTCTGTAATGGCTTGTGGCTAAGTAATAACAGCCGCACGGGTCGATCGACCAGGTTAAGCTACGCTTGCTGCGGTTGGTTCGTGCATGTGTGACCATCTTTGATGATGTTTCTGTAATGGCTTGCGACTAAGTAATAACAGCCGCAGGGGTCGATCGATCAGGTTAAGCTACGCTTGTCGTCGCATTTACGGAACTGAGCTTTTTACTAACTACAACTTGGACGTTTTTTTGTTTCTTTTTGCATGTTTGACTTGTCTGGAATTTGCACTGCTTGTTGGCTTTTTACTTTGAAGTAAACAAGAAAGAACTTGCGGTCGGACTGGCACCCGCGGGTCGAAGACCCGGGGTGGGAGACCAGCCACAAGTCCGGAGGTCGCAAACAGGTGTGTGCCATCAATATATTTTTGAAAACCCTGCGTACTTTGAGTTTATAACTGGCCATTTGCACGTTTTCTTTTATTTTTTTTTCATGTTTGTAGCGAAGCGACAACCCGTGGTCGGGCTCGCTCTCGGGGCCACGGAACCGGGGTGCGTCTAGGGGGAGGTGCAATACCTGAGGGGTGAGAGGAAACCCAAGGCCGGACGTAGACAGGTGTGTTTTTAACACTATCTTATTGTCACATCATGCGATGCGTCTTCATTCATTAATGTAACCTTTTTTTTTGTAGTCTACTCTCAGGTTATATCAACGACGATGATACTGTGAGTGGGCTGTCGTTTGGGGTGTCTCTGGAGGCACCACTGCACCCCAAGCGGTACCGCGTCTGGCCCTCACCTCCTCGTTTCCCACCACCACCAGAGTTGACCCCGGTGGCTTCAACCTCGGGCGCGGGGCGCAGTGGGGATACCCCGAGGAGCGGAGCTGTACCCGGGTACCTACCCCGATATCGCTACCGGTGGAGTGTGTGTAAGTGAGGAACAATCGAACTAATTAACGCTAAGTAACCTATTTAACTAATGCTCTAACGTAAAATGTTTTTTCAGTTCGGCCGGTTCCAGCCTGACTCCAGTGGATACAGTTCCGTCTCCTGCAGCGTAAGTACAGTTGCTATTTATGTTATTGGTTAAAACAAAACACGGTGTGCTGCACATTTCTTTTTAATTACAGGTACGTAACTTGTGGCGGCAGTGGCGATCAGGATACTCCTCGGAGGATCCTGAAATCCATACGTCGCCGGACGCTGCGGGAGGCGGAAATCGATTTGGCGCTGAACTATGGTAAGTTTATACTGTAACGGAATTTCTCCGCATCGAAAACACCGCTCTCAAAAATGAATGGCATGTCACAATTTATTTTGTATCCTGTAGGAAGTGAAGAGGACAGCGATGACGACGGGGGTGGAGAAGACGACGACGGTTTGTCGGTGTTTGTACCAAGAGCGCAACGAATGTTCTTCGAAGACGAAGATTTTAACGTCGACGAAGTCGTTGCCTCTGCGGTACATACACCACAGCCCGAAGCCGATCCTCACCACCATCGCCGCCGCTGTCCACACCGTTCGCCAGCCCGCTGGGGCCTACGCATATATTTGACTTTGACTGGAGGCCATTTCCGAATCCTCCAGTTGCCCCGACTGAGAGGAGAGAAGTGTTCTCCGAGACTAATTGTAGACCCACAGCTCCTTTTGTCACTCCGTATGATGCATTTATTGCCATATGGAACCAAGATTTTATGGAGTACATTGCTACTGAAACTAATCAGTACGCCCAAGAGCTAATGGAGAAGCGGTTCCAAGATGGCTCCCTTGCTCCAGCTAGCCGTATAACTCTTTGGCGCGACACTAATGCCGTTGAGTTAGACGTACTCGTATATTTCGGGCTGATTTTGGCGACAGGCATCTGCGTCAAATCAGACCTGTCGGAATACTGGAACAAGGAAGACCTCCTGTCACCACCGTTTTTTTCCACAATACATGGCACACCATCGGTATCTCCTCCTTTCTCGTTGCCTCCATTTTAATAGAAATACAGATTTATCATTACTGTCCCGATCCCAAGCCAAATTACACAAAATAGCTCCCGTTATCAATCATCTTAACTCCCGATTCGTCGATCGCAATATTGCGACCGAGTCGGTAAAGACTCCAGAGTCTCCCCAATCCCTCACTCAGTGGAATGAACTGCTTGATTTCAAGCAATTTATAAAAAATAAAGTCGCAGCGGCTGGCATAAAAACGTATGAGGTGTGTGAGGCCCAGACGGGGTATTTATGGAGGTTTAAAGAGCGTGCTGGGCGAGAGGAAGAGATGGAGCAAGAGGTGACGCCTGTGTCTGGTGTTATACCGACCCTTGTGCTCTACCTCTTTAAGGGGCTTGCGCACAGTGTGGATGGACAACTACTATAACAGCCCTGCTCTTGCACGGGTTTTGAAAACTTTAGGGTTGGATTGTGTGGGTACATTGAGGACCAACCGCCAAAATGTACCTGCAGAATTGGCGAACCTTAAAAAGTCGCAAATGAGGGTCGGTGAGATTTCTGGTTGCACCAGCGGGGACGTCGACATCTTGGTGTGGCGAGATCAAAACCGTGTGGCAATGATTTCGACATACCATGGTGCCGCCGTTCAATGCTTGCACCAGAAAACGAAGCCGATCGCCAGTCATGACTATAACGTGTGCATGGGTGGGGTTGACAAAAATGACCAAATGCTGAGTATGTGTCCGAAGGAACGGAAACGTACTCAGGTTTGGTACAAAAAAAGATTCCGGCGACTTTTGAATGTGAGCTTTCTAAATGCATTTATTTTACATAGAAGCAGCGTCATGCCAGGCGGACAAACTGCTATCACGGATCACCGTGAATTTCGCAAGACTCTGATTCGTCAGATTCTTGCGAAACACAAAATTCGTCCATGCCTAGACCTGACCCCCGGGGCTACAAAGAGCTATACTGGTCGAACGGGGGTCCAGGTGCCTAATGTTCCCGTATTGTCTCGAGAAGTGCTAAACCACTTCCCGAGAGAATACGCGTACATACCGGGTCGCAACAAAGAGCATATAAGGCACGCTTGTGTGCTTTGCAGCAAGCGTGTTTCCACCTACTGCCCTGCCTGTGACGTGGCTTTGTGTCTTGGTTGTACTATTATTTTCCAACAAAAATAAGCCCGGCTTATGTATTGGTGGAAAGGCAGTACAATCATTATTGGCGGTGATAAGTGATATGTCGTTGTCTTGTTCTGTTTCGTAACGCTCCGTTGAAAAGTCGTTGAAAAAACTTAGTAGTTGTCAATCCACGCGGGCGTGTATGTAATGCATGCGCTTGTGACAGAATGTGTGCATGAAACTCACCATCGTTGCGACTACTGGATGGGTTATGGACGGTAGGATACAAGGGTATGGGTGAGGGACGAATATATCGGTACAAACTCAATCCATCCTTTCCTCATTCCTCTTGCGGAAAAAGCACATTTTTCCACTGGTTTGACGGCGTAACGTCAGGGAAATTGATTGTTAATATTTTATTTTATTTTATTCTTTATTGAAAAGAACCCGATTCTTAAAAATTCATTACAATCTAATCTATCAGACTAATTATCAATTTTAACCTAACTTAATTTTATACATGATGATTATTTTAAAACTTAGAATAGTGTCCTTTGTACTTTACACAAGTGCGGTCCACTTTCTTAGATCAAATTGACTGCCTATTTGATCAAATCACAACTCTCATTGTTCAGTTGTATGAAAAGTTTAAAACACGGTAAATTGGCGTAGGGTGTCAATTTGCAAAACAATTAATTTCCCTGACTGTACCTTCTGACTGTTTCAGTAGTATTTTTTATGCTTAATTTTCCATTTTTTGTCCGGACATGACCAGCTTTCTCTTCCCTTGTTTTCATTAATTAATTTAAAAAGTAAGTAGATTGACGTGTAAAAGTGGTTGCACAAACTTACTTACATAAATAAAGTAATTTATCTTTTCTATTACAAATGTCCGGATTTTGTCAATTGATATTTTTTTACACTTTCGACATAATCTGTAAATATTTATTTAGTGTGAAATAAAAAGTCATAAAATGTAAAAGTCGTCATCCGAGTATCTATACTTAGTTAGCCCTTGTACTATCTTGTCATATGAAATTGTAAGAAGAAATTAGTGATATTTATCTTTCGTCATCTTATTATTAGAACCAATTAAAGCTTTGCCATAACGCTTAAATAGGAGGTAATTTAATTTAGTTTCTGGAATAGTTTTCACATTTACAATCGATTAAGCACTTCATAAGATATAACCCGTTTCTGTGAAGCACTGTTCTTTTGTTGTTGTAAACAATAGACTTTTTGATGGGTTATATTTACGACTTCCGATTAATGTGAACACTTGTAAGTATTTCGTAGGATAGCGACAGTCTTAAACTGATTAACTTATAAACAAAGTTTAGAAATACAATGCCACAAATAGCATACACATTTAAAAAAAAACTATGTTTTAACACATAACTAAATCTAAATCTTACCATTTCTTTTTACCTACCTCCTACTCACCCACAACAGCTGAACTAAATCATTTCGCTTTTCGATGGCTTGCCTTAGTTCAGCAGCTGTGCTGCTAGTCGATTCTTGAGAAGTGACAGCTGAGTAATCGTTACTACACTCACATGCACAATTAACCGCCCACCTATATCATTCGTCACCCTGTTTGTTTACATTAACTGTGGCTTATCAACTGTTTTTCTTTTTGTTAAAGGGTACTCTAGCAATAAATTAAACACTTATACCCTTATTTCTTTTCCTAAATTTGTGTCTCCGAAGGGTTTTTGGAATTTAATCGTCGTTTGACTCTGTTGCAATTGTGTTATCGTGTTAACATTTCCTGTTCTGTTCTGCCATAGTGTGCGAGTATTGTTAAATTTGAGATTGTAGTGTTCGCTCTTTGTTTGTGACTGTAAAAAATGCCACTCGATGCAACTGGTGCAGGTAGGGCAGTGGCTTTAGCTGACGCTGGGTACAACCAACGTCGCATCGCTCGTACACTCGGTGTACCTCGAACTACGGTACGAGATGCCATCAAACGATTTTGGGAGACAGGCTTATACACCCGCAGGCCAGGTCAAGGCCGACATCGATGCACTTCAACTCGAGATGACCGCTTCGTTGTCAGCAACGTGTTGAGAAATCGGTTTTCGACCGCTACTGAAGCTCGTATGCGTTTTTTTGAGGTGAGAAATGTCAGTGTAAGTGAACGTACCATTAGAAGAAGACTGGCAGAAAGGAATCTGAGGGCTTTTCGTTCAGCTCGCGTCCCACAACTGCTCCCACAACACCGTAGAGCTAGACTTAGTTTTGCGCGAGAATACGCTGATAGGACTGTGGAGGAATGGAAGAACATACTGTTCTCAGATGAGAGCAGAGTAGCCTTAAGAGGTCCAGATGGACGTCAGCGTGTCTACAGGCGTCAAAATGAAAGGTTTGCTCCATGCGCTATAACCGAAACAGTGGGTTACCAAGGAGGGTCCATACTGGTTTGGGGAGGTATCTCTTACGAGGCTCGTACTGATCTTGTTGTATTCGATTATTTTTTCGCAGTGTAAACGCTTAAAAATGCGTGGAAGAAGTTCTTCAAGAGCATGTCATACCTTTCGCACCGTTCATTGGTGAAAACTTAGATTAATGCATGCAATGCAATGCACGTTACCATACCGCAAGATCCGTCAGTGAGTACATTTATGAGGTCGGGGTTCAAGTATTACCATGGCCAGCACGCAGTCCCGATCTTAACCCAATTGAATACATTTGGGGTAACCTCAAAAGATGTGTCCAAGCAAGAGTACCAGCCCCTACGACCTTAGGAGAGCTCAAAACGGCTGCGGTAGAGGTGGCACAATATCCACCAATCGGATATCCAAGATATCATTGATGGATTGCTAAACCGGCACCAAGAAGTAATAAGGGCCAAAGGCGGCAACACCCGTTATTAATTTTATTTTTTTCTTGTAATTGGAATACTATTTATGAAAGCAAAACTTTTAAATTTTCATAGAAGATTTTCAGAAAATCGATTTTTGGTAAGCATCCTTTAATAAACGACTTTTCTTCCGATACTTTTGTTGTTTATTTTTCCATAAAGGTAGTTTTTAACGTACCTCGCATAAAATTTGGTCTAAGTTTGACAATTTCAGAAAATTTAAAGAAATACAAGGTGGGCGGTTAATTGTGCCGGTGAGTGTATACTCAACTGTATTCTCCACAAGATCAAAACCTACTGTATTAATACACATGTTGTGCAAGACACAACATGCATTAATTATGACAGTCGTATGTGAAATTTTTCAAAAAACCTGGAACATAAGGTGTCCACGCGCGGACACGGTGCCGCGAGAGACGAAGGCGGGGTGCGGGAGACGCGCGGGACGACGACGCGGCGGGAGCCAATCAGCGACGACCAACGCGGACCGCGCGTCACTTCACGTCAAAATCTTGTGCGGACGGTCATCGTTTTCTTGTTAGCAAATAATTTTGCATTTTTGTAATTATATCCTAATTTATACAGTCCACTTCTAGTTTAATTTAATAACCAAGAACCATAATAAACATTGGTCCTTCCACCGGCAAAGAAGAATCGTCGTGCCGAGATAAAACTGCAAAGCAAAAGTTGGCGACGCGGACTTTGACCCGAGACACGTGCGCCTACGCCTTTGTGCTGTGCCCAGTGTTGCCACTTTGGGGAATTTGTCGCTAGATTTAGTGAATTTTGCAACAGCTCAACGATTTTTTCCTTTGCTAAGTCCCTAGATATAAATTTGGTGATTTTTAGCGACTTTCTCAAGACGGCATAGGCGACGATGACCATTCACCATGATAGTGACAGGTCTGCTTGTTTGCCCCTGGTTGTAAAATTGAGTAAGGTATTTTTAATAAAATTATTGACAACACTGACCATTCTCAGTACGACCGATCGTCACATGATGGCGTTAAAATCGTGTTTGGTGCTCTCTCTCTTACGTACTGAATGAGTAATTGGATGTCCCTGTCTGCCATAGGTAGTTAATCAAAGACACGGCAATTCCCCTACAATAACGATCGTCGCAAGATGGCGTTAAAATCGTGATCGGTACTCTCTATCTTACGTACTGAATTAGTAATTTGATATCCCTGTCTGCCATAGATAGTTTATCAAAGATACGGGATTTCCCCTGCAATAACGATACATTATTTTTTCGAGATTTTCATTCATAGTTCATTCGCTGTGTTTAATTGTTGCGTAATGCAAGTCGTGGTGTGAATACGTAAAACTTTTGTGATAATTGTTATACATCGAAAATCAAAATGGAAATTCCTTTGAAAAAGAAGGTCTATAGCCAAAAATATCGCAAAGAGTGGGAAACGATTGAGGAGTTTAAAATGTGGCTTAAACCAGTTGTGACAGATCCTATGAAAGCTCATTGTGCGTATTGCCGGACGGATTTACAAGCAAGATTAAATGATTTGCGAAAACATGCCGAGTCAAAGAAACAAGGATAAATGTGATAGTATATCTACAAACAGAAGAATTGATTTTTCAGCTGCTCCCAAACCACAACCCAAGACGGATTTAAATGCCTTAAGAGCGGAAGGTAGGCTAGCACTTTTTATAACAGAACATACTGCCATATCTCAAATTGATCATCTTACTGAAACTGTAAAAAAATGTTTTCCTGATTACAAAGAAGCCGCGAATATCAAAATGCACAGAACGAAGTGTACTGAAGTGATTAAAAATGTTTTGGCTCCCCACTTCATTCAAACGCTATTAAATGATATCGGATTACAAAAGTTTAGCATCTTGCTCGATGAATCCACCGATCTTAACGTATCCAAATATTTGGGGGTGGTTTTACGATACTTCAGTCCCGCAAGAAAAACTGTAGTGTCATCTTTTCTGGCTTTGGAACCTCTGGTCGCAGCTGACGCTCGTGGTATTGTAAATGCTTTGCTGAAATGTTTGGAAAGACACAGTATACCACTGAAAAACATGATTGGGTTGGGATGTGATAACGCGTCTGTTATGATCGGTATAAATAATGGCGTACATAAAATTCTTAAAACTGAATACGGATTAACAAATCTGGTTCTTGTCAAATGCGTATGCCATTCACTGCAACTAGCCGTGTCTCATGCTTCCGAAGACACATTGCCGAGAAATATTGAATTTCTTATCAGGGAAACTTACAATTGGTTTTCAACTTCACCTAAACGCAGAGAAGAGTACAAAGAACTGTACCAGTTAATAAATTGTGGCGAGAATCCTTTGAAAATTTTGAGATCTTGTGCAACCCGCTGGCTGTCAGTGGAGCAGGCAGTAACGAGGATTTCGTCGCAGTGGGATGACTTAAAACTACATTTTTCACTTACTAGAGATAAATGTTACACCTCTGACATACTTCACGCAATGTTTTCGGACGAGTCTAATCACCTGTACCTCTGTTATTTGAGAAGCGTTTTAAATGACGTCCAAATAGGAGTTAAAAGTTTTGAAAGCGAAGATTGTAATCCTGTGGCATTGCTTAGCACTTTGATGACGCTTCTACGCTCTGTTTGCACAAGGATTATGATGCCATACGCTGCAACTACCAATGAAGATTTTTTACGTATTCACATCGAAGACCATCTCAACCCTGCCCCATATTTAGGGTATTTATTTGAAACACAAGCGAGCAAATCAGGACTGCCTGTTGAAATAACAAATGCTATTAGAAAACGGTGCATTGATTTTAACATTAAACTGGTAAAAGAAATTCAGCAGAGGCTACCAAGCAACTTCACTATATTAGAGAAAATGTCTCAGTTCAGTGTTGAAAACACACTTCGACAAGTAAAAGACAACTCAATTACAGAACTAGCTTTTGAAATGGGTGTGGATGCTGAAACAATTGATAAACTTCTGCAGCAATGGCAGACCATTAACTTTGTTAAATGGCAGAATACAAAAAATATTATAAGTTTCTGGGCTGAAGTTCTGGAATACAAAAATGCAGCTGGAATAAATAGTTTCCAAGAATTAGCTGATTTCGCAATCTCAGTGATATCTCTCCCTCACTCCAATGCCGCTGTAGAGAGAATTTTCAGTACTATGAATATCATCAAAAGCAAGTTAAGAAACAAGATGAACATCAGCACTCTGAACAGCATTCTTTTTATTAAAAACAGGCTGAAAGTTATGAATCAACAATGCTACACCTACGAACTCCCAGAAGAAGTAATTGCGGAAATAGGAAAAAATAAAAAGTATTCATTTAAAAATTCTAAAAAAGAAGGTGATACTACTGCCATATTGCCGATGCCGTCAACATCAACATCATCGGTAGCAGAAGGTTCAGTGGACGGGGTGGACGTGATTGACGACGAGTTGTTCCTAATTCTTGATGGTTCTGTGTATTTTTAAACGTTTAATTAAAAATTTAAAAACTTATAATAAAAAAATAACTAACTAAAATACTAACTAAATAACTTCTTACTAAGAACTATTATTACGAATGTTTATGCTTAAAAATTATTAAAAATAAATGAAACATTAACGGTCTTTTTGTTTTAATTTCATGTTTATTACCACTTAATGAAAAACTGCGAAGAGTCATGAGTAATCATGACTGAATAGGATCTAGGGAATTCTAAAGAATTTTTGACATCTTAAATTCTCATAATCTAGCGAGATTCGGTGGTACTTCTAGTGACCTGCCCAAATTGAAGGTGGCAACACTGGCTGTGCCGTGTCATCGCGAAGAATTTGGAAAAACTGAAGTCATCAGGGATTACACGAGCGCCGATCTATTGTGACGTGATATCGCTGCCTATGAGTGAAGATTTTGAAATATTTTGGAAAACGAGTCACCAGTCGATAACACGTGCGCCGAACTATTGTGCCGTAACATCGCTGTTTTCGAGTTTGGAATGAAGATTTAAAACCATAACTGGAGATTGGAGTCTTCAATGGACTATTTGGTTAATGACAAGGACGTGTTGTGAGTTCGTTCCAATTTTTTTCCTTAATTCCACACTTCAGTGCGTTCATTGCATTAGTCTTATGATTCCAATTCAATTATCTTCCCTCTGTTTGAATACGCCCAAGCTAATTACTTCGCATAGTTCGCATGTATTTCACTTCGCTCAGCTATGTGGCGATCGCATTGACGCCATTTTTGATGCATAAAATTAAGGCTTAATTTGCACGAATATCACATGCGGGTCAGTTGACGGCTAAGTAAAAAGCATTTATTTAGCTGTTAAACCGTATTAGCTGTTTGTGTGTGTACCTTTTCATTACTTAATCACATTCGTGATAAGCTAATTTTATCTTTGCATTGTTCGTCTTTCCCTATTGCAAGATGGCTGACAAACTAATTAAAAAACGCAGTTCGATGAAAGCAAAAGTTACTAATTTCACCAATTATCTCCACGCGTTGGAAAACGGTGATCAATTGACCGATCTGCAGGTACTCGATCTAGAAAGTCGATTTAGCAAATTTGAGCAGTTGTATGACGAATTTAATGCATTGCAGACCGAGATTGAGCTGGTATCGGACTACCCCGATGATGCCTACGCAGATCGCTTCAAGTTTGAAGAAAGTTATCACACTTTGGTTGCCACGGCGCGGAAGGTTATTTCTGCTGAGCATCAACACCAAGTCAAGGCGTCGGCTTCTCCAGGTTCCGTATCAGGCTGCGAGGCGACAGGTGGGACAAAACACAACTTTGTACGTTTGCCTGAAATCGATTTACCTCGTTTTTATGGTAGCTATCAGTGTTGGTTGGAATATAGGGACACCTTTCTATCCTTGATCCACAATAATAATAGCATTGATAATATAAACAAATTTCATTACCTACGTGCTTCCCTAAAGGGACAAGCCGCTGAAATTATCAAAAATATAGATTTTAGGAATGAAAATTACGGGTTAGCTTGGGACTTATTGTGCGAGCGGTATAATAATAGCCGCCTATTAATAAACAATCATGTCAAGGCATTATTTAACGCACAGCCCATTACCAATGAATCCAGTGCTGCTTTACGCCCCCTTGTGAATGTTACAAATAAAAATATACGAGCATTAACATTGTTGAATGAGCCAACGCGGGATACTCTAATTATCTATTTAATGACATTAAAGTTAGATAGTACTACCAGTAGGAATTGGGAAGAGTACCGTACCACATTACTTGACTCACCAACATTGCTTCAGTTTTGTTCATTTATCAATCAAAATCAAAATCAAAAGTCATTTATTCAAATTAGGCTGAGAATCAGCACTTTTCGAACGTCAAAGTACATGAGACAGTCCCCCAAAACGCCCACCCTTCACCACTTCCTAGTGCTTTAGCTGGGAAGAAGAAGTGGCGGAACAAACTCCCCAGCAGCACAGCTGTCTGTTTAGTCGGATAGACTTGATTCTATACATACATAGGCAAAGTAATCAACATTACGAGACACAGAACTTAAAAATTTGTCATTTATGTCAGCTAGCCATGCCAATATACCAACAAATAAAATGAAAAATTAACTCAAGCACGAAAAATAAAAAGTAAACAAAGCATATAAAAGTCTCCTGGTATAAATGGCGTGATAGCCTGGCATAAGCAATGCTGGATTATGTTTACAAATGATAACCTAGGACCATCGACGTAAAATAAATAAACAAGTAGGTAATTATTAGCAACAATAACAAAATCATGGTCAGCAAGACGACCAGTCACCACAAGCAGCACCCGTTCACGAGCATAACGCAAAGATCAGCCATTACCCCCCTCGCCATATTTGAGGGAAAGAGGTAACCCGATCCCCAACGCTACCGCAAGCAGTGACATCTACGGGAGCATGACGAACTTGCTGCCGGTTACTCAGGCAAGAATAGAATTATAATTGTCGAGGTCGCTAGCTAACCATAATGCCATACAACTCTTCATAAAAAAAAATTGTTATGAGTAGAACATGGCAATAACTAATGAAAAAACAGATTATAATTTTAAAAATTACTTAGTCAATAAAAATATATATATCAATAATTATATGGAACCCATATAACCTGTCTCTAGGGACGATTCTGGAGAAAGAACATAAACATTGTCTAGAGTTAATCACAGCGACCAACTATTCTTGTCATTTGAATAGTCGTTGATGGAATAGTAAGCCTTTAAACACAGGTTGGACTTTATTTGAGCTTTGAACGCATCATAAGCATAAGGCCGATTTACTAGAAACATTAGAAGAAAATAAAAAATATGATAAAGTGCAACCAAACAGCAGTAATAAATCTAAAAGTTTTATTGTTACATCACAAAAACAAGAAACAAATATTGAGAAAGACAAAACTAGAATTATTTGTCCTTTGTGTTCTCAAAATCATTTTCTTTATTCATGTGAAGCTTTTAGAAATTTAACAGTAGAAGATAAAGTAGAGAAAGCAAAGGAATTCAAAGTATGTATGAATTGTTTACGTGTTGGCCATGTTGAACAGCGTTGTAGATTTTCACGCTGTAAATACTGTAAACAACGGCATAATACCTTACTACATTTAGATCAACCTGAGACTCAAGTCGTGAATAACCCTATGCCTAGTACGTCCTCTAATAATGTATCGCTTTCTGCAGATATACAGCCTACTTCTCAGAGATTTGTTTTACTGTCCACAGCTGTGGTGAAGGTGGTGAGTGACAAAGGCGAAAGATATAACGCAAGAGTCCTACTCGACAGTGGTAGCACTGCCAACTTCATCACCGACAAGCTATGCAGTGATCTGGGATTGTCTCGAGTGGGTAGCAGCTCCAAGGTCACAGGTATAAATAGTTTGACCAGTAACAGTACACATTCTTGCAACCTAACTATTGAGTCCTCATACGAACATTATTCTTTTAATATTACCTGTCTCATTCTGCCTGAAATTACTAGGAGATTGCCAGCATCCTATATAAATACTGATAACATACCTATTCCTTCAGGATTATCTTTAGCGGACCCATCTTTTAATATTCCGTCAGACATTGATATTCTGTTAGGAGCTGAGTTATTTTGGGATGTTATTCAGGCCAATCGTTAAATGCTCTAAGGGCCAATCACATCAATATAGGAAAAAACTTACCGAAGTTGTGTGAAAGCAAATTGGGGTGGTTAATTTCGGGTACTGTACCTGCCAGCTCGCATAGGCAAACACATGTTTGTAATTTTTCAGAAACAATCACTAGTCCAGACTTAAATAAGTTTTGGGAACTTGATACAATATCACCTAAGCATTGCCTTTCTTTAGAGGAACGCGCTTGTGAAGACAGCTTTCAATTAAATACGATCCGTGGCTCAAACGGCCAGTTTGTTGTCACTATGCCACTCAAGGTGGATTCCAGCGTTCTCGGGGACTCATACGCTGCGGCTAAACGTAGGTTTTTATCATTAGAAAAACGCTTTGAACGCGATCCGATTTACAAGAGCATGTATATTGATTTCATGAATGAATATCAAACGTTAGGTCATATGACAGCGACTTATCAGTTAGTGAAAAAAACAATATTAGTTATTTCTTGCCACACCATGGGGTTTTGCGGGAATCCAGCAAAACGACGAAGTTGAGAACGGTTTTCGATGCATCAGCAAAGTCAACCTCAGGATTGTCACTGAATGACATTCAATATGTAGGCCCTACTGTACAGAATGATCTACTATCGATCTTACTGAGAGTTAGACAACATAAATATGTAATCTCGGGGGATATAGAAAAAATGTATCGAGCTGTCGAATTAAATTCTAGTCAAAGATCATTGCAACGCATTATATTCAGGAAAGATCCGTCTGAGCCTCTCAAAACGTACACATTAAAAACAGTCACATATGGGACTGCGTCTGCGCCTTATCTTGCGACCAAGTGCCTTGTGAGCCTTGCAGAGGCCACAGATGATCAGCACGTAAAAAGAAGCATCCAACGTGATTTTTACGTAGATGATTTGTTGAGTGGAGCACTATACGCGGCGCAATCGAACTTAGTCAGCAAATAAAAACAATACTGGCTTCAGCAAAATTTAATTTAAGAAAATGGCAATCAAACAGTACTCAAATTCTAAAAGAGATCGTAGACGTAGAAGATGCTCTAGCCTCGATTTGGATTTGTCAGATAATTACACATCTAAAACTTTAGGGCTACTATGGATATGCAAATCAGATGTTTTTTCATTTTCCATTAGCATTGACATTCACAAAACAATAACAAAACGACACATATTGTCTATAATCAGCCAAATCTTTGCCCCATTGGGGTTAATTGGTCCATGTGTTGTTGAAGCAAAAATTATAATGCAAAAATTGTGGGTCAATAACGTATTGTGAATAAAATATAACGTATTGTGCAGTAATGACAATGAATATAGATGGGCAGATAGATCTAACTATTCTGCTAGTTCAGACAGTGACAATGTATGTAGTAATTATGATAAAATATAAGAAAATGGGCCATTCAAAAAAATATTGCACACACAGCTTTAAAGGATCTGTCAAAAATTATCAATGAATTTATTCCAAATAATGACCCCAGGACTATTTTAGCTACACCCAGACAAATCACCTTAAAAATAATCGAAGGAGGTGAATACTGGCACAATGGAATAATAATACCTTTGCAAAAAATATTGCCTTGTTGGGAAGAAGCTCCAGAAACAATTTCGTTGAATATAAACATGGATGGTTTACCAATCTTCAAAAGTTCTAAAAAAGAGTTTTGGCCTATACTTTGCAACGTTTTCGAGAATCCTTGCTTCAGGCCATTTGTTATTGGCATTTATTTTGGAATAGGTAAACCGAAAAATTTGAATACTTATTTAGAAGATTTTATTAATGAAATGGAAGTATTGCTTCAGGATGGTATTTACTTTCACAATTCTGGAAGAAAGTTCACAATAAAGATACGGTGTTTCATTTGTGACTCACCTGCCAGAGCTTATATAAAAGGTACCTACTGCTCACATCAGTTGAGTTGAGTAGAGTGACAGTTGTCAAAACATTTAATAATGGCGAACAAGTTCCGCGAAAGTGGCTAATTTATTCCCATAAGTACTGGATGTGTTTTTTGTGGACCTTGTCTTCTTTTTAATGGCGGGGAGAGTCAGATCGATAAAAAGGAAGGTTTCAATTATTGGAAAAATTTCTATCAGCGAGTATCAACTCATGAGTCGTTCGCCTACTCACAAATTATCTGTCCTGCATATGAAAGACCGCGACAACGCGTTAGTAGTATATAATTGGGGTATTTGGATCAAAGAAGATCCAGACACCCCAATTATCAGTATTCAAAGAGATAAAAAACGATCGATTAAAATAGAAGAAATCTTGTTTGTTGAATTGATGGTCAATTAGAATATACTGTTTAATTCATCGGAACATCTATTCAAATAGATGAAGTTTTATTTATTGAATACCTAGATTGTCTAATCAAATAGAATATTGAAATGACATTAACATTTCTATTCAATTATTTTTATATATCGTATAGTAGTAGGGTAATAAATTGATGAAGATTTAATGATTCATCAGCTATAAGTAAATAATAATTAGCTATTTAAATTGATGGGATCTTCAGGAAATCCACACACTCATGTACATGTACATAGGAGCACTAATTCAAATAGATTCTGAATTGTATTACATTTTAAATGGATACTCATCAATATTAGTCATATCAATATTAGTGAAATTAACACTCTTTCGATTAAGTTTTGCTGATGCATCTTTAGAAGACACAGTG
The DNA here is from genome assembly GCA_949091785.1 of Polymixis lichenea. Taxonomy (NCBI): domain Eukaryota; kingdom Metazoa; phylum Arthropoda; class Insecta; order Lepidoptera; family Noctuidae; genus Polymixis; species Polymixis lichenea. The sequence goes on along the minus strand of OX420931.1, from coordinate 18,152,874 downwards.
GCTCGACCTTCAACGTAAATGTAGCTGGCTGAAAGTAAAACGTACAAATCTTGCTGATTTATATATACGTATTTCATCATTTTCATTGAAACTGTTGTTATATGGATTATATGTATGAATTTCATAACTCACTATAGAGTTGTCAAATTGCGGTAAATCATTCACTTGAAGAATGCTCATAATTTAAACCCCAAAGCTCGAAGAAATAATTTATTATCTTTAGTTATTCTTTTTATATTCCGTATAATAGGTCTTCATCTTTTGAAGGTACGAGAACGAGTAAAAATATTAACATTGGCAGCTGATTTTATATTGTAAGCTATAATTTTTTTATTCTAATTGACATTCGTCTCTTGTGACAGATAATTTCAGTGTTGTCTTATGTTAACGACACCACACATTTAAACCTTTTTAGGTGATGTTTTGATAAAACCTTGCTTTTTCCAAAACTCTTTAAGAACTTCAATGCATAAATGTCCGCAATTGAATAAGTTATTATTTTGCAAATTATTGTAGTTATAATTAATATTGTTAGAACCTACATAGCGAACAAATTCTATTGGTGGTTTTAAGTTGCCGTCACTGTTAAAGTACTCAATATATTCATTTAAAATTATATAGGCTAACCCAATGTGTACCAGAATTTTTAGAATTATCCAAGTTTATGATTCCGCACTCTTTAGACGCTGCGAGTTTCAGATATTCGCCGATATTCAGCACTTATGAAGACACAGCACAGTACAGGAGCAAGATACGCGGCAACAGTTAGGGAAATAGCCAGATAACAAAACACAAGCTTGCGCGACGTAGAGTTGAGACTAACTAACGCTGACGACCAGATTTAGCAAAGTCGCATTCCCTGTCATGCCGAGAGAAGAATAGTGACCAACCACAAAGCTTGCCGAGTGTTTGGAATTCAAGCCCAGGTAAAAATACGAATAATACGAATACGAAAACGTAGGTTGATCGTCTCGCAATTTTACCTGCTTCCCATAAAACCCTTCCCTTCCCTGTTACACATTAAAAAGTATTGACAATCATACCTTTCTTCATTTCTGCTGATAAGAAAAGGATGTTTTCCTAGTAATTCAATACAAAATTCAAAAAGTATCAGGCGTAGTATTTTTTTTTTTTTTTTGCACTAGACAGTTTTTTGTGCAGTAATGACAAAAAATAGTAATATTTGCCGGTTTTAGGCATTTTTGAACTTTTAATTATTAACAAAGATCTGCTACGGCGTCACTATGATAATAACTTAAATTTCAGTACAGTCGCACCGTAAAACATTTTTTAATTGGTTTCAAATTATTTAGTCTAGGATTTTATACAAAAAAACTAAAAATCTAACTAACTCAAAAACTACTGAACTTCGATAGAACATATTATGGCTTAATTTGTTGCATTTTAACCCTACTATGACACCTGACAGGACGTCCTGCAAGGAATACGTCGAGTTACCAGTAGCCCTGTATGTTCTACTAACGATCCATCTGTCTTGCAATGTGCAGCTTCATATAATTTAGAAGCTGTCAATCTTCCATGGCGTACACTGGTATAGTATACGCCATGGAAGATTCTATATTCAGATCTATGCATTAATTTCTGAAATAATCTCATAATTTATGACTTTCTTCAAATAATCTCTAAAGTTGGAATAGTTATGTACAGTTTCTACATCAATAAATTGTAACATAATATCATAAATCTTTTACGAATCTGATTTATTTTTATTGAAGGAATCACAACATTTTAAAATCATAGTTTGAATTATTCCTTTATTTGCACTTTTCTTAAAATTCAGTTAAAATGGGACTATCTTTTGGGGTCATCTTAGGAATTTTTTCTTGTCTAAATATTTATTTGCTAGTAACTTGTTCTTTGCTCACACTTGATAGTGTAGGTTTTTTCCAGTAGAATTCAACTACTGTTGATGATGGTTCTGCAGTTTTTCTGCCAGCCAAAAAAGAAGTAGTAATGAGTGTTTGCAACCACCTATAAAGAAGAAATAAGGTATTAGATCAACATAGTTTTAATCCATAGAAAGCAATATTTAATCATTCGTTTTTAAAAGAAATTACCTGCAGATGCTGCACATTCTTCACACACAGAATGAATTTATATTTAGCGTCAGTAATAGCTAACAAGACAGTGCTGAAAAACATTTTATAATTGTAGTAGAGACTTCCGCTGTTGCAGGGTGCCCTTATATTGACATGTTTGCCGTCAATCGCTCCTATACAATTAGGGTAATTCCATAATCTTCTAAAACCTTCCTCGATTTTAACCCATGACTCTGTCGTTGGTTTTGGCATAACAATGGGTCGTAAATATTTCCAAATTGCGGCACAAATTTCGTGTACGTTCTTCCAAACTGTAGCATAGCCCATTTGAAAAGTATGAGCCAGTGCTTTGAAACTGATAGCAGTAGTTAGAAATCTGTAACAAATTAATGAAGTTTACTAGATACCTATTTTTATTCAACTGTTTTTTTTTCTAGTGGCCGAATGTCAGAAACAATGGAAGAAACTTCGTGACTGTTACAAAAAGGCTCTTAGATTGAGACAATATAAAAGCGGTTCTGCGCGAAAAACTGAAAAACCAATTAAATTTGAGAAGGAGTTAGAATTTTTAAAGCCACAGACCCGAGACAGAGGCGCGCGTGGAACACTACGCGCCGCCATCTCGGGTCCTAACAAGTAGAGGGCGACAAATTTCCCCGGATCTGTCGCCCCTGGACCCATTTAGGGGGGCTGGAAGAGGGCGTTGTCCGCCCTCCGCCGACGCCCGGTGCGTCTGCTGCGGATCGGGTTAGCGGCAGCAATCTCCCGCTCCCTCTCCGCAGCCTCCTTCTTCGACATGACTGTTTCGCATACCACCGCGTCCCAGGACTCCTCGCTGCCGACCATCGAGTCGACAACGGCCGGCAGCGACAGGTCACTGCCGACTCCTGAGATGAGGGCACGGCGCGGCTCCTCCCAAGCGGCACACTCTGCCAGCGTGTGCCACGCCGTGTCCTCCCGACAGTCAACGCAGTGGTGACACCGAGCGTCCGGCTCCCTGTTTATGCGACACAGGTACTTCCCGAAGCAACAATGCCCCGAGAGCACCTGTGTCACCCGAAACGACAGGGAGCCGTGCCTCCTCCCGAGCCAGCGCTCGAGTACTGGCCGGACCGCCCCGATGGTAGCGGGGCCGGCGGTAGGGCGTGAAAGCCTGTCCCGCCATTCCGCCACCAGGGCTGCGCGAAGCTGTGACCCACGCAACTCCAAATGTCGCTGCGTCAGCCATTCGCCCCGCGCCCTCGAGTCCTCGCGCCACCGACACAGTGACGCGAGTACCTTCGCCTCGAGGTCCCAGGGCGGGGATCCAGCCAGTACACAAGCCGCCTCGTAGGAGATCGTGCGATACCCCCTAATGACTCTGACGGCCATCGCTCGCTGCGGCCTTCGCAGGACAGCGATACTGCCGGCCGTCAGGTCAGCCGCCCAGATCGGGGCCCCATACAGGGCCATCGATCGCACGATCCCCACGTAGAGCCGCCTACAGACGGCGCTCGGGCCCCCCAGGTTGAGGAAGCAGCGTTGACAGCGCCCCAGCCGCGCCCATCAACTTGGGCACCAGCCGCTGGAAGTGGGGGCCAAAATCCCACCGGCTGTCGAGCACATTGTCCACCACCTACTTCAACCACGCCACCCAACCATACAAATTACGGCACTATATCCAACACAACATCATCTGCTCCACCATCGCCTTACATACCACAACCTATTTCGAGAACACAGCAACAGCGGCAATCGAAGTTTGACGATTTCGAAGAATTTACTTATAATGACTGATAATAATGATTAATGACCTTAATAACTGTGATTTCACATGGTGAATAATTATTTCAAATTTTTAAATAAAGAGTCTTGAAATACAAGCTTGTTTAATTATGCTATTCTATCTAAGGCATGAAAATATTGATATTTATGTTGAACAACCAAGAAGTGTTTAACACAAGGTGTTAAACACTTCTTCACATGTAAGTTAATAAAGTGCTACAATCGTAAGAAAGCATAAAACTCACCTTAAGCAGACTGATATTCGCTCTTCAACGGAAATGGGTATTGTTCAATACAATGTGAACATAAATATTTGATATTCTGGATTATTATAGATTGATGTAATTAATTGCAGTAATCTATAATAATTTAGAATCAAATTCAATGTATTTTTTAATTTTTATTTGATTTTATGTGTGCAACATTAACGTGCTTAAAAAAATGTTTATGACGTGTGGCAACACACGTTTTTTCTTGTTCTCTTGTGTAAAAATTACCGAGCGTAATGGCCGTTGGTTTTTTCTCTGTTAAAAAATAAAGTGAAATCCATATTTTACTGTCTCTCTTTGTTTTATTACAAACAAAGAAGTGGTCCTTCGAGCATCAGTGTGCGTTATTCGTCAAGTAACAGTGTTTTCGGTGGATAGTCGTGCATTCTGTGATCGTGGTGATTTGTGAAGGTTGAGACTGTGTCTCAATGTCGCGGCGCAACCTCACCCAGAGGATATCTTGGGTGATCAGGATCACATCATATCAAATCACAAAGATTTTATTCCGGCTTCACGTCAATAATCGTGAAACATAAGAAAATTGGTGCGATTTTGGAGTTGGAATTTGCATCATCAAGTTCATCCAACATTTTTTGTGGATATGGATGTGGGTAGATTTCATTTACCCACTCTGGTATGTACCACAGACACCTAAAGAGGTATGTATACCTACGCGAATTTATTCTAGAAATTTCCTATAGTTCATCGTTCTTCATTCGTTCGTCGTGCATTTGGCCTTGGCCGGCGCTTCCTGTCAAATTGTCAGTGCAAACCAACAAGTGTCATTGTCATACTCCATCAACGTCATTTGAGTTTGACACTAGTGCCGTCTTGTCAAATGTCATTCGACTTTGACAGTTCATCGAAGTAAACAAATACAAAGTGAAAGTGATAGTAGGTAAATACTCAACAATTTATCGGAAAGTTGTGTGAATAAAATAAATAAGCAAAAACAAGTGATAAAAGTGTTAGTGCGGTATGTTCATACTGATTGTGACCGAATAATACAGTATTAAAATGTCTGATCTAAAGAAGCTGAAATTGTCGCGAGCGTCATGCAAAGCAACTTTGACCCGTATTCAAAACTTCGTAGAGGATCCCCTAAACCTCGCCTCTGCTACAATAGACCTTTTAGAGGCAAGGAAAGATAAGCTTATTACTTCATTAAAACAGTTTGAAGCTCTTCAATTAGATATATTGAGTTTGGATGAAGAAGATTCTGAGGATGTAGGTATATTTGAGGAACGATTTTTTAAAACCCTTGCTAAGATCAATGAAACTATACGTATGCTTACCCAATCGGAGTCTTCTCAATCCACATGTACTTCAACTTCTAAATTACCCACTGTAGAAATTCCTACTTTTGATGGCAAGGATTTTACAAAATTCAAACCCTTTTTTGAACTATTTATAGCGGTAATAGACAATAACCGTACATTGACTGATGTCCAAAAGCTATTTTACCTGAGAAAGTATCTAATTGATGATGCTTTGTCAGTAATAGTCAACTTACCGCTAATTAGTCAATCTTATAAGGAAGCTTTAGAATTATTGAGAAAGCGCTATGATAATAAGACACGCTTAATATGTAACCACATTAACTTAATTTTGGATATACCAACAATGCAGAAGGGAACGGCGGTTTCTATAAGAACCTTTGTTTCTCAAATTAAGCAACAATTATATGCCTTAAAAAATCTTGATGAACCAGTGGATAGCTGGGATCGTCTATTATTGTGTCTACTCTCTAAAAAGCTTGATTATTTATATACACACAGAGCATTTCATTTAGATAGAGATGCTAGAATTTTACCAACTATGGCAGAGTTTTTAGACTTTTTAGAAAAGCGTGCTATGGCGCTGGAGGATACTATTCCCCTTAAAGGTCATCCTACTGAAAATAAATCCAAGACTGCAGTGCGAGTCTCAAATATCGCTGCGCAATCCAGTGTATTGTGTGCCTATTGTAATAAGACTGATCATGCAATTTTTGCTTGTCCCATGTTCAAGATGGTTCCTATAGAAACACGTCTGAACTTTGTAAAAGATCACAAATTGTGCTCAATATGTTTAAAATTACATGACAATGTCTGTAAGTTCAAATTTAAGTGTAAAGTTTGTAAAGAATCTCACAATACACTTTTACATGAAAGTAAGAAAGAGGCTTCAGTCTCACTATGTTCACATAGTAACATTTCAAATTGTAATGTTTTATTACCTACAGTTAAGGTTAAAGTCACTGACAAATATGGTCGTGAAATATTTGTACGAGCCTTGCTCGACAGTGGAAGCCAGGCTTCCTTTGTAACTAACTCTTTAGTGAAAAAGTTAGCAATTGTTCCTACTTTGCAATCTACCAATATTATTGGTATTGGCAATAAAACCACAAATATAAATCAGGTAGTCAAGCTACCTGTAAATTCAACTGTTTATGATAATATTATATTGTTGGATACTACTACCCGGCCCAGAAACATGGAGGGGGTAAACGTTATAAAACTACCGCAGGCGATAGGACGCGCTCTCTTTCTCATTTGGACCCGGTTGCGTGCGGAAGCGCTACCCGTCTGCTGTTCGGTGTAATCTGCTATCTTGGTAATCTCGTTGATTTTATTGTTGATGTAGTGATGACATTGTTCCTCTGATTGTAATATTGCCAAATGTGTTAATTAATTTTAGTAAACTCATGTGATTCGTTTTTAGGTTAATAAATCTTAATTTTTTTAATTGTGATTTTACTTCTGTCCCAAGATCAGAAGTGGGATTCGCAATCCAACCCCAATTTGGGCCCACTGACTAGCTTGAATTTCATAACAGAGGAACTTTGTCGTGACCTACCCACGTGTGTGACTTTTGTTTTTGCTTTATTTTATTTTTTGTGTTTTGTGAACATATAACTTGTTTTGACGTGTGAATATGCCTAACACGCATAGTTCACGGAGTAGATCACGTAGCAGATCGTACCGACGGCATCGTAGGCACGATCGGTCGCGAGATAGCTCACGAAAATCACGAAATAAGTCACGTAACCGTCGCGAACGGACTCCCTCCAGTGTACGATCGAACGGGATTCCACCGCTTACGTCGTATATTAGCCATACACCGCGGTCTACCCCTACTGAATCGCGAACGCTAGATACAATCTTATCCCGACTAGAAACGATCGAAAATAAAATCACGTCTACCTCCACTCCGCAACCGGAATCAACGGCATCGTCCGCGGCTCAAGTTATAGTAGATGCGATTCACTCCATAAACCCAGGACGTTCGCATTATTTTATTTCAAACTTTGACCTGTCTATCCATGACGTGGACTCTTGGTGCGATGAAGTGGATCGCGCACTAATAGCCAATCGCTGGGGGGACCAAGAATGCCTGTCACGCGTAGCCGGATGTCTAAAGGGCGACGCGAAAACGTGGTTGAATGAATGGGTAACCTCTGATAGATCGTGGAGTAGTTTCAAACGCGAATTTAAACCACTTTGCCCTCGAAAATTAGATTATGCGACGATACTTTTTGAGACAATGAATACGACATCTAACGGTTTCACGTCATACGCCGAGTACGCGAGGCGTACGCTGCTTCGCTTGCGCATTGTCAAAGGCGTTAGTGAGGAATTAATGACACAAATAGTGATCCGCGGCATAGACGATGTACAAGTGCGGGCAGCGGCGGCAAATGCAGAACTCTCTCCAGAAAATCTGGTGTCTTTTCTGTCCATATATGCGAAACCAGATCAAATAAAGGGTGGCTCAACTAAATCTACTGCATACCCTCCATCACGAAAACGCGACGCAGGACACGCAGACTCGAATAAACGTAAGACCTGTTTTAACTGTAAGAGCCAAGGTCACTTATCTCACAACTGCCCAAAAAAGTCTAAGGCTTCCGAGCCAGTGTCCAAAGCACGACCCAATGCTCCGACCTGCACGTTCTGTAAAAAGATAGGGCACACGGAGGACGTTTGTTTTGCTAAAGAAAGATCGTCTGGACCACAGGGTCAGCAGAACAAGCGTAACGTAAATTTTTGTCAGGATCCTGCGGAAAAAACAGCGACATAACCACCGCCGTAGTACAGGGTATACCGGTCGATGTCTTAATAGACAGTGGCGCGCTCAATGTCTCCCTCATATCGTCAGACGTTATAAAACATTTGGCCTGCACTATACAACCTACTAAGTGTGTGTTGAAGGGTATAAGTAACCACGAAATTGTGTCCACATCCTACGTAACCCTTACGGTTGAGTTCGCTAATATTACACTAGAGGCCGATTTCGTTGTAGTCCCAGCCTCATTTATGAGCACACCCCTGATAATTGGAACTGACATATTAAATAGAGATGGCATAATGTACACTAGAACCAAAGACCATCAGTATCTGACACGCGCGCCTGACAGTCAAAATACCTCTCACGTGTATACGGTCTCTAAAGAAACTAGCATGCCTATAGTCACACCTCTACAGGGTGCAGAGCGAGAATCCTTGGGGAGGGTAATTGATGATTTTGCCGATTTTTTTATAACTGGCACGGCGACGACTACTGTTACTACGGGCGAAATGCATATCCACGTAACCAGCGACGTGCCCATTACGTACCGCCCTTATAAACTTTCGATTGCTGAGAAAATTAGAGTCCGCGAAATCCAAGCATTAGTAGACTCACCTGCCCCGGAAAACGTCAAACAAGTTAGGCAGTTCCTAGGACTGGCCGGGTACTTTCGGAAGTACATTGAGGGCTATGCAACGAAAACGTTCCCAATCTCACAATTAACCAAAAAAGGTGTTCAGTTCAAGTGGGGTTCTGAACAGGAAAAAGTGCGTCAGGAAATTATTTCAATTTTGACCAATGAGCCGGTGTTAGCTATTTTTGACCCGAGCCTACCCACAGAGGTTCATACTGATGCAAGCAGCATCGGTTATGGCGCCATTCTTTTGCAAACGCACCCGCAAGGTAGCAAAAGAGTTGTGGCTTACTTCAGCCGGACTACTCAAGGTGCAGAGAGTAGATACCACTCTTATGAGTTAGAGACGCTGGCGGTCGTGAGAGCGTTGCAGAATTTCCGACACTATCTAATTGGAATACAGTTCAAACTAATTACAGACTGCAATGCTCTCAAGTCCACCGAGAGTAAAAAGGATCTACTGCCAAGAGTTGCCCGCTGGTGGATGTACCTACAAGATTTTACCTTTGATATGGAGTACCGAAAAGGGGCAATGATGTCACACGCTGATTATTTGAGCAGAAACCCCCCTCGTAAAGTACTTCATATCAGTCAACCTCGCAATTGGGCTCAGATAGCACAAGCTGCGGACGCGGAGACACGGGAACTTCTCCAAAAACTTAGAGAAGGCAATCTAGATCCTAATCGCTATGTTGAGAAAAATGACCTGCTGTACTATAGGTACACCCCAATAGGCGAGCAACCACGGTTTCTTTGCTTTGTCCCCCGAGGTTTCAGACTTAGTCTGCTGCGAGTATTCCATGACGAACACAATCACATTGGCTATGACAAGACCTTGGATCTAATCCTAAAGCATTTTTGGTTTCCAGGCCTCAGGCAATTCGCTAAAAAATACCTCGATCATTGTTTGATCTGTATTTCTAAGAAACGTGTGCCTAGGGCTCCACAACAAATTATAACTTCATGGGAAAAACCCGATCAACCTTTTTCTGTAGTACACTCGGATGTCCTAGGTCCACTTCCCGAGTCAAATGGCTTCAAGTTTGTTCTTCTCATCGTGGATGCGTTTACTAAGTACACGCTCCTTTACCCCATTTATAGGCAGGACGTAGAAGAACTCTTAAGAGTGTTCACAAACGCAGTATCACTTTTTGGTGTGCCAAAAATGATTGTTACAGATAGAGGCAGAATGTATCAGTCCACTAGGTTCTTAGATTTTGTTAAAGATATGGGATCGGTGATACATTTGGTTACTCCAGAGATGCACCAATCAAACGGCCAGGTCGAGAGGTACGCTCGAACCGTTCTGAACCTTCTTCGAATCGAGACCAATCACAAAGGGACAGCCTGGTCTGAAACGCTGTGGAGACTCCAGCTGACCCTCAACGTGACCAAGCAGAAGACGACTCAAGCATCGCCTTTAAATCTACTGGTGGGCACCGATGCAGCGACCCCCGTCATCAGGTCACTGGTCCGTGATGTCGCTTTGGAAGGTGCACAGCCGAACCGTGAAGCACAAAGAGAGTTACGCCGAGCCCGTGCAACTGACTTACTGAAACGAAACCAGTCTCGACAGGACCATTATGTAAATCGAAACCGACATACACCAAAAATGTTTAATGTAAATGATTTGGTTTTCGTAATTAAGTTTTCACAGGCAACTGGAAAGATGGACCATGGGATGCGAGGGCCGTACAGGGTCATACGCGCACTGCCAAGTGGACGATATGAGCTTCGCTTATTGACCGGCTCCTATGGCAAGACGACACAAGCTGCTGCTCAGTACAAGGTGCTCTGGAAAGGGGAGTGGTGTCCTGAGACTTGCGCTGCATTCTTTGAGCGTGAGTATGTTTGTGTACTATGGCGAGTCTACATTGCCATAGAGTGTGATGCAGATCTTAGGCTGAGACAGTAGACGGACTGCGAGACGTCTACGTCAGGTAAACTGCGAGCTACCTGACCGGTCTCATAAAGTGTGGCCTTGCCACCCACGTGTAACGGGTGTCGTTCCCGTATAACGTGTGTTTTGTCGTGTAGAGGACGGACTGCGAGACGTTCCTTTCGGTGATTTGGTAATCGCCCTACACGATGGGTCATGTAGAGGACGGACTGCGAGACGCTCCTCTTGGCGATAAATGCCCTACATGACAGCGACTTGTGTGATGTATGACTGTCGGCGACAGGAGTTTTGATATTTTGGTGTGACGAATGAAACTCTATGGAGTACTAAGATAACGTCTTGGTACCTCATAGACTACTTAGCTAGTTAATTTATGTGTCTGATGAATGAAAGAAAAGGCCACGAAAGATGAATTGAGTGTAAGCTGAAGAATAGGCAAATGTGTGTGATCTCCGAGAGACGTTAATCTTCCTTGTTGGTTTCACAGCAGACGACCTGACTGAAGACACCACTTCTGCCCAACACGGTACGGAGCCAGTCGCTGGGCCTTCCCGTACAGCTAATGAGACCCATGGAGCAGCAATGCAGAGCTTGCCGGACCTTTCTGATGCCGTCGAGGACGACGCATGATCAGGATGGTCGTGTTGGATACTACTACCCGGCCCAGAAACATGGAGGGGGTAAACGTTATAAAACTACCGCAGGCGATAGGACGCGCTCTCTTTCTCATTTGGACCCGGTTGCGTGCGGAAGCGCTACCCGTCTGCTGTTCGGTGTAATCTGCTATCTTGGTAATCTCGTTGATTTTATTGTTGATGTAGTGATGACATTGTTCCTCTGATTGTAATATTGCCAAATGTGTTAATTAATTTTAGTAAACTCATGTGATTCGTTTTTAGGTTAATAAATCTTAATTTTTTAAATTGTGATTTTACTTCTGTCCCAAGAATATATAATGTCAATTGCTATATAGTTGATACAATTACAGCACCACAGCCACAGCAAATATTAGATATTTCTAAACTGTCCATTCCAGAAAATATTAATTTATCAGATAAAGAATTTAACCTTCCTACTGAAATTTCCATACTGATAGGGGCTGATATTTATTTTGATTCTTTGTTAAGTGGTTGTTTCAAAATATTGGATGGTCTTGTATTGCAAAATACTGTTTTTGGTTATGTGGTTGCTGGTAAATCCTGCATAAGCAGTAAAAATAAATGTTCAAATCTAGTTTCAAATTTTGCAATCTTTGATGAAAGAAAATTGGAAAATGTTATGGAAAATTTCTGGTTGACTGAGAAAGTGTCTGAACTTCCATTGAAGAAAGTTACAGAGGAATTTAAACAAACTGAGTAATTTTTAAAGAATCCCTTCAAATTGTTAACAATACATTCTATGTTGACATGCCGCTCATTTTTCCTAAAAATGAGTTACAGCTGGGAGACTCTTTCTCGGTCGCCCTGCAAAGATTTTTGAGTTTGGAAAAAAAACTTAAACAAAATCCAATTTTATTGGAAGAATACAAAAAATTCATAGAACAATATGTAGCATTAGGGCACGCCAAGGAAGTTGATATAGATTCTTATGATCTTAATAATGGTTCTGTTTACTTTTTAGCACATCATGCCGTCTTTAACCAAGATAGTAAGACTACAAAACTGCGAGTGGTTTTTGATGGAAGTATGAAATCTAAAAATAAAACTTCGTTGAATGACGTCATGCTGAATGGGCCTGTGGTACAAAGTGAGCTCTTTGATATTCTTCTTTTATTTAGAACATATTTATTTGTTTTAATTTGTGATATACAAAAAATGTTCCGTGGTGTTTATATTAATGAACATCACACTAGCTTACAGAACATACTTTGGAGGGATGATCCTAATACACCCATAAGTTGTTTGCAGTTGCAGACTGTAACATATGGGTTGAAAGCCTCTACCTTTTTGGCCACTCGATGCTTAGTAGAACTCGCAAATAAGCATAAGAATGATTTACCTCTTGCTGCACAAGCTATGCTTTCAAACACATACGTCGATGACGTACTTGCAGGTTGCGAAGATATAGAGCAACTTAATTTATTAAAAAATCAGCTAATTGAGTTACTAAAATTTGGTAATTTTAAATTACATAAATGGTGTTCAAATCATCCTATAGTCTTAGATGATATCCCTAGTGAAAATAAATATTTTGAAGAAATTGACTTGAATAAGGATAATATTATTAAAACTCTAGGGTTAAAGTATGATGTTATAGCTGATAACTTCTATTTTCAGGCTCCTTTAACACAACCTAATGAACAAATGAACACTAAAAGAAAGATTCTCAGTTACATAGGGAAATTTTTTGACCCATTGGGTCTTATTAGCCCAATTATAATTGTTGCAAAAATGATTATGCAGGAATTGTGGAGTATTAATATAGGTTGGGATGATATTCTTCCAACAAAATATTCCCAGCTGTGGGAAAAAATTCTAAATAACTTAAATTTGATGAATAGGATTATTGTACCTCGGTACGTCCAGTGTAACAATTTTTTATGGATTGAGTTAGTGGGGTTTGCTGATGCATCATCAAAAGCTTATGGTGCCTGCCTTTACTTAAGGATTTTAAAGGCTAATGGGGGTGTTGAAGTAAATCTTCTCTGTTCAAAGTCACGTGTGGCACCTCTAGCTAAGGTACTTACTATACCTCAGTTAGAGTTGAATAGTGCGTTATTGCTTGCCCAACTCATAAAAAGAGTCAGTGATGTAATTGGCTCAAGATTTCCGCATTACACACGCTTGTACAGTGATTCTCAAATAGTACTAGCGTGGATACAATCAGGTAGAGTCAGAGCTAATAACTATGTGAATAATAGAATTCAACAAATTGTTTCTTATACTGATAGCTCATCTTGGTATTATGTTCGCTCTGCTCAAAACCCTGCTGATATTATATCCCGTGGGGTTGAGCCACAAAAGTTAAAAGAAAATAAATTATGGTGGCATGGTCCACAATACTTATTAAACCCAGATCTAGCTCATAAGCAAGAAAGTTTTACTGAATCAGAAACGGTACCAGACAAATCTTGTTTTATAATTAATGTAGAGCCTTCTCTACCAACCCATTTATTAGAAAAATTTTCAAATATAAATAAGCTACAAAACGTTGTCGCATATATGTATAGGTTTATAAACAATTCTCTGCGAAAAAACATTATAAAGGATAAAAAGTTAACCCCTAAAGAGATGCAACTCGCTCTGGAATTTATAATTCGTTCCATACAAAAGATATCATTTTCGGAAGAAATTAATTCAATAATGAATAGTAAAAAATCAAGTCAGGGCTGGCCAATCTTCATCCATTTATTGATGCACACGGTTTGCTCCGTGTGGGTGGCAGGCTGCAAAATGCAGGCATTCCCCAAGATAAAATGCACCCTATCATTTTGCCAAAACATTCTAATATAACTTCTTTAATTATAGAAAGAGAGCATTTACGATTATTGCATGCAGGTCCTAGGTTGGTGCTCAGTGCATTATCACAGAAATTCTGGATAATCAATGGCATACGAGAGGTAAAAAAGGTAGTGCATAAATGCTTGAAATGTTTTCGTTTGAAAGCCGACACTGCTAAGCAGCTCATGGGTTCACTTCCAAAGGAACGAGTCACAGCAACTAGGCCCTTTCAGCATGTCGGCATCGACTTTTGTGGTCCCTTTAATTTAAAAATATCAAGAATCAGGAAACCACTCGTTACAAAGGGGTATGTAGCTCTATTTGTTTGTTTTTCTACCAAAGCTATACATGCAGAAGTTGTGTCAGATCTTACAACCCCAACTTTCTTGGCATGCTTTGATCGCTTTATATCTAGGCGTGGTATACCGTCTAAAGTGTATTGTGATAATGCAAAAACGTTCAAGGGGGCTGACAACCAATTAAAAGAATTATACAATATACAAGCTTCCAGAGCTCATAGAGACTCTGTATATAATTATTGTAAAGTTAACTACATAAAATTTATGTTCATTCCGAGTTACTCCCCTGAATTTGGTGGTCTTTGGGAGGCCGGAGTAAAGAGCGTAAAGCATCATCTCAAACGTGTCGTCGGCACTTTGTGCTTGACTTATGAAGAATTTAACACGGTGATAGTTCAGATAGAGGGTGTTTTGAACTCTAGACCTCTGCTTTCCAATCCCAATGAAGGTGGATATTTAACTCCAGGTCATTTTCTAATTGGTACGGCTTTGTCTAGTTATCCAGAGGTCGATTTATTGGAAGTTCCAATACATAGATTGAAATTTTGGAAAATTGTGTCTAAACTGAAACAACACTTTTGGAAGGCATGGTCAGCAGACTATCTCACGCAGCTTCAGAGCCGTCCCAAGTGGAAGCATAGCTCTGAAAACCTAAAGGTAGGTGATCTGATTCTAGTTAAAGATGTAAATGCCTCTCCTTTGCAATGGCCTATGGCAATAATTGTTAAGGTGTTTCCTGGGCCAGACAACAATGTTAGAGTAGCTGAAATAAAATTCAAAAACAAAATTTATTTAAGATCCATTGCCAAGCTATGTCCTCTGCCAGTGGAATAATATTATAATTCTAAAACATTTTTAAATTATTATGTCTCTTTGTCCCTTTGACAGATTGTCAGCCTCCCCTCCCCCCAACTATGTTCAATACAATGTGAACATAAATATTTGATATTCTGGATTATTATAGATTGATGTAATTAATTGCAGTAATCTATAATAATTTAGAATCAAATTCAATGTATTTTTTAATTTTTATTTGATTTTATGTGTGCAACATTAACGTGCTTAAAAAAATGTTTATGACGTGTGGCAACACACGTTTTTTCTTGTTCTCTTGTGTAAAAATTACCGAGCGTAATGGCCGTTGGTTTTTTCTCTGTTAAAAAATAAAGTGAAATCCATATTTTACTGTCTCTCTTTGATTTATTACAAACAGGTATCGTTAAATTTATTTCTTGTTTCTCAATGTGTGGTCTCAAAATATTGACTAAGTTTGTAAATTGATCGTAGTCCATTTTATAATAGTCGTAAAAAAAATTCGGGTATCGATATAAATCAACGCAAAAAGTAGTAAATTCACCACAAATACGTCTTTTCTTCCACAAGTTGTGAACACTATAATTCCGCTTTCTTTTTCTTCTTTCTTCGTTTTCTTCTTCTTCAACTTCAGATATAAGTAATATCATAGCAAAATCAATGTCAACCATTTTACACACGTTTCAGCTACGAGAGTCAACTGGCAAGTGATTCAATAGCTCTGCTGTTGATGCCCATTACTACACGAGAGAGTGCGCGCGTATTCTGGCGAATACGCGCGGCTTCGCTTTAGTTGTAAAAAATTTGACGCTTCGATGCGCTTCGACTCTGCGCTAGTATAAATCGACCCTTAGGCGATTAACACACGGCACCGCGCACCGCCGCGGTTGGCGATGAAGCGGATCTAAGAAAGAAAGAAAGAAAGAAAGAAAGAAAGAAAGAAATATGTTTATTCTGCACAAACAAAACGCACATTACAAAAAAAAAAATTATGCTGAGAAACTTAAAATGCACACATACAATTTAGACAAAAGCCCCGTATCCAAGTCGGAAGGTTATACAATATTGTCCATTGACTGTTAATGTCAGTCAAGGCTTGGGACCATAGACAACTTATATACTGCGTTACGGCACCGGTAGTTATATAATATCCATCAAAACAAAAACAAAATGCCGATAGCAGAGTGCATTATACTACTTCATACCAAAAAAACCACAAATTTTAAAACAACAAAGCCGTGCGTCGTATCTGTGCAAGAACAGGTCGTTGCTCAGCGAATTGCTGTGACTTCGGACGGACCTAGTGTCAACAGCGCTGTTTTTCAGAAACAACCTTTTGGAGTGACGTAAAGACGCTCGCTCATCGTGTGATCTAACATGTTACATTATCGGGTAAGTGCAATTTTCCATGAAAAACTTAAGTAATAGCTGAGCCTACCACTTGTAAATATAAAACATATCTGTAATAAACGGAATAAATTATAATTATTGATTAAAATACATAAAATAAAACAATGAAACAGTGGTAATAAATATTAATGCTAAATAATAAATTTAAATGTCGTGTACCATGGGAGCTGTAATGGTATGGCGGCCATTTGCGTGCCCTTCGATCAAAGCACAGTTCCCAACCAATTGGTATAGCTTATAATAGTGTTAATAAAGATAATTTTGATTTTACTGGGATTTTCTTTTCGATGTACGAAGAAGCAAGATACACCTACATAACCAATCAGTTAAAAACCAAACCAAGAACTCAAGTGACATTAACACAGACCGGACCCAGCCAGGGCAGAATCAGACAGAGGCCACACACACTGTTGGAAAGCCAAATCCATTGCCTGTAGGCCGTGACCCTCGAGGTAAGTATAAAAAAAGGAGTTGTTAGATCCTAGCTAAATCATGTGGATTGTTGTATCTGCATGAAATATATCTTTAAAATACTCAAAAAGTGCTTTTTCGTTCTCAGGACTCTTACTGGCGGAGGAAGGTTATTCCAACAGTGCGTGGCCGCATATCTGAAGCTCCCCCTGAATGCCATGGTTCTATGTTTTGAGGAGCAAAGAGGTTTGGTAGAAAAACGTGGTTCGTATTTACTTTGTCTCCACTTTAACTTCTCAAACAAATAGTGTGGTTTTTGTGTAGTGACTACTCCAAAGAGTAAACTAGCCATATGTAACTTTCTCCTAGCAGCCATTTTCAAAATATTATTTTCGTTTATAAATGGAGTGACATGACTTCTACGAGGTATCTTTACACAGAAGCGCGTACATGCATTTTGTATGCGTCGTATTAGCTTCTCCGTTCTTGATAAAAGACACGGGCCATACACGGTATCACAATAGTTAAGTCTTGATAAAATTAGGCTATCCACTAATTGTTTACGCAAATCAACACTCAAGAAGTCTCTAATTGAATATAGGAGTTTCAATCTATAAAAGCAATTCCTCATGGAGTTACTGATGTGCTTCTCAAATCGTAGTTCTGGATCCATGGTTAACCCAAGGTTGCACGCTATATCCACCCTTTCAATTTTTTCCCCGCTGATAACGACTTCTGGCCTGGTTGACAGTATTGCACTGATCATTTTCCTACTTCCTAAAACCATAAATTTAGACTTCAATGGGTTTAATACTAGTGAGTTATTATCTGACCATAGCGCTACCCTTTCCAAATCGGCATTGACTTTTTCTACTGCCTCTAATGTATTTGCTGGTTTAAAAGTTATATATAATTGGATATCATCAGCGTACATGTGATACCTACAATACTGGAAAGACTTAATAATATCAGCGCTGTAAAGAATATACAGAAGGGGCCCTAAGATGGAACCGTGAGGCACACCGCGTAGCACCTGACGAGGGGGGATGATATCCTCGATCCATCCTCCTTCTGAATTTCAACGAGCTGTGACCTATTTTGCAAGTAGCTAGCAAACCATTGTATTGTTTCCGTTGCAAAACCATAATAGGCCAACTTGGAAAGTAGTAGACTGGTGTTTATTGCATCGAAGGCCCGTGAAAAATCAAGAAGTGGAAGGATTGTTCCCTCCCCCCTGTCTCGTGCCTCTAGGATATTCCCAACTACATCAGAAAGGGCTGTGGCCGTCCCACGGCCTTTTCTAAAACCAGACTGCAGGTCAGGGAGCATATTGTTTGCTTCTAAATATTCCAACATTTGGTTATAAACCACCCTCTCTAAGACCTTAGATAAACAAGGCAAAATGCTAACTGGACGTAGATCTTTAAAAGAACTTGGGTTACTGACTTTAGGTAGAGGACGCACAATAGCACACTTCCATAAGTCAGGAAAGGTGTTGGTATCTATCGACTTATTTACTATTGTGGTGATAGCCTGAAGGGTGGTTGGTAACGTTACTGTTATCATATCAACACTCACTCCATCAATCCCTTTAGCGTTAGACCCCAAACTCTTAATAATTTTAGAAATTTCTTCCTCATTAATATTTCTTAGCTTGAATTGAGTTTCACCAAACTTATTCGTATCGAAATATGAAAGCTGCGATTTGGGCAGTATGCACTGTCCTGGTACGTTCAGGAATGCTTTGTTAATCTCGTCTGGGTCATTAAATTGTCCGGGAAGCATACCTTCACTATGTTCAGAGAACACATCTGTCTTAAGATTTTTCCAAAGCTTTTTGGGGTTTTTTATTTGACCATTAATGTGTCTGTCAAAGTACACCTTCCTTTCCTGCATTAGCGCTGTAATAGCTTGTTTTTTTAAATCCAAATAATAGTTTTTTGTAGTATCTAGCCTGTCCATGTGATAGTTATTTTTTGCCTCGTCTCGCAGTTTAAACATTAATTTAATATTATCCGTTATCCACGGCGTGGGACGGTCTCTAAATATCTTACTCTTTATGGGAGCATGTAAGTCATACAATTGGGTGATGAAGACATTAAAGTGTTCTACCATGTTGTCAACATCCGACAGTGAGTCAATTTCAAACCATGGTATCGATTTCAAATCTACCTCAAAGTAATCCAACAATATGTCCCTTAGAGGCCGATATACAATTAGCCTAGGTTTGCTTTTTACCTTTTTTATGACAGTATCACAAACAATAAACGAGTGATGACCAAGTTCACTGATATGACTGACTAGCACGCTACGAACCCCTACATCGGTACAGATCACGTCAATGAGAGTACTACTATCTCCTACAAAATGAGTTGGTGACTGTACTACCTGAGTTAGATTGGTATAGTTTAGGAATTCCATCATATCTTTAACTTTTGCATTGTTTGTATCTAATAGATTAAAATTGAAATCCCCCAGTAATACCAAATGATCGTAAGGTGCCAATGCGCTAATACTGTCAGTAATTCCATCCAGAAATTTTGGCAACTCGAACCAGGGTGGCCTGTATGCAGTGCCAATCAACAATTTTCTGCCATTGAAAGAAAGGTTCAACCACATCTGTTCCACATCAGACTGCACTGAGTGGGGTAGTACGCGCGCCCTAACTCCTGTTTTAATGTAAAACGCTACTCCTCCACCTCGGCCCCCGCGTATATTCGCTGGGCGCGGCACGTGCTTCAGCCTATATCCCGGAACCTTGGGCGCGCGCCCCTCTTCCCCAGGTTTCAACCACGTTTGGTTGATAGCCATTATATCCACTGCGTGTTGTGACATGGCAATCAGAAACTCGTCCTGGTTAGTTGCCAGAGAGCCCGCATTGAATAAACCAAACTTTAATGATTTTGACTTAGTCATGTTATATAATGAGAAATGGCTGTATGGGTGTAGGTATATAGTAATGGTAGTATTTTATTTATGTATTTTCTATAGTAATTTTGTTTATTCCTTTTGTGTAAATAATTATTGTACATAAGTTGCAGTCTGGGTAGAAAATAAATAACTGTGTTACCTTTAAAATAATGTTCCCATTCAAAATAAATTGCAAGTAATATATAATATTGTTTGTAAATAATGTTTTTAGTGTATAGATAATAATATATGTAAATAATATAACTATGTTCCTTACATTATAGTAGTACTCACTCTGATACTCCCCCTTGTTCAGATTACGACAGATACGACACACAGACACCAAGTTTAATAAATTATTATAAATAAAAGAGCTATTTTCTAATACAAAATAACGAGCCTCTTTGACAAATGGTCTAATTATTAGTGTCCACGTATGGTCCAATAAATTGAAGAATGTCTTCCTCAGATGCGATCCTGTGAGTGGATTCTCCAGGCTTTTGCCGGACCAAGATGCGACCGCGCTTCGTCCATACGAATCGCCATCCATGAATCGCTGCGGCGCACACTGGTCCCAAATTAACCCTTTAACCGCCCGACTTCATTTCAGTTGTCGTGCCCCCAGCGCCCGGCACAGTGAATCGAAAAAGAAATACCTACAACAAAGAGGGATGTACAATACTTAACTTTTTCGATGTCGATATTTCGTTTTAATAATAAAATTTGCATTTGCGAGCGCGGTTATCTAACAATTAGGTAGGTACCTACTTCAATACTACTTACCCTACGAAATTATCCGGCATTTTTGGTGAGCCAGTAAAGCAAAGTCTCTAAAAATTTGTACGATTTATTAATTAGTAGTTAGGCTATTCACAATTACTTTGCTCACAATAAAATCAATCCAGAGATAAACCTCGCCATTTTTATTTCTCAATAGGAAGTAGGTACAGGTAATAAGTTCTTAAGTGTATTCATTTATATCCCACTAAACAATTAACAACAAACATAAAAATAAAATAATTATTTGGACAATATCAGTAACAGTTTAATTGACTTAGATGGTAATGATAGGTATTTATCACAATCACAATTTGTATTACACTAATTTAAGGTGAATGCGTAGTGGTAGAGCGCGAAATTAAATTTACTTTTTGCGACTATAACAGGTACGTATTTACAGAATTATAGTCATTAGAATCATTAATATATCTCTTATAAGTTAGTTTTCTTCCACAAGCACTATTTCTTCTACAAGCACTTTTCCATAAGAGATTTGTTCTTATGGAACAAATCTAACTTAGAAAGATGTATTAATGATTATAATCCTGTAAATACGTACCTGTTACAGTCGTAAATCATATTTTGATCAGGATACAACCTGACACTGACCTGAAAACTGCAAAAAACATTAAAGAAAATTAATTTCGCGCTCTCCCACTGCGCATTCACCTTAAATTAGTGTAATACACATTGTGATTCTGATAAATATCATTACCCTTTAAGTCAATAGGTAAACTGTTATTGGTATAATAAATTTCAATACACATATTTATCGACACACGAACGTAAAACTACATACATACGCCCAACACTGATGGAAAATTCCAGAAGTCGGCACTCGTTTATGACGTACGAAGCGGTCGTCTTTATTCGACCGAGGCGCAGGCAGTGTTGCAAACTCCTACAGAATGTTTCCCTAGGACCAACTTCAAATTCCCCTAAAAACCCCTAAAAATTTTGTTGTAAACTCAGTTTGAGAGGTAATTTCAAATATAAATTAAAAATACATTCAAGTAGTATGAAAAAGCGCAGTGAGGCGGTTTTTTTTTTTTTCTTTTAATAGCAACTTGTTATTGGCCATAGTGCGAAATTCAACCACCAGCGCCATGTGCGTGTTGCTTAATACATGACACGAAGCACGGCATTAGTGTAAATATTTTTTCAAGGCAACCTATTATAATTAAGCAAAAAGAAAAGTGATTCTTTAATTTAACGTTCAGTTTATAAGAAATGTTATTGCGAATAGAAGACTCTTCGAAGGAATATGTATTTCGAATATATAAAATAAAAAAAATATCTTGAATAAGCTACCCCCTAAAAATGCCCCTAAATAAATGTACCCCCTAAAAAACCCCCTGAACATCTTGATTCCCCCTAAATTTTGGGAAAACCCCCAAGTTGGCATCACTGGGCGCAGGGCGTACTAACAAAGTAAGTTTCGAAACATGTTGGCTAGGGATGGGAACTATCAATTCGGTACCTGATTTTTCACAAGTAAATTTACTTAATTTCAAAAGGAATTAAATGAAATACACACAAATATTTGTAAAAAAATGTTTTATTAACATTTTCTGTATTTGTTTTATAGTTAATTAGTCAGTATAAAGAGAAATATTTTGATTTATGTTTATTTTTGTATCGGTAAATCTTGGCAAATGTCCCGTCCCTAATGTCGGATTTTTCCGTCATGGGCGTTGTACATCAATACAATTTTCTAAAAATAGTATTAGTCATT
This sequence comes from Polymixis lichenea, assembly GCA_949091785.1. Lineage (NCBI taxonomy): Eukaryota > Metazoa > Arthropoda > Insecta > Lepidoptera > Noctuidae > Polymixis > Polymixis lichenea. Next base: position 18,130,399 of record OX420931.1, on the reverse strand, counting down.
CATCTAACTTTGGACATTGTTTTTAGGACTTCTAATTAAGAAACTAAAGTGTATTAAATTGTAAATGATTATTGATTACTTAATTAACTATTTACCTAAAATAAACATCTATATTATAGAATACAGCGTAATTAAATAAAAAAGCAGATTAAACGAGCTGTGGTTTTTTGGTCGTAAATATACGACTCTGGCGAAATGGACCCGAAAATATTTGTCGGATTAATCCGACGTAAGCGGTTAAAAGGTTAAAAAAAAGTGGACATTGATAGTAGACCGCTCATATTTTTTTTTATTGTTGATACAATGATAACAGATAAGGCAAAAAAATATTATTGTCCTACTTCAAATACTTTTCTGTAAAAAAAATATTTCTTTTTTTTTTGTATGGGAGCGATTACATTTTACTCAATTTCTCAAAAACTTTAAGCGATGTCGAGATGGCAATCACATATGTTAGAAAACTAATAATTCTGAGTATTTGGCTCGAAGAAACTTATTGCTTATCTCTGCGTACTTTCGAGATAATAGTGACAGAAAATAACATTTTTTTTTTAATGTTAATTTTTTGCTTTTTTTTAATCATAGCCTTACTTTAGCACATAATTATAATGTATGCGTAATGTCAAATAAGTAAAAAGAGACTTCTCTGTAAAAGAGGTTATGGGGGCTCACTAATGACTGAAAAGCTATGACCTTTCTGAAGGAGTACTTTCATCAGTTCTAAAAAACAATCAAAATGAAGACATATTAAGCTGCAAACATAAAGTTGAATATGTTCACAAACGATTCTGAAAAAATATTATGGTGAAAGATTAATATTTGGGTCTATATTCTCTTGAGAAATCTCTATTTCCTCGTTTTCCAACGAAAGCAATTCATTGTTCAAGATCAAAGCACTAGCCTCTGGAAACAACTGTTTATGTAAACGAGCAAACTTTGGTTTGATATGGCTGATGTAAGGATCTGAGCTAATTAGAAAGCTGTGGATAATGTCTAAATTAGTCTGAACTCTACCGATTTTTCTTGTATGTGCCATTCTAACATTCCGGAAATCTTTATTCCTCGCTTCGGAAGCTTCTTCGCAAAGCATGCCTATCGGAATAAAGGAGAAATTTTCACAAATATCAGCACCGTGTATCAACAATTTATGGACACTTGAAGGCATGTAATACCATGGATATAAGTTTACATATAGCATTGCTGTTTCTTTACAATATTCCCTAAACAAGTTGGTATTAATAAGTTGACCAGATGAAATTGTTTGTAAAATGACTGCAAATCTCTTGATTAAATCAGGGTGGATACCCGTTATTTCAGCAGATACTTCATAATTTTCAAAAAACCTTCTTGCCGTGTTACCGTCATTGGTTGTACCAAATCCCTGTTTTACTATGTCAATTAACAAACCAGTTCTTTCCCGGAATTCTTCTTGTGTCAAATTCTTTTTAATTTCTTTTAACAATTTATCTTCTTTTCGTGCAGCCCACTTTTTGAAGTCTAAGTTGTACGAAATGTGTAAAATACATTCCATACATCTTATCCACATATGAAGCGAAGACAGACCATATTTATACATATCTTCTCTGATGAGTTTTTTGGATACAAAGTCCAAGTCATTCATTTTGCTAGGTGGGGTATTGCAAATATTACAAACAGCTGCAGAAGAAGTATTGGAAATCACAGTAGAAATTTTCCCATCAATCATAGTCATGTACAAATCATGTTTAATATCAAAATTATCTACAATTGTGGGAACAAGATTACGAATTTCTTCCTCTAAGGATGCACTTTCCTTCTTTATCAATTCATTTGTTTCTTTTGCAAATATAAAGCCAATTGGACGACAATAGTTTGTTGAAGAGGGAGCAGGATTTTGCCACAAGATAGTACCACTCTCTTCTTCCAAACGAAGCGGAACCAAACTAATCATGAAAACTGAAGAATCGTCAATTTTAGTGTCGGAGTGTGACTTTTGTTTATAATTACTTTGAGAAGATGACCCGTCAAAACCCCATTTGCTTATTAGTTTTAGCGATTTTTTGTCGGCAGAGTTGTGCTGAATTGTTTTTAATATCCTATTAGTTGTCAAATCTAGAAGCGATTGAAGTCTTATCTTAGCATCAGATTCAGTTACAGTTATGTCTGACTCTGGAGGATAACAAGTTTTTTTAGCTTCCAGGAGCTTTTGATAGGATGGAAGACCATACATTTTCTCTGAAGCAAGAATAGTTCTTAAATTTCGATATTGCCATTTTGACAAATTTGTTGAGGTGTAAAGCGCTAACGTTTTATCATCTGGTAAACACGGTTTGTCAGTCTTTTTAGCGAATAGTACATCATATACCATCTCACATTTTTCCTTGTTTTGGCTGAGTTCGTTTAATATAGCTGCTAATTTTGTTTTTTTAGACTCTTTTAATTTGGCACATAAAGCATAAACTAATTCCTCCTCTGTCTGATCTAGAAGTGTTAGAGAACGCCTTTTCTTCTGTTTATCAGATATATCAACAAATGGTTTTTTACTTGTACCATAACTTAATTGATGAGTATCCACTTGCGTTTCGAAATTTGGAATTACTTCCTCGGCAACTTTAAAAATGCTGCTTAAATCGATATTTTGACATTTTGGCCAAACTATTTGGGATTGTAACCAGTCTGAATTTTTGTTAAGAAAGGTCTTTTGAGCTCTACTGGAAGCAGACCATCTTTTTGAGATATTACTTGAAAAATTACGACAAAATAATTTAATATTACTCAAATCTTCGGAAGACAATTCAACACAATACGTTCAATAAGGGCATTAAATAAAAATTCGACATTTTTAAAACCACCTCCTGATTTAAGAACAACGTATAAGTCTAAGTTGGTGACAAATGCGGACATATTATAATTTTAAGGAAAATTGAAAACAAATTAGAATCAAAGATATCAAAGACAAAGTGACTTTGATTTTAACAAAAAAAAATTACGAAAACAAATTCGACGAAAGAAAGACAAACAAAAATTATTTGATTTTAAAATCCAAAGATTCAAAATACAACAATAACAAAACAAACAAACAACAAGCATTTCTTCAAGCGCACAGAAAAAATAAGGACACGTCTTATCGCAACCACATTTAGTTGTACACTGAGTGAGGTGTACGCGCGCGATTCGTGACCGTATTACGTTACGTCATGAGAGGCGGCCATCTTGTTATCCCGGCAAACTTGCGTCGAAGCTCCATTTTGCTGGCCAGCGGACCTATTGCGATATGAGTAAGGCTATGATTTAAAAAAAGCGAACAATTAACATTAAAAAAAATTGTTATTTTCTGTCACTATTCTCTCGAAAGTACGCAGAGATAAGCAATAAGTTTCTTCGAGCCAAATACTCAGAATTATTAGTTTTCTAACATATGTGAATGCCATCTCGACATCGCTTAAGGTTTTTGAGAAATTGAGTAAAATGTAATCACTCCCATACAAAAAAAAAGAAATATTTTTTATAGAGAAAAGTATTTGAAGTAGGACAATAATATTTTTTTGCCTTATCTGTTATCATTATATCAACAATAAAAAAAAATATCAGCGGTCTACTATCAATGTCCACTTTTTTTTAATTTGGGACCAGTGTGCGGCGGCCCTTGTCTGACGAAATAACTGCTGGTTGAACCTGGTCAGCCTCTCATTGACAAAGACGCGCACAGGTTTCCCAGAGAGTCCGAGGTTCTCTGTTGTAGCGTCACGTCGCACGCGGGCACCGTTCAACACGGCGTCACGCTGGTCACGACGAGCGAGACACACCATAATAGCTCGAGGGCGGGGCACTGTAGATGTTGTGGGGCTTGACGCCTTTATGTGCCTGCCGCCAACTCGCTCCGCGCACACGATGTCGCGGTCCTCCAAAGTGACCCCTAGCTTCAGATCTCATGTCGCATTGATCTCTATTAAATTCGTCGATGCCTAACACACGTACACCGCCTGACCGCGCGTTCGAGCGGTGCTCTCACCGCCACCGCCCCTCCGCGCGGCCGGCCGCGCTGAAGGGCGGTGCATCACACACGGGGCGCCGCATAACCGCGCGAATCATCGTGTGTGCAGGATGTGTTGCAATTTAAAAATGGATTTTGATATTGAAAAGTTTATTTCGGAGATTGAAAGTCGCTCTGCTATATGGGACATGAAAAGCACACTAGACTAGAGATAGACTCCTTAAAATGAAACAATGGGAAGAAATTGTTACCTTATATTTGGAGCCAGGAGAAACTTCTGATAAAGATAAAAAAGAACTCGGTAAGTTTAAAAAATATATTTATTTTTAATTTAAGCATATTTACTTTGCCATGGTAAGGTGTTCTCATTTACAAAATAATCAGCTAAATTATTACGGATCACTGCAGCGCTTGTACTTCCTCTGCAATTATTGTCTATAGGTATATTAACTATTCCCTCTGTCTCATTCTTCGTATATAAAATATCTTTAAAATCAACGCCATGTCTTTCCCTAACAAAATGATGAAGAATACAGCATGCTTTAATCATTTTTATCGATAAATTTCTGTTTACGTTCAAAGGGCGTTGAAATATACGCCATTTATGTGTTAAGATACCGAATGCACACTCAATATACCTACGTGCCCTGCTCAAGCGATAATTGAAAACTCTTTTAGTGTAATTTAAGTGATGTCCTGCATAGGGTCGTTGAACTTTGTCTGAGATATTGAAAGCTTCATCTCCGATAAAAAAATATGGCACGGGATTGGTGATACCAGTAATTGCAGAGGAATTTGGTATATTAAGAGTTCCATCTTGAAGTTTTTGATAAAAAATAGAATCACGGAAAACTGTAGAATCACTACATTTCCCATAAGCACCGATGTCAATATATATAAATTTGTAATTAGAATCACAAATAGCCAGAAGTAAGATGGAAAAATAATGCTTATAATTGTAGTACAGGGATCCAGTTAGAGACGGTTTGATAACACGCACATGTTTACCGTCTAAGGCACCTAAAACATGAGGAAAATTAGCTCTTGACTTAAATCCTTCAGTTATATTTAGCCACATTTCAGTTGTAGGTTCGGGAAAACACTCCATTTTCATTACATCCCATAATGCATCACATACTTTTTCTACAATACTTCGTATGGTTGATATCCCAAGTCGATAATTGTAATGCAGATCGGTAAAGGAACACCCCGTGGCCAGGTATCTGAAATATATATTTTTTTTATTACAGGGCGCTCGCTACAAATAAAGTGGAAAAAACCTTCGAGACGGCTTCATGAAGGAGTGCCGAAGGCAAAAAAACATTAAGAGCGGAGCGGGAGCTAAGAAAAATAATCAATAACGATTTTATAATCAATTGTTATTTTTAAAACCTTACGCTGGAATAAATAAAACTGAGAATAGTTTGTCTGCTGCAGACGATAAATCAGTTGGGGAAGGTAAGGAATCGGTTGGAGGACCATATAAAGACAGTCCAAAAAGAAAGAAATCTGATCACTCGAGAATTAATCGATACTCTGAAATCTTCAATGAGCAAAAAGTAAACGAAGAAGATCCTGACCGACAGTTTATGCTCCCTTTGGTGCCCGATTTCAAGAAAGTCCCCGATCGATTGAAGTCAATCGTGAAAATAAATATGATTAAATGCATTTCACAAGCTCAAGATGAAATGTACAATTATAAAGAACCAAGCAACGCTGAAATGTCCTATGCTAATAATCAAAATCAGGGTTATTTTACGAATTCTTCATCATATACACTCAATTCCAGTCGCTATGAAGTAATGCAGTATAACCATCAAAATGACCAAGGGACCTCTGCTGCCGGAATTACAGATAATTACAGAAGCAATACCGGCAACACCTGCCACAGTTCATTCAAACATTACTGATGAATCAGAGATTTTATCACTGTTTTAAAACCATAGTGTAGTGTATACCATATTGTACGGAAGATAGAAAACTGTGATTATGTAAATTAGTTTTAGGTAGATATAAATACGTGATTTAACCTGTGATTAAGAAAAACATACTGTGATTTGATTAATAAGATATTAAAATTACTAATTATAATTAGATGTAAGTACCTACAAAAAATTTAAAAATGTTCCTTTTTAGGCTATGAGGGAACAAAACAAAAGTACTTAGTAAATAATCATTCAAAAGACTGAGGTAGATTCAATCATCAGAATGATTGACTGACTGATTTTATTTAAAATAATAAAAATATAAATTGGAAAAATGTGCTTTTTCTTTTCACTTACCTCAAGGTCACAAGAAGCTTTTCTTCCGGTGAAATACAAGGACGCATGTTCGTATTTACTCCAGAAATTGCTTGTCTTATCCTTGCTAGCAAATAATCAAATGAAGAAGTAGACATTCGCGTATAATTGAAAAATTTATCTTCGTGTTTTCTCAAACTTTTATAGAATAACATGAATGTCCTATTTAGTGTTCTGCTTCGTAAAAATGGATGAACCCAATATCTTCTTTTTAATTTCTTTTTACGCCATAAAAGCCAGATTATTGCCACCACTTCAGCGTCCATTCTTGCCAGTGTCTGTGATCAAACTGGTCAAAACAGCGTTAAAGGCGCGTTTCCATTATGCAAGTGATTTGCATACTAGTTGCAAGTTGCATGCAAATTGTATAGTGGAAACAACAACTTGCAAACAAGTTGCAACTTGTATGCAATTAGGTTTAAACTTGTACGCTCAATAATCATGTCGGCACATTTGCACGTAAGTTGCAAGCGCATGCGGTCGTGCATAGAGGATTACTTTGTTTATGACTTTATTACTTTGTAAAAATGACTGCTAAATGGGATACGGAGAAAACAATAATGTTTATTGAGGAATATCATAGACATGATTGTCTTTGGGAACCAAAAAACAATCTTTACAAAAATCGAGACGCACGCGAATCAGCATATAGAAAACTAATCGAAGTGATGAACCTTAATGGTATTGTTATGACCGTAAAAGAAGTGAAAAATAAAATACGATCACTGCGTACCACATTTTTTGCTGAATTAGCAAAAATCGAAAAATCCAAAACAACCGGTAGTGGAACAAGTAACATATACACACCAAAATTAAGCTGGTTTAACACAATGATTTTTTTGCTGACGTCAACCGAATTAAGAAGGAATGAAGAAAGCACCACTGTAAGTATCAATTCTTTTATTTTTTTTTAAAATCATTCTTTCTTGCCATGTTACAGCACCATCTGTAGCAAAGTAGTTATCAAAGTCATCTCTCATTTCGACCGCTGTTTTGGGACTGCTTGACGGTTGTGCCGGGCGTAATTGCTGAAATGCTCTCATATTCACGTCATTGAACATGCCTTCACTATGTCCTGTTATTGAATTTTCTCGATTAACAAAATTAGGTGTAATCTATGTACTAGAAATATGTCTCAACCAATTGTGCAGTGCACAGCATGCTTTTATTATTTTATCAACTGTATTCACCTCAACAGCAATAGGTCGCTCAAAAATTCTCCACTTCGATACCAATAAACCAAACGCATTTTCAACCACTCGTCTTGCTCTCGACAGTCGGTAGCTAAATATTTTCTTTTCTTTAGTTAATCCTTGAGTTCGAGGATATGGCTTCATTAAATATTTTTTAAGTGGAAATGCTTCATCTCCTAATACCACTGAATTAGGCGGTATATTTGAGCTATCATTTTCTAATATTGACTGAAGAGTTGAATGAGAGAATATTGTTCCGTCTGATGTTTTCCCATAATGTCCAACATTACTGTATCGAAAGTTTAAGTAACTATCGCATAATGCAAACAAGACTATGCTAAAATATCCTTTATAGTCATAATATAAAGAACCACTCCCATTTGGGCATCTCAAGATGACATGCTTTCCATCAATTGCTCCAATGCATCGTGGAAAATTGCAACGTTCTTCGAATCCTTTACAAATTTCATTCCACTCTTCACTAGTATTCGGAAACTGAAAGAAATAAAAAACATTAAAGAAATGTTTTATTTTATTTATTTTTAAATTGATTGAATGAATTATGTTTTAGGTTGAATCAGAAAATACTTCAACAGATAGCAGAGAAAATACGCCAGCCAGAGCCAGTGGTTGTCGAAGCTCATCTCAAACACAGAGTCAATCCTCATCCAATTTCCGACAATCGATTCGAAATGCAAGATATGATCCCATAGATACCGCACTTCAAGAATTGAGAAAAATAAATAAGAGCGTAGAATCGGAAAATGAATTTGATGTTTTTGGTCAAAACGTTAGTCTTCAACTTCAAAAACTGCCGTTAGAGTACGCTCTAGAAACTCAAGAACTTATTATGAAAGTTTTAAAAGAGCAGCGATTAAAATCCTTAAAAGAAAAGGCACAACAAGAAGCACTTGTAATTTCTATACCTGATGATATAAATCTTGATTTAGTGGATTACATTGACACCGAGAGTAAGCGTGATGAACCAGGACCATCGGACAGTAGCAAAGAAGATTTATTAGGTCGTGCTGTTCGCGCTATGGGTTCATTGGAATCTGATGACGATGATTAGGATTTGAGTTTTCGACCCACTAACTTTCGTGATTTCGTGATTCGTGAGTTTAAAGTTGTTTCACAGATTGAAAATAGCCGCCGATCAGTCCTCTTTAATGTTAAGATTAATTATAATAAAAATATGTTGAACATTGATCTTATAAATTGTTTTACTTACCTTTATATATTCTTGAAGTGACTCATAAATTGCGTCGCAGACATGGGGCAGGAATTTAGAAATACTACATTTAGGCACACGATACAATTCTTCCAATGTTCCAAGACTAGTACCCGATGCCAGATATTTAAGCGTCACTTGCAATATCAATTTTGCAGGCAGAGCGGGTCTAAAAATAGTGTCTTGCTTAGATATTCTGGACGAAATCTTATCCAATAACTTTAAAAATAGTTCTTCGTTCATTCTGAGATGAGTATGGTAACGTTTAGGATCTTCTGTAGCCAATTCTGTTAACAGATTATTCGACGTACCGTAAGCATCTCTTCTGTGAATCCATTTTCTAACCCACTGAACTGGTCAACGTCGATGCTTTTTTTTGTTATTTAATACGTGTATAATTATTGCGTATACAACTCTGCATGCAGCGACAAGTACAGCACGTCTTCTACCCATGATAAACACTGTACAACTAGAACTAACTTGTATACCACTAAAATCTTGTATGCAAGCTGCAAGTTGAACAAAATCGTGTTTCCAATTCAAATCACTTGCACACAAGTCTGACGTCATACATGTATGCAAACACTTGCATAATGGAAACGCGCCTTAAATCCAACCGCGCAGACAGGCGCGTAAACCGCCTTACCGCGCGGGGTACCGCTACGAAATCCGCTTTACCGCCACCGCCCTCCGCGGCGGCGCGCGGTGCCGTGTGATAATCGCCTTAGAGGCTAGGGCAGGGCTGTCACAAAAATATTCAAAAAATATTTTAAGTTTTGTTTGCTACTTACTGATTTCAAATTTTATTCAATTTGAATGTGTAAGTTGTTCAATCCTAATATAAAATAGCTAAAATAAAATTTTCATTAAAATAATTTCATTTTTTTTAGAAAATGGCGGATCGATCGAGGCGTAAATTGGGGAGCAGAGTCTACAGAAACTATTCACCAGAAATGATAAATACCGCAGTAGATCTAGTAAGCCGAAAAATTATTCCATCATTAGAGGCATCAAAACGATTTCATATCCCACGAAGAACAATAGATAATAAAGTAAAATGTAAACATACTAAAAAACCAGGAGCCCAGCAACGACTTACCGTTGCCGAAGAACATGAAATAGTGAAAGTCGTCATCGCTGCAGCGGATTTTGGGTCACCTTTATCAAGATTCGAACTAAGCTTCGTCGTTTACAATTATTTGAAAAATAATAATAAGGAGCATTTATTTAACGGAAAACTTCCAGGAAAGTGGTAGATCAAATTTTTTTTGACCCGCCATAAGGAGATGCTAACAGTTAGAGCCATGCAAAACATCAAAAGGATTCGCGCTGCTACTAACACTGGTGACTTTGAAAATTATTTCGAAAATTTAAGAACTTCTCTTCATAATATTCCGCCTAAAAGCATTTTAAATTATGATGAGACAAATCTTTCAGATAATCCAGGGTCAACAAAGTGTTTTTTTTTAAAGCGCAAGGTTAAGTATCCGGAACGTGTAATGAATACTACCAAAGGAAATATTTCGATAATGTTTGCAGCGGCGGCAGATGGTACCCTGTTGCCTACTTACACGGTTTATAAAGCTGAACACTTATGGACGACGTGGTGTGAAAATGGGCCTACCAACGCCCGATATAATAGGAGTAAATCTGGCTGGTTCGACTCGACAGTTTTCCAAGACTGGTTTAATTCAGTTATCATACCATGGGCAGACAAACTAGATGGTCCAAAACTAATTATAGGCGACAATCTTTCAAGCCATCTTAATGTTGACATAGTGCGTAAATGTGAAGAACGGAACATAAGATTTACTTTCTTACCACCAAACTCCACTCACATATCTCAACCTTTGGATGTGGCGTTCTTCGGCCCTTTAAAAAAAAATGGCGCCTGGTTTTGACCCAGTATAAAATAGATAATCCAGCAGAAACACAAATTAACAAGGCACATTTCCCGATGTTGTTAAAATCTTAATTAGAGGTTATAGAAATAACTAATAAAACAAATATTTGCTCTGGATTTAAGGCAACAGGTATAGTACCCAGAAAATATTACGAAAGCTACCGGATTATGAAGAGCAAAACAACTATACAATTGATGCCGCACTTTTAGATTATATGAAAGAAAATCGGGCAGCGAACCCAGTACAAAAGGTAAGAAACAAAAAATAAATATTGCTCCGGGGAAGTCTGTTTCATCCCAAGAAGTTCATTTATTGACGACGAAAAAAGCATCTAAGTTATGTGAAAAAAAAATCCAAAAATATATCCGGAGCTAGAGAGAGTCTTGAAGCAGAGCGAGTGACCGATGAGCCTTATTCAGAAACCAGACAAAAGGTTACTATTCTATCAGAAGTAAAATTAAGTCCATATAATTACGCTTACACTGATTTAAAAAATATGGAAACGCGACACCTTAAAAAAGTATATAAAAACTTCAACATATTTGCATCGCATAGTAAAGAGAATCAGTCCATCGTCCAAAGTGAAGAAGAAAAACTTGAGTGGTATATAGATTATGAAAACCCAGTACCATCAACGTCTGCAGAATCATGTGCGAGAAAGAAGAATCTTGACGACAGGAATAGTAACAGTAGCGAAGACGATAATTATTCTCTAAGAGATACTTCTGAAGATGAATACTTCATATCATCTGACTCAGAATATGAAGATATTGAAGAAAAGACTGAACTAGAAATAGAGGAAAGATGTGAAACTTCGCCCATCCGGGTTAATAGTTACGTTTTGGTTAAATTTTGTGGGCCAAAAACCAAGAAATACGATGATTCTGGTATGTATATTAAATTTATGAGGAAAAGAAAGGGAGAATTTTATTGGCCGCATATCGATGACATTAGTTTTATAATAAAAAGTGACATTGAAATTATTTTAGGAACCCCTCATGAGGGTAGTAGAGGTACGTTAAAATTTGACTGTATCGACTTTTCGAAGTATAATGTTCAATAAAATGCGATGTTCCACCACTTGTTGACCATTCTTATGTTGTATTGTTGATTGATTTTAAGCACCTAATTTTAGTTATTTTGTTATGGTGATCTCACAAAAACAAATTATATTTATTTTGAAGTTTTTATTTTAATATTCATATTCATAACATTAATACTAGAAATAAGGGCAAACTACGTGCTCCCTTTCACCGGCTTCATAAAGTTCATAACTCATTTGCTGGACTTGGTATAACCTTTTATAACAAGCTTCCCTCTTCTTTGCTAGATTTACATTTTAATGCGTTTAAAGCGAAAGTAAAATCAAATCTTTGTTCGAAGGCATACTATTCTATCAACGACTACTTAAACGATAAGAATTGTTGGTCGCTGTGATTAACTCAAGACAACGTTTGTGTTCTTTCACCAGAATTGGCTTAACTACTGACAGGTCATATGAATTACTTCATATCATTGTTTATTTAACATGATTGCATAAACCCTTTTTTTAATTTTTATCAATTAAATTTTCATTTATTGTTGAATGTTAATTATATGCTATTATTGTATAGAATCAAGTTCTTCTAACATAACAGACAGATGTGCTGCTGGAGAGTTTGTTGCGCCACTTCTTCTTCCCAGCTAAAGCACTAGGAAGTGGTGAAGGGCGGGCGTTTTGGGGGACTGTCTTATGTAATTTTGACGTTCAGAAAGTGCTGACTCTCAGCCTAGTTTGAATAAATGACTTTTGATTTTGAATAAATATTTTATAAGAAAATTATAATCTTTAATCTTTTTAATCCTTCGACAACCCTGACAGTTATTTCTATTTAGTTTGAAAAAATCCAAACAAAGCGGGTGAATTTGCCACATTGTGGAATTTCTATTGTCGTTGCAAAATATTATACAATTTTAGTTTATTTTAACTGTGACCAATTATGTGGCAATGATGAGTATGATTTTTTGTAATAATTTGACAAATTTTATCAAAAATGTTGGTGAGGCAATCTTACCATATGTGATGGTTGAATTTGCCATAAAAGGTTTTTGAACTAAAATATCAATAATGAATGGGAAAACAATATATATTAGATTGTATTTCAATTATACATACAATTTACTATACTGCGGATTGGTTGCTTTGTATATCCTCATATAATTTTTTTAAGAAACACATTTTCAAACTTTTTTAGTAATCATAAAGAGGCAAAGTAGCTAGGTTTTACGGAACAAAGAGTTTTGAAGCATGCCACCGTCCGGGTGAATCAATCAGACACATTATGTCCGGGTGTTCTCGTCTAGCTAACGAGGAGTACTTGCATAGACACAACCTTGTAGCCAGGATTATCCACCAGCAACTTGCTCTGAAATACAGCCTTGTGAAATCAGAAGTGCCGTACTACAGGTATGTGCCCGACCCAGTTCTCGAAAATGGACATGTCACACTGTACTGAGATCGATCCATCACCACTGACAGAACTATTGTTGCCAATAAGCCTGATATAGTGGTGGTGGATCGACTAGAGCGGCGTGCAATGATTGTTGATATAACGGTCCCGCATGACGAGAACCTCTTGAAAGCCGAGAAAGATAAACAAATCAAGTATCTTGACCTGGCTCGCGAGGTTGTCGACATGTGGGATGTGGACTTAGCGATCGTTGTACCTATAGTCGTTACAGCCAATGGCTTAATAGCCAAGAGCCTCGACCAACACCTGAAGAGGCTCTCATTGGGCAGCTGGGTCAAGGGCTTGATCCAGAAAGCGGTACTCCTGGACACGGCTCGCATTGTTAAGAGGTTCCTCTCTCTAGAGCCTTACCGCGGTAGCTTGGACCCTGTTCCCGATACCGGTGGGCTACTATTTTTATTTTTTTAAATGTTTTTAGACATTTTATATTCTAATATTTAAAAATGTAATTTATATGTGTATTTGATGTAATAAAGGAAATAATTATAATAAATCATTTATTTCGGATTCAGCATAAGGTAACATCCATAATTTGTTATTATTAATGAAAATATCAATACAGAGAATGAACTGGCGGAGTATTTGAGGCAGCACAACCTAAATAGGCAAAGAGTTGCTTTCGTGCCAATTGACGCCAATAATGCTGCTTTTGATGACTTTCCACAACTCACATATAAAAATTTAATTCTTTTCACTATGGGGACGTATCATTTAAGGATCGCTCGATCGTACTGCCATGAGCATTTACGACCAAACGGTCTCTTTATTGTGGAACTTTATCGACACGAAGAATTTATTAAGAACAAAATATTAATCAGAGGCAGAATGCAGTCACGACACGTGAGGAGCAAACAGTATTATACATATATATATTGGTAACAGTAACAGTACATGGTAGACACAGTATCGAAGGGAACTACTGCTCTTGCATCCACGGCCGCCGCACCATTGGAAGCTGCGCGCATATAGCCAGTGTGGTTTATTTTTTATCTTGGGCCAGACATCAAGAACAAACAGATGCAACGGCGGCCTTTTTAGATGATACCATTGTACCTTTAGACATTGACCGTGTTGAATAAAACTGAAAATAATGATTATTTACAAAAACTAGTTTTTTTTTCTCCCAACACAAAAATGTTTGGTAAACAGTAGTAATAAATAGCGCAAAACAAAAGTTAAAAATAAACGATTAAGAAGTTCTTTTCTTATTGTATTAGCCTATAGTGTCCCACACTGTTAGGCAAAGGCCTTCCCCATATCCTTCCAGACACTCTTTTCTTGCGTAACTTCAAACTAGCCTTCGCGATGCGCGTCCAAGACCTTAAATATTTTTTAATAAATATTATATAGATGATACGCATGGAAAAACACACTTTTTTGTGCTTGCAGACTATACCCACAGTAAGGCAACCCATACTATCGTAAACTAGACATTAATCTGTCTATTCCACCGTATTTTGTTTCTGTTCAGCGTGGGTATAGTTTCCATACTAAGGTGCCCATTGACCTTTAATTTTTCGTGTTTTTTTTATTGGTATTTATTGAAAAAAACAGCCCTAATCTATTCGAGTTCGATGATCGAGTTCATGGCTTTCGGTTCCAGAACGACCTAAAATTAACCGTGTATATAGTGTGAAATTTTGGGATCAATCGGTGGCAGGATTCTGGCGGGAACTTTAAAAAAGAGCGGTCAAAATTTTTTGTCAATTTTAATTTTTTATTAAATATTTTCTAGTTTCTTGATAGCAGTTAATAAAAAACAATTGTGCTAGGTGTACAAACCTAAAATATGGTGGGAAATGAAGGGGGCGGGGATAACCCGCCCACTTCACATAAACGTCCTCGGCCTGAGGCCGGAGACGCAGGGACTGGGATGGACTGTGGTGATGGCGGCGGCGGTGAGCTATCTGACTATTCACCTTATTTAAAACCAGACTATAAAAGACTATATCCAGAAAATGCCACTTATGTAGACTTTAAAGTGTTCATTGAAGCTTCAAATAATAAGGATAGAATAGGCAATAAGAGCCCTATCTATCTCAACCATATATTCTCCAGCGAAATAAAAGGGGTGACGGCTATACAACGAATAAACGCAAATAAAATAGCAGTAATATTTAAACAGTATAATACGGCCAATAACTTTATTAATAACAGCGCTTTTCTTAACAAATATGGCTTGAAAGCATTTATTCCGGCTGCGCAAATAGAAAAAACAGGTATAATTAGATTTGTACCAGCAAACATTTCGAACAAAGAACTATACACCAAACTATCATCAATATATGAAATAATAGCTGTAAGAAGATTCACAAAGAAGGTAGGACAGGAGCGAGTACCACTACAAACAGTTAGCATTACTTTTCTATCGAATATTCTTCCAGACAATGTACAATACGATTTGTTTTCATACAGAGTTTTTGAGTATGTACCTCCATTACAGCAATGTTTCCGTTGCTTTAAATTTAACCACTCTGCTAGAATATGCAATGGCAAACAAAGATGTTCCATTTGTGGAGGTGAGCATTTATATAAAGAATGTGATAGACCAACAGAGATCTGCTGTTGCAATTGCAGCGGGCCTCATCTTGCAATTTCTAGATTATGTCCAATTAAGTTGAATAAAATTTTAGAAAAGAAAAATAAGATTACCTATGCAAGTGCTACATTGACGAAACAACACATGAGTGATAATACTGAATTTCCACCTCTGCTACCTCCAAAAATGAAACCAACTGACACTGTAAATAAGTCTGTAAATAAGTCTGTACATACATCTGTAAATAAGTCTACATCTGTAAATAATACTGTACATAATGTAAATAAATCCAAAGATGTCCCGAAAGTAGACATCAAAGCCCAAATAGTTGCCAACAAAGATGTACTTATGGCCCTGGTACAGACGTTGGTAGAACTGGGTAATAAGGGAGATAATACGCCTACCACCGTAAATAGTATTAAAGAAACCCTACTTAAAAATCTCAAGTAATGGATCCAAGTCACACACTGTCTAAGCTACGTATTGCTAAATATAACATTCAAAGTGCTAATAGTAAAAAACCCTTACTGATTCAATTCTTACAAAAACAAAATATTGACATTTGCTAACTGAACGAAACATGGTTTAAAGATAATAGTTTTAGAATACCTGGATATAATATTTATAATAAAAATTCCAAAAATACTCGTAATGGTGTAGCAATACTGATTAAACCATATTTAAAGTACAAAGTTTTAAACACTAGATTTTATGAAGACATTCAAACTGTTGCTCTGTCCTTATCTACTGTACATGGTAGCTTGACTATTCTTTGTGTATACTGTCCTCCTACTAGTGGACATATACGGATCAATAGATTACATAATATTATTAATGATCTTCCAAAGCCCATATTTGTCAGTGGTGACTTCAATGCACACCACATTGCATTTGGTTGTCTATCCACTAAAGGCAGAGGTCATGATTTATTTAATATCATCGATGACTTGGATTTATGTATTTTAAATGATGGTAGTTTTACAACTGTTAACAACCCGCGACGGAATCCGTCTGCAATTGATGTTAGCTTTAATAGTGCTAACCTCGCAGCAATATGCGAGTGGTCTGTACATGATGATGCCATGGGCAGCTATCACTACCCAACAATAACAGAGATTTCACTGCATATAGATAAATATCATATTAATCCCCCCGTTGATAGGTTTATATATAAAAAAGCAGATTGGGAAAAGTATAAAACTATTTCTAAAACAATATTCAATGATTTAGTCCTAAAACTGTATGACCCTATTTCAACCTATAATAATTTTTGTTCTCGATTGGATACTTTAAAAGATATGACAATTCCTAAACTTAATAAACCAAATAATTTTAAAAGCAGACTTCCAGCTCCATGGTGGAATGACATTTGTGAAAAAAGTGTAATTGCCTCCTACAATGCATTGAAACTATATAGAAGTGAACCGAGTATGGAGAACTATTTAGATTATAAAAGAAAAGATGCACTTAAAAAAAGAACCATATCGGAACAAAAAGGAATAGGTTGGAATAACTTATGTAACACATTTAATAGAACTACTCCTATAAGTAAGATTTGGAATCTTCTAAAAATGTTTAAAGGTATAAGAGCTGGCAATAAATCATATAAAGATGAGTTTATTTCCCAATTTCTAGATAAATTATCTGACAACAGCAATCTAAATAATATTAATAGTTTAGGCAATATTTTCGAATCAAATAATGATAATCTAAATTCCAAATTTTTGCTAAATCCTTTTACATGGTCTGAATTTAAAATGAGTTTGTTATCTCGGAAAGACACTACACCCGGTTTAGATGATCTCCCCTATTGTACTATTAAAAATTTAGATGAATCAGCACAAAAAATGTTTCTTAATATTCTTAATTTACTTTGGCATTGTAAATATATTCCACAATCATGGAAAACACAATGTGTCATTCCGATACTCAAACCAGATAAACCTTCAGAGCTTGCCAGCTCTTATAGACCAATATCACTGTCTTCATGTCTAGGTAAATTATTTGAAAACATGATTAAAAATCGTTTGGATTGGTATATGGAATCTAACGGCTTCATTCCACATGTACAATATGGATTTCGTCGAGGACGAAGTTGTGCAGACAGCTTCACTTCCTTAGTTTCAGACCTGAAACATGCAAAGGATAAAAAGTTACACACTGTTTGTGTATTCCTAGATGTTCAAGGTGCTTTTGACAGTCTGGATCCAGCTATACTTGTAGAAGTTGTCTAGGTTAGGTGTGCCTGGCCAACTATGTAAATGGATATATAATTTTCTGACTAATAGAACACTCTATGTAAGACATAATAACACATTGCATGGACCAAAATGTGCATCTAGGGGTACAATGCAGGGTGCTACACTATCTCCTTTGTTATACAATATTTACACAAGTGAAATCTGTAAATTTGTTAATAGTAATGTAGATATTCTGCAGTTTGCTGATGATATTGTTTTGTACAGTAGTAATTATAATGTAGAAATTGCAATTGACAATATTAACAGAGCCTTGTCCCAACTATTTCACTATTACAATGATGTGCTACATTTAAAAATTAATCCCTCCAAAAGCAGTGTTATGATATTTGGAAATGAGAATACAAATTCAAAAGTAGTTTATAACGGAGAATCTATAAATCCAGTAAATTCAAAGAAATTTTTAGGCATAGTAATAGATAGGAAATTAACCTTTGAGGAACATATTAAATACATATCAAAGAATGCTCTAAAAGGTTTAAATGTAATTAAATGTCTTGCAGGTGTCTCATGGGGAGCAGACCCGAAAATATTATCAATTTTGTATAAAAGTAAAGTTAGAAGTCATTTTGATTATAGTTCACTAGTGTATATAAATAGTACTCATGTAAATAAACTAGATCTATTGCAGAACAGGGCTTTAAGAACAATTTCTGGTGCAATGTGCTCTACTCCCATAAGGGCCATGGAAGTGGAGACTAAAACTATGCCTTTAATTTTGAGACGCATTCTACTTGCAGAGAGATTCTGTCTTAAATTAATTGCTGCAAATAACAGGAAAGTAATAAACAAAATTGTACCTTCTGTAAGTAGAACTCTTGGGCCTCTAACAACAGGAGAGGATCTCTTGAATGGTAAATCCCCAACATTGTCCAAAATATTGCTGGAAACAGATAACAGTTTTATTGGTATTAGAAAACAGTGCCCATGGCCATGTTACTCCTTCTCTTATCAGTGTATTTCGCATCCCGTTAAAGAATTACAAAATCCCATTAATAATAATTCAGACATGTTACAGTTTTTGGCAGATAATAAGAATTATCACGTTATTTACACTGATGGCAGTAAGGGGAGTGATTATGTACGTGCTGCTATATATGATCCACATGCTAAATTCTCTCAAAGCTTTGTTCTGTACAATTCATGTACTATATTCACTGCAGAGGCATATGCAGTTTATCAGGCATTATTATATATTCGCCAAATTAACAATTGTAAATACTTCTTGATTGTTTCTGATTCACTGAGTTTTATAAAAGCCCTAACTAACCTTTTACAGTTTCGTTTAAGTCAAATTATATTCTGTATTTCATCAAAGAAATAATTCATCAATATTACCTTAAGCACATAAAAATTGTATTCCTGTGGGTACCTTCTCACCGAGGCATCTCTGGCAATGAAGTAGTTGATAAAACCGCTTATGAAGGTAATAATGCTATTGATGTTAGAAATGCAATGGACATTCCTGTGACTGACTTCCTGCAATGCATTAATGAAAATATGTGTAAGTAATGGTTAGAAATGTGGAAGAAAGACCAAGACATCAAAGGAAAGTGGTATGGAAGTATTCAAGAAAGATTACCTGTTAGACCCTGGTACAATAGATTGAAGGAAGCCAGCCGAGACTTTATCACTACGATAAATAGATTGCGCTTTGGCCATAATACTGCTCCATCACACCTTGCTCGACTAGGCATTATTACAAGCAATACATGCCCACATTGTGAATCCCAAGAAGGAACCATTGAACATCTTATTTTTGACTGTCAAAACTTCTTGCTTGACAGATTAGTGTTGGCTAGTGAACTTAGTGAAGTGAACCAGTGTGATTCTTTATCCCGCCCGCCGCCACTTGAAGAGTTATTAAAAGACAAAAATACGTACAAACCGATATATAAATACATTAAAAATACTATTAAAACAATTTAAAAAAGTGAAGAAGTGATAGTGTAGTGTTCGATAATAAAATAAGATTTGACCTTAAGGTTACCAGGTCATAAAATTCCAAAAAAAAAAATCGGTGGCAGGGTTCCGTAGAAAATTAAAAAAACTTTACGAGGTCACCGATGGCCTACGTGGCACACTGAAGTAATTATGTCGATTTTCGTTACTAAGGCGCCGGTGAGGTCATCTCTCGGGGCACCCTAGCCACCTTAGTCGCTTGCACGCGCTGTTACGGAACGGACGTTACGTTGTCTCATTTTGCGATTACCATTATCTTGTGTCGTACCTATCTATTAACAATGTTCGTTGTCATTAGATATAAACTCCGAGGACTTATTTTTTACCCAAGATAATTTACGTGAAAGGTTTTCATGGCGTAGTGAAGTGGCTGGAGGGGCTTGTTAAGGGTGAGAGGGCACGACGACAGTGTTGCCAACTTCTTAGAAAGCCTGTCTAGATGTAACATTATGTTTCATGAAAAAGTTAATGAGCGATGCTACAAGGCTTTATACGCTGCAAATACGATAATCTCGATGCCACACAAGGCCTTACACGAGGTAAACGGGAAACACTTTCGATGCCACACAAGGCCTTACGCGAGGTAAACGGGATACACACTCGATGCCACACAAGGCCTTACACGAGGTAAATGGTGCGCGATTTCGATGCTACACGAGGCCTTACACGAAAACCACACAATACAATGCCTTATGCCGAAGCCATCCAGGTCTTACATGTACAAATTCAACGCCATACAAGGCCTTATGAAAGTTTGATCCAGTTCTCCCTGATATTCACTTTACATATGTAGGTATGTAGGCAAGATAGAAAATAAGTACTGTGGAGGCTCAGACGAGCCTCCAGGTACCGGGTGTGTAAGGGTATAACATTAAAAGATTATGGGGCGCTTAAAATGTGGGACTCCACGTTCATTTCAAGAGTTCTGAAATACCTTCAGATGCTTACAAAGACGCGCCTGTCAATAGAATCAAAGCTCAGCGGATACCACCTACTTAAAATTATTTGACGTTCTATTTTAGAATATCCTAAATGCTCGAACATAGACATAGCCTAATCATCGGCTGCCAGTATGTGCGTGAGGTTTTACACTAAGTAAATATCCTCTACAGTACCATAGTAAACATCTTCCAAGCTTAAGCATATAGGAGCTGAAACATTATGATAAGCAAATAATAACAAGAAATCTTACATTCAAAAAAGGCTGCACATATCTCGGGGATCGGAGATTTGGCTAGTGCTTCTATTTTATTTACACTCGGTCGGACCTGACCTTTACTGATCGTCGTCCCAAGATACTTTTTTTCTTTTTTTGTTCACAAACTTTCGTAGACGTCACGGACTTTCTCTCAAAAAATCTCAGTCTCTTGAACATTCTAGAAAAAAACACGGATCCCTTTATTATAAATGAATACTTCAAGCTTTTGGAATCAACATTAAAGGAATTAAATTTGGAACAGTGGCCACATTTAATATGGAACCTAGATGAGACGTCAGTATGCTTAGATCCTTCCAAGACAAAAGTAGTTGGAAAGAAGGGTGCCCCATCCTCTCGAACCACACATGGTACTGGCAAAGAAAATATCACCGTTTTAACAGCTGTTAGTGCGAATGCTACGAAAATAAGTCCTTTAATTATATTTAAAGGGAAATATGTGTGGGATTCATGGGTAGCTGAAACTGAGGGTAGATATAATTTTGAGCTGTCTTATGCTGCGAGCCAAAGAGGATGGATGGATACTCAAATATTTTATAATTATATAGAAAAAGTGTTCATACCTGCTCTTGAAAAAGAAAGACCAGTCCTACTTGTTTACGATGGACATGGCAGCCACGTTGATCTCAATGTAGTTGAATTAGCTATTCGAAACAATATCACGATATTAAAATTACCGCCTCACACATCCAATATCCTATAACCCTTGGATGTGGCTGTATTCAAGTCCTTTAAAAATAGATGGGACGCTAAATTAGTCGCATGGCAAAGACAAAATACAGATGTTAAAGTACCTAAGAGAGTATTTTCCGAGCTTTTCGCTGAAATTTGGAACAATATCAAAGATGAAATAATAACGAACGGCTTTAAAAAAGCAGGAATATACCCATTTAATTCTGAGGTCGTTTCAATTCATAGGTACGACCCAAGAGCATACAAGCGTTGGGAAGAAGCGCAAAAAAGCAATTTTCAGTCTTCACAGCGAGTCTCAGTATCCGCTAATACATGATACACAATTTTCTTGTCACTACATGTGGATTCACAGTTTTCTCACCAGTTACAAGTTCAGTCAACCCAAACTCCAACACCTTTAAAAGAACTTTGCATTAATGCCATCAATATCCTAATAAGGATAACATATTATTCTATTTTGAAAATAATTCTTTAGTTGAGGACTTAGAAAGTGTTCAATTGTTGGCGGATGTGTCGAAGTACCAAGAAGAGGCTCAAAAATTCATAACAAACCACGACGAAGAATTGCCCGCATGTCTAACATCGATCAATTTTATAAACGAAAATGGAACAGAATCCAAAACAACTTTGCAGAGACAAAATTCTAAAATTAATATAATTTCTAATGAGATAGTCAGTTTCGAAGAACTTCTTCTCGATACAGTCAAACAAACCCCTCGACTTGACATGAAGATCAAAAAAAGGCGTGTAGCTTTAGGAGCGGAAGTGATCAGAAAAACTATGAAAAAAAAAATTATGAAACAACAACACAAAATATACTTCAGACAAAGATAGTAATACCAAAGAAAAAAACGCTGAAACAAAATAAAATCTTAAAAGAAAAGATGGGAAAAATTAATGACAGTAGTAAAATAGAAAAAGAGCAAAATTCTAAGAAATGTGAAGTTTAGAAAATCAGCAGCAGAAGAAAAAACCTAAAAATGAACAAAGAAAAAGGAAACACTTATTTTCTAGTGACACAGAAAGCTCTGAAAACGAAATGATAGTTGAAACTATTGAAAATGACGACTCTGATTACTACAATATGGATGAGTTTATAGAAAATTGTTTAAAAGAACAAGATGAAGATCGAGAAAACATCAATCCATGTGCAAACATACCCTTGGATTAAGCGAAATAATATTTTGTGAGAATTCAAGTAAGTTGAAAAAAGATGATTGGCTTGTAGTGCAGTTTGCAACGAAAAAAATTGGTCAAACATTTTGTTGGGACAATTTTGTCCTTTGAAAACCAAATGCCTGTGGTAAAATATGTAAGAAAAGTAAAACAAACGATATCAGTTGATACGGTTACCTCTTTCACATATCCGATTGTGGAAGATGTTAGCGCCATAAAACACAAAGAAGATATTGTTTGTATATTCCCCGAACCTGTAATTTCTCGTCGTGGCCAAATCAAGTTTGAAGCTGATTTCAAAAAATACAAAATTCAGTGAGGTATATTTGGTGTAATTTTGATTGCGTTTTCATCGTGATGATTTTGAGCAACGTTCATATTTACTTTTAGCTATTGTTTAGAGTACTTACCTTACTTTTTGTTACTTTATTCGACTTCTGATTTTTTACTGTTTACGTACCTACATAGTCATAATTCAATCATGCTCAATATTTGATCTCTATAATGCAGTCGTCGATCTCACTAAGATGTCTTTCTACGTCGTAGTGTGAAAGAACTAGACATCCTGGGAAATCCGTGTCGACGTTAAGATTTTTATGTTAAGAATTAGATGTAATAAAGGTTCAAATAGAATCTTTAAGGACATTAGAGTTCCTAAATATGCCAAATTAATGTAACTTATGTGATTTCTTATTGCTTTTTACCTTTTAAGAGTCATTGTTTTTGTTATGGACATGAAGCCATTTCTTTTTCTAAAATGTTTCTTGGATAATTACTTAATTTTGAAATATTTTATCTTTGTGTCACTATTATTTGTTAAAAAAAGATGCAAACTCTTGTTTTGTAATATCTCGGTACCGTATTAGGATAAAGTAAAATTAAAGGATTTAATTGATTGATAGTGATGTTTTATTTTCAGTATAACCTTAAGCAATTGAAGTGGAAAGTTTGAGAACCTCTATATCAATCTTTCCCCAGTGCGTAAGATTGAAATATAAAAATATAAAAAATCGTCATATCTTTCTTAACTAAAGGTATTTTGACACTACAGGCAGTTGTGAGTTCAAACTATAGACTAGTGATCTCCAACAACGTCTGATAATCATTTGAACGATTTTAATAACTATTTCGATCTTTCCCCATCGTCCTTTCGTCTTCCCCCTGTTTCAATCTCGTGATACAAACATTTTATTGTATTATTTTTTGTGCTTTGGAATTGATTTAACTGGATGCTATCAAATTGATGGAAAAATATACTCTTTGCTATTTACTGACTACAAATAAATTTTTAGCATAAGCTAATATGTACTGTTCTACAAGACTTCAAATACAACACTGCTCATCTCATCAAAAATCCGTTCGATCTTGCCCCCACTCACCCTATATTATTACGCATCGGTCGATAACGGAGATTAGTTATGATCTCATGATTGAAAACAAAAGGTTCCAAATGACCTTCTTAATAAAAATGTAATAGCTAATAATTACTCAATATATCATAACATATGTCTACGTATTTTATTAATACACACAATAAACTTATGACTAAACTAAAAATAAAAGTTGATTATTATAATATTTAGGTTCTATTCATACTTGAAATAACAATATTTTTTGCACGAAATTTGTTAATTCTCGATCTTGGCGACTCGACTTTGGCGTCATATTAAATACTGTATAATTATTTACCCGTATTAATTTTAGGACTTGTTTCTACTAACATTCTAGTATGTGTGTACCAAATTGTAGACATTTTAAACAAAGTCGAAACAAAGGACTTTCTTCCGCCCTTGAACTAATGTGCGCCATAACGTCAAAACTAAAGAAAAAAATTGACAAATTATGTCATGTGGGGTATCGTTGAGTAGCTATTTTAAAATTCATTGTGAGGTTTCTTTAACCATTTTTCAGTTGAAATAATATTTTAGGATAAAGCGATTTAAAGTTTTTAATTGGGGTTCTTACTAATATTCATATTTGTTACTAACTAAAAAGTTGGAAATAAAATTATTGTTTTTAAAACAAAAAACCCGACTGCTTGAAATTAATGAACTGAAAAGGAAAAAAACAAGTTAATACACGCAGTCGGAGGCAATGTTTTGTTGACCAAAGATACATACTACCATTGCCTCCGACTGCGTGTTATGTAAAGTAACTTGCAATTTTAACTTGTTTTTTCCTTTTCAGTTCATTAATTTCAAGCAGTCGGGTTTTTTGTTTTAATAACAATATTTTTTTGAGTTTAAGTATATCGCTATTTTGAACAATTCGAGCAACGTCAGAGTCTGACTGCATGAATTATAAGTAGTCTCGGGTTCGATTGCATTTACTTTTTTTTCACAATGTTTGTGTTTTGTCATATTTTATTAAATTTTGTTAAAATTGTACACTTAAGTATAAGCTTGTGACCTAATTTTTTTTTTTGATAATTATTTGTTTTAAGATAATAATCATTAGGATGATGAACAGGGAAGTTCTTACCGCTGCAGTTTATTTCATTGGAATAGAATTTTCGGATGTCGCTAGGGTAGGCATCGAATGTTTTTCGTTTGCAAAATAATAGGCAAGAATACATAGGTAAAAATATCACTAGGTATACCTAATTTTCAATTTTAGCTTGAATTGAATTTATAAGGGCTTTGAAGTCTTCGGCTTCGGAGTAATTAGATTCCACTTTACAGCGATTAGGTACTCTTTTTAATCATTTATTTCTTTACATACCCCTAGATTAAATCACGAAGCGTTCGCAATTGAGTGGTGCACAAAAACGAAAACACGCAGAAGAGAATAAAAGAAAAATAGCCGAAACGATAAGTAAAACAAAAAAGTTAACAACTTTTTTCCGTCCCCCTCAATCTGAACCACCGCCATCAGTTGATATTCCAATTCCAGGGACGTCAAAAAACAGTGAAGAAAATTTTACGATTCAAGAACCTTCTGATTCTCGAAATTTGAAACCTTCCGTCAATTTGAAACCTTGAATAATACTGAAAATATAATAGACGAAATTAACAGAGCACCAAATCAAGAAAATGACCCAGGGCTATGGCGTGAATTTTCAAACGTTGACGTGGAATATTGGCTATCTTGCGGACCAAATGACTGTCAAAATCATAATAGTTCATTTGAAAAACCCCATCGAACTTATGGTTCAACATAGCGTTACTGCCATGAAAAAGTATTTATTGGCCGAAAGCCTAATGGCGAAAACTACAAAAGAGAGTGACTTTATTTGCCGTCTACAGGATCACTTTACTGTTTTGTATGTAAGCTTTTTTGTTCAGATAAATCTTCAGTTTTTGTTAGTTCAACAGGTTTTAGTGACTCAGCCAGACGGTTACTTTCTATTAATTCTTGGTCAAAAGAATTAATATAAATTAACCATATGTTAATGCTATTGTGTACTGTATTGTAATTTAATTAGTGTCCTATTTTTTATTGGATTAAATGGTAAATTGCATAGATTGTCTTTATTCTACAACTCTTCCATCACATTCCACATAAGGTGAGGGCCTATACGAGGTGCATTCAATAAGTACCTAGCCTCATCGCCAGAGGGCGCTGTAGTTTCAAAAGAGTTTTACCACAGTGTAGCACATTCTTTTTTAATTCTTTTTTCAAATTTTCATTCCAATCCCTTCATTTGTTTTAATTTGACAACTTATGGAAGCGAACGTGTCGATCGGTTTTACAAAAATGGAAAAAGAGCAATATCGTTCGGTGATTCGATTCCTATTTTTGGAAGGGAAAACGCGCATCGAAATCAAAGAGCGCTTGGATGCTGTGTACGGTGACTCTTCTCCATCGATGGCCACCGTCAAGAATTGGTTCAACGAGTTTGCACGTGGCCGTACGTCGGTTTTTGATGAACCACGTCCAGGTGCACCGAAAACAGCTGCTACGGAGGAAAACATTAAAAAAATCCATGATCTCGTATTGGCAGATCGCCGATTGAAGGTTCGGGAGCTAGCTGAGACTGTAGGCATTTCAGAAGGAACAGTGCATCATATTATCACGAGGAACTCGGCATGAGAAAGCTGTCGGCGCGATGGGTGCCGCGTTTACTCACACCAGAAAACAAGCGCAACCGTGAGACCACATCGGAGACGTGTTTGGCGCTGTTTAAGCGGAATCCAGCGGAGATTTTGCGTCATTTGTGACCGTCGATGAAACCTGGATCCACTGGTACACACCAGAGACCAAGGAGCAATCAAAACAATGGATCCAGACCGGGGAACGTGCTCCAAAGAAGGCGAAAACTGTAAAATCGGCCGGAAAAGTTATGGCCACCGTTTTCTGGGATTCACAAGGTGTGATCTACATCGATTACCTCGAGAAGGGTAAAACAATTACAGGGCTTTACTATGCCGATTTATTGGGCCGATTCGACGCCGAATTAAAGAAAAAACGACCCCATCTGGCGAAGAAAAAAGTGCTGTTTCACCACGACAACGCACCGGTTCACACGTCTGCCGTTGCCATGGCCAAATTGGTCGAATTACGCTACGAGTTGCTGCCCCATCCACCGTATTCTCCAGATTTGGCCCCTTGTGACTTCTTTCTGTTTCCTAATCTGAAAAAATCACTCGCCGGGAATAGATATGGATCGAATGAGGAGGTCATCGCCGCCACGGAGGCCTATTTTGCAGAGTTTGACAAAAACTATTTTTCGGACGGATTAAAAAAGTTGGAGCATCGCTGGGCTAAGTGTATCGAACTAAAAGGAGACTATGTTGAAAAATAAATTCACACTTTTCCAAAATTTTCGTTTACTTTTTGTAGGCTAAGTATTTATTGAATGACCCTCGTAACTATCTATCTAGAGATGCGCAAAATGTGTCAGTAAAAAGAAATGAATGAAGTATATCTTTTCGCTTAGTGAAGTAGTCCACTCATTTCCTTCAGTAATTCATTTAGTTCAGCGAATCAGAACGAGTCCCATCGTAGGATAACGATAGTGATTGACAAGTTACGACAAATGATGCACTTTTCTAGTACAGTTTTATACGTAAGTCGATTTTTCTTCATGCTTTATACAGGCTTAGGACTATCAACCTAGAAATATGAATTTAAGCAAAACTATCTTTGTTAAGTAATAGGTATGTTTTGTTTTTTTGTTACTGATACTTAGAAATTTTTGTCTAGGTTGGTGTATTTGAAATTGAAATAGCGAAAAGAAAGACTGAACTAAGTGAAGTAGAGACACATTTGAATGGCTACTGATTGAATGCTAAGTTTATTTTGTGATATGAAGTAGTTCATTTCCTTCAATCGTTCGCGAACTACCCATGTCTATATCTATCTTGACAGACAATGTCTTTAAATTTGGTGGTTCACTATGCCTATGTCAATTGAAGCTCAAAATGTACCTACTCTAATAGGTTGTTCTAAGATCTAAACTTAAATAGCAATAGGGTAATAGGTAATTGCAAGACTTGCGAGACTTGCTGCAAGACCGAAACTAAGACTGAGAGCGCAATACCAAGACCATGACCAAGACCAGGTGCATTGACGTAAGACCAAGACCAAGACTGGCTAAGTATCGTCTTGGTCTTGCATTTGGGCAACATCTACTATTGGTGACCTAATTAAAAAAAATAGTAGTACTAGCAGGGATCAAGCAAGACGGGCAGAAGTAAAATGCACTGCATTCTTGGCTGAACATAATCTGCCGTTATCTTTGGCTGATTCTCATTCGTACGTAGCACATTCCCGGATTCGACGACTGCACGAGAAATGTCTTTAGGTCGTACTAAAGCCACTGACGTTCTGACTAAAGTTGTAGCGCCAGCTTATTGATCCGAGCTGATAACGCACTTAAGAACTCCTGGATTTTTTTTTCAGTTTGTTAAAGGACGAAAAGACTGATGTATATACAAAAAAACAATGCGCGCTGTCCGTGATATTTTTCAACAAGGATACGGAAATTGTAGAAACAAGATTTTTTATTTGTATGAAGCCGACTCTGGTAAAGCTGAAGATTTATGTGAGGCCATACTACTCCGTCTGATGAATAACTTAATTCCTTTAGAAACGTCGTAGAATTTGCGTCTGATACGACTAATAGCATGGTTGGGCAACATAACTCAGTTTTCAGCCACTTAAATAAAGCATACCGGATATTACTTGCGTAAAGTGCAGCTGCCATATGATCCATTTAGTGGCATCAAAAGGGTGCTCTAAACTTCCAAGCTCGATCGAAGATCTTTTAAGACACATAGGAGCACACTTCAGCCGAAGCTCTAAAAGAGTAAGCCATCTTCAAGAGTGCCAGGAGTTTTACGGTGTAGAAATGCATAAAAAATTGAGCCCAGCTGACACCCGATGGCTTTCTCTGAAAGCCTGTGTTGATCGCACGCTAGAGCATTAAGTAGTCCTAACCGAGTATTTCCGCCTGGAGATGTTCGAAGATGGCACAAGCGCTAACGTTCGTATTTAGGCCAGGAAAATAAAGTCACAAAAGTGTATTTCTATCACACATATTAGAGTCCCTAACCGATTTCAACAGATTATTCCAAACCGACAAACCACTTCTACACTGCCTAAAGCCCGAAAAAGAAAAGTTAATCCGATCCATTGCATCTAATTACATTAAATTAAACCACGACAAAAACATTAAACCTTAAGTTACTCTTTAATCACGCCAACCCGGGTCACTTTATGCCTCTCGAAAAGATATATCCTGGAGTACTGGCAAATGATTCTGTGGTTCAGATCTTACAAGACCAACCTCCAGCATTACCTGATGTGACTAACCTCAGAAGACACTGCCTTACATTCTACATAGAATTGATCAAACAAACAGATTTGATTTTAATAACTTTTGGGTCCAGGATAGATATAGTGTTAAACACAGGTTTAACACTACATCTATGCTGGACCCAAATGTGGCACAATCGTTCGAAAGAAAAGATTTCGATAAGGTTCGAGAGCACAGCTGTGCGTGTGCGTCAGTTCAGCGCGCCCGCGGTGGGTCAACGGACGTCGGACGAATAACCGGCTGCAAGTAAGTACGCACAGCTACACATCAAGCTATACATTTCCAGTTTACGCTGATCTTGCACTGTACGGAAATCCTATTCAATTTGAGATCAGCTTATACTGGAAATGTTTAACTTGAGGTGTAGCCATGTGTACCTAAAAGTAGGTATTTCTATTCAGGTACGATTTAGGTTGGTGTAAGTTCATTTACCTCCATCATCTCGTTGTATCGAAAGCACGGCACGGTGTTTACCACTATCACATCTCGTAAACGACAGAAATGAACTGACATTTAATTCACCAATCTCACATCACGAATCACCTAGTAGGTACTCGTACCTACTCAACTAGAGACGACGAGTTGGCTTGGGAGTTGTATTTAACCGCTATCGTCCGGCTGGTACGATATCGTACCAGTAAGTCGAGCACCATTCAAGCTCGGCTGGTACGATATCATACCACCCAGAAGCAAGCGGTTTTATCTTAATACTCAATATAAATAAGGTTTAATCTCGTCTGCGATGATTTTAACTCTATGGGCCGATAGCCACTTTCGTAAACTACATCATTCAAACGCATAAAAGTTCTGTGGCAAAATTTAAAAAAAATGTTGAAAAAAAATGTTGACAGTGACGCTTCGAACGCGCCCGTCGACAGGGCGTTATCGTGTTAGGCTCTCTAGTTATTTAGTGTTTTTTCTTATTTTTTTGTGCATTTTTGAGGTGAAGTAGATAAATATTCATTTACATGTAGTTATTACATCGTTTTAGATAATATTTGCATCAAATAGCATCATAAAAACTGTTTTTTCGACAAAAAGTGTTACGTAAACAAACCGTTGCTCAGTGACGTCATTGTTATGTGAAGTTTGATTGTGTTGAGTGTTTCACAGTGAATTAAGTATATCCTGGTGTATTTAATGGTATTTACGCAAATCATACCCAAAATTAAAGAAAATTCTAGGTATATTTCATAACAAAACTATTTTTAAAAGTTCACAAAACGGCCTTAGACCTCCGCGCGATATGAAATTTGAGATTAAATATTATGCAAATGTTCAGTAGGATTCCCAAAAAAATACTGCTGTTAGATTACTTGTCTATTCAACAAGAAACAAGCAAAATATCGTGCAAATTAACATCGTAATTTTATCAGAAATCATCATAACACGGGAACAAACACACTTTCAGCCATTGTCTGTTATCTTATCTCCATTGTATATATATCATTAAATAACAACGTAACAAGAGAATTGTTGCGCTCCAGGTGAGGGGCGCTCCACGGTGAACGCCATCATGCGCGTGCGAGCCCTAACGACGGGGGATGCTGTGGCCCGGGGTGGGTTCGTCTTGGCGGTGTCACATGTGTTGCATCGAGCTGGAGTCCATCACAGACCACCACAAAAAAATGCATTTTGACGCAGCAGCAAAAAGATGCTCGCGTGCCATTCGCTCGTGAATTCAGAGACTTCGATTTTTCTAACGCCATATTTTCCCATGAAAAGTGCTTTACATCTAGCCAACATGGCCGTCGGAATTTATGGCGTATAGATAACACAAGATACGAACCTCGAAATGTGATCCCAAATGCAGAATCGGGAAGAATTGTTGTAAATATGTGGGGCTGGATGAGTGCTGCTGGACCAGGCGAGCTCGCTTATATACCCGGGAGGGCAAATGGCCATACGTATTTAGAGGTGCTAGAAAACGTCATGGTACCCACAGTGCGCACGGTGTATCCACAACTGGACGTGCCAGATTTTTTTTTCCAAGATAATTGCCCGATACACCGTGCGTGGGTTGTTCAAGAGTGGTTGCGAAGGGAACCACAAATTAAAACAGTGCCAGCCATGGCACTGTTTTAATTTGTGGTTTGTGGTTTTGTTGTTTTGTGGTTTGTGGTTTGTGGTTTGTGTTTGTGGTTTTGTGGTTTTGTGGTTTGTGGTTTTTGGTGAATGGGGTTTAATGGTCCAGAAATGGGATAATAGGGCAGAAAGAATGGAGGAAGCACTTGTCACCCATTGCGAACAAGCTTGGCACACATTACGAGGGTCGAATTTGTGCGAAGTCCTGGTTAGGAAATTTCGTAGCCGCTGTGATGCTGTGATAGATGCGGGAGGAGCTGCGACGAAATATTAATTTAATCCTAATCCTAACTAATATTATAAATGCAAAAGTGAGTTTGTTTGTTATATTTTTAAAACACTGGGTAATAACCTCGCAGGACTATATTAGTAACATCAACACACAAAGATCACATCACAAAGTAAATAAATAAAATACGTTAGATCTGGTAATTGAATCCACTAACCTACGGTTCGCGGTTCTGCGCCTTAACCACTCAACCTATGGCTCTAAAATATGGTAGGTAGAGTCAATGTCCGACCGCCACGCATTGAGCGCGCGGCGTGTAGGTACATAGTATTATTGCCTACATTTTGTGTTATGGGGTGTCTAAATTTCTGTCCGGGACATAATCATATTTTTTTTTTTACTTAATTGAACAGGTTTGCTGATTTGATAAAACGATAGATGGTTTAGACAGTATTTGGTATTTAGACCGCTATCGTGGCAGCTCCCTAGCCAATAAAAAAGCAGCGTGTATATAGATTAAAAGTTATTTTATAAACGATTTCGAGCGGATTTACTAAAGATGTAGAAAAATATGAAAAATATGCGGAAGAAACTGCTTATTTATACATAAAACTCTACCCATGGCACCCAATGACACTGCACAAAGTACTTGTATACAGATCAGATATAATAAAAAATGCATCGTTACCTATAGGATAACTGTCTGAGGAAGCAGCAGAGGCACGCAACAAACATTTTAGGACGTACAGACAGGATTACTCAAGGAAATTCTCTAAAGAATCCTGTAATAGAGATATTTTAAACAGGCTTCTTTTAAGCTCAGATCAATTTCTTAGTGCCTCAAGGGCAATAAAAAAAAGAAGATGTCTTCGTTTCTGCCTGAAACATTAAACATGCTTCTGTCTGCTACACCAAACCCAACAGAATCAGAAAGTGAGAACGAGGAGGTGAATTGATTTGAAAAAGTATGTATTGTTTTGGTAAATTAATTAAGTAATGTATGAATATGTAAATATATAGTGTGTGTAAGATTATGTAAATATAGAGTGTAATGTAGATAAGTGTACGTAAGAATATGTAAATATATGGCCTATTTTCATCATTTTTTTTTTGTTGTATTTGTCTTTTGTTTTTTTTTAATGAAATTATAAAAATTATTGTCCGTATACATTTCGCTTGTTATATACGCATTTCATTTCCGTCATTTTAAACCAAAAAACCTGCACTAATATTTTTGGCCAGCTAGATTAATGAAATACCCCTATGTGCGCCGATAATTATATTCATACTTTAGAAGAATTACAAAGCTATGGCTTATCATCAGAAACACAGGCTCAAGATGTAGAGCACGCCGATAATTCTATGCATACTTTAGAAGAATTACAAATCTATGGCTTCTCATCAAGCCAAGCCAAGCGAAGCTGCTGGGTGCAATAAAGAGGTTAATAGTTCCTGTTTTAGTTGCAGAATTCTAGTGTGCTGGGATCACTTCAATGATGTTAATTGTGATGACCATCGTCAGTCACTACTGCCAAGTATATTACAAACAAAAACTGGCACTGAGTGTGTTATTTCCAGCAATATTCACGTTGAAAGGGTCGAAAGAACCAAAACCAAAAACCAGACGTAAGAAAAATGAATCAGCTTATGAAAAACACGGGCAAACAGCATACTACTAAAGTACATAAAACTATTGTACCGGAAAGGAAAATGGGCCTTATTTGTCAATTCCTCAACTGTAAACGCAGTTGTTATCGTTTCACAGATGAGATTCGTGAATATAATATTTTCCAAAGTTATTGGGACCAAGGAAATCCTCAGTCACAGCGTGAGTTTATTGTGAGGCACGTGAAAAAAGAACCCATTAAACGTCGAACTGCTGGACCGGAATCTAGGAGGCAAGCCACTCTTCAATTTTTTTTTCCTCTTCAGAATCAGCCTCTCCAAATATGCCAAACGTTTTTCTTAAAGACTTTGGGAATAAGTTTTCGTACCGTTAGAACATCACTTGAAAAAGTTACAGACCGACGAAAAAGAAAGACGGAGGGCGTAAGGAATGCTTCGTGGATTATGATGCCACAGTTCGAAAAATGATCGAACAGCATTTTGAAAAATTACCGAAGGTTGAATCTCATTACTGTAGGAAAAATCTTCTAGAGAATACCTTCATTCTGATCTGACATTACCCAAGATGTACCACATGTTTAAAGAAGAGCATAAAAATAGTTCCGTGAAGCCCAGCTTTTCGTCATACAGAAGGATTTTTAAATCCAAAATACTATCGTTCCAACCGCCCAAAAAAAGATTAGTGTAGTTTGTGCATGACATTTATTTAAAAGGTTCTGAGGAAGAGAAACTAAGATTTGCGAGAAGTTTAAGAAGCACCAACAGGAGAAGACTTTGTTTAGATCTGAGAGAAATAAATGTTAACTAGCATCACAGCAGAACCCAACCACAATATAATGTGCTACATTTGACCTCCAACAATTCATAAGCTTGCCTATTAGAATAAAAATGCTGTTTTTTTATAAAAGTCGTCTTTCAGCGTACAATTTTACATTTTATGATATGACTTCTGGAGCCTGTTCGTGTTATACATGGTATGAGGGAGCAAGCAATAGAGGATCGTCAGAAATTTCCACTTCACTGTATGACTTTCTCACGAAGAGTGACGCAAAAGGCATCAATATTGTTTACCTGTTTGCTGATGGATGCAGTGGACAGAACAAAAATTCCATCGTGGCATCAACCTTACTGTATGTCATAAACAATGCCACAAATATTCAGGAAATCACTTTACGTTTCTCCGTGCCACGTCATGGACAAAGCGAAGGAGACTCTGTACACAGCTCCATCGGTTATGCACTGAAAAAAAAAGTGGGGACATTTTTGTACCGAGCCAACTTCCTCCAATTTCTAGATTGGCACGGAAAAATAAACCGTACGAAGTGAATTTTCTTACATACACAATCTGTGTTTGATTTTAAACAACTTTCAGCTGACATAGGATGCTTTCTATTCGAAAAGACGATAAGGGCCGATGCTTGAACTGGACAGAAATGATGAAGTTTTCTGTCAAGAATGCTGAACCTGAAAAGATTTTTTTTTTACTAGCCACGGAGAAGGGACTCCACGCTCTCTTTCTCTTAAAAGACAGGTCTCTGTTTTTTTTAAGACAGGAAATAGGACTTCTCAATCCGACACCGCCCAAAATTTCGATGGAAAAATATAATGACTTGTTGTCACTAACAACAGGGGACACCCCAGTCATTAAGTTGCCGAAACATGTGGCATTTTATATGTCACTTTCTCACTAATACTTTTCAATTCATAATTTACTGTTGATTTAACTAACTGGTTGTTTTCAGAATTTAGCTCTTACGTTAATATTAAGACGTTGTCTACCTATT
The DNA here is from genome assembly GCA_949091785.1 of Polymixis lichenea. Classification (NCBI taxonomy): domain Eukaryota; kingdom Metazoa; phylum Arthropoda; class Insecta; order Lepidoptera; family Noctuidae; genus Polymixis; species Polymixis lichenea. The sequence continues at coordinate 18,094,960 of OX420931.1, read as the reverse complement.
ACATGACTAGAGATGGGCAAATGCCCGGGCATTTTTGGCAAATTGGGAAAATTCCTAATAAGTGCCCATAAATTTCTGTCCTTGGGCCTATATCTGGGCATATATTTTTTGTTTCAAAATTAATTTACGAAATTGGTATTAGTTTTGGAAGCTGGCTTAATTTGTTGAATTTAGTTATGGTTAATTCTTTAAAGCTGTATTTTTATGGATTGCCTATTCTATTTAAATTTATGTTATACAAAACCAAGTTTACGAACATAAATGTTACGAATTATCAAGCGGTGGCATAAAAATACTTGCATCGTGAGAAGGGTGCGGGGCAAGGGATGCGTGCACTGTAATGGTTAGTTGTTTTAAGTACCGTCAACTGGGACATCATTAATTTCCTTGAGCAACTTTACCAATTAGAACTGCATCACAATATCTGCTGATTACTAAAAATTTGTTACAAATTGTAGATTATTCTACTTCCATGTCGCTTCGATATTAAATGGCGGCAATCGATTTTTAGTTAGCGTGAGAAATTTAAGTACAGTACGAATGGAAATTAAAGATACCATAGTTGACCGTACCTATATCTATGATTTTATGAATTAAATTGCATTTTATTTAAAATTTGTCTTAAAGAACCATATTAATGGTATAAATGTTACAAATTACGCAGCGCCGGCGCCGGCTCGGGTAAAAACACTTGTACCAAATGTATGGAATTCATCTGTAATCTCGTAGAGCATTGTCACACTGACTGTCTTGCTAATCTGGCCCAGTATAAAGCAAAAGAAGGAGACTTTGGAGTAAACTATTCACTTGGAAGGCCGCTGAAACTGGATTTGTGGCTCAAGTCAGTTAAGTAAAGTTGGACTAAAAATATTGATAGCACCCTGCACATCTGCAGCCACCGAACGGTCTTTTAGCACACAGGGATTTATACACAGTGCACAAAAGAAACCGTCTCACATCAGAAAGAGCGGCAAAAATAACATTTTTATCATATAATTGGAATTTATTCAATAAAGGTGAAAGCTTTCATTGTCTTTCGTCGAAGATACTGTTCCGGAAAGTTCTGACATGGAAGACACAGATGACGATATTATATACACAGATGACGATATTATATGCAATGATGCTGCCACGGAAGGTCACATGTGGGAGGATATGCAATCTTCACTTATCGAGGATAGATGGGAAGATATAGAACCAGTAGGTTCAACTTCACGACAAACAAACGATATTCAATTCATATAGCAGTTAAACGATACCGATAGTGATTAGGGTTTTTGGCTCTACAATACAAAAAAAATATTAGTTTGATTATTAGACCCTTCTGGTGTCATCAATGGTTCTCTAGTGTAATTATAATTAAAATTATGATGATGTTGATTATTACAATTATACTGCTGTTCCTATTAATGATTTTTTTTATTGTTTCTTTAGTCCTTATAGTTTTATTTCATAAAAACATACTCACACACACGCACATAGCACATTGCACATATTTGACTATTTTTGGTATAAAAAATATATTGTTAATTTACACATGAAAAAGTAAATCAATGATATTAAGTATTTTAAAATAAAATGTGTTCAATCATTGACATTTCTTATTTTATTTTTTCAATAAGTACTATGTTACATGAAAAACTATATTAAATCACGTTTAACGACCCCATATTTATATGCCCTGCGATTGAGCATTTATTGGGCAGTTATAAATTTAAGCCCAAAATTTCCTGCTGGTTTTTTCCAAATTTTCCTGCCGGGCAGAAACACATTGCCCATCTCTATACATGACTGATTTCTAGTTCCTATATTTAATAAATAAGACTATTTGACTGACCGCTTTAACCCAACCCAAAGCAGGTCCAATTAAAGACTAATATTTTTGCAAAGACTGATTGTGATATTAAAGTAACTAAGACCTAGTTGTTAAGAACAAACTCAAAATGTATGCTAAGCACTTAGTCCGCCCCTGTATGTTTTGTGTGCTTAAAGTAATAAATAACATTTATTGTAAGAAGGTTAAGCCTCAACTCATCTCATTACTTAAAGATAAAGTATACTTAAACATAATAGTAAACACACAGCAAAATTGCCAAAAATGATAAAACATTTTTTTTTGTTACTTTTTAACGTAACTTGTACCTTTATAAGCTAACGAACGAAAATTTTTATTACTTTTAATAAATTTTATGTAATACTGATAGTTTTATTGATACTTTTATACAAAATAATGCGACCAGAAACACGGTGACACGAGATTTTTATAATACATATTAGATAGGTAAGTTTTCCCACACCTAGAATCCAAAAAAAATTACCTGCTAGCAAGCAGGCAGTCCCTCCCTGTCTGGCATTTATTGCAAGAGAAGCAGTAGTGAGTGATTTTAGTAAAAGCATTGCTTATGTACCTTTTCAGCGCTGGATATGTACCTTTTGGGAACTCAGTTGCGGCAACACTGTCATGGACAGTGCCAGTCCGGTAGCTTGCACTACAAGGTGATGCGGAAACCGAGACATGTTTTTGTATGGTCAAAAAGCCTAACAAAAGCGGGATAGACACCGCCTATTTTGGCCAGACACACAACCAAAAAGCCTGACTGTGTCCGGCTTTATCCGGACGCCTGGCAACGCTACGTGCTCCTCTCAGGCGCATGTTTATCTTTTCAGTACTATAAATAAAGGTATAGATAATCTAGGGTTAAACAAAGATTATTTTGCTAAACCAACATATTACCCAACAATAGCAATAAACGCTGCTCAAAGACAACAAATAATCAACAAACAGCTATATAAACAACCAAACCTTTGACAAATTACAGAGCCTCGCGAGGGCGACGCCAATCGTCTATTTGCATCTTCGAAATCGAAAAGTTTTCACCACAGCGTTTTACACTTAACCTGCTCAATTGTGTACAATCAACTACGATGTCAAAGCTAACGATAAAAACACAGCAGAGAGAAACAATTAGAACATTCGTACCGTACACTAACGGTCTTTGGATATTTTCCTAAATTCCTCAACATTACATTAGAAAAATTGTCTATCAAGAACCAAAATGACGGATTACGATTTTGATTCCATTTGACTTCGACCCTCAGCGCAACATGCACGACTGTCCAGAACACAAACACAACACATTATAGACTATGATGCATCAGTCTTCTCAATTAAATAAAAAAATTGTCAATACAATCTGATGTAATTTCTCTCGCGCGCTCGACTCAACGACTCATACAAATCGCCCTCTATCTTCTTCCAAGATCGTATTGTCTCCCTTAAAAAATGCCCTCTGTGTTATTTATTATCAATAGGGCACAGCAAAAAAGTACTCTGTGACAGCACATGAGCACACTAGGCCACAGTGTTGCCAACTCCTATAGAATGTTCCCCCTAGGACCAACTTCAAATTCCCCTAAAAACCCCTAAAATTTTTGTTTTACACTCGGTTTGAGAGGTAATTTCAAATATAAATTAAAAATACATCCAAGTAGTAGGAAAAAGCGCGGTGAGACAGTATTATTTTTTCTTTTGAATAGCAAGTTGTTATTGGTCATAGTGCAAAATTCAACCACCAGAGCCACCTGCGTGTTGCTTAGTACAAGACATGAAATACGGCATTAGTGTAATTATTTTTCAAGGCAACCTATTATTATTGAGCAAAAAGAAAAGTGATTACTTAATTTAACATTCAGTTTATAAGAAATGTTGTGTTGTTGTGTGTTCTTCGAAGGAATATGTTTTTCTAATATATAAAATAAAAAAATATCTAGAATAATGTACCCCCTAAATATCCCACTAAATAAAAGTACCCCCTAAAAAACGCCCTGGAGATCTTAATTCCCCCTAAATTTGGGGGGAAAACCCCCAAGTTGGCATCACTGCTAGGCCACTAGTTAAAATTAAAAAATTGGGTAATTTTTCAGGTAATAATCGGGAGAAATCGGGAGATTTTTTTGTAAAATAAAACAACAGTATTATAAAAAGTTACAGTGATTACTAATTATTCATTTTCGTACCACTTCTTGTTTGCTAGTTTTGTAAACATTTTTTGGTCAATATTAAAATTATAATAAGTTTGGTTAATTTCTCCGATACATCCTTTTATGTGGAGAAGACCAATAATTGATTCAGTGGATAGTTTGTTGCGCTGTTTAGTTTTCATCACAATGATTGACGAAAATATTCGTTTCGCAAATGAGTGTGGTAAACTCAGAATATTAAAAACAAAAGAAACAAATACTACAATACATACGTAGCATACAATGTAACAAATAACGCACACAACCGTATAGGCTAGTCACTGGCTTTTTACGATTTTTAACAACGAGACGAATTACAAAACTTATCGAAGTTTTCCGAACAAAGTTGGTTTTGCGACTATTTTAGAAAGTCGTATTGGTTCATTGAATTGTGACTACTTAAACAACCATAATTTCTTTGTCGTATTGTTTTCATATTCCGAGTAAATGCCACACCATTGTTTGTTTTGGTTGTGACTTGTGAGCTATGATGGCATGTATTTAAAGTTTAAAAAATATAAATACGGAAAGTGACTTGCAAGGTGCACCAACAGAACACTTACATGTAAGGTATACTAATCTAACCTCAGCATCTGCTTAGTATTTAGGGCATTTAGTAAACCTAAAAACGACCACTGGCTCTATAGTAACATTTCACTGACTATAGAGCAACGCGCTACGTATGCCCAAATCCTTGGTCCGCTCCTGATAGAATCAGTTTTAGCGACTTTTGATACTGAGTCTAGTGACTCGAATTTATAGGAATTGGCAACACTGGTTGTCAAGAAATTACTAACGAGACTGTAGTAGTGGTGGGTCGTTGTCGAATTTTTGACGAACGAAACGCACCCGTTTTCCGGACGACGAAAACGGTTGCAGAAAATGGTCGTCGTTGCAACTGGTTTCGAGACGGACGACAAAACTTATCCAACATGGAATAGAATTCTGTTTTCGAGGTTTTCGTCGAGTGAAATAGTTGCAGTTTGTTAGTTCTTACAACTATCAACGAATTGAAATCTACGAAATGGTTAGGTAACTAAATACATAATTAGTTTTTTCGACTTTACTAAGTATACGATAAAATGAACTTTCCTTCATACTTTTCCAGGCTTAGGACTGGCTGGGACAGACTTTATCTTTTTACCAGGCGTATTGAACCCGTATGTGCTCACTGCCCCAATTTTAAAACGGTAAGTTATTTATTATCTTTATCGAATAAAAAGTATTTAATTGGAACGCTTCTATTTCCTATGTTTACAACTAGGCAACATAAAAAAAAAAAAAAGGAAAAATTTTTTCTGTCAATTGAAAAAATAAAAAGTGCAAGTGTGATGTTCGCACTTCGCGATGGTCTGTTATAAAAAGTAAGTATAATATTACTTTATTTGTTAGTAAGACTAAGTAAATTAGTTTTTTTTTTATAAATTTATCTATGTTAACGAGTTTTGTCTCATAAATCAATTGCTACTGTTGATACAGATTTTTAAACTATATTATATTCTGCCCCATTATTGGGGCGCTGAGCGCGAATGCTCACTTAGATTTATAACTTCGCGTCATATATGTTTTTATATCTTATTTACATTGATAATAGTTTTTTTTTAGTTAATTAGATCAAATATTTTATTTACAATTTATTTTAGATTGAAATAATAGACATCTTAGAGACAGAAGATGACATTGTTGAAGGTACTGTCTATACATGTCCGCCTAGTATCCACATGTTGAGTGATGCTGATAGTGATGAGGAAGATGCGCTCGTGGGAGACTCAATCATCTAACAGGTAATCAACTTCGGGCTGAGGTGCAACTTGAATGCGTGCGGAAAACAGGAACAGCATTAAGGCTTCTTCAAACAGCCGCGACGCGACAGCGCGACGCGACACTTGTAGAACAATTTCCATTAAGTTTTCATAGAAATTGATCTACGAGTGTCGCGACGCGACGGTCGCGTCGCGCTAGTCTGCACGAGCCTTTACAGTCAGAAATAATAGGACAAGAAGGTTCTAGTGACGACGACAACGTGCCTTTGTCGGAGATCGCATCCAGTTCTACAGGTAAAAGGCAGATAAGAAAAAAGAAAATTATAGAAAAAACAAAATGGATTGAATTAGAACATCGGAACATTAAAGACGAGAATGGGATCGTCCTGAATTTTTAGCGAAGTTACCGTTGCATCAACCTGCGCAGGAGTCACTCCTATAGGATTGGCGCAACGTTGGTCAAGCAGCGAGAAAAGGAAAGTATCGTTTCAACAGCCTGCCCGTGTACAGATGTATAATAAATACATGGGAGAGTTGATCGCCTTCATCAAAATATAGGATGCTACCGTATTAGCATAAATAAAAAGAAGTGGTATTGGCAACTGTTGCTGTGGCCCTTGAATGCCTTTATAAATAACGCATTCCAATCGTATAGAATATCACAAACTAAGTAAGAAAAAAGACATCTCGATTACCTATCTTTTACCAGGACTGTGGTTACAACGTATCTGGGGAAGTATGCATCGGTTCGCTCCATAGGCCGCCCACTGAAGCCAATCAGGGTGCCAGATGATGTTCGCCTCGATGGGGCTAGATTATTTTTAGTGCAAAACAGATACGTTGTGGCCAATGTCATAAAAACGCCACGAAGCAATGCCGAAAGTGAGATGTCGGTTGCCACACCAATTGATTTGAGATTTTTCATTTGTAAAACCTTTTATTGGTTGATTTAGTTGTATTTATAGATATTAAATAAATACATAAAGTTTAAAACGAAATTACTTTATTTTATTGAAATTAGTCTCAAATATACCCGAAACAGAACAGCACCCTAATTGTGTAACTCACGATTAATCATATTCGGTTTCATTTTGACAGTTCAACAATGTTCATTGCGTTTTTTACGTTGTTGAGCAGACATATTTTTCGAACATATGAAGCAATGATTTAGTCATCTGTTTCAAAACGAAACAAATTATGATTAATCGTGAGTTACGCAATTAGGGTGCAGTTTCTGGAGATATTCTTCGCGTTTGGCGCAGTGCTCAACGCCCCATAATCGGGGCGGTTGAAATATCTAAAATGGTATTATTTTGATTTTTTTTATAAAATCTGTTTATTTATGTTATTTAGACTTATATTAAAACAAAAAAAGCACTAATACCTACCTATTATCGAAATAAAAGTTGAGCATATACTTACGGGTTAAATTTACAACTATTTGCAAACAAAACAACAACAAATAACAATTAAGTACTAAAGTTAGCTGCGCGTGCTCAATTACAATTAACTGGCCCAAAAAAATATAAACAAATGTTATGAAATAATAACCACGCGACGCGCTCACCGGCGCGAATTCCAGGAAATTTAGCGATTATCCCAATTCATCGTTCATGCGAATCGACTTTGAACTTTAAGTCAACCAACATAAGGTTGCACGGGTTTAACCGTCTCATGACGAACGACAGCATTGACAACTGGTAATAGATTATCGACTGTATTTCAGTGACGAAAAGTTCATTTTTTATTGTAATGACTGCTTTGTAAACGAACGCGAAAAGTTAAGGACGACTCGATGACGCGACGCGACCAACGAGTGTGATAGATAATTGAACCATTGCGTTCTCGACTGTATTTTCATAGGCGTAAAATAAAAAATCGCACCAAGAAATTCGACGACTGGTTTGTGCGACGAAGACTGAACCCAGGACGTAAAACAGTTTCATCGTCGCAGAACACAAAACAAGTCTTTGGAAACGGTTCGTCGCCGCAACGCTCACTCCTGGACTGTAGCATATCCGATAAATTGACTCTCCTCAGTCTTCCAGTCTCCTCTATGCTGCAGCCCCAGTGGTCAAGCACGATCGCAAGCGCCTAGTAACGAGCAAGTATGTACTAATTCCATCGTAAAGAAGTGTGTGTGACGACGCGGATGGGCGTCACATAGGCATCTTTAATCTATTTGCTACTATAGGTACTTATGTACTTTGATCACGCTGGAGCATTTGTTCAGCACGTAAAAGTTTAGCAGCTAAACCAGCCTTTTTTGTCCGGGGTCGAAAATCTTTCGCCCTGGGGCGGTCGGAGTATTCTGTCAAGACTCTTAGTGACTAAAAACCTCCCCGGTGTTCCTTTCCCACACTTGCACCGGGGATCATGGGAAATTATGCGACTTCCACGTTCCCCGGCTGGTGCCAGCCGCCACAAAGCAAAACTAGAGCCTAACCTAACAGTAGGCTGACAAGTTGGTTCAGTGACTAAAGGCTCCTCGCACTATGCCGCCAGCAAGGTCGGCGGATTACTCGGTTTCTGTGGCAAGTGCCGGCCGGCCTTATATCACCTGCAGCATACCCGTAAGGCAAAAACCCGCCGGCATGTGTGTAAGAGCCTTATGTCTGAGCTCGGTTCGGTTCACACTCTCCCTATGTAAAATGTACTCTGTGGTTCACACTATCTGCAGCGATAAGTTCAAGGATCTTTTGACATGTGGTCAAGATCACTAACACTTTACCCAACATAGTTGTGTTCGTGTTAGCCATTTAAAACTTCCACTTTTCTGCTTTTGATAGGTCTGTTTAAATAAAACAATGAAATCTGGTTGTAAAACAGTTGCTTTATTAATTCAGCAAAATATTACTTAAGAATAATAACTAAATATCAGATCATTAACATAATGGGATATTTTGGACGGAATTGTGTAATACCGTATTATTAAAAGTATAATGCAAAAATGTGTACCATGTAAAAAAGAAAAATATAGATAGATTTATATTAGTTTTCAAGTGCTAATATTAATTTAGGAAAATGACAGCAGATGATCGTTTAACGACTGTCCCTATGCATGCAGATATACAGATAAAATATTTCATTTACCTCAACAATACAAAAGCAACAATAATAAAGTCGATTTAATCCTCTATGTATATCATTGAAAGTTACCACATTTTAAAGTAGTTACGTCGAAACTAAAGTTAAGACCAGAATTTGGACGGACAGAGTAAAAAATAATACTATGTGTTAGTATTTTTATATTACTAAGAAATTACCCTACGTAACTGAAATGTCTGAAAAGTTTAACTTAATGCTCAAAATATAAATAAGTTTTTAATTTGACGAAACATCCAACATATAAAACTAACTTCGACACTTGGACGATTAGGATTTAGATATTACGTTATTCATAATTTTCCAAAGGTAATGTCTCCGAGTCGGTAATGTCTTATAGGACATAAGGCACGAATTTGGATTTTAAAGGTAAGGCACAGTTCTCATGATCGAACATTTATACAAAGCAGTTTATAAAAGAAATCAATAGGTTGCAAAAATGTGATGATCCACAAAAAGGCTGGTGGGTTTGTATGTATATTTACACTTACCTACATTTAACTTAAATCTTATAGATAAATCGGAATTTAATTCTAAAATAGAAATGTTTACTTATTAAAATTTTATGTCAATATACAACAAACCTGTATAATATAACAAATTCAAAAAAAGTTTCTTAATTTACAACACTTTGTGCCGATTTATGTACACATATGCGCTTTATACATAATAAAATATTCAATTAAGAACTTTGTTCAAACGAAATATACAGATGATTGCAATGTCTTATAAATTGTAATTAATAAAAATATGCTTATAATGTAAAACAAAATACGTAGGTATATCAGATATGTGGATTCAATTTGCGACAGTGCATCGACTTCTATTCTAGCCTTACATTCAGAATCTTAGATAATTTACATTACTTTCCATTTACTCAAATATCAACATTATAACAATGTCATGAAAATCATCATCATTATAGCCCGTAATCACCCACTGTTGGTTGTCTCCCCTTTGTTCTATCATACTTCCTGGTTCCGTGCGTGTCTCACCCAATAAATATTTGAGTGACCATTTGTAATAACGGGCCTTTATCAATTTTGGTTGGTTAGCTGTTTCAAAACCTGATAATTAACTAAGATTCTGAATTTAAGTTTAACTTAGTAAACTATTTTTTTTTATGCACACTTTAAAGAAATGTTCATGCTATTACAAAACAGTAAAAGGGTACCTACATTTTAATTTGACATACACATACATTTAATTATAAAAGTCCTACATAAGTTAACACTATAGTGTTAAAATCCATAAGGTGTCTTGTTACTAATAAAAACTCAATCTACATCTACACCCATCAACTAATTACGTTTAAATAAATAAACCACTTGCACCTTTGGCCAAAATTTGTGTTACAGTAATCCAAATGTTCTAATTGCGATAACCGCACTTACTGTTTTCGGAAAAAAGACGCTGTCAATGTCAAACTGTTTTCATTAATGTGCGGTTGACTGTACTACAGACTTTTTTTTATTTGGACCTTAAAGTCTTACTTCCCACATTTAAAAAAATAATAGCTATTATTAATCAACTTATTTAGGTGGTAAGTGCAGTTTTGTCATTTCAGTCAAATTTTTTAAATAAAAACTTTTCGCAATAGTTATTACTACCTTAATCTTGAAATCTCTATAAAAATGATTTAAATATTTACAATACGTGCGTAAATTGTTATTCAAATGCATGAAATGTTACAATTTCGCCAGAAGGAGCAAGTTTATGCAAACTGCAATTTTTCTCTGAACCATTCTGTTAAGTAAGTAGATACAACAACACATCTGGGAATGGGCTGTGATTTATGCGCTAGCAACTTGCCTGCAAGATAATCCTTATAACATGTTCAGACAAGATCAAACACTGAGTGAAACACAATTTTCTCCTCAATTATTGATTGAAATTATGAGGTGCGTATGGCATCTTCGCACAGATTCTTTTGTGTACTCTTCTGGAAACTTGCATATGGCTAAGTACATACATATCATTGCTTTTGACTGTACGTGAAACTTGCATCTTGCTCGCTTACCAAAAATGTCTGAAAAATCGTGTTAAGATGCATTTTACCATAACTAGAGTTTAACTAACTTAAGGACACATTCACACCTCGGTACTGTGAGTTTGGATGCGCACTTTCTTCTGGCTCCCATTCCTGTTTAGTGGAGGGGAATGGCCGGAATAGCCTGGGTTCTGTATGCCCAGGCCGCCGGGCTCCCCTTCCCTGGGCCGGGGCTTCTTGAGTGAAGACCTCAGGGGGGATCGGGTGATGGTACTGGCATCCGACAAGCCAGTGAGCGTGGTTGCCGTTGTGTTCATTGAAGCCACACTTCCGTGACCGTTTGTGCTATACGGCTTGCCTGACGCGTCCGTCATTGAGATCCCTGAAAACATATTTCACTCTTTATTAAGTATGTATAACCATAGAGGTAGTTGTTATGAGAAGTTTTTAGCGTTCACCTAATTAGCTTGCGGAACTGTCACTGTGTGACAGTTTGCATTAACACATGCCGCACCGGTTTAATTACAGCTTGACGTAAAGGTGGAAGTTTATGAAGACATTGATAACTCAAAAGGATGAATGGCTTAACAGATTTAAATTAATATATGCTCACAGTCTATGACTTATGTTTTGGATACATCAAGAATACTATTTATCTCTACTCCATTTGAAATAAGATTAGACATTTAAACAAACCTTCTTTTACAGCTGATTTTGACTTCTATTCCGTAGGCATAAGGATGGCGTTAAAAGCAAAAAAGTGGTTGCAATACCAACTGGTTGCTGCAGATGCCATTTATCATGCTACCAACGTAGTAGAAGTCAAAATCAGTTGAACGGACTTTTAGTCTAGTATAGATAAAAGAAATAGCTACTTTTAATAAGGGCATTAGCCCTTATTAAAAGTAGCTATTTCTTTCAGCATATTAATGCTGGCCCGCAAGTTTGCCCGCTGAAGAAGAAAGGTAAAGATTTTATTATTTAAATCCTATTGTCAGACGTATTACTCCAGCAGCCTGTGTACAGCATATACGCAAAGGGCTGTCAATGTCCTAAGGGTCCAATACGATAACGCATTCAGGATGCTGCTGAGACTCCTTCCGCTTTGCAGCACGTCCGCCATGTTTATGGAGGCACGCACATTAGTTTCGCGGCAATACTACGCAAGAAAGCAGCGTATCTTCTGCTCAAAGTACGTATGAGAAACAACAGCATCCTGAGCGTGATTGCCGCAGGGGCGTACCAATAGAAAATGGCGCCTAGGGCATGCATCACATTTGCGCCCCTTCGTAAAATATCTGCTTCGTCTACACTGAGTAAATCTATGTCGCATAACTTTTCTTGTTCTTCAATAACGAAGGTATTAATTTCAACTTGCTAAAAAATCGCATTGCTGCAATTTTAAGAAAATTTAAATAGAAATAGGCAGATTTGGAAATACGCTTTCATCCCCATACTGCACAATATATTCAAGTAGCTCTTCAGATTTCTTAGATTTACGTAACAGTATAAAATGGTTTATAAATGATTGTGTTTGTCGACGCAAGGCTGAATTAAAATTTTATAATATTAACTTTAAGTTCAAATTTATCAGTTAATTTATAACTTTAGAGGTTTTCATTACTTTAAATTTGATTGTTATAGTCAGTTTACTACTTTTCAATGTAAAAAGTCGTGTTATGATTTGAGGTTACTATAACAGCAAACCATAACTGAAGGTTTATTCAAACGTAGGTTTAAAAACAAGTTATCTATTGCTAAAGTCATTTGTTGATTAATAAGCGATGTGTGAGTTTCAAAACGATTTTTGGTTAATTTTTGTATAACGTAAACAGTTGATTGAACTATTGTTGGTCAAGCAGAAAATATAGCGCGTGTTTAAAATGTTTAAATGTTTTAAGTAACAGATAATTAATTCAATGTTAAAATCAAGTGCTAAAAATCGTTAAACGAATTAAGAAATCGTTTTTCAATTCAATCAATTTAACCTGCAATTTGTTAAAAAAATAAGTGTAATGACTTCGCAACGACGACGCCATTTCTGAAAGGTATTAAAAAAAATGGTGAGCCGCTGCGAAGCCACAGACACAGGGGGAATTTTGTGAAGACAAGTTGGTCTTTACTGAAACATCTTAGAGTACACTTACAATTACTTATTATTTTAGATTTTAAGGCTGTTTTAAAATGGTGTTTATTAGAACTAAGAATAAAACGTGAATATAATTGGGTGTATTCAATTTTGCAATGAGTGAGCCTAACACTGGAGATGGTGATATCAGCTCAACTGACGTCACGATTTCTAAAAATCCGACTGGGTTATGTTTATAATTGGTGACCTTTTGCGCCCCCCTTCGATAGGCGCCCAGGCAGTGATGCCAAGTTGGGGGTTTCCCCCTACATTTAGGGGGAATCAAGATCTCCAGAGGGATTTTTAGGGGGTAGATTATTCAAGATATTTTTTTATTTTATATATTCGAAATACATATTTCTTCGAAGAATCTTCTATTCGCAATAAATTTCTTATAAACTGAATGTTATATTAAATAATCTCTTTTCTTTTTGCTCAATTATAATAGGTTGCCTTGAAAAAATATTTACATTAATGCCATACTTCAGGTCTTGTACTAAGCAACACGCAGGTGGCGCTGGTGGTTGAATTTCGCACTATGAGCAATAACAACTTGCTATTCAAAAGAAAAAAAGTTACTGTCTCACCGTGCTTTTTCATACTACTTGTGTTAGCTTTTGGCTTTAATGTAGCTAAATCTTGTTGATTAGGTGTATATTATTTCATAAATGTTTTTATTTAATTAGTTAAAAATCTCTGCAACTGACTTCCGGTTCTAAAAATACCATCTCTAGTGAACGGAAGTCGGTTGCAAACTTGATTAAAATAATATTATATTGTTTATTTCCGGAAGTTGCTTAGTACGCCACCTATTTGACGTTTGTATATGTAAAAAGATTTAAAAGGACGTGTCAGTGAATTTTAGAGGCAGTCACATTTAAATTAAACAGCTATAACGATACGTTGCTCGTTTCCTTATTACAATACGCTCCGGTATTCCCAATATCAGAAGTGGGATTATACCTCAAGTGCAAGTGAACTTAGAATTAATAAGTTTATAATCTAAAAACACTATTTATTCATTTCTCTTTAAACTGTACGGTGTGCTCCTGTGGTGAACTTTATTATGCCTAAACGCAGTCGTGGTGTAAGTAGTGACTCTTCATCAAGTGAAACAAGTCGATATTCATATAGAGAGAGACGTTCAAAACGACTTTCAAATTCTAACAGTCGTACACGTACCCACAAAAGAAAAAAGAAATCCCGAAGATCACGCCGGACGAAGAAGAGCAACAGAAGTTCAAATAGAAGGACCTTAAATGATGACAGGTCATGTGAAACTCCACTAGGGCTACCGGGAGGCGAGGGTGCTTCTGTAGCGGTTGAAGATTGCGGTGATGTTCCTGAACCAGGCCCCTTGGAAGAAAACAGGAACTATGCTTCGGAGACTGAACGAGAGGCAGTGCCAGGATCTCCAGAGGGAGGTTTGGAAAGTAACCCAAGTAATCCACTTAATTTTAGTTTACCTATCAATCTGCATGATTTAGTGAGCTTTATTTCTTCTCGTGTAAAACCTGATCATTCTTCATATTCTTCATTAAAATGTGATAAAAATATAATTCCTGAATTTGACCCGTCCGTTAAAAATCAAAGAATAGATACCTGGCTATCTAAAGTCGACGAATGTGCTCATATCTATGGTTGGTCTGATCAACAAACGACCCATTTTGCTTTACCACGATTAGCAGGCCATGCTAAAAAATGGTATGAAGGGCTTAAAACTATAAAATACACGTGGTTAGAATGGCAACATAATTTAAAACGTGCGTTTCCTTCTGAGACTAATTATGGTGCTTTGTTATTTGAAATGTTAGAAAAGAAATACAAAATAGGTGATTCGCTCGATGATTACTATTACGATAAAATGATTTTGTTGAATTCATGCGTCATCAGGCAAGAAAGCAGTAGATTGCATCATTTATGGTCTTGAGGACCGCACTATTAGAGCTGGAGCATCTTCAGCTCGTTTTGCTCAACCTGAAGATTTGTTAAAATATCTTAAAGACATGTGCCGCGATCAAAGAGACTTAGAACCTAAAAATAAATCTAAAACCTCTTTGCCAAATAATTCCACCATAATTTGTCATAATTGTAGCAAGGCTGGTCATCGTGCGAACCAATGCAGGCAATCAAACAATAGTCCTTCTGTATGCTTCAACTGTAAACAAACTGGCCATAAAATTTCACAATGTCCCAAACCCATTATTAAATGCGAAAATTGTAAAAAATATGGACATAAAACTGAAGACTGTTTTTCAAACAAAAATAAAGAACAAAATAATAACCATGATAATACCCTCAAAAAACTTTGAAGAAGGCATTGCAAAATTAGAGAACTTTTAAACTGCTTAATGAAGCTAAATTAACTTTAAATATACAGAAATGTTATTTCTTTCAAACTTCTATTGATTATTTGGGGTACGAAATTACGAACGAAGGAATTAAACCGGGTAGAATTAAAATAGATGCCGTGAAAAATTTTCCCACACCGCGAAACGTACATGAAGTCAGACAATTTATTGGCTTAGCTAGTTATTTCCGTAAATTCATAGAAAAATTTTCGCTATTAGCAAAACCACTTACTGATCTTACACGTAAGAACTGCCCATGGAGATGGGAAGACGAACAGGTGGTTGCTTTTCAGTCTCTTAAAAACAAATTAATAGAACGCCCTCTGTTAAGTTTGTATAATCCAAATTATGTCACGGAATTGCATACAGATGCGAGTAAGATTGGACTGGCAGGCATGCTCTTGCAAAAGGAAAATAGTCACGCTTCTTTCAGGCCAGTTGCCTATTTTAGTCGAAAAACTACTATTGATGAACAAAAGTTTCACGCGAATGATTTAGAAACGTTATCTGTAGTTACGTCACTTCAACGTTTTCGTGTATATTTACTCGGATTAAAATTCACAATAGTCACGGATTATAATGCCCTAAGGTCAACTTTTTCTAAACGAGATATTCTACCAAGAATTGCTAGATGGTGGCTAGCCTTGCAAGAGTATGACTGTAGCATCATGTATCGCCCTAATCACAGTATGACTCATGTAGACGCGTTGAGTAGAAGCCCTTAAGAAATTTGCAGTACAAATAATGAAGTAGATTCGTTAAGAGTTTTAAATATCACCCAAGATGATTGGTTACTCAGTGTTCAACTAACTGATCCTAAAATATGTTTTATTAAAGATGTATTAAATGATCCAAAGTACGAAGACATTATTGACATAAAAACAAAATTTTGTTATTCAACGTAACCGGCTCTTTAGAAAGAATAATGGTGAATTAAAATGGGTAGTTCCAAAATGGGCCAGGTGGCAAATATGTAAGCAAAATCATGACGACATCGGTGATTTTTCAGTTGATAAAACTTTATCCAAAATTCGAAAGGATTTTTGGTTCTCAAAGATGAAAAAAAATTATTACCAAATACGTTAAGTCTTGCATACATTGGGCATACGGTAAAATGCCTGCGGGAATAAAAAGAAGGCTTTTTACATCCGATAACTAAAACTGATAGTCCCTTTGAAACAGTTCATATTGATCACCTGGGACTCTTTATAAAAAGTACAAGGGGAAATGCTTACCTACTTGTAATTGTTGATGGGTATACTAAGTTCTGTATTTTAAAACCATTGCGCAATTTAAGATCAAATCTGACTATTAGAGCATTAGACGATGTTTTTACAACATTTGGCTATCCAAAACGATTGATCTCCGATCAAGCCACCTCATTTACATCTGATGAGTTCCGAAAGTTTTGCGAGAAAAACCACGTTAAGCACGTTTTGAACGCAGTCGCCTCACCTCGGGCCAATGGTCAGGTGGAACGCTACAATAGGACTGTATTAGGCGCATTAACTTCATTTACCGATAAATTAGGAGATACCAAATGGGATTCTGAACTGGGTAATATTCAGAGGGGGGGTAAATAATACCCTAAATAAGGCAGGTATAGGCAAAACCCCATCAGAAGCTCTGTTTGGTCGTAATTTAATTCATAGTAGTGAGAATATTATGAATGAAATATTTGTAGATACAAGACAGCTAGATAAGGATATTAATGAAATAAGATTTTAGATTAGATTAGATTCTTATGATAAATCTGAAAATCTTTTAATCGTACCAGCGTAATCAGGCCTCTTTTAAGCTAATTACTGTCTTAAATACTTTTACTACTTTCTTAACATGTATTTTAAAACACACAAACACCCACACCTTTACACACACTCGCACACATACACCACACACACAAACACACCGCTTACTCCCCGCCCACACTCTACATCCCATCTTAAGTGTAATCAATTTCTCTTTTTTAATTTAAAATACTGTTTAACAAATATTGTACTTATTACTTTTAACAAAATTGGAATGTTGGCCAAAAATTTCCCAGCCTGTTATCAGAGAGGTATGGCGCTGTAGCCGAGATACAGGTTTTATACCTAGTTCGGTTACAGATGCTCCCACGTTGTAATGTTTTCATTATAGCCTACAATTTTTTTTAAGCAAAAGTGGTTGTTGTAATGTTAATATTTTTGGTGTCAATAAATAAATAAATTAAAAAAAAAATACAATAAATAAAGAACCGAAGTAAGCGAACACATATCGAAAGACCAATGGAAACAGAAATTTAGATTTGATAAGACACGTAAAGAAGCTAAAATATATGCAATAGGGGATTTGGTAAAAATTCAAAAACAGATAAGTCATAATGAAGACCAAAGTAAAAAAAACTATTACCTGTATACTCGGGTCCCTACAGATTCTCAAAAGTCTTAGATAATGATAGGTATGAAGTCTCAAGCATACCAGGGTCTAACATAGGCAAAAAGCAGTATTGTAATATTTGGGCTGTGGATCAGATACAGCCATGGATTGGCACAAATATTAATGAAATATGTTCGGAATCTGATTCTGAAAAATAATGATCAAGTTAATTAGGTAGGTGATAAATAAAAGACATTCATTGTAGATTATGTAATTGGTCATAGGTTATTTAAACGGAAAATTGTGATATATTAAGAAAATCGACAGGTTTCTGATTTATTTTATATGATTTCTTCGTATGATACGTTTAACCTGAAAAAAAAAGTATGAATTAATAATGAAAATAAAGTTTTAAAATGTAATCTATATTTTTTTGGCTTGGAAGTGATGAAGTCATGTGAAATAAATATGTTATTTTGTTAGTAGCTACTGTGTTAATAATAATAGAGATAATGCATAGATTTATCCGAAACTTAAATGATTAAAGTAAATATTGGTACTACTTTAGTCATGCTTAAATGAAAATACATAAGTACTTACCAGAAATAAATAATTAGGACATGGAAGTCATGGGGTGGTTGTCTTAATAGATAAGAGTTGATAAAGCTCACGCTGAGTGGTCAACCGCCAGCGAAGTCCCACGGTGCATCTCCCACCTAAAGCCTACGTCAATCATTGGAAGTCGTATAGTGGCTGGTGGCAAGTGAGCGCGCTTGGCCAGTGAAGCTTGCGGTGCAATGTTTGGCAAGGGTAGATTTTGATGTCAATCATTGGAAGTCGTATAGTGACTGGCAAGTGAGAGTGCTTGGCC
Source organism: Polymixis lichenea (assembly GCA_949091785.1). NCBI lineage: Eukaryota > Metazoa > Arthropoda > Insecta > Lepidoptera > Noctuidae > Polymixis > Polymixis lichenea. The sequence goes on along the minus strand of OX420931.1, from coordinate 18,076,374 downwards.
AGTGAAGCTTGCGGTGCAATGTTTGGCAAAGGTAGACTGTGATGTCAATCATTGGAAGTCGTATAGTGACTGGTAAGTGAGAGTGCTTGGCCAGTGAAGCTTGCGGTGCAATGTTTGGCAAAGGTAGATTGTGATGTCAATCATTGGAAGTCGTATAGTGACTGGCAAGTGAGAGTGCTTGGCCAGTGAAGCTTGCGGTGCAATGTTCGGCATGTGCAGAATGTGATGTTGAGATGATGATTGAGTGATGAGATTATGAGTTGGTAATTGAAAGTCGTGTGGAGCCACCACACGACAGGTGAGAGAACATGATCAGTTAAGCTTACAGTGCAATGAGTGACGTAAGTAAATTAATATTAAGTATGAATGAAAATGAGAAGTTATCAAAATATGATTATGTATTTAATGTCTTACTTACCCATTCAGCAGTTCCTTAGTAAATTGTCACTGACTAACTATTTCGTATGTATGTTCTAAGAATACCTTTAGCTGATGTTTTAATTAGAATAATTAAAGCTAAATATTCAGGTCTGCTATGATATTGATTGAACAAGTAAGCACCTTAGTGTTTGTGTAATTTATAGTTTGAGGACAAACTTAATGTCAGGAAGGCCGAATGTTAGCTTTTGGCTTTAATGTAGCTAAATCTTGTTGATTAGGTGTATATTGTTTCATAAATGTTTTTATTTAATTAGTTAAAAATCTCTGCAACTGACTTCCGGTTCTAAAAATACCATCTCTAGTGAACGGAAGTCGGTTGCAAACTTGATTAAAATAATATTATATTGTTTATTTCCGGAAGTTGCTTAGTACGCCACCTATTTGACGTTTGTATATGTAAAAAGATTTAAAAGGACGTGTCAGTGAATTTTAGAGGCAGTCACATTTAAATTAAACAGCTATAACGATACGTTGCTCGTTTCCTTATTACAATACGCTCCGGTATTCCCAATACTTGAATGTATTTTTCTACACTAATGTTATAAAGAGGATTGATTGTATTTTTGTATGTAACGAATAAACTTAAAAACTACTGGACCGATTCCAAAAAATCTTTTGCCGTTAGAAAGCTACATTATCACTGAGTAACATAGGCTATATTTATTACTAGAATGTTCTAAAATATTATAGAACATATCAATCACAATATCTACAAAAATGTTCGCGAGACCATATGTCCAACTATTGTAGTTATGTCACTATAACTACTTTTTACATTTTAAAAGTTGATAGAAATGCCGATCAAAATCAGACCATGTTATCCGTACCTTTGTTTTTTTAATTCTTATCCAAATAAGGTATTCAAGACTGTTTCAATACCTGTTGATTATTTTTGGAATTTTTGAAATCAGACATTCCATTCAAAAGATATTACGACGCAAGCGACATTGAATGTTTTGATTTTTTTCATAGCGAATTTGTTGTGGTTAAAAAGTTATTTTCAGAACTACTTATAAATTATTTTATTCAACCTTTACTGTTTATTTTTTATAGTATTCTCACACTTTTTTATAGTAAGTATTTATTAAAAGTTATTTTCAGAACTACCTACCTCCTTAAACCTTTCCTGACTTATTTTATAATCTTAGTTTATTTCTTATTTTCTCAGATTTGAAAAAAAAAACCTTCCAAACAATATGCCTAGAAAAATAAAGTTGCAACTATCTAAACATAGTTCCCAAGTGAGATTAGCAAAACTACGTCCTATTGGAGAATCTTCTTCTGAAAATTCAGATCGTCGCGCAAGTATGAGAGAGTACGCGTCGCAATCGCGGGCCAGAGAATCTAGCGCCAAACGCTCGGTTCGTCTTGCAGAACAAATTGCGAGATCGTCATAACTATACGAACGACAGTCGAGCGCCGAGCGCTCGCAGCGTCTTGCTGAAAATAGAGCTAGGAACTCGCAAACACGGGCAAGATAATGTATCGCCGAACGTTCACTTCGTCTTGCAGAACAAAATGCGAGATCGTCACAGCTAGACAAACGACAGTCGAGCGCCGAGCGCTCGCAGCGTCTCGCTGAAAATAGAGCTAGGAACTCCCAAACACGTGCATGGGAACGTATTATAAAACAACAAAAAATGTATAAATAAAATGTAAAAATATATAAAATAGGTTTATGGTAAAAAAATGTGAAACGTTTAAAAGAATGAAATTTTAATTAACTTGAAAATTACTTTAAAGGTTGAAGTCTTTCTTTTTAATTTTGAACATTTGGACAAACTGAGTCATGAACGTTTTAATTAGCATACTTAAAAAAATCCACCCGTGCGAAGCCGGGACGGGCCGCTAGTAATTTATATTTGAAATTACCTCTTGGTTTAAATAAATAGATTGACTTGGCCATCGCATGAAAAGACAATGTCTCACAAGTAATACATATTATATTAAATTAGATTGTTCAGTGCGATTGCCAAGTCAATCTATTTATTTAAAACATAAAAGATTTTTAATATTGATATGGTCACTATAAGATGTTGTTAGATTAGCTAATTACGTAATAACTTAAGACAGAAGGTCCCTTAAGTACGGACTGAATAATTTAACCGACTTGGTACATGTTGGTTGGTTGGCTTGGCTATATGGATCTCACAACTTTTTATGGCAGAAGAACTGAGTTGCGAGATTTGGTTTTTTTTTATAAGTTTTGTTTTTGATGGCATCTCATTTCTTTTTGTAGATTATATATATACAGGTACACTGATTCATTCAATGCAAATGTAACTTTGTAATCCTATATATTTATATGGGATTCCAAGTTATTTATGCAGTTGGTGTATCTAGAAAACTGAACCGAAATTGCAAAATATTTTAGATTTTCCTTAATTTATACACTAAACACTAATTGTATTCTAAATTTTAAGCTTCTATGTCTACTAGAAGTGCCTTAGACTTTTGATGATCGGTGAGTCAGTGAGTGACAAAATTAAGAACTTTGATTAGTTATAATTCTTAAACTACTGGTTCCACAGAAATCTTAATAATAAGACAATAGAAGTCGCTAAGCCGCGTGACCTTGTAGCCGCGCATGAGTCTCGTAGAACACAAATGCGCGTGGAGCGTTTGTTACGGTAACTGTGGTGTCTGGGACGCGGAGAGGTAAACATGGTGGTTTGCAGCATATCTAACTGCGGAAATTCTTCCAATTTTTTTTCTCAATTCAATAACCATTAATACTGAAGCTTGTTTATGTCTACTATTACAACTGCTAAAAGCAGCAATGAAATTATAGTCATTCGCAATAAACAATATCGCCGCGTACGTAAATTCCAGGAACACACCGCACGAGTTGGCCGTGAATTAATGACGTGCCACTACTATTTTATATCGATAATTTATTGTTTCGTAATACCTAGTTTTACCGAAATGGGAATGAAATATGAGTTTTCGTTACATATTTAATTATTACATCTCATTATGTATGTTTTCTTCCTATAATTTATAAAAAGTCGTTTATCTATTAATCCGTACTTTTAAAATACTTCTTCATTAAGAAAATTTATAGGAGGTGGCTTATTATTGTTATGTAAGTGGGTATTTTTTTTATGTCAGAATAATTATACATATTATTATATTGTAAGGATAATTGATTAAATTCGATCGGTGAAAAGCCGGAAATGAAAAAGACAAAGAAAAAAGATACACTATTCATATTGTTAATGCATCTGTTTACTTTATCTAATGCTATTATTACAGGTTTCCAAAAGATACGAATATTAAAGATAAATGGATTTCGATATAGGAATGAAACACTTTCCATAAATTAGTTATCTATTGTTGCGAGACTCCTTGGCGATTAACGCTCAACGGAAAAATTTCGATATGAGCATTACAAGCTTTGCACTGCACTATTTCTACATAAAGAGTGAGCGCGCGATATCATTCTCTGCTTTTCGCACACAGTTATTATTGGCTGCAGGAGCCGCGCCTCCTGAGATTATGAGTTTTTAGAAAATATGGCGCAATGTCATCGCTAAAAGTTTAATTTTTCTTACAGCAATGCAAAATGCATGTGTAGGCGAAAGTGTGTATTTATTGTTTGTCTATGTGTTGGTAGCTGCGACCCGGCGACACGCGTCCCAGTATTAGTAGACAGCATTTCTATTGCCTTATTATTAAGTATTCTGTGACTGGTTCAAATTGAATGAAATTTGAAATATACCGTGTTTATACAATGCTTGCTTGGTTACTAGAAATACAGGCTTCTAGTTTAATCCACAACGAAGTTATAGGGGGTCGAAAATGGCCTGAACTGCTTCGAGAAAAGGATGGTAACGGCCGTGCCGCTTTTTTTTGCTCGACTTGGCGGGGGCACTGCTGTGCCCCCAGATTATGTTGTCTGAAGAAAAAAAAAACTGTTTTTTTTTCTGCTATACAAGTTTTAAGCCTAGTGCCAGTACCACTCGCCACGTATGTATATTTGTATAGCATAATCAGTCTTTAACGTTCCTACTGCAGTGACACAGGCCTCCTCTTTGTGAGAGGGAGTGGGCCATAATCCACCACGCGAGCCCAGTGCGGTTTGGTGGATGTCACGTCTTTGAATTTTGGTCTAGGACATGCCGCTTTCCTCAATATGTTTTCGTTCACTGTTTTGAGAGCAGTGGTGATGAAATTAATTACTTACACGAAGAAAAGCGCCTGCCGGTTCGAACCCAGGCAGGCGCGGTAAGTTGAGGCCGGTACCACTGGGCGACCACTGCTGTTTATTTTTGACACATACATAAATTCTTAATTACCTCTTCCGTCTTTGAAGCCAGGGTTGTTGATGGTGGTACCTTCAGGTTCCCCCAGCGGGTTGGTTGGGTCGCCGCCTTCTCGTCGCGCAAAGAGCGCGTCGTACAGTGACATTATAAACAGGATCGAGTTTATAACTATACTCACTATCTGTAAACAAAAAGTTTAATGGGTTTAATTTTATCTATCTATACAGGGTGGCAGAGATATCCATGATGACCTGTTATTAGGTAAATAGGTAAAACGGGCTGTTGTCCGTAACTCCACGTCAAAGTGCGTATTTTGCGGACGGGTGGGAGATGATGACCTGTTACCAGGGATGCAGTGCAGTACATGATTTTAGAGCACGAAATATTTCGTCGGTTATAAGAAAAATCTGTTTACTGCAAACGTTTGCAGTAAACAGATTTTTATATATTTACTTAAAGTTAATTTTTAGTACCTAATTAAAGTATGGATGCGGCTTCTTATTTTTTTGTTTTTTTTGTATATATTTTTTGTAAAAAGAAACCGGGATATCAGGAATACCAGGAATGCATAGCTAGTGTGGAAGCGACTTCTAAATTATTAGGATTGCTATTCAGATGCATATTTATTTAAAATTAACCTCGATGCAATTATGTGTATTTGCGGAGTAAGTCTGTAAGAGAAGCGGTGGTGTGTGATAGTTAAAACTTTATTAACCGACTTCCGGTTCTTAATTCGTCGGAATCTTTTTTTTTGTTTTTTTATTTTTTTTTGTGTGTTCCCCGATTTCTCGAAGATGGCTGGACCGTTTTGATTTTTTTTTTGTTTGAAAGGGTTATACTTCCCAGGTGGTCCCATGATCATCAAGTCAGGATCTGATGATGGGATCCTGGAGAAATAGAGAGAACTCTTCTAATTTAAAGGCACACTTGAAGCGATTTAGATAGTTTTTGGAAGAGTACTTTCTCGGAGTGGTCCCATTTCAATTTGGTGAAGATCTGATGAAGAACTTCGGAGATAGGCAACGGAACTCCTCAATAAATGATAGCAAATGGACTGGAATTGCTTAAATTTCATGTATCTCCATTGTTTACACCAGTTCATAACATAACATCACGCCGGGACGCAGTGAAAAATAAAAACAAAAAAAAAACAAAACAAACCGACTTCCAAAAAAAAAACTAAAAAGTGAAAAATAACTTTAATTTCGGAAGGCGGTGACTTTGGATATATTTTAATTTTTTGTCACCGCTTTAAAGTTTTTATTTTTACATTCAATTAAGATTTTTTCGATACAAAAGCGCGTTCCATATCAGCCAACATCTCAACTTTATGTGAATATGCATCAAAATAACCGATCTCTGGTAATAAGGCAAAATAAAGGACAGTATTTTTTCGCAATAACCTATAGGAATTAGGTATGTGACATATAGAAACTTGCATTATACCTAACGTGACCATTTTTTTTTGCCAGAGCGGACTTAAATAATAAAAAAGTTTTTAGTGTTTTACATGTTTTTTATAGAAGATAGAATAAACAATATAATCAAAGCACTGAACACAAAATAGTTAAGTAGGCACGACTTACTAAGCCTTAGTAGTGGCTTGACTTCTAAGTCGTATTTTTGTATTTGTCGGCTGAACAAATTTGTTTCAAAATATCGGGTCTTGTTTTTAGATAAGTGTGGAACTCAGTACATGATTTATTTATATTTATCTTCGTAATCAAAATAGCTTTCATTACTGCGAAACTTAACTGTGTTTTATCACTTGTCCATATTTCGTTCATTTGAGAAAAAAACTCTTTCGACAGGTGCGTTACTTCCAGGTAGACTCATAACGTACTCAATAATTGTGGAAAAGTTTGTTAAATGAAGATTGTTGGTACGAAAGTGCTGGAATAATTCGACCCAACGGTTTTCAGTAGAAACATTCTCGTCATTCCAGCCAGAGATTTTTTCATCTGTCGCAAAGTTGGAAATAAGTGAAAACTCGTCAGACTTTCGTATCTTGGCTGCTGCTAATAAACCCTTGCGTGATCAGTAAATCCAGCACTTTCTGTACGTCTTCCCAAGTAGGCACTTTTGTTAAATTTGCCCATTCAAACACTTCTAGTTTTGTGTTGAATTGACACCACTGTTCCAAGTATTCTTTGCTCGTTTTATAAAACTCAGCCGCCGCAGTTTTTACATTCTGCTGGTCAACAGCAGCTTCTCTTTCTTGTAATTTTAGAAGTAGGTTACGGACGATGCGGGGAAGGGATAAGGAAAATCGTATTCTCTTTTAGTGCCAGGTTATCACGGAGACGATTAATTTCCTTGGCAGACTCTACGGCTGACACATTTTGCCCTTCGATTTTCAACACAGCTTCACGAAAAGTCGCTGCTTGTGTGTGCAAAAAATATAACCACAATTCTGAGCTCGGACTTTCGTAAATCGTCTTTAAAATATTTGGGCATTTGTTGATACTCAGAAAATAGTTTTTCAAAGGCTGAAACATTTTTATAGCTCTGCCAAGCGCGGGCATTAACGCAAGCCACCTTGTTTTACTATAGCCCAGCAGGTAGTCATACTCTGTCTTGGTAGAATTACAGAACTCTTTCAAAGCTACTACTCGAACGCTGTAGATGAAGAAAAATTTGTAAATTTTCACTATGATGCATTTGAAGTCAACAGGAAGACAATCAGCGCCAGTTTTAATACCGTTGTGGACTATGTGGGCTCCACATCTAATTCCAATAAGCTGTCAGCCTAGTGTTTCGTTCAATTTTGAGTAAACGTTTTTAGTTCCTTTCCTATTCTTTCCCCCGAAGTTGCAGTTCGTGTTGTTTCCACAAAACGCAACATTTTTTTTATTCAAGTAATTGAAAGACAATACTTCCTTCAAATAATCGACAATAATATCTGATGTTTCACCTGACTGATCCCGAAACCCTAAAACCTTGACTTTCACGTCTTCGTATGGTAAAAAATAACGAATCAAAACTGGGAATAATTTGATTGATCCATGGTTTGAAGCATCCATTAATAAAGTTATGAAGTGGGCTTTGCATAAATCCTCTTTTAAATCTTCGGTTGTCATAGTTAACAGTACATTGACAACAATAGCTTGAGACTTTGTAAGTGCACATCTAAATTATTGCTCAACACATGCTTGAATTAAAGGAGAAGAACAGTCATTGGAGCGAAAACTGTGATTATGGTGCATGGTGTGAAACGCCCAGGTACCCTCAGCTGCAGCTATATCCAAATCCTTGGAAGTCGGCAAATCGGTTCTCTTAAAAAACTAAGTATTGACGGAGCTTGAAGCAGCAGCTTGATCGGCAAGCCTGTGTTTAAATGTTTTTCTATATCACTAGCACCACCATGTCCAACACTAAAATCAGTACGACACTTTTCACACGACATCTTTTCTTTGTTTTATAAATAGATACTTCTGTTGCAAACTAATATTAAAGGAATACTTGCGTTTAGGCATTATTGTTGAGTTACAAATCACTGCGTTGCGTTACACGATCCTAGTTCGTCCGACTTGAACTAAAACAAAACATTGCAGTCGTTGACTGAACATCGAGTAAGCGAGGGCGGGAGGGGTTTATCTATCCTGCAAACACGCAATAGCGCGGCGGGCGGCGCTCTCTCCCGTAATCTGCCTTCCCGTGCGGGGGGGGGGGGGGGGGTGCTGTGCCACGCATTTCGAGCGGAAAAATACATTTTAAATTATCGTTTGGTTTGTTTGCAAAAGCGGGACTATGTCGGCTTCGCTGGGGACACCGGGACAGACTGCCTGAAAGCGGGACGTATGGTCGCGTTAATTATACCTGAACATAGAATGCTTCGCCCCTCGTCACGAAGAAACCCCTGTCATCGCCTTGCACGGCGAACAAACTTGCTGCGACTATGGACAGCAAAGCTGGAAACAAACATTTAATATATTCAACAATTCCTTCAATGGTAAAGGTGTAAGGACATGTTAGACGAGATTGGCCACACCTAGGGTTGCCAACTTTTTCTACAAGAAGTAGAGTATATATAGAGAGTAAATAAAGACTACAGCACTCTAATTGCGTTAATTAATCAGAATCTGAATCATTTTGAAGTTTGCATTAGCAATAAATAACCTTTAAAATTTCGTATGTTCAAAAAATGTCTGCTTAGCATCGTAAACAACGCCATGAATGTCGTGGAACCGTCAAAATTAAAGCGATTCCTACTGATAGTGTATTACGCAATTACCCCTCTGATTAATACGGAAGAGTACAATTTATTCAAATTTAAATGTATCTTGTAGCACTTTTTGCGGTACTTAACATTTTTTATTTATTTTACAAGAATTGTAGGACTCCATACATTCAATCATCGCGATATATAATGTATTCGAAATATAATCGTTGTGGCTATCATTTCTTAGGTTTAGAGGGATCTGCGGGATCGTTGCGTAACACACTAACAGTAAGTCACTCATAGTGGCAGTTTTTATTTTCAAACCATTTGGATTTAGGTGTAGTCGATATTCACACGGACGTAATAAAATCGACGCGGGATTTCTTCGCGCGCTAGATCTTCAATGCACTGCTCAGTGCACAGTGGTCCCGCCCATATGTCATAGGGCTGGAATGTCGATGGTCAAATTTTGATATCATTTATCGTTACAGGATACACAAATAACCCTTCTACCCCCAGGTATAAAAGAAATTTCAATAACATACATGGAACATTTAATTTTGTGCACCCGAAGTGGTAACACGTCATTGGTGCTCATTAGCGTTATCTTTTCGCCGAAATTTCTATTGTTTTCAAGGTGTTTTTTTCTCGGTAATTGATTGTTTGTGACATTCTTGCGCCATGGATATTAAAAAATAAGGTATGTATGACATTTTTAATCATATTGTGTTTACTTTTACCCACCCTGTTACTATCGGTAACCAGCACCGTCAAAGAGAGGCTTCCGATTTCTTTGTTTTTTGCCGCTTTCCCATATTCAATTAGACTTTTACTTAGGAAGGAACGATTCGCCAAAGATGGAACGTATATCAAAATAATCTCTAGTTTGTCTAGTTTCAAACACTGTAACGTCTAGGTGCGCCGAGGATTGCTATAGGTAATTGAAAGGTATAGGTCGTATGTAGGTAAAGTTGATACCTTAGGTATTTTTGTAATTTTGTTTTTCTTTTATTCTGCAGGGGCCACCATCAAGTGTACTTTTCCTTGAATGGTTGTTCTAAATACCTGGTTATCTGCGACGAATAAAGAAAATGAGGCAGATCGATGTCGTGAAGTGTTTGGAATGCTAGCAGACTCTTTACCGGACACTGATAATATCCAGACCGATTATTTATATGCCAATTATGCTATGCTCAAAAATAATACATTTATAAAACCAATTTTATTGTTACCTGATGAATGCTTTTTTTTAGAATATATCTACTTTGGTTTAAAAATATATTTATTACTTGTTACTATATTACCCTTAGAACCTCAAAACAATAATTTCTCAGGTAAAAAAGTTATTCTTACATTTTTAATCCGACCTGCAACCCCTATGACCGGCCTTCTTAGGAACCGGGACCACTGTACAGTGGCGAGACTTGAAAATCGAAAAGTTTAACAAACTGTGCCATTTTCGACGCGCTGTTATGCACTCTGTTGGAGTCTCGCTGCTCTGTTCAACACCGAGGGTTGAAATCCAGTGCTCAAAAATATTATTTATTATTATATCAATATCATTTATTTTTTATTATACACTTATTTGAACGCTATCAATCTGGTACTTACTGGCTAGAAGCGCCAGCGCCAACTTCATCATGACGAGGTGTGTATACTTGAAGGCGACGCGCTCCTTGGACGATATCATGGCTAGCTGCAGCACTGACAGCACGCAGAACACGCCGAGAACGGACACGCCGACGGACGCAACCACGCCCGCTATGTACACCGCCGCTGAAAAATGATAAAAGTTCATTAGTAACCAGACCAAGATTTTGTCTGGACTTCAAAAGAGACTGACCGCTGACTTTGTATCGGCCTTTTTTCTCAGAGTAGTCAGATAGGGCGTTCATATGAGATGGACTGACCAAATCCGCAGTGGGGGATCCATTGTATAAGCGCACATTAAATTCCATAAAATCGGAGTAGATGACGAGAAATCGTGCGGCGAATCACATCCAAGCCAAGACAAGAAATTTCATGACGACCACAACCGCTCTGACAAGAGTGTTACGAAAAAGATGAAGTCAGATAAGAAACACTGACCTCATCTAGTTTTAAAAATATGATTGACGCGTAAAAGTTACAACCTGTAGTCACAAATATGTAGAATCATTTATCATTAAACGAGGATTGAAAAAACCCTGAGATTCCCGAACCGTGTTTGTTTACCAATATAAACATGTAAGGGAAAATACACTGTACTTAGGTAATGACTGTCATTATTATTTCAAGTAGCAGGAAAAACCGCACGTTTATTTTTATGTGTAGTAACCAATAACTGGCCAAATTGGTTTTGTCCATTATTCCATAATCGGCCGATAATGTTCCCACTGCTTGGTCGCAGGCCTCTTCTTTTGGAGAATGTAAGTGTTTATTAGTTTATCATAATTAGTGGTTTCGAACCGTCCTAAGGACTTTGAACGTACGTTTTATATAAGCTAGATTTATACTAATATCTTTCTTATTTGGCTATCATCCCTATGGAGTTATTGCCACTATCCTACTTAATATTACAAATGCGAAAGTTTATCAGTATGTTTGGATGTTTATTACTCAATCACGCAACAACGGCTAAACGGATTTGGATGAAATGGCACACAGAAAGATTATAAACTGGATTAACACATAGGACACCTTTTGTCCAGGCAATACGTTCCCGTGGGATATTTTTCGACCTCCACGCTGGCGAAGCGGCTGGCAAAAGCTAGTCCATAATATATTTATCCTCGCACTGCAGTTTAAAATAAACTTTCCTTAATTTTAGAATAAGTTTGTATGCTCACTGCCAATACCTTTAAACTAGAAACAATAAAAGCACGAAACAGGCTGGTACAAGGGAACGAATTAATGAAACCAGCCAATTATCACATTGAAAATAAAAGTCTTCACACACGTTAGCACTAAGGGACGGGTCCAAACTAGACAAGTGACTGACATAAAGGCCAGACCTGACTCACGCAACCACTACTTTCCTCTTACTCATTATATTTCACAAAATTGACGACACCTTAAACTTTGAACGTCGGGTGTCTATTTCAGCTGAATTTCAATGGATTTATGGTGCATTGTGGATAAGTAGGTACTTTAGTTGTAGTATTCGTACACCTTGGTGTGGATTTGATCCTCTAAAACAGTACCATATTAATTTCTCTAAACAGTGTTAAATATTTCAGAATTAGATATATATAAGAAATAAAAGAAATTTATCTTTGTCTCCATTATAAATTAAATAGGAACTCCTTGCTTTTAATATTGTAGCCTAGTTGGTCTATTATGTAAAAATCTCCCTGTGAAAACTTAAATTAATGTGAGCTTGAAGTGATCTGTCAATAAAGTCCCTAGCATCAGGTGGAATAACAGTTCACCTCAAGCTCACTTGACATAAGTTTTCACGATGAGATACTTACAGAATAGCACTACTATTGCAAGTTGCTTAGCAGTCTTGACATATTTCTAATTTTTAGGCACCTATCTGAAGCTTTCAACAGCACGTTCAAGCAAGTCAAATTCTAGTGAAGTCAGGTCTAGTTGTAAAAATTTGTCCGGAGTCCACAGTTTAGGTTTGCATGTAATTAGTACGATAATGTGTTGCCTATGTGTTTTGCATATTTGGGTCGAGCTTCAAGGCTGACCAGTGACATGTTTCAGGTCAGTTTTAAAAGCTAATGGGTTCCTCTGTAACCATGTTTTGTAATTCACAGATTAGTATGTATGCTAAGTAATACGCTTATTCTGTTTCATAACGTGTTTTGGTGAAGAAGTCAGGGGACGTGTTTTAAGGAGTGTCATAATATTGTGATAAAACTATTTTTATTTGAAATATATTGGACATATCCCCAGCCTAATTGGTAGGAGTGGGTGCTAGGTGCAACTATTATCAGACTGACAACTCGATGATTATAGTATGGACCATGCATATCTATCACTTTTACATTTGTCGAACAACACGTCACATCAATTAATGATCTCTAAAGATTAATCAAGACTCACGTTACAGCAGTCCATTTGGATACCTGTCCTGTAGTGCATTTTATATGCAGCTCCGGAGAAAATTAAGTACATTTAAAATAACAATAATCACCATCAATTTAATGCTGATTTATCACAAACTGCAGTCAAGTTTAATAAACTTACAGCATTAACATTTTCAGGATACAACACGAGTTGAAAATAGAACTTACCACAAAGGAACAATTTTATGAATCGCAAACAACGGGCGACATCCGGACGTCCAAATTAGTATCAACACAAATGCAAGCGAACCGCAGTGTATGCAAAACAATTCACGTTCTACATCGTTTGTTCCTCACAATGTATTAAATAACTATTTAACGGTCACATAAGCAGAGAGAGAGGGACTGATGTTATTTATGAATACAAATTTTGGTACACAATGGACAAGAGGTTGGATCTTAGAAGCAAAAGTAGACAGATATATTCTCTATGTCTACTTTGGCGTCATCATCAAAGCCCAATGTAAAAACGTGTTTACCCTCGGCTAACAGATTAATAATGACAGTATCAGTATCTAGTCTTATTAGGCGGCTAGACAACGCTGCATATCCTTGTGACATCATCATTTAGACTATTTTAGAAAACCGTCCACTGCTATATTATATATGTACTCGTATATGTATATCGCAGCCATCTGGTTAAATTAGTCAGCTAATCGCAGCCATCTGGTTAAATTAGCCAGCTAATTGGATGCCTAGGCCGATAGTTAATTGTACTAGAATTATTCAACGTTTTGGCTCGTTGTTTAACAACTTGGCTGGTTTTCAAACCGCCAAGTTGTTAAACAATTTGGCGGTTTGAAAACCAGCCCTTTGAAGATGACTGACCAAAACTCAGCCAAGTGATTCAAATTTAGTTCAGTTTTTTTTTCCACTGCGGCGCTAGAAGTCACCAAAACAATTATGGCGACAACTGCGCAAACCGTGAATGTAATTTTTTGTTGTTGTGTGAAATTTTAAGTGAAACTAAAGTGTAATATTGTCTAAATAGTAGGTATTAAATCATGGAGGTGCTAAATAATACTACGTCTTCTGCAAGTTTTCGCGAAATCAAGTATAAGTCTAAACTGACTGAACTTACTGACTGACTTAATTATTATGAGTAATATTCGTGTTATGTATTTTGTTGCGAACCAACATTTCAGTATTACTAGTTAATTAGTGGTAGGTATTAATAAAAAGTAGTCGTACAGAATTTGTGAAGTCACAGTCACCAAAACCAAACATGACAAATTAATTCATTTCCAATTTAACTAAATGTCTACACGACATTCAGCCATCTGGTTAAACGTTGCGTTCCATGACTTGGCTAGTTGTCCTTCAGCTATTTAATTGGATGCCGGCGTTTAATGAACCGCCCAGGAATCCAATTAGCTGGCTAATTTAACCAGATGGTTGCGACATTTATATGCCTCGAAGCATCGCCATTTGTCACAGTCTGGTGCTGTCCTATGTTTCTCATCACAGGGTACATAATAAAAGCCATATAAGGAATGAAACTCAATGTATCATAAAGATAGGGATTTTTTTATACGGGGCTCCGATCAAAACCTAAATTGCATTACTAATTTACAAAGGCTCTGAATGAACGCTTCGTGAATAGAAACCGTCAATATGTATTTTAAATGAACAGTACCATCTACGTACGCACGTGAGATGAGCTTATGCATATGATGGGCGCCAGTTATCTCGATAGGTCGCTCGCTATTGATGATGACGTAATCCATAGAAATTACTTATAGATTGCAGTTAACATTCTACCTTGTGAAATATGCATGAACTTTGCTTAAGTATATGTAGAAGCAAAAATATTTATATCCAGAATTTAGAAGAGACGTTACTTATCTATTTCTGAGTTATTAATACTCTCTGTAGCCTTAATCATAACATGTTCGAAAGTTAAAAAAAAAGGCTTTGTGATAACTGTGGAATACTCTCTCTCTTGTAGCTTATGAGTGAGTTACGCGAACGAATTCAAATAATGGCTTTAGTCCTGTATCAGGCGGTCTACTACCGCATCACGAAATCCGTAGTTTCGGCTGAAGTAAAGGGCGTTTCCTACTCCATACCACTTACTGACATAAAATGACTTCGGGGCCCGAGCTAAGAATGAATGACAACACAATTTGACAGTTGTCCCTAGTCCCGACGTGTTTTTGCTGGTCCAAAAACTTGGTGGACAGAGCAACTACTTTGGGACGGGACCGCATCTTCGTTGACGGGCTTAGAGAGTAGACATTTGAGTCATACGGATGAGCGTATGACTCAAATGTGCTTACTTGCTACTACTAGCCATGAGGCTAGTAATAGCAGGTAAGTACATAACTATGGTTACATAAAAAGCGGTTTCATCCACGAGACTGGCGTGACATTGAAAATGCAACCGCTCGTGAATGATTGTCTTCTAGAAACTGCAAGATGCAATGACGGAAAATGATGTCAACAATGCCATTGGGGACATCGTTTTACTGTAGATTATTATTTTATTATAGACTCGATAAGTATCCACAAGGGATTCTCATGATGAAATGCAAAAAAAGCTTAAGGACTATCTGAGTAATTCGAAAATAATCCGTGTAATTTGCCCAGGGAAATGCGAAACATAAACAGTTACACCTTAAACAATCATTAACCAGAAAGATGTGAAAGAAAACTGCACAAACATGGATTGCACTAAACTTTGATCTCATGATGATCTCTATCTAAGGTGTTTCTGTATCATCGATAGAGCCTATTTGGATTTCGATATTTTGTTGAAAAGTACGATGGAAAATAGTTTTCAAAGAAATTCACTTCAGGCTTACAAGGACAGTTTTTATTCCAAAAAGAATCATGAACTAAAATATGATAACAGGTGTGGCAATAAGCGCATTCCTGTTCAAGTGTTGCTCTTTAGCGATGACGTAATATGCATGTTTTTAACGCTCTCCGCGTTGATGCTGGGACCGGTTGTATCAACTTGACGTGAAACTCCCGCACCAAAATCCTTTGGGGTCGCAAGTTTAAGGATGACGTCATTATGATTCCTCGTATCACATACGAGTACGTTCACATATTCAAATTATAGTCATGTCTTTGGAGAAATATTGTTACAAGAAATATTGTTAATAGAAAGGAGTGTAGGAATGTAGGGGGTGCATAAGTGTAGTTTGCTTCCAGAATTTCGATTATGAAGAAATAGTAATATTTTGAGAGTAATTTAAACCATTTCTTTTCATAGTGACCCAAAGAGTAATAACATTTCACGTCTATTGTCAAATTTCGAAAGTGAAATTCTTCAACGAATTCAGGCTTTTGGAGCAAATGTTTATTTTCACCAACCTTCGAGCGGATTAGGTGCGGCAAATATGCGGAACATTGTCTACGAAACGGAATCATCCGTGCTGATTGGTTTCATTCAGACGATTTGCAAAAGCGTACACGTCAAATTGAGAACTTGTCGTTTTAGAAGACGGTTGTGTTGAAGTCAGTCAATGCAATGTCCCCGCTGTGGAGACAGGCGACATTTTTGCACGTTCGACTAAGTTGTGAGTCACGCCCGTTCAAACACGATAATATGTCGTCGTTGATGCATGTATTTGTCTTTAAAATTTAATACAAGAGGAAATAAATTCAGATTCACGATTTAACACAAAGGTAGTAGAAAATAAAGTATGAATTAATTTGAGACGGATGACGACTCCTGGGAAACAAAAGGTCAATCACAGTTTCTGAATATAATTTAATTGAATGAAACAATAAGCTTAAATTCCTTTGTATCATTTGATCGGTAAAACCTGAAATAATATGAAATAAGCTGGCTGAAGCTAGTTAATTTCTGGTTGAAGATAAAAAAAAACTGTGATAGAATAAATTGAAATGAGTAGGTACATTAATAACAATCATTATAATGACAAGACTCACGACACTGCAAGGTCGTTTATATTATGTAAAGGTAGGTGTAGCTATAGGTTACACGAGATGCAATCGTTGCATTTATATACACCTACAAATATGACGTATACAAATATTAGTGTGCAAGTGATCCCCTGCCATTTTTATCCTTGTTTTACGTTACACTGATCGGCCAGGGGACATAGCCCTCCCATAGTTGTAGGTTACCAAACCACTAAAACAACCCAAACCCCAATATATTTTAATATATTTTGATTCCATTTTCTGCAATAGTCCTGCGTCAACCGAGGGTTGTCATTGGGCGCACTTGCATAGTGCATACAGGGATAATCGTTTTTTGGTGCCTCCTCATCCCTTAAAATTCTGCAAGGGGCCTCTGCGAGCTGGCTTCGGCTCCCCGCATGCATTCCAAAGGTCCGGGACCCCAGGTTTCCGAGATATTTCAAAGATCATAATAAACATAACGTAAGTATTACGTAGCCAGTAGTAGGTACTAACTAATATATTACTAATAAAACACCTGATATGTTTGAAGTTAAATCTCTGTAACACGCATTTGAAATGCATTTTTATTTGCATTTGACAGCCAAATTATTGAGAAAGGTATTTTAAGGATGACTATTTAACATCACACTACGACCTTTAGGAACTGAGCAATTAGAAAAAAATCTGAAAGAACGCTAAGCGAAAACGATGTAATATAGCGCAGCGCCGGAGTCGGGAGCCGAGGGTGTTTTATAAAAATGCTGCTGTTATTTTAATATAACTATATTCTGTATCTTACGAATCCCCTCACGAACGAACTCGTGTAGAAGCTAGCATACAATAAGGATAACAAATTAAATGATAATTTCAGGGATGATTTTGACTTCTTTCTGACAAGAAAATTTGCAGAACAGAACAGATGGCCGTTGGGGCCATAACGAGGCCTAGATGCGAGAAGTACGGAACCGTATAAAGTGGCCGTGCTTGGGGAGGCCTATGAATAGCAGTGGATTTTTTTCGGTTGAAATGATGATGATAATCTAAAAAGTTGCTACATGAGACTCCCAAATCCATACAAGAGTAAAAGCCTTTTCATCCATTAAGACCTCGACCAGAATGATGACTAACAAATAATAGTATCGTTATTATTGTCTAGATTCTTTTACGATAACGGACGCTGTTTAATACAGATTGAGTACACACGCAATCGTGAACTGCATCTGATTACAATGACTCACTCACTCACTGTAGGTTTTATACTGCAACTAGGTTTGCCAACTTTTTCTAGAAGAAGTAAAGTATTTCTGATATCAGAGAGCGTAAATAAAGGGTACAGATTAATAATTTAGAGCACCAGTATTTTTCTAGCGTTTTTCGCGGTACACAACATTTTTTTTTTTGATTTTACAAGAAATGTAGGAGTCCAAACATCGTAATTCCATGTTAATATAAGTTCAGGAGTTCGTTTTAACATAATAATACCCTGTTTCTATCTATTCTATTCTTGCCACTTCACATTCATGACCGACAAATAGTAGTCAAGTCTCACAGTGGAAAATATAGAAAAACCGCAGAAAAACGCAATCACTTGCTCAAAAAAGTCAGTTTTGTAAAAAAGAGTATTTTAGCTTACTCTGTTAGTGTTATAGAGTACACCCATAAGAAAAAGAGTACCTATTTTAGAGTACGGTTGGCAACTCTAAATACAATCAAAGTATTATGTTATAGACCCGACCTTCCTCCTATGACTCGGTCAGTCCTTGTCTTGTCTGTAAGGAAAACGTATAGTTGAGGTCGGATTTCCCGAAATTAATTACGAGTATGTCAACCACAAAAACATTATTATGTAAATTAGGTTAGTATATTAATGATTAACAATTTCAATGTTGTGTCACCGTTATGTGGAGATTTCTTCGCAGTCAATGATCCTTTATTGGGGCGTTAGGAGGATCACACACTGCTACGCGCCACACTCCGGGGTGCGCGAATTTCCAGCGTTTTTATTAAATTTGTATGTTAATAATCAAGCGCGGGAGCGCGTTATTTGAGCCCCGTAGCGTGGTGCGTCTTAGTGTGTGAATCGCCTCACCCTTGCCCGAAAGATGCATTGGTAAAATTGTTTTAATTTTATTATCTTAACTAGGATGCTTAGTTAGGTCTTGTACTTAATTACAGTGTGCCAGTTTTTAAGTGTTTAAAACGACTCAAGATCTTTTTGAGGTTGAAAACAAGATACTGACAAGCAGAATTCCTGTTTCTTGCGAAACAAAACCTTCAAGGTTATTTGCCATGTCGTTACTTTCGCATTTCTGCAAAATATACCTAGAAAGACATTCAAGAGAAGTCATACTATTGATTTGTAATTGTTATAAAACTTAGGTTCTGTAGAAGCCTATTATTAAATGATAGCAAAAATCTTAAGACACTCAAGACATTATATATACTAGTCGGCGCCCAGTTGTCGAAATTCGACCATAATTCATTTAAATTGTGATCATCGAGGATAAAAATTTTTTTTAGCTTTCTGCACTCTTTCTCCATAAAAACTTTAACGGTGCCCAATTTCATTCTCCTACGTCCGCGTAATTTTCGTAAAAAGGTGTACCTACAAACTTTTTGCTTCACGTATAAATATATAGACATATAGATTCTGTGTCTAAGTCACATATGTACCTTGGTGTCTTTTCTGCAGTTTTGCTCAAACGGAGTGTTATTTCTAGTGTACTTTTTCAAAATTTATAGGTATTTTGCGTTAAATCAAGTATGCTCGTACCGTAGTTTTGTGTAGCAAGTACATAGAGATGCCTAACTACCTAGTTAGTACAGTTAGTTATTGTTCAGTACATCCACGATCAAGATCTCGATTCACGAATATGGCTACCGACTCGCAGTGAATCCTAAAGCGATGCATTGAACACCTGTGTAAACTGTCCTTACAATATGATTGGTATTCACTAGCCGTTCATTCAGTCCCCTATTTGTGTCACACGGCTCTTGAATTACTCGTGAAAACAAAAGGAAGTAGTTATGAAAACTTTTTGGAGTTTATTAGCCCAGATTGGATTTATTTAATGATGAAAATTCGGAAAATTGAATAATTTATCAATGGGATTAACTATTTTCGGCTAACTGTGGACATTGCAGACCCAGAGGTTACTAAGGTCAGTTCTTCGTAATATTGACCAAAAATCCGTATAAAATCTCTGCAATTTATTTTAAAAACGAATCGAATTAGAAACATTCATTTGTTTTCGGTAGTTTCAACATTGCTTGAGGTCAGCTTCCAAATATTCTCAATCTCAGCAGAAACAACTGCATATCGAAATTTTAATGTCATTTCGTTTGACTTTTATATTCATACGTTTTTACGTCAGCACCAGGTCAAGGTAAAAACTGCATTGCATTGATACTCACACTAATAATTTTCCATGGCAGTTGTCTCGGGCATTAAATGAAGGATGCTTGGAAACAATGAAAGCATTACACAAGCACTCGTCAACTGCACAATGACATTGTTTAAGCATTGCGTGGACTCGGATTCAACAGTGACTAAAGTGTGGGGAATATATTTACTATTGTCATCTTCATGCTTTTAAAGGACTCAATACCAAGACCCCTCCGTGCCTCAGAAAGGTTGGTCCCAGCTGTCATTCGTGGAACATTGACAGTCGTTACGGGTCGTCAGAGGCCCGAAAGTCACACATTACGTCTTACCAAGGGGTATCGTGTTACCCAGTAACTGGGTTGTGGAGGTCAGATAGGCAGTCGCTCCATGTAAAATGCTGGTATTCAGCTGCATCCGGTTAGACTGGAAGCCGACCGCAACATATTTGGGAGAAGGCTAGGCAAATAATGACGTTTTTGACTGGAAACTGAACCCAGCATATTTGGAAAAAGGCTAGGCAAATGATGACGCTTATAAAGGACTTGAGGCTTTTTTTTATATTAAATTCGGTGGACTATTCGACACTGATGAAGTGACACTAACTAAAACAAAATCAGAGTTAGCCATCTTTATAACACTTACTTAACTCTTTATATTACTTACTTGTACCTGAAAAGGTGGGTATATGACAATGACAATTGTCGTTGTCATATACCCACCGGTCCAGCTGTTTTCTCTTTTCCAACGATGGAAAACAAGATTTTTTCACATAAGTTATATAAACATGGCTTTAAAGTCAGTTAAAGTTTTCTAACATTATAATATATATATGAGTAACAGAAGCGCGAGTGTAAAGTTCATAAATAAACATAACTACAGCGTTTGCAATTCCCAAGGGCCCAATCCCAGAGGTTTATTTATACCATCGTATATTCACAGTTAGGCGAGTACGGTATTCTCACTAGATCTAATAGCAATGTATCAGCAAGTATTCTAACCCTGCAACTGCTAAGAATTTTCAAGATAAATCACTCGGCGATTTTTGTCCGAGCAGTGAATTTAACCCAGGACCCGTAGGAGCACGTTGTTCTAACTAATTTCATTGTCTGTGTGTAATGACTAATGACGCTTATCTTTTTGAGAAGTGGTGTTTTTCTTACGCGTATCTGCGAGCCTACTCTCTACGTCAACGAAAAAACGGGTCTGTCTGAATTTTTATTCTGAATTAAGTACGAGGTGATGCTGACCACATACTCGGTGGCGAAGGGAATGAATAAACGTGACAGCTGCTAGGAGAGTAGAACATGAGACAAGGGCAGGCAGAAGAAATAACTTCTATGTTCCAGTAACGTATTTTAGACTACTGAGAATTGCTCTATTGCTTGTAATACCAATTACAACAACAAACTCTACAGCAGAAGAGAAATCGCTTGTCTACATTTCTCAGTGAAAAACTGTCAACTGTATATACGGAAACGACATTTTTGTCTACTCTTCCGCCGACAAAACACTTGTCGGCGGAAGAGTACGGTTCTCGTGCTAAGCCTGTTGGAGACTAAGAAACCCATTTCAAGAAAACTAAACTGCTAATCACAACTTGTAAGTAGCTACTAGGCAAATAGGTTGCTACGAATGCGACAACTTTGCCACTTGTAATTATACTAGTAGGTTATATTGTAGACGTGGGTTGATATCCTGGGCGCAGCAATCGTTTAGAATGTGGCATGAACTCCAAAAAGGTTGGTGCTGAAAGGAGTCCTTATAGACCTTGTATCAGTTATGTGTGGTTATATTTAAGGGGTGTCGCAGACCATTAAACTGGACAACTTTCTCCACGAGTCCAACATCGTTATCATCATTATCATCTGCCTAGCCTTTTCCCAACTACGTTGGGGTCGGCTTCCAATCTAACCGGCAGCAGCTGAGTACCACTATTTTACATGGAGCGACTGCCAATCTGACCTCCACAACCTAGTTACTGGGTAACACGAAACCCCTTGGTAAGACTGGTTGTCAAACTTTCGAGCTTCTGACGACCTGTAACGACTGTCAAAGATTGTAATCTAGGACAAATAACTAGCCGTCCCATACATTTGGGTCGAGTAGATATTGAATCGTTTTTGTACCACACCCTTAAATATGACCGCATCTTTCTGATACACGCTGTGTTTTACGATGACAATTTATATATAAAACAAAGTCCACCGCCGCGTCTGTCTGTTCGCGATAAACTCAAAAACTGCCGAACGGATTTTCATGCGGTTTTCACCAACAGACAGAGTGATTCATGAGGAAGGTTTAGGTGTATAATTTGTAAGGTTTGGTGTAAATCGGTTAACGCAAGCGAAGCCGATGGCAAAAGCTAATGTTATAATATATTTAAGCTGAACCTGATAGTTGACTAAGAAATAATTTTCCCTGACTTTACATTATTTAAAAAGTTTATGAATTATTGTAGATATTAATGTTCTACTTATACCTTTATATCATTGTGATCATGAATGCTCTTTCCATTCCAACATTTAAACAAAGGGTCGGAGACTTGAAAATCGTGAGTTAAGCGCAGTGAAAGTGAAAGGATAAAAATGGAGCAGCACATTTTCTCTATGCTATTCACGGGTAAGACTAATACATATAAACGAATAGTTTCAATTATAATAGTATAAGTGGCGCGTGTGATATACGCACAACTTGGTGGTCTCGCAGTCACACACATTGTGCTAGTGTTAACTACTTTCCCGTCCCACGTGAAACAATACTTCATAAATCAATTCATAAGGAAAGTGTCTGGGTTAATTAGGTTGAGCTGCACGAGGGCTAATGCATGCATGCCGTCTGTTGGAACAGGTCATCTCAAAACTGCAATAGCTCTTTCCTCAAAAGGCCCTTCCATTAATGGCCTTGCATTTTTACACTAACATAATATACAATAATATAATGTCTGTTTCGGCATTTCTTCTCAGGGATCACTCAGCTAGAAAATGCCGGTGCCACCTAGTTTTAAATATAGACCAACAAGATATTGACGTGCAAAAATGTCTTAAAAGATCTACTTACATAAACATTTCATTTCATGACAGTTCCATGTAGCGGTGAAGAATAGACGATCTTTAATAGTGGATGTCGAGAAGAGTGGACCTATAGGTAACGTAAAGAAGTAATTTCTTGGCTTCTAGAAATTAGTTAAGTATGCAGATGGTCGGCGTTTTAATAGAAGTTTACCATAATCGAGCTATGATTGCCTATGATCGGAGGATCTCTGAAAGATAGAATCTGGAATGAGGTGATCCGACAGAGACCAAAAGTTGTTGACATAGTTCACAGAATTGGCAAGCTGAAGTGGCAATGGGCCAGCCACATTAACCGGAGAAGCGATGACCGTTGGGGTAGACGTGTTCTTGAGTGGAGACCGCGAATCGGCAAACGTAAGATAGGACGCCCTCAGATTAGGTGAAACGACCATCTTCGCAGGGTGACTGGTAGCAACTGGATAAGAGTTGCCGAAAATCTAGCTGAATGGCGTGCTATTGGAGAGGCCTATGTCTAGCAGTAGACTGCTGTAAGCTGATGATGATGATCATAATCATCTACCGTTTCCTTCTTCTATACTCCCCTGCCAATCGCCACGCTATCATTCTGGAAAAAAACCATGTAAAGGTAATAAACGCTGATAGGTACTGATTAAAGGAACTGAGGGGCTTGTGGCCAAATAATTTAAGCCAAACGGATCGATCAATCAGGTTAAGCTGTGCTTGCCGCGGTTTGTCCGTGGATGGGGATCTTTACATACCAAGACCCCTCCGTGCCTCGGAAAGCACGCTAAGCGGTCCCGGCTGTCATTTGTTGATCTTTGACAGTCGTTACGGGTCGTCAGAAGCCCGAAAGTCAGACAACCAGTCGTACCAAGGGGTATCGTGTTACCCAGTAACTGGGTGTAGAGGCCAGATAGGCGGTCGCTCCATGTAAAATGCTGGTATGCAGCAGCAAACGGTTAAACTGGAAGCCGACCCCAACATAGTTGGGAAAAGGCTAGGCAGATGATGAGGTACTGATTAAAAATTGATGGACATTGAAGATCGCATTTAAACAATATCGGTCTTCGACTTGCAGTTTTGAGTAACTCCTTAGCTTCAGTCTTATCGATACCAGCAAAGCTATTCACAAACATTCATTCGCTTGCGTACCTAATCGAACATCAATCAATGTTATCGTATCGAAGGAGTCCTCTAAACGCTGTTCACAAATGCAAAATCCGAAAATTTTGTTCAGTTTAAATCATTATACCTAGGCGTTCGCGATTGTTCCGACAGCTGTTTGTTGTCGGGGGCAGGGCGAATCGTATCGAAAATGTAATTTCGATACGATAGCATGTCAAAAGCTTGTGAATAGCTATGCAGGTGGAAGTTTGGCGAGAGCTGTATCGGTATTTATTTATTCATAGGAGAACCAACAGCTATAATAGATGGATAACAATTGTATACGAAACATTAAGCCAATTACAGGTTCTCACGGATAAAAAAAAAGAATACAATATGTAAGGTACAATAAGCTTAAGCACTTTAAAAAAAGTCAGCGTTCAGCCGAGTGCGTACAGAATAAGTTTTGGTGGTTAATGGGTCAAATGAGAATTCTTTACAAATAATATTGAAGTCCTAACTCGCTCGCACCATGTATGAGTTATGCTTGTAGTTAGAAGAGGAAAAAGGAATGGAGATAGGTGAATTAAACCTAACTGATCTCTGAGAGACGTTGAAACGCAGTTTGTGCAGGAGATCAGGACAGTCGATTTCGTTAGATATAGGCAATTTTTAAAAGAAAAGTGCAATCTGCTAATTAAATTTCTTACAAAGATTTATTTAATTTTCTGAATGGTATGGCTATCTTTTTTGTATGTTCTCAATACGATACGATCAATGTCAACAGACGCCAGCATATCAAGCTACCCCAAACTGTCAATTTTCCCAATTAAACATGAACCTTATGCTTTTGTAATAAAGTAGAAAATCTATCAAAGAAATTTGACAGATTGGAGTAGCTTGATGTGGTGGCCTCTGTACTTGCCATAACACGGGTTCCAAATTTGTGACACATATTCAAGATGACTCCTCACTCACTCAAAGAGTAATAAAGTAGAGATGGGTTGTAACAGATTAAACACGATAAATCTGTTATCTTATCACTGTTACTGTTACTCAAAAATAACAGATCCAAATATCTGTTATTAAATAATAGCCTGTTAATTTTGTACGGACGATAAATACGTATTAAAATGTCAATTGAATATCTTCTTTATTTCGTTTAGGTGTAAGTCGAAAATCGTTTCCGAATTATTGATTAGGAAAGAATAACGGGGTAATGAGAAATTATAAAATCACGTTTATTTATATGTTTTAGACATCCGGTTGGTCTGGAAGCCCACCCCAATATAGTTGTAAAAGGCTAGGCAGATTAATTGTTTTTTTTTTTTTTGTATTTCCAAATTGAACGCGTTCCTTCATACTTTATATAATATAAACAATAATATGCCGTAAACACTGACAAATATTTTCGAAAAAATTAAAATTACAATTCGCCAGTTCACCTTTCCTAAGAAAGAAAGCAGAATTACAAAACTTAAAAATTTTAAAAATGTGAACAAACAAATCAGCCAATTTACTTTCAATTAAATATCATCTTTATTGTTTTAAGGATAAAGTCTTACATACATGGAACATTTTGCGACCAATCCCATCAAACGTCAAACCAAAGACAATGTAGATAAAAGGCGTCCGTACACGATCACTGTAATTTTTTTTGGTTGCATCTTATTCTAAAATTTTATAGAATTACAGTATTTTTTATGTATAAGAAACGAACCTGGGAAACTACTCTCAATAAAATTGATTTAATCTTTGTTGGCTTATCAAGAAAATCGTATAAACCTGGAATATTTTGCGATGAATTCCGTCAAACCAAAGATAATAATAAAGGCAATCGGACAAATTCGGCCATAAAGAAAAATATAACAATTTTGTAAGTTTTTTAATAATGGTCACTGGGCAATAACAGGTAAGTAACACGACCAAATTTATGAGTCACTTTTTGGAAAATGTTGGTTCATATCAGACCACAGCTGTATTTCACGGATTATAAATACAATGTGCTTCTCTTTTTAGCGTAGTTTAACCGCTTTAGTAAGAGTGAGAATTAAACATATTTCCAAGTAAATAATAGGTGTTTCTCTTTTTAGCAAGTGTCATTAGTTTTAGGAGGAACAGAGGGACATTGATAACCTTGATATTTTCTTTCCTTTGAGTGTGTTAGTGTGTATGAAAGTAACAGCCGTGGTAATAGTCTATAACTGTGTGACGACTAATTTATTGAAATAACAGTAACAGCCGTGGTAAGGCTTTGAGGGTCTGTTATTTTAAGTAACAGATAAATTATATTGGTAGTAACAGTTGTTATTTGTTATTTTTAAAGATCTGTTATTTATATTTGTTACGATAAATACGCCTCACTCCTACAATAACGTATATTAAGGGTTTTGGCTTTCTTGAAAAACCCTGCGATTCTCATAACAAAACCCAGTGACTTTGGCGACTATTTGCTCAATGGGCACGTTAAACAGAAGTTTAGTATCATGAAAAACGCCCAGGTCTCGTACACCATCGCATCTGTGTAATAGCTGCCCTTTAAGTTTATAAGTTGTAGGGAGAGGGACGCGTTTTCTGCTAAAGGAGATTACTGAACATTTCACAGGGTTCAAATCAAGTTCGTTAACTAAGCAATAATCATCTAACCGCACCAGATCAAATTGGAGAGCTTTCATGTCATCGGCTGATGATACTGCAGAAAATTTAGCTTTCAATCACGAGAAGATGTTTGCTTTTTTCGAAAAAACAATCGGTGATTTTTTTAGGCTTAGTTACTTAGTACGTAGTGGAGAATGCAAAGTGTATGAAATACTATTAATAGTAGCGCAGGAAATCCGCTGGATGTAAGAAGCACAGTACCGGTCGATATGGAGACACTTGGGGGATGGCTTTGTCCCAGCAGTGGACCCAGATTAGTAAAAACTACAGCGACCCTAAAGCGGAAAGTTATTGGTATTTTGGTAATTGCCAATTATCAAAGTAACGATTTAGTGGTAATTGAGAGTTTGTGACGCCTAGGTACGTTAAGCATTGCATCAAGAGTATGCAACAGCTACATTTAGTTTTCATACGTCTCATCATCATTTCAGCCGAAAGACGTTCACTGCTGGACATATCCCTCTGCTAAGCATCGCTACTTCAACCGGTTCTGAGCTTCGCGCAACCAGTGGATTCCTGTGGCCTTCACCAGGTCATCGGTTCACCTCGAGAGGCCTTCCAGCGTTACGTCTTCCGGTACGCGGTCGCCACTCCAGAACCTTTCGAACCTCATACTTCCGACAGGCAACAAATATCTGTCCACCAACAAAATATAAGGAAAATAATACTTAATTGAGAAAAACATTAACTAACTTCACCTCGCGTCAAAAATCCGGTAATCTTCCACTTGTTAATGACTATAGCGATTGCATACCAACGCAACAGATAATTATAGTCAAAGTTAAGTAGCAGTTAATTACTTAACACGTTTAGTTTAACCATCGTTCGTGTTCGTTGAACTGCGAGAACTGACGGATGGGTCTATCGGACGAACTGACCTGTTACTTAAGGGGACGTTTAGTCGTCGGTAAAAAAAGAAAAAAGGCTCGTGCAGACTAGCGCGGCGCGACACTCGTGGTACAATTTCTATGAAAACTTCATGGCAATTGTTCTACAAGTGTCACGTCACGCCTCTTTGAAGAAGGCTAGAGCCACCTTCTAGAGGGGTTAGCCAACGTTTTTTTTTTTTGTAGTAATACTTCCTAGGCGACGGCGGCGATTCGACAATAATTGGACGAGAATTGAGAGTGAAATTTCAAAGACACGTTATGTTTAGGCACATTTCGTTACATGAAAGAGAAGAAAGATATAACTCCTTCTTTGTCTCTCACACTAGATCTCTCTTATTTTTTGTCGTCACAAAGGGATGTTTAGGCACATTTCGTTACATGAAAGAGAAGAAAGATATAACTCACTCTTTCTTTGTCTCTCACACTAAATCTCTCTTATTTTTTGTTGTCACAAAGGGTAATACGAAATTCAGTACAACAGAACAAAGGCCTTACAGTGTGCATAGTGCTAGTGTACTTGTGAACTTAGGTTTGACAGTATATAGTCTTTGACAAGCATCAAATCGCGCCTAGTGTTAAAATTATGGGTATTATTTGACTAGGTACACAGAATTGGAAAGCAAGACTTTTTGCTGTTTGATGTTACCTGGAAGTCATCGGTATGGCTGAGCAAGACAAAAAAGTCAGAAAGAATGCTAAGCGATAGTAATAGTGCGGGCGGGCGATGCGATGCGTTGGGTCGGAAACAAGAAAGGATAATGGTCTTCAAGTATGAAAAAAAAACCAAGAGCGAACAGATACAAGACATAGCTCAGAATTTTAGTGATATTTAGTGACATCATTCTGAAAATATTTCACTATTAAATTCGATGGCTAAATGTGTGATATTGTGCTATTTGTTTTTCATGAGGGGTGTTAAAAAAAATTAAAACATTTGATAGAACAGGAAATAAACAGGTTTACAGGTTAACACAAAAAAATCGTCTTCACAACAAACGAAATAAGGTAATGAACGTAGCTGAACTGTCAAAATGAAAGACAATATGTGATCTATTGCCATTTTATGTGTACTTATGGTCACCCAGTGGTCGAAATTCGACCATCATCATTTCAGCCGAAAGACGTCCACTGCTGGACATTGGCCTCCGCCAGGCCTCCTCCATTTCAACCGGCATTGTGCTTCCCACATCCAGCGGATTCCTGCGGCCTTCACAAGGTCATCGGTTTACCTAGTGGGAGGCCTTCCCACTCTACGTCTTCCGGTACACGGTCGCCACTCTAGAACCTTTCGGCCCCATCGGCCATCTGTTCTGCGAGCAATGTGCCCTGCTCACTGCCACTTAAGTTTGGCAATTCTTCGGGCTATGTCGATTTCCTTGGTTCTACCACGGATCTCTTCATTCCTGATTCAATCACGTAGAGAAACTCCGAGCATAGCCCTCTCTATTGCCCTTTGGGTGACTTTTAGCCTTCTGATAATGCCCATTGTGAGCGACCACGTTTCTGTACCATATGTCGTCACTGGCAACACACATTGTTCAAAAACTTTCGGCTTGACACAGAGAGAGATATTGCAAAGCCTCCCGAACGCTGCCCAACCGGGTCGGATTCGACGATGGACCTTTTTCTCTAATATTGAACCTACCTAACTGGACAGTTTGTCCTAGGTAAAAGTACTCATCCACAACTTCGAGTGTAGTGCCTCCGATCGTCATGAGAGTGGGTGTTACATGGGCATTGGACATGACCTTTGTCTTGTCCAATGCCCATCCATGTACATTTTAGGACCCACTCTTTCGGAAGCTCTACTGAGGTCATCGAGCATTGCACTGAGGTCCACCATGGTCTCAGCCTTGACAACTATATCATGAGCAAACCGAAAGTGATTGATGTACTCCTCACTGATGTTGATGCCAGCCCCTTTCCAGTCCAGAACCTTGAAGACATCCTCCAGTGCAGCAGTAAACAGTTTCGGAGAGATAACGTCTCCCTGTCTCAAACCTCGCCGGGTCCTGGAATCGGACATTTCAGGTTTGGTCCCAAAATAAAAGTTGTTCATAATTATGAGTACAATGACACCTTAAGAGGATGCCCATGAATTCAATTTCACCCTGTATATATTTATTTTAATTAAGCCGTGTGGTGTCGGTTACGACCTACTCCTTCTTTTCGGCGTGTCGTAAAAGTCGACTAACAGACTTATATGAGACTAAACATTCAAACGGCGGCGACAGAGTTCGCCACTCATCATGCTGAGTCTCGCAGAAAAGCGGCGAAAAATGAACTGTGGAAAGTTGATTTTGACAATCTGCAGGCTCTGCCTACTTCTTTGGGATTATGGGCGTGGCGTGAGTATATGTATTTATATCGTCGGGTATAACCCAAACGATGAAATCTTAAAGAAAAAAATCACCCCTGATGACAAATAGAATAAATATCACACATTTAGCCATCGAATCTAAGAGTGAAATTTTTACAGAATGATATTACAAAATATCACTCAAATTCTGAGCTACATCCTGTATCTGTTCGGTCTCGGTTTTATTGACCATTCTCCTTTCACGCGATCTAAGTCTCGGCAGAAGCTAGCTGCCTGTCGCCAGTTCGCCACACCAAACAATCTGGCATTCCAGTAATATTCCCCAAATTCCCACGTCTATTTCTACATCGCTTGTTAGTTTAGGACGCCGTTATTTATTCAAACGGAAGGTGCTAATAGAGCTTCCCCTTAACACGAAACTTTATTATTTAGTGACATGCGAATGTCACCCCAATGTCCTTAATTTTAAGTGGTAGAGGAAAAGTAGGTCACTTTACTATAATATTTCTGACTTATTAAGTATTAGCTTTTGCCCGCGGCCTCGTGCGCGTTTACGCCAGAAATTATCTCACTGGAAAGTATTCCCGCAATAAAAAGTATAAGCATAATCAGCCTAATTATATTACTGCCACTGCTAGAACTTCGTCTGTGAGAGGGGGAGTGGTCCATAATCAACCGCGAAGGCCCAGTGCGGGTTGGTGGATGTCACATGTCAAATAAATAAAGTGCCTTCCTGGGTTCGAACTCACGACATTACTACTCGTCGTACAAGTCGGGGTCGATACCAGCGGGATAAAAAGTATCATATGTGTTAACCCAGGTTATAAACTTTCTGTGTGCCATATTTTATCTTATCCGTTCAGCCTTTTTTGCGTGATTGAGTGACAAACATCCTAACATACTAGCTTTCACATTTACAAATATTAGTAGGATCATACATATTCTGTTGTCAATTAGTCATTGAAAACTAAATGTAATAGTTCAATTAGTAATCACGCAATAATGGCGGATTGTTAAATAAACACACATTCAAATCAGCATATACGAAATATTCAGAGTAGGTGAAACTGTTTATCGTGTGTTTTAAGCCCCAAAGTGATTGAATTGAACGAACGTAATTGGTAATTGGAGCATGTTTAACAGAAATAACGTGTAATGGAAGACCGTTTTATAAGGAAACATTATGATGCATTGAGACGAAAATTAATTGAAGCAAAAAAAATGTTGATCGTTCTTTGTTTTTCTTTTAAGCGACAAAATAAGAGCTATATAGTAGTGATGTACCGACTAGTTGGCCATATTTGTAGTCGGCAACTAGTCGGCTAAAACCACCGACTAGTCGGCCCATTTTTTACTCGTATTAATTTACTTAAATTTTTTTTAAACCGTGATGGAAATTAAATTGAAATATTTACTGTTTTATTTTTAACCGATTTCAAAAAGAAGAAGGTTATCAATTCGACAAGTTTATATATTTTATTTTATGTATGTTCGGGCATAACTCCGTCATAATTATATAGACGGATTTGCAAAATTCTTTGTTCAAAAGGGGTTTATTCCGAAATGGTCTTATTTAAATTTCATGTAGATCTAATGATGCGTTTCGGAGACAGACAACGGAACACTTCAAAAAATTAAGTACAGCAAATCAACCGCGATTGCTGCTACCTATCGCATAAATATGCATTGTTTTGACCCCAAGGATGATGTAATTTCGATTTGGTGTGGGGTAGGTACTATAACTAAAAAGTGAAAAATAACAACTTTTCCAAAAAAATACAACATACTGCCGGAAAAACACTATAAACTGAAAAATTTCTGTGCTGGGTCTAGAATTATATGCTGAATTCATGGTTACAGGTTGCGCACTGGATAAAAACTTATCCTGTATAAACATGTCGAATTGATAACCTCCTTCTTTTTGAAGCCGGTTAAAAAAAAAGAAACTATAGCAAACAATTGGCAATAAGAAGGTTTGCCATTTTGAACATAGCCGATATCACCCGAACTCAACCGAAATCAATGATCGGCTTGGCGGACTAGTCGGCCATTTTGCAGCCGACTAGTCGGCCAAAGTCCTAGTCGGCCCATCTCTAGTATAAAGAATACATAATAATAACAGTGTGTTGTTAAATCATTATTTATATTTAAAAAAAAAAAACTGAAAAAAAAATCTGATCTGATATTGTACAGTCAAGGTAATTAATTGTTAAACACACTGAAACAGCTCAGAATTGGCTTTGTTTTATTTATGTCATACGAATGATAAAGAATGTCAGTAACAACTTAATAGGTAAGAATTGTGGTAAGAATATGTCGCACACCTAGATCTAAACAGAGTTAACTCAAAAAAGCACTTTTATCAGAAAAGTTCAAAAACTGTTTACCGTGTTCCTGTGCACAGAAGTTATCTGTATACATATTTGCTTTGCAAGTTATACTAGAAAAATATTTAAAATCTGTTTTATTGGTAGTGAGTTAAGGAATTCAATGGTAAGCGTAAGTCAAAACTCCCAATTTTTGACTTAGTTCCCTTTAGATCTAGGTGTGTAATATGTAAATGTTGATGGCTGGAGAGAGAGAGAGGCAGGCCAAAGAAAAGATGGATGAATTCTGTGAGAAATTATAATAAAGAGAAGGGAGTGAATGATAGCGTGACGGCTGACAGGAGAATGGAAGAAGAAAACGTTTTGCGCCGACCCCAAGTAACATGGGGCAAGGGCAGCTATAATGATGATAAAGAATGTCAGTAGGTAGTAATTTTAATAGTTTTATAGAACAATTCATTAAAGTAAGTATGTAAGTTGCTAAACAATATTTTTCTCGGACTGTGCTCTGAATTGAATATAACAAAATTCAACATTTTTAATTAATACACTGCTAGGTTCGACTGAAGTCAGATTCAAGCATACCATGCACGTATCAGTATTCTTTTAAAGAGTTCCGTAACGGTATCATGTTATTCCATTGTATCTCACATGCTCACAAGTCAACACACGTGACGACCTCTTGCGTGAACACTAAACAATTAAAATGTTAGCAAAATAAACTAAACAGAGGAGCGGTTAACTCACAAAGATCAATTCAATTAGAGAACTAACCAATTTCCTAAGTGGAAAAAACAAAGAAAACGATAGATTCCTATCTGTTTTTGATGTTGCGCTGTGGCCACGAGCTATACGCTCAAGCGACACGCGTCTTACGGCAGCGATTACGGAGAAAACAAATGAAAGAAGTTGTTTAGAGCAGTGTTCCGCAAACTTTTTGTGTTCAAGGTACACCTAGGAAATCGAAAAATTCTGAAGGTACGCCAGAAATAATTAATCAAATTTTACATAATATTAATCAATATTTATTAAGGACTTTACTATAATCAACAAAACAATATTTATTAATAATCGCCTCGCTCTTGCGCTCTAGTGTTTTGCGGCTGTTTAAGTAGGCATTTTTCTTTCGTCTGTCTATTTAACCTTATTTTTCCGAGGTACACCAACCAATGACCACGGTACACCAGTGTGCCGCGGCACACTCTGCGGAATACGGGTTGGTTTAGTTTTAGCATACCACGAGTCACCGCAACGCGACTAGCGGATCGATGGTCGGAAATACAGCCTATATCCGTCAAAGAAATACGGGCCCGTCCGAAAGTACTACGAAACTTCGAAGTCAACCCTACACCCGATTAACTATCTTGATCGTACGGGTAAAATCCCGTACGATAAAGATAACTGATCGGGTGTAAAACACATAAGGAGTAGGGACAACTGTCCAATCGTGTTGTCATTCATTCTTAGGACGGGCCCCAACCTAATCTAATATCCGTACGTGATACGGACGGAGACGGAAACGCCCGAAACTTCGGCCGAAACTACGAATTTCAGGCCTAGTGTGACCTCACAACATTAGTAATAGCTTTCATTTAGGCAGCTCAAAACATTCATAGCGTTATGTATGCCGTATTTTTTGCCCCGCACTAGGAATTTTCTCCTGTATTACGGATTTGCGGGTGCGTTTACAAACATTTAAACGCACATACAAACAGCTAGACCCGGAACAACTACTTGTAGGTTATACAAATATTTGTTCCGTGCGGGAATCGAACCCGCGACACGCAGCGCAGCAGTCAATCGCTTAACCACTGAGCCAACAACCATGCCGACATGTTGTTGAGTAGACATTTTTCGAACATATGAAGCATTTTTTCATTGAGATTGATAGTGTGTTACAAAAATAGGGTGCAGGAGGATCGTGCGCGTGTTGCTTAACGCGTCGGAAGTCGCGTCGCTCGGTGCCGTGACCGGGGCCTTAGCTCACGGCCTGTCTCTTGTCGTTGGGACTATTTTATCGCGACTTTCACGAGTAATCTACGTCTAGTCTATATTGGCTATGTCAACTTTAGATGTAGGTACTTTCCCAGCTTTATATTTAACTGTTTTACAACTTTTATTTTTATCGCCGTGCTTTATTTTATGGCTGTGCCTGAGAATATTATTTTTAATTGATTATAAGCTACTAATGTGTTAGAAACAACAATCAACAATGAAGCTTTGTGGGTTGACACGTAAACTCGTAATCGTAATCAGAGCCTGAGAATTGTCTACTGCTTAGCATGCATTGTGTTTAAAAAAACAACTCGTTTTCCTGTGCGTAGAGACAACTAGAACAAAATAATGATTCATGCAGAGGTTTTGAACAAGATAGTGTTCTGCCTATCTGACCTCCACAACCCAGTTACGGGGTAACACCATACCCTTGGTAAGACTGGTACTAAAACTTTAGCGCTTCTAACGATTGACAGCCAGGACCAACGGCTTAACGTGCTTTCCGCCTCGGAAATCTTGGTATGTAAAGATAATAAAGTTACCCGTCCACAGACTAACCGGGGTAAGCGTAGCTTGACCTGATCGATCGAGCCATGCAACTGTTTTTACTTAGCTACAAGCCCCTCACATTAGAAGGTAACCTAAATACATAAAAACTACGGAACAAAGCCATCAAAGCGTGTCCTGTTTTCGAAAATAATCAATAAAGGCAAAGGCATTATGGCAACGCAGCCGTTTCCCTGACTTTCCGTTCTTGACGCCTGTTTCCTTTTAACATTCCCCCTTTCGGCAAAATATTATGTTAACATTCGAGTTTACAATCTCCGGCTTCAGAATATTTAGTTTGTTTCATAGAACATTTTAAAAGTTCAATAATCGTTTCATTGTTGGAGGTTTAATAATAGTAAAAAGTATAAAAAAATAGAAAATCTAAGTACCTCTTAATTACATAATATGGCGTAAATCCTATTTTTTATTTGCTCTTTTTTCGTGTTTTGCTGTATCGAATACAATCATATTAACTTAAATGAATACAATTAGTAAATAACCATTAAAAGGACAGAAAACTAAGAGCGTTGCCTACGAAAATAGGTCAATCTATTCTGTAAATTAAATGCACAGCTAGAAATTAATGGCGCTGGAACATGAGACACGAAACTGCGTTAAATAAAAGCTGTCTGTGAATTCAGGGGGTGAAAGAACTTATGAACTACTACTTAGGGAAACGAACTCTGAAATAGCAAAATAAATACAATCGTTTTTTTTTTACTTTGTCCCATAGTAAGTAAATCTATACTGATATAATAAAGCTGAAGAGTTTGTTTGTTTGAAAGCGCTAATCTTTAGAACTACCAGTAGGAATATTAAAAAAAACTTTTTGCATTTGATAGCCCTATTCTTGAGAAAGGTTATTTAACATAACGCGATGACTCTTAGGAGCCGAGCAAAAAGAAAAAAGTAATTATTGCTGGGTATCATAGTCTGTTTGGCGATTTCATTGATCGTCCCCCAATTTAAAATCATTTTTCGAAATCTCTCCACAATTGTCTGAGATATAGCCGGACATACATGCAAAAAAAAAACGACGAATGGAGGACCTCCTTCTTTTTGAAGTCAGTTAAAAATGTGGCTGTTATTTTGGTTACTACTTTGTGTATCTTACGTAGTCCACGCGAAAAAACTCGCGTGTTATTCATAAACATTATGATCACTTGTGTTATTCATATCCATGAATACTTTCCTTTCACCCCCTAAAAGATTGCCAATAAATTCTAAGTCAGCTTGTATATTTGATTATCTGTTCATAACGCAATCGCATCTGTGTAGAGTATATATATATACTCGTAACATTGGATAAGAAACAGAAGTCTAATGCACGGCTCAAGGGTGAGCTGGGTAAATCCACTTATATCATAAATATGCTAAAGTTTGGATTGATGTTTGTTGCTCAATCATGATGAAGCTATAAAAACGATTTTATTTGTTTAGTTCAATAGTAGAATGTCTGGCTTTATATTAGAAGACCATATAAATACCATACTACCTGCATGGTTAGCCCACACCGTCTGGCTAAAGTGCAGAACTGATTTTATTGAAAGTGTAGATATTAGCGATGGGCGCTGAATCAACGAACTAGTTGAATCAACCGTTGATCTCCTGTCAACGTTTTAATGTTAGCTGTTTATGAATCAACTAGTTGAATTTGTCAACGACTTTAACGAATATAACTCGTTTAATAATCAACTAAAGTAAATTTGCAAACGTACCTAACGAACTGAGCAAAAAACATAAGTACGTTGAAAATACCATCATAGATTCCGAGCGACGGTCATGTCATAGGATTAGAACTCCAAGTAACGTACACAAGAGTTGATTTTTAAAATTTATTTTAAGAAAGGTATACCAATATGAGAATCGTTGAATGTCGCAGCGTTGAATAAAAACCGTTCAATGAATGAACGGTTTACGTTGCAAGTAGACAGTAGTTGCACGTTAACTTGTTGACGAACGCAAATCAACGTTGACGTTACATTAACGGAAAAACCGTCAACGACCCACCCTAGTGTACATATCTATTTCGTAATTGTTAAGAAAACTATTGTTAATAGTATGTTCCCGTAGGATATCTTCCTACTTCCACGCGGGCGTAGCCGCAGGAAAACCTAGTCTTGGATAAGGATTTTGTGTGTAACGTAATACACAAGTGGTAGATTAACTGATCCAATGCCACCTGTACGGAGCCCAGACTTGTCAGCTGTAAAGAAATAAGATAGATCCCTAGCAAAAGCTTGAATGAATCTAATAATAGAAAAACTTTAATGAGCATGCTGCCTTCGGCTTTCAAACAACATGACATGGTGAATCTGTCCTTAAATATATGCAAATAAGAAACTTACTCGACGGATGAAACTTGGAAACGTCCGTGCCGCATTTCTCCCTGTTGTATAGCAGTTTCTTGCAAACCCGCCATGGCCCGAAATAGCCCTGGTCGAAGTTCGGATTGTCTACTGTAAACAAAGGAAAATAACATAATTATCATCTTTGATGTAAAAAAAATAGCTAAGAGCCGCTCGCAGTTCTAACGCGCGTCAAGTAAAATACATTCGCGAATTCACTTTTGAATCCAGATTATGTACAATTGTGAAAACTCTGTTTCCAACAATGTAAACCAAAAATAAGTTTGATAGTATTGTATAGTAGCATTGCTGATCTATAATATGTAAGATACAGTGTTAGTTGCTTATAGCATTATCAGACACGTTCTACATACCACCACCGTGCATTGTTAATTAACATGCTCCACAAACCATTAAGGATGATAAGTATTAAAATAAATTTACTGTCACCCAAGGCTTCTCTACATAATTTGCCCTGACGTAATTCAGAGCAAAATATGTAGACTCCGAGATTTAAACACACGTTTAACTAGAAGTGGCAAGACTTGATAAATAAAGGAAAGTAGCCACCGGCACTCAGGCAACATTGCTGGAAAGCCGCGAAATTACGCTGATAATCAACGTTTTGCTATCATTTACAGGCTTTTCCAATTTCCTTTCAATATAAATCTTTATACTTAAGCGCGTTAGTTGCTAGTATAAAACTATTTAATGAGACTATCTCTAAAGAGATTCGATACTGACCTATTCCCAGAATACAAAACAATCTACTTAGGCCTAAGTAATTGACTGTTCATGAAGCAGGTCAAGGGGATATTGAAAAATACTAACAGACACGTGTGACGTAACGTAAAAACTATTGACTTGGCATCCAAACGCAAATCATTGACGACCTCAAAACCACCTACACATACATAACTTAAACAGATTGACGTAACAATACCTTAATAAAGCAAACATGTTTGCTATGAGACCTCAATGTAGGCAATGAGCTACTGGGCAAGTTATGGTTATTGAAAAATCTTGACATAACTTATTAGTAAACGTACTAAAAGTAGAACTCCCAAGTATGAAAAAAGTAAGTGAAACTAATCTAAAGACCTTGTAATATAACATGGAGTTTCAATATGAATGGACATAATACAATTAGTGAACGCATCAAAGAGTTTGAAACAAGGCCGTATTTGGCGGAGGGAAATAGCCATTTTTAGGAGTACTGTGACAATCACCCTATTATTTGAGCAGAACCCATTGAAGGCCTGCAAATTTGAAGGTCGGCGACACGCTAAGAGGAGTATAGCGGGCCTCGTGACGATTTCCTGGCTGCATACTAATTTAATTCATTGTGTGTTGCGAATGAGACCTTGCTAATTGTCTAACGAGACCTGGCTAGCTCTTCTCGTTCTTTCATCCTTTTTGAGTAGGAAAAACTGAGTCTCCATTAGTGGAGGTTACAATGAAAAAGGTTTTATCGATTTCACTATTATGTCTTTGAATCTTTAATACGAACGTAGTTTCACAATAGACCAACGACTTTACGGATGACGCATTAAATGTAATTAATTTTTGAGTTTCTAATACCAGGCAGCGCTATTCAAGATCATTAGGTTCTTACTAATAGCTTCTAGAAAACTTTATGATTCCCACTAATCATTATTGTAAAATTCTTATTATTGTTACCAGTACTCGTTGTACAAGCCGTTTAGTACTTTAGTTCACAAGTAACAATAAAAGACGATTTAGTTGTCGAATATACTATCAAACCCGACGTTTTATACACACAATATTAGGGCAAAAAGTTGATAGCTATAGACAGATAAAATTTGATACTATTTTTAAGGTTTCTCATTCAGAGAGCTGGGAACATCATCTAAAAGGCAATATAAAAGCCAAACTTGAAAATAAAAAGATTATGATGGCCATTAGGATGGCCGTGTGCATGTCATGAATGATGGCATGAGTCACAAGTGACATGTCAATTGATTACACGATGGCCGACATTCACCTAGTGTTCGGGTTAACAATGCACTTGACGGAACATTGTATATTGAAACGTTATGTAATTGGACTTTACGTAGAAAATAATGGGAACCAAATACATGATGCACACAGAGCTTCAATAGAGCAGAAAGTCCAGCTTAGCAACAAGACATTTCGCAAAACTTTGCATGTATTGCTAATATTTACTAAATTCCATAAGCAAGATTTCTGTCATTTCAGATTTGTCACGGGTCGTTTACGAGGGTCGAAGAAATTTAAACTGCGTATCGAAATCAATGATAGTCTATGGAAGCTTCAATTTAATATTCATACACAGGCAGAAGCCAATCGATAACAAATGGTTCTTAGTAAAGAAGTAAGGCTAGAACGAATTGCAAAAAAAATATAAATAGGTAGGTAGGTCTGTGGAGTTTCTACTGAAATACATTATTGTGATTGTGAAAGTTTTTGAAGCTTAAAAACGAATCATAACCAAGTCTGGTTGTATTCTGATGAAGCGATGATGTAGAATTTCCTGTCACGAAAATATGTCTATAATTGTATGTAATTATCTGTCTGTTAGCCTGTCCATCCGAAGACATGGATCAACATAGTAGTGTTTAAAGGTATTCGTGACTGCGATTGTAATTTACAGCGGCGAGGCAGAATATAACTGTGAACGCTAAAGAAATCTGCGGAACAATAAGTCATAAAGTGCAACGATAAATTTAACGATCCAGGCCAGTCCCGGTAAACCGATAGCCTAGATTAAGGAGCAATCGTGTGTTTCTATGCAGCTAGAAACATTATGTGAAAGGCCAATGAAATCAAAAGTATTAATAGCTTATAACAAAATAGTTAAAAGATATTGCTCCATCCAATATTGCTCCGATGAAGCACAAAAAGTGGAACAAAATATAAATTTCTTGAACATCACGACTTAAAAGAGGTTCTTTTGTACTAGTCTGAAAGCCTGCATATATAAATGGCGAAACATTTCTTTTTAATACAGCTGCCGTTATATGGCGACAACATCTTAATTAATCAACAACCAGATAATGCATGTATAAAGAAATGCATAATAGTCTGTTACAGAATTAACTGTTATAAATACCAGACTTGACACTTCATTTAGCATCAATGCCACGGACAATGGAGACGGAGAAGATTAATTGTTAAACAAAAACATTTGGAGGAAAAAAATATTATTTCTTAGGACCTTCGCGTATCGTACTAGCGTTTGAGGCGAGGTCGTTGCCTGTCAGTTAAAAAATAGCGCTGTCATGATGACCATTGATGGCTCGGTACCGGCAGAACTACAACAGTTACACTATTGTAACTTACACAACATGACATCAATCTTTAGAGTTTTGGAGCACTTATCTTGGGAGTTGAAAAGTTATCTCAAATTTAGCGCTTTGGGTTCGGAGTTTTTTTATTTCTTATGTGTTTTAACCTATGTTTTTATAACCATAATAAAAGATGGTAGGTCTTGCTCATTTCAGTAGGTGATTCTCCATTAAGAATCAACCCATATAAAATATACCCGGATCAGAATCTCCGTCCGATTTCAAGTACTCCATAATAAAAGATGGTAGGTCTTGCTCATTTCAGTAGGTGATTCTCCATTAAGAATCATCCCATATAAAATATACCCGGATCAGAATCTCCGTCCGATTTCAAGTACTATGTATAATACACATAGTACTCAAAATCGGACGGAGATTAATATTCCAGTCTCTTGAGACGTTTGATGTTCACAGTTCTCTGAAATAATTCTGTGAGTTGGTGAATCTTTACCCGGTTTCCGAAACTCGTGTCAAGTCTTTTGAGTGACTCTTCTTACAGGTAGTCAATGTGCCCTTTTATCATTTTTATCGTCACTGTATTATCGTAAAATGTATTCGGACGTAACGCTAATGTGGACGGAAATTGAAAAGTGTCTCGTACGTTACCATACATTCTATAAACAGATAAGAAAGTATGGCCCTCAACCTCTGCACATGCTACCTTACATAAGCGATCAACAGAGCAAGCAGTGATATCCTTTCTTTCCTTATATCTAAAACAACTATTACATAATATCAAAGTTCCACCCCCTATCGAAGACCGCACGCTCCATTGTACGCACTGGCAACTGAAAAATTATTTACATCTGTGTTATCACGGTAACACAGGGAAGTGAAATGTACGTGACCGGACGACGATAATATTGTCACGTTAAAAAATATAAAAGCGCACAGCCACGACAGTAAACACAAGTCTGACGGTTTGTTACGGCGTAGGCCTTTCATCAAACGCCAACTTTTATACTGTATGACAATTTCGTCAAGTAAATTGTTTATTACATGTCCTGGGAAATCTAACACATGTCATGTTGTCATACAATCTACCGGGTACCAATTATAATTTAGACCTTGAGGTGTAGTTGCTATTCTGCAGACTTGTTTTTTATTGAAATAAGAAATAAACCATTATGCTCGTACCTATCCTAGGTACGAGCATAATGGTTTTTTTATCTACTATCCTACTAATACTACTATACTACTTACTACTAATATTATAAATATGAAAGTTTGTGAGTATGGATGTATGGATGTATGTATGGATGTTTGTTACTCTCTCACGCAAAAACGGCTGAACGGATTTGAATGAAATTTGTCACACAGGTAGTTTGTAACCTGGAATAACACATAGGATACTTTTTATCCCGCTACTACGTTCCCGTGGGACAGTTTTCGACTTTCACGCGGGAAGTCGCTGGGAAAAACTATAAATGTGAAAAAAAAAAATCGTTTCGATGTTTGTTACTCAATAACGCAAAAACGGGCGAAAGGATCTGAATGAAATTTGGCATACCGATAATTTAAAACCTGGTTTCACACATTGGATACCTTTCATCGCGGTAGTAACGTTCCCGTGGGTTAATTTTCGACATCCACGCAAGCGAAGCCGCTGGCAAAAGCTAGTAATACAATGTTTTACCGTGGTTAGTAACTACAGCTGCAACGGCTTTCTAGTTTGTTAGACATGCATTGATTTTAAATTAATATGCTATCATTTTTCTATTTTAGATGATACCGTTATTACGGTGGGCGTGAATTATATAGCCTGTCGTCTGCGAAGCAATGTAATGGTGCTATTATACAGAAGGCTGTTGTTAACTTTAATTTTACGCTAGTATTACAACTGATAGTCATACTGTGTAGGTACATTTATTTGTAAAGTAAATGTTTTTTTTTTTTTTCATTATAATATTCGCGGTAAATTATTTCATTTTTTTTTTACGTCGTCGGGCGTAGGCCCAAACTTATGTGACCGTGTGAGGTCGAATTTCTCGGGGATGGGAACGTGAGACCTGTATTGTTTAAAGAACCCAAAGACGATGTTCCGGTAATAGATTAATAGTAGGATACCTGTGGTCTGTTCCAAAAGTTTCTGATGAAAGTGTAAACAAACCCTCCAGGTTAAACTCTTAAGCAATCCCTTTCAGGAACTAAAGGAAATAAGTAGGGAGTAGTAGTTCTTTACTAACTTATTAACTTTGTACTTCACCAATTTTGTTTGATTATTCAAACAACAATTACAATAAAAAACACCGACGAAAATTGAGGTTATAAAATTAACCTCTATTGAAATGAAAAACTCTATAAGGTTACTCTATAAAATTAGAATTTCGGGATTAAGTAATATTCAAATAATCAAATCAGAGTACTAAATCAGTAAGTGGCACTACAAATTGCCAAATTGGCAT
The DNA here is from genome assembly GCA_949091785.1 of Polymixis lichenea. Taxonomy (NCBI): domain Eukaryota; kingdom Metazoa; phylum Arthropoda; class Insecta; order Lepidoptera; family Noctuidae; genus Polymixis; species Polymixis lichenea. Next base: position 18,033,227 of record OX420931.1, on the reverse strand, counting down.
CCAAAAGTAGGCGTTTTTTGATCTAATTGTTTACCTTTTCATTACAAACTTTTGGAACAGACTATAGGTACTTTTGGAACGTACTTATTGTATAGATTACCGAAACCTTTTAATAATCTGAAAGAGATCTTTATGGATGTATATTTAATTCAGCTTAAAAAAAATATTGTTATACTGCGCCGGTGTTAGAAATATAGTATAATAATAGGTACCGGCACAGTATTACAATAGTTTTTCAATCCAGAGAATAAGTAACTTTTTTTAAGTCTAGTGATGTGAATGTTGATCGAAATTCAAAATTAAATCCGCTTTAAAAGTCTTACAACGTATGTACGTGACGAATACAAAGTGATTTAGCATTCAGCATTCACGATAAACCTACCTATACAAAATTTAATATTCTAGAAAGAAGTTGAATGCACGATGGCTGTATATTTTTTTTAAACAGAATCAACTCCATAACAGCGACCGCTGGCACATCTCCCACAAGTTTTGTCACAAAGGTCTCGGGGTCAATAACCCGTTTGGCGGGCGTGCCACATTTTTTAATGCACTGAATATACCGGCCCAAGTAAACATCGAGAACAGCCTACGAGTTAATTACAATAATAATAGTGTTGTTTACTGTGTAGTTGAAAAATTAAGCTTTATCTTGCTTGATACAGTTAAGTTAGTAGTGAAGATTAAACGAAACCAACAAATAATCCTCGCCTATAACAATTAGATAACTGTCTCCTAATCCTAATTTTCTGGAGATTTTTTATGTGCTAGGAAGAAAAAGTGAAAAGTAACTTTGACAAAGAATAAGTTTTAAACTGACATAAGTACTTACCTATTTACACGACTAGGTACCCAAAAAAGGAGTGTTTCAATTTATTTTTAAAATTGAAGTTAATATTTCGACGATTGTACGGCAGAAATTCGAGATGGATTTATAAATGGCTAACTACAACAAGTTTAGGAAAATAACAAACGTTCTATCAAAGATTTATTTTGCCGCGAGTAAGAGAACTTTTAGATTTGACGGGCAATCATTGATGTTATCTTATAAATAACTAAGGTAGGTACTACGTTAGAAAGGCAAAGGTATCAAAGGTAACAGTAGACGTAGGTACTAGCGCGGTTTGGCCCACTTTGGAGCGCTTGAGCTTGGGCCTGCGACTTCCGCTGTGTTGTGTGCCCCAAGATAAAAGAGACACACCACATAGTTTTGGTGTTTACATAGCAATGCATGAAGGTTGTTTAAACAACAAAACCGGTGTCGCATACGAAGGGTTCCGTACACCAAGACAACAAAACGCCGAAAAAAAACACGTTTCTTGTCAGACCTCTTTAATTTTTAACTTGGTTTTTATTTTTATTATTTGTTGTTATAAATAGCGGCAACAGAAATACACATTCTGTGAAAATTTCAACTGTCTACCAATTACGGATCATGAGATACAGCCCGCTGACAGACAGACGGACTGCGGACTTTTACCAATAGGGGTCCAAGGGGGGAAAAGTTGGTTACCCTTCGCGTACGGAACCCTAAAGGACAAGATTTGGTATGTAAGGTTTTTTGGAACAAGAAGGTGCGCCGCGGATGCCAAACCTTTTTTTGAGACTGTAAAATACTTCAACTTTGCATTTAAATTCAAGATGACAAAAGTCTGAGAGTTCTTATGGCTAGTTTTAAGTGCTAACTAACTCCAGCTAGATCCGTGTGTCGAAAGCACGTTAAGGCGTTGACTCCTGGCTATCACTTGTAAATCTTAGACAGTAATTACGGATAGTCAGAAGTATTACCCAGTAACTGACTTGTGGAGGTCAGACCGGAACTCGCCCCACGCAAAATACTGATATTTAGCTGCATCCGGTTAGACTGGAAGCCGACCCCAACATAGTTAAGAAAAGGCAGGGAAGATGAGAATGTCCAGCTAGATTTTGTCATGAAACCCAAGGGACGGAAGTAATACACCTGTGACCTGTTTAAAATACGAAACTAAACTTCCAGATTGTAAAGATAAGTTAAACTCTTAGTATATCCGACAGCAATTTTTGTTTATGTGTGAGTGCAACTTGTATAGAAAATCTGTGAGTTTCATATTCTGCATCTAACACAGCAGACTAACGCCTTTTATTACCTTTCAATCCGGTTTTTATACGAGCACAGCTATTTACTGATTAAACTATTACGCGATAAGACACACTTCTGATTATTGCTTTCTTCCAACCTGTGGTTTTAACATAAAGTACTTGGATGACCTTTTTTGGTTTGACGTTTTCTAAAAATCTAACTTAGCTAGATCGATTTATCGCCCCCGAAACCCCCTGCATACAAAATTTTATGAAAATCGTTGGAGGCGTTTCCGAGATTCGGATTATACTATATAATAGAGCTGTTTTGCATTAAAACAAAACAGTTATTATGAAGAACCACATTGGTTGAAGAAGCACCTAAGATTTTGCCGTAATTAAGTTCAATAATCAAAGAAAAAAATACCTTCCTTCCTCGATTACCTGTGACTTCACTACCTAGCAGCGCTTGCGGTGATCTATGGTACAGCAAGCTGTCACTTGTCAACTGTCAGGTCATAGAAGTCTTCAAACCTCATCAGCAAGCACCTTGCTCCAATGTTATGTGGTTCTTCATCACATAATAACTGTTTTGTTTTAATGCAAAACAGCTCTATTATGTTCTTACTAACCACATAGCATTGGTTAAAGACCTGTTTGTTATCTACCGGTGAGGGATACCCGAAGGATGTAGACGCTATGTGAATTATACATATTTGGAATTAACGAATATTTCGGTCTGAATTCATTAACTGTTAAAACCAAATTAAGAGTTTTCTATCTATTCATCCAAGAAAATGCAGAAATGAAAACATCTTCCATAAATTGTTATAGATAAATGGCAAATCTATTTGCCTTATAAAACATGAACATGAAATTTTAATATAAAGCTATAAAGGTAATTTAAAATCAATGAGATCTAAACTGAATTAAAAACATCATCTTATTACTAAAGGATAATTGAATCACTTATTCATATCCATAATTAATACAAGTTAGGTGATATACCTACTTGAAACTTGAGATCAACGGTACAAATATTTCTCAATCAATCAGGTACAGAAACTCATGAATACTTCTATAAAGTTGTAGGAAAACAAACTTGTCATACATGACAAACTTAAAATTCCACTGTATCTGAAATTTATTTAGGACCTTTTTATTAACATGGTCAATACATTAAATCTTGGCATAGGAATGATCAAAGGGGTATTCTAGTATTCATTTGCCAATTAAATTGACTTACAAAAATGTACCCAAACAATATCAAATACTTTCATAGGGAATTAAAATTTCTCATATAATAAATCCTCCTTCCCTCTCATAAAGAGCAGTCTTTCGTCCCACCAGTGGGAACATTATAGGCTTGAGACAACTTCTCTTGAGGTAGCCCTCTCCTGTAATACTTTTCAAAAGTAATAATTCTGTAAGTCTAGTGGCTCTACCATTTTAATTTCATCTGATGTGCTACTCAGTAGTCAGCCTCCCGAAGGCTACCACAGACGTTATACTACTTGAAGGCACCTCTATCGTAGTTTGTTTAAAAATCTTTTGAGCAAGGTTATCATTGTAAACCAAAGCCAACAATGACTGGTAGATTTTAAGTAAACAACTTGATTGTTAATTTCTGTGAGCCACAATGGCCGCACTGTTATTCAACCTTTAAAAGTTGTAAGATAATTATCCTATTATATTAGGGTGTATAAATCTCTGCCAATCAAGGAAGAAAAACTATCTATCCCACCTGGATTACTTTCTTGGTATTGGTTTAACTAAGGCTAATGCTTTTTGTAACTTACTCAATGGACAAGAAAATGTCGAGATCTATCGATCTATAATGTATAGATCTGTTGGTACAGTATTTACTTCATACAAATAAATAAGTAAATTGGGATCAGGTTATTTAGGACTAATGCCATGCAATCTACACCATGACATTCACCTCTGAATAGGAGCTTTATTAGTAATTAGTGTGGAATATCTCCAACTATATTTTATCAAATCCCTTGTTCTTGTATCAACCACTGCCTCTTGCAAGCTGACTGCCTTCCCCCCCCCAAATTTCCAGAGTTGAAGCTTGTTAGATCTAAGAGGTTCTTACATAGGTCTTGTATAGGTATTCCGAGACCTCTCGTCTTCAAGTATGGGAGCCAGGTACACTGGGTCCAGTATGGGGCCATTTATACATAAGAAGCTCCCGACCCACCTCCGAGTTCAGATGACTGAGCGCTCCGGTTTTAAATTGGGCGAAGAGAGCACCTATACTTATCATTGCTGTCACCTCTAACTGAAAGCATCGCAGAAGCTTGCCAATCCTTCATTTGAGTCCCTTATGACGTACTGTCCGCACAACGGCCGACTTATCTGACGCGATAAAGTCGACGTCGGGAACGCCCCACTTTGAAAACATGGCCTCCGAGGCCTGGGGCCTGGAGCAACAGGAGCCCATCTGGCTGGCCTGTTCAAGGATAAGCGATCGGCTAAGCCGTTATAACACTTTTAAACTCCCCGGGAGGTAAACCGCTGACAGAGTAATATCCAGCTAACCTGCTAACTTCGTAATTTTGCAAGTTAGGTTCAAGGACACTAGGGAAACGAATCCCTCACTCATCCCAAATGTGCGACAAATGTTGTTGTCGGATTGAACTAGAATATGTACTCTCAAGACTGGATTTTTGGCTGCTTATTACTGCGTTTATGGCAAACATCTCTCCAAGTTCGAGTGCCATTTTTTCTGGTTTGGTCAAGTTCCTGACAAGAGTAGGATAGAATACAATATTATTTATAATATCCACCTTATGAATTACAAATATGAAGTGTATAATATTTTATGAAGGGTGGCACAATGAGTGATCTCATTACTAAAAGTGATCTTTTAAAGACATCCTTTGAATGCATAGGGTAGCCCGTTCATGTGGACTCCTTGCCCTTCATCCACTGCATGTGTGGACAAGAACTGGGTTTCCTTACTCATGTGTAGAGGAACTGAGTTGTGGTTTATCAATAGCCTCTAGCTACCACATTAATTATGGCCAATCAGTAGAGCAACCTTTTCTATTTGTCTTTTCGCTTTTGAGACTACAAGCATTCCCTTGCAAGGATTGCAACAATTATATATGGAACACCTAAATTTAATATGCTTTGAACTTTATTCAGGGAACAAAGTCTCTTTTTTATTGAAGTGTTGATATTATCATCTTCCTTTCCACCTTGCCTGCACACAGGGTCTTATTATAAATATTGGTGTTACAAAGAAAACTTGCATGTTCTAATTCCTGATGGAGATTCAGAATTGACTTAGGAAATTAATTTAATTCTCTGCCACTCAGTTGGCTGATCGTCCAGAGAACCCAAGAAAATCCCAAAGGGTGTGCTGTCAATTACCATATTTTTCTTGGTTCTAAAAACTCTTCGGAGTCGTTGGTGTAGACTTTTTCATGAAAAGGTACCCTTAATTAACATATCAATACTTTTGTTTTACTTTTTAGTAATATTGGTGTGTAAAGTAGGTAAAACCAAAAAATATCCACATTTTTTATAATGTGGGTTTAATAGAAATTTAAAGATACTTATTACTTATTCCTATTCATAATTGAATTGTTGTGAATATAAACATATTCAGTGTTCTTATCTCTGTTAGACTTCCTGTTATTATCTCAGTATAAACAGACAGTAATGGAATAAGCCTTTAATCCTGAAGTTTTTACATGGTTCTTCAGGCAGTCTGATTTTTGTTAAAAGTATTTTGCAATGATCCCCTTTCATCAAGTTACTTTTTTTTTGTTTTGATAAGACAGGTACTACTTCTAATAATAGCTTTAATTATCGTATTGTCAGTTTTAAATTGTGTGGTGGGTGTACTTATTCCCTTTCATATTTTGATAGATCAATGATCCTGATCATAACTACAAGATTTCCTTAATTATTACAAAATACAGCAGTATAGCATAGTAAATTAAATGATGTTCAAACATTTAGCATTTCTTTTACTTAGTTATGAAACTTAACATTTTTAATTAGAAATTTTAATGCTATTTATATCTGCTAGATTTCAGATTTCAAAAGGGTTCAGCTACTCGCTGAACCACTGTAATTTAACAGCAGCTTGCCACTAGACAGCAATAAACAATTTAAATTAAAATACACTTCCGGAAGAATGTTTCGACTACTTCCAAAGGTGACAGCAGGGTACAAGCCTATTGGGTAGGTTGCTGCTTAATTAACAAGTCCTTGCAGACCCGCTTTAGCAACTTGCTCCTTCAGCTACCCACACCCACCCACATTAAGCATCCAACCAAAACTCCCTCCGCGGGAACGAAATATTCTTTAGCTTGGTTTAGTGGCTTAAGTCTATATATACTCTTTGACTTCTAATGCAGTGTGTGAAACACATGGGGTAGATGACCATAAATTTGAGGTTTTCTTTCATTGGTATTTGGTTTATTATGATATTGTTTGAAACAGCAATATGTCAGGTCAGGTCAGTGGATTGTCTTTGGGGTGGAGTTTATCTACCTAATTATCGTATTTTACACTGAAATCCTTCAGTTGTAATACTTCTGTCTCTTAAAAGAAAACCGGACTGTGTAATATACCACAATGCACTTGCGAAGTGGATACTAATCAGAACCAGGTTAGAAGTTTGATGAGTGTTTTTGTAAAGTTAGTGATATGATGTGGAAATTGTGTCATGTTCATAAAAATTTAACACTTACTTGGCTACTTATTCCATTGTAAATGCGTAGGTCCACTTACAGTAAACCGTGCCAATCTGTTCAGTCTGTTGGTCAGCAGTGCGAAGAAGGTACTTTCTTCCTCCGAGGATGAAGAGCGTTTTTCGCCACTTACGCAAGTAATAGAATTCGTCGCTCAAGTTCGCTACAAACAGTTGCTTTACAACGGCACCGGCGAACACGTGTTTATTATGTGAGCTTTCAATGTCGGATGTCGGCATTTCACTATTTATCACTTACCAAAAGCACTATTATTCACTTTCTATAAAGTTTTACTAGAAACTTAATTTTCTAAGGAAATTCTATTCTATTGTAACGAGAGGAAAATTTTTACGTCCATGGCGGCAAAAATTTTGACGAATTGACGCTATGACCTCAGTTTGACAAGTGACAGCAAGTAGTGATGGATTAATTAGCATTCGCATTCACTGTTAGCATGCGAATGCTCATTTAGCAAATGAAATGTAGTTGCGAAATTCTTTGAAGTGTGAATTTTCATCGCTTCGTACTTTATAGCTATCATACGCGTTGACGCACGCAGTGTGCGCTCTTCATCGCACCTGTGGGAAATTGGGAACACTAAATCAATTTGTTTCACGTGACCCTGACGTTGTTCGCAAGTGAAATTATTAGCAAATTAGCAGATGTTGCGAAGAATGAGATTAAGGAATTATTATCTTATTGTCTTTGATTAGCTCGTACTTAGGGTCGTATATTGAATGAATGCATGTGATTGTTTATTTTATTTACATTTTTAGCAGGGTGGTGTTAAGAATGAGGTCAAGCAATTATTATCCTATTATCTTTGATTAGCTCGGACGTATATTGAATGAATGCGTGTGATTGTTTAATAATAATTTGTGCGGCACGCGCGTGGCGCGCTTCGTATTGTGTCAAAGTTCAGTACGTTTTGGCATGTGATAGTAGGAGTTAAGTTTACGTATTCGAAAATCCGTAATTACATTCTTTCGTCTTATGTCTAATATTGTAGTTAAAATAGATAATACCTAGTGTGAAACTGAGAACTCATTAGCTACCTATAAATAATAGGAGCTAGTCAAAAGTAATGAGAAGTGGCTGGGTATAAAAGTGTACATGTGTAAAATACAAAACTAAATCATGTAAATACGATCAAATGAACTTATAAATACGCCAGCTTAGAACATTTTACTGCCAGTCCTAAGCCTAGATAAAGTATGAAGGAAAGTTTATACAATCTTAAACAATAAAAGGTTTTAAATTGTTAAAAACCCTCGCTAGGAGACGTCCTAAGGCGACCATACTCTTTAATTCGCATATTAACAAAATTCTTATCATCGTCATATTAGCAAATAGCATAGCAATAGCATTTAGCATGCTAAGACACAAGAATTCGCATGCTAATGAAATTTATACGAAATCGCATTATTTACCATCACTAACAGCAAGTCACAGGTAATCGAGGAAGGAATGTATGTTTTTCTTTGATTATTGAACGGCAAAATCTTAGGTGCTTCTTCAACCAGTGCTATGTGGTTAGTAAGAACATAATATACATTTATATACAAGAATTGCTCGTTTAAAGGTATTAGATAAGCTTTACTTACTACATTATTTCAATAATATGTACCTAAAGGCGGTCCTCAGTGGGAGCATTCGCTGTCTATGAAAACGTGGGCTTACATGTAATGTAATAAGATCGCGGCGGGACTTTTTCGCGCACTGGATCTTCAACGCTCTGCTTAGAGCAGAGAGTTGAAAATCGAACACTGTGTTTTTTCGACGCGCTGGGAATCTCTCCCGCTGGACTCTGTTGGATTCTCAATACTCGGTTCAACACCGAGAGTTGAAACAATCCCGCCGCGACTTTATTACTTCCATATCCGTATGAACGTCGACTAATATCTATCCAAGATTCCACTGTGGGGCAAGTGGACTGCGCTGGCCGTCAACTGCTAGGTAGTGGAGAGAGCCAATAGAAACCAGCAGGATGGGTTAATACATACAATTTAAATAGAAGTAACACGGCTAGGTCGCGAGTAAAGGTTACATTTTAGGCGAGTGCTCCCAGTAAGGTAGCGCCTGTGGAAGTATGTTAATCTCATTTTCTTCCTCAACCTGCAATGCAGGAGGTGGGTAGATAACTTTGATGCGTTCACACTTATTTTACCGCTGATTTTGCGGCACCGTCAAAATCAAAATTATCTTTGTTACTTTACATTAGGGTTACTTTGGAGTTGCTGCCACGAACAAGTCTGTTAATATCACAGTGATCTTTATTTTCTTTACAATAAGGTCGCTGTTGGGTTGCTGCTTATAGAGGTGAAATAACTGTGAACAAATCGTAGGTACCTACTCTTCTTTTCATTTGCTTCGGTTGTTAGAACTGATTCGATTTTTAGAAACACATGTTAGATTAGTTAAAAAAATCTTTTTATATTAGTAGTGTGATAGAACCTTTACACATTATTTTTATTATTTGCAGATATAAATACATTTCAGTTACCACCCGGCTTATGAAAGCCTAGAATCTCATCAGATCAAGTGATTTGATTCATTGTTGTCATTATGGTCAACCAATCCAAACAGTTAACATGACCTTTGGCAGCGTAAAGCGCGCTGCATGATATTCAAGCCGGGCGTCAATCGCAAAATCCAACAACGCGTTTCATTAATAATTTTAGATGATGCTTAATATTAGTGAAAACGGGCATTAACGTGTGTGCATCAGCCTTTCCGAAACTTATAGTATACCTAAATTAGAATCATTGCCGAGATTTTTTACCAAACTCATATGAATGATAAAGTTGATATTGGTATGCTGTAAAGTTGATATTGGTATGTTATAAAGTTGATATTGGCATGCTATAAAGCTGATATTGGTATGCTATAAAGTTGTTATTGGTATGCTACAAAGTTACTACCCATCACCTATAAACTGTTTGTATACTTACAATAGTACCCAGGGACTGAGAGTTGGAAGTCAGAGTCATCTGAAAGAATTAGTTTTTTTATACAAATCTAGGTGCAAAGCAATTATCTATAGTGTCATTAAAGTGCATACGCCGACCGAAAATGTGAGTGCCACAGCCATTATAGAATGCTGGCCAGATAGCCATTTTCTCCCAATAAGCACTCGCTTTTTTGGTTTGCTTATAATTATGATAAGTAAGTACATCTACATATTTGCAAAACAATTCTGTTTTTTACTCTTGCAATATAAAACTACGCATACTGAAGGGTATAATGTGTAAAGACTGGGTGGCATTTTGCATTGGCTATTGTTCTCTTCTGACAAATCATCGTTTTTCCTTGTACACATAATGATAAGGAAAATATCTATAGTTAATATGTATATCTCATTAAAATACAGGAAAATAAGTGCACCATTATTAGTCAATCATCATAATAAATAACCAACAGGTTAATCCATTAAGTCTCTATTATTGGCTTTGTTGTGAATTACAACAGCGAAGGTAATGTTACAATTTCATAAAGTTTGCAGGGCCAGCGCGGCCAGAGATGGCACAAGACAAGGAGGTTTCACACAATACAGGCTTTCAAAAAAAAGTATGCTCCATTAATAATGCCTACAATTCAAGAACAAGAAAGTGTATACAGCAGTTTTCCTATTGCCAGCGATGCAAATTAATTTTTTGATACCCTGTGATACTTTTCCCTCTTTTTTATATCTACAGTACATAGTATTAATAGTATTTTACATCTGTTAGCCATATTGTCAAAATATTTGGAGCAATAAAAAAATACAAATCAGAAAGTCTATTCTTTTCAAATTGCTTTTCTTGTTGCAATTATGACAGAAAGTGTTTAGCATGTTAAAATTTTAGTGGCACTGACTTGGTACCAGCATCCACATCAACCCTGAGAGTGATACATTTTTTTTTGACAATGGGAAATCCTCAAATAACTTCGCTCCGCCCAGAGCCGGAGAGCGTCAGACTTTTACTGACTAAAACCCACCCGTGTTCCTTCAGTTGCCCGTGTGCCAGGGGCCACGTTATCTCTTTCGAATATCCCGCACCCCTGGCAGGCATCGGTCGTTGCGGACCCCACCAGTTGTTGCTGACATCTCTTTGAGGCGCACGTGGAACACAACTTACACTACTGGACAGCAAACTACCTATTAATCGGCGTCTGCAAGCCCGCGCCTACGGTGGCCGGGAATCAGCCTGGGATTCCCAACACCCAGGCCGTCTCCTACCTGCGGTGACTAGGGCCGTGAGGGCTCTCCCTCACGTGCACCGCCTCCCTCTCCGCGAGCATTACTGCTTCGCAAAGCAGCATTTAAACAAAGCTTGCCTGATTAATTTAATTCTATTGTTTTATCTGTATTGTTTGTTAATGCAAGTAATATAATATTCCTAACCTTTTTGTTCCCTTTTTATATTGTTTTACCTGTTTGTAATGCATATGTTGTGTAATTAGACTGTGAAATCTGCCCTGCTAATTGTAAATGCAGTACTTGCAAAAAACCGGTTTCGAGAAAAACGCGGAAATCTATAAGTAAAATTTTCATGCAAGTACTGTGAATCTCGTTATCAAAAAAACATACTTCCAGTACCCAAATATTTTTATTTTTCCCATATAGATTTGCCCCTAAGGATGCCATTTCTGCAAAAATCTGAAAACCCATAACTGTCAATTACTGCAGATACAATTTGCAGGGCAGAAATGATCAGTATTCATTGACCAATTAGATAAATAGCTGAGCTGTGTTATTAAATCAGCCGTGCATAACTTTGTTAAAGTTTTTGTAGTCATTTAATAAATGTTCTAGCTTCAATGATATCTCTCTAAATACTAGGAAGTAGGTGATTATTACTGTTCACGAAATACAAAACTTGTGACTAATCTCACTAATCTATAATACTTAATGTTAATTAAGCCTGTTACTGATGATGTGCAACTTCTTGCCCAAGTGCCATAACTGTAATAACATAAGTAAATGAAAATTTTTGGTATGTAAAAATGCAACTGAGCACCAAGGTTAGGTTGCTGGGTGCCGGCATGAGCACTATTGAATAGGTACTTGCGTAAGCTAGTGGCACTATCTCGTACAGGCTTAAACATAAGCTTTTAGCTAATTATACTTACAGCTAGCAAAGTTGCCCCAAGTAGGTAGGCCCACTGCGATAGCACCAACTACGAAGCAAATGAAGCCCAATGCGACCACGGCTATTGAATACAGAGCCTTGCCACTGGCCATGGCTGCATGTCAGCCAACTTCATGGAATGTTCCCAACAACATCAGGGCTGATGAGCGCTTGTTATGTCGGTGCAGAGTCTTGATCTGCACATCTGTAGAATAATAACAGGGCTTAAGCAAAACGTAGATAATAAATAACAGGTTTCGAACTTTTAAATAGGTTTTTTTTTTACTTCTCTGTCTCAGAATTGCAAATTCCCCACATTCCTAAATGAGGCTGTTTACTTATAAATAAAATAGTCTTTTATTCAGACAATACTAGTTACATAAAAATTTGTTCATATTAATCTATATCTGTTCTTCAGTTTCACTGTCTGTTTGCCTTTTGGCAAAGGCCTCCTCCAACTCTCTCCACCTTGTCCGGTCCTTTGCTGTCCTTCTAAGTTCATAGTGATTTTGATATTGGTTTGAGTGTCGTTAATTAGTATTATTTCAGTGTATGCTGGGTAAAGGTCAAATGAGGTCACTCTACAGGTATTCGTCTTTCAATGCTTACATGCAAATTTCCGAAGCCAGATAAATAGTTTGAAATACGGAAAAGAATTTGATTAGTAGGTATGTGATAGCCACAGTTAATGTTTCATGATTGAAACTGCTAATGATTTGTTGCATAAACTCATAATCGCGAAATCGAAATTTGACTGCATTCATAAACATTATTGTGTAATTATAGTACGCAAACCGGTCTCCGTTCGAAAGTAACGCTACAGCACAAAGGAATGCCAAATCAAAACATTTCGGCCCAGTATATACTATTATTATCATTCCTATTGGAATGCACAACAATGATTTCCAATTAAAATCTCACTGGAATCACCCAGTGGGAACTTTTCATCGTGTTTATTGAACCATACAGTGAACAGCTAGTATCTAAGGCTAGAAACAGTTATTTTAGCGTAACTTTTACTCACGTTTACCTTGCGAACTCGTCTCGTTGAAGAAATCACACGAAGATCATTCAACTATGCAACTGACAATCAATTTGTTTTTGGAAACCTTTTCCTTATAACATCTCTTTTACACACACAAACTCATCGAAACAAAACACCTGTATTTTTCATGTGAATGCACAAAAGTATAATCACGATTCAAAATTCGAACCACGACACACCTTTTTAGCACTCGCAGTATGTACTTTCAAAAATAGTTTTGATAACTTTTTAACCTTGTTAAAATGTTAAAATGACGCACGAAAAATAATTGCACGTAACTGCACGGACAGATTTTTTGATTTTGATCTGTGTGAGAAAACACGACTCTAAATTTTAGGCACGAAACCTTTGACGCGCGCGCTGTGAATGTGGTCGGTAAATAAACTGGTTTTTTGATTTCAATTTTTTGAGCGAGCTACGTTGCAAACACCCACCAAAGTCAAACAAATGTCAGAAATGCTGCTATCTCACTCTAACCTACATATATACGCCAAAGTCTTTCAAGTTAAACAGAGATCGCAATAATTCCAGTGTGTTAGTCTATAATCTTCTTATTGCATGCATGCAACTTGACGTGCACCCATCGCTGTTGTTGGACTTGGATCAACATGATTGAACATAGTGAATTCAATAACGCATGTACCTTGTTTATTAAAAATATGTTATTTTTATCACTTCGTGATTTTGTTGTGAATTCAGTTTTTTCAATCCGAATGACATTTACAAAAACCATGCGAGCATTCCTGAACAGAATGAACTGTTTCTTTACACGCAGCAATATTTAAAGAAGCGGGGAATCAAAAGTTACAAAAAAACCGGGAAAAATTAAAATGATTTGAATTTATAAACTTTCCTTCATGCAATACTTTATTAAAATACCTACTTAAGAGATTAGATATCAGAATACTTTTAAGCTTTAATTTTTGAAATTTGTTTTTAAACATAAAAATGTATCTTTATGACAGTCATCGTTAGGTACTGTACCTACCTTACCATTAGTGAAAGAGATTTCGGAATCGGAACAGTAGTTTCGAAGATTACCCCTTACCCCCTACATAGAAACTCATTTTGACCGTTTTACAATTAATAATTATCTACAAACAGTGGCGGATTTACCAGCAGGCTGAGTAGGCTGGAGCCTATGGCGGAAAATTTTAGGGTATATTTTTTGTACTTAATGAACTTATTTAAATTGCGTCTTAGGTGCGAATTTTTATGAAATTGCAATTTTATTGAAGAAGAAAATGTTATTAATATTTTTGTAAACTAGGGTATTGAATTGTAGAGGTTAGTAGGGTCGGCAAAAATTTAATAGCCTACTGGCGGCAAATGTGTAAATCCGCCACTGTCTACAAAGTCCTTACGGCCACTAAGATCAAGAGCAGAGGGCAGTCGCTAGGTGATGGGATTTTTCAATGCCGATTACGATTAGATAGCATCATCACCATCATTTCGGAGTATAGTTCAATTCGTTAAACAAACAAACTATTTGGTCTGTGATTTCTACGAATTTGATCCACTGACCCTTCACCAGCAAAGCTGGTTGTGATTTGAGAACAAACAATTTTCAGTATACCAATATTGATAAACTTATCAAGGGGACGATGTTCTAGCTGCAGATCTCTTGCCAGATGATATGGGTGATATATATAGTGTAGAGTTCACAATGAAAGAGATCTTCGGTATAGGACTGTGGACACAAAAAAGATGGAGGATCTTTTATGCCTTTTTCGTCAATGCTTTTTTTTGCCCTCAAGAATCATCAATATCATGCTATCGACTAATCGACGAATTTAATACCTGGATACAAACCCCCAAAATAATTCGGGAAAGTAACAAAATAATGCTTTACTCAGATTTGATTGAACATATAACTACATTAGCCGGATGGCGCGAGGTCATGCATCTATTTCGGTACCCACGCTGCTAAGACGAACTGACGAATATTGGTCAACTGAAATTTGCAAGCAGTTCGTTATTCCCGTTTGTTAGATTTCGTAGTAATGTATCAATAGGTACTTCAATAGATTTAATTTTACGCAGTGTAACTTCTAGTGGTTTATTTATAGAAACAGTTGGTAAATCTGTGCCAGAGGATTTACAGTGTGTGCCATAAATATTCGCGATTCGTAAAATACTTCGATAAAAGTGTTAAATATGATGAAAGTACGGACGGATGTGGCAGAGAAGATTTTTAATATGATGCTACTGTTTATGATTTTTATTTTGTGCCCGACCACCTGTAAGTTACCTTTCTTCCTATACGATTATTGACAAGTGGACAAAAATAAAAATAAAATCTGTATGTTAAAATCTGTAGAGTCAAACAGTAGGTAGGTATACCTACTGCTAGTTAATCTCGTTTGACTCTCCTTAACGAAATATGCAGGACATAAAAATAATAATAAACATTTGTTTTTCTGTTAAGCTATTAAAGTTCCAAAAAATAAATAGATTATATTTTCTGTTTATCAGTTGCAGAAGCTGTTGATGATCCTACTGATGATGCAGTAAGTATTTTTTTATTACTCATAAATTAGGTAATAAGTGCTTACCTTCGTGAATCTGAAATACAGAGTTACAAGACGTCATAGCAGATGCCTACCTGAGAAATCCTTCCAAAATTTTAAACAGTCCCCTATAAAATTACACCATGTCTGTACCTAGTCCCCAAAGGCTGGGACTGAGTCTCCTGGCTATGTCCTAACCTAAGTATTTTATCACGTTCACGTTTACTGTATCTTCTCATAATCGCCTAGAGTGTCAAGTATAGATTGTTCTGATTTAATTGTCCACATTTATCAGATATTCTTCTTGTCCCACAGGTTCAATCACCCTGCGAAAGAAAATGCGGTTCTGAAGAGTACGTAACGTTATCCTTAAATATTCTAACTGACATATTATTGCCACCTAAAATGAAAGGATTATGTTTACAGGATGTATATCTACGATGCGGTAAACGATAGGTGTCTCATTAACTTCAAGAAAGTTATAAAGAGAGTCGTTGTAGTTTACGGCAAAAATAGTAAGTGTTACCTACATAAGTTAAATTATACCTAGACCTAGGTAAATCAAGACTTTGTCTACGACTTTGTCATCATTTGGAGGCTTTTCGGGAAGTTCCGCAGCAAACATCTTGAAAGACCTGTAAAAATTCTCATTGACTACCCAATACTACCTATTACCTACCTTCTGGATATTCTAAGGTACCTTCCCCTTTTTACTCTGATACTGTGTTCTTTGAGACACATGGGTTCTCCAAGACACACAAATAAACCATAATCTAAAAAGCAAATTGATTTTCCAGATGCAGTTGAGTTTTTAGCTGGTGACGAAATGGCAAGTAAGTTGGAGTACGAACTGCAGTTTTTATGGCTGTATAAATTAACCACTAATTTTCATTTTGGCACATAACTAATACTTAAGTAATACATTGAAATTCCACCTACCTATTGCCAGAAAAAGTTTACTATCTGGGATTCAAAAACGTACTTTAAAGTACATACCTTGGCGTTATTCCTGCTGCTCTAAGCAATTTATAGGCTTTCGTGTTGTCTCGTGTTGCCTATATTTGTATTATGCGCTGTTGGGATTCAGCAGCATATCTTCTAAGGAATAATGTGTTGATTAGGTACTTTTACATTCTTTACAAGACTTTATAATGACTTTGTATCTTTGCTTTCAGAATCAATTTACATTGAAGGAGAGAATCTATTTAAAGGCATCATGATTTCGGTTATCCTCTTCATGACGTGCGCAAGCGTTTGCGTTGTATCCGCCTGCATGTACTGTTGCCGTATTAATTACACGTAAGTGCCATTGATGAAGTCTTCTTCTTCGTCGTGTCAATGATTTCAATTAAGCTCAAAACAAGCTTCGACCAGAATTCCGCCACTTTGACAGCGTTATCGTTAGCTTTGCAAAGGTCTTTCATAGTGCAGGAGTTATTGCAAAGAGAGCACAAGAGGTGGGGCATAGTTTGCGATGTGGCTCCACAGTTGCACTGCATCACCACGGTACTCCGTTGCGATGCAGTGTAGCTGCTGTTTCCGTTCTTTGCTCTGAGGGCAATGCAATTCCGATCTAAAACGATCCACATTTTTTTTTATCACGTTTCAAATAGTTTTACTTAGGTCAATGGAAACAAAGTCTAGTGTATAAATAAATCTGATTGCTAACGATGGAAGCAGGATTATTTTACCTTATTTTATTTTCTAGTGACCGGACATTAAAACACCATGTAAAGGCTCTGGCAAATAAATTGAAAAGAGATTATAACTCTGAGAAGTCTCCAAAGCGCGCGCCATTGCCAGCGATATCGGAAAGTTGTAGCGTAATTGTGGAACCAGCAGGCGTTTTAGTTGTCTAACTATATTTTTATTAATATTTTTTACTATTGGCAGAATAAATAATATTAAAAAATGTACCTTTATTTTTTGCGTTAACACCAAACGGCAGCAAGTTCAAGCGCCAGATAGTCAACCAGCCAGATAGGCAACCATCTATAATCATTAATCAAGTAATGTCAATATGATAGTCGGCTCAATTATAAACAAAAGACAACCGGGACACGAACTTTTATGTTCGATGAAAAAATCGGGTTTGGAATTCCCGCATAGTTCCCGGTCCAAGTATCGTTTTTGAACGTAACAAAAAAAAACGTGTTTATTCTATTGGTCAATCAGAATTCCAGCCATTGGTGGATTTCTGATTGACGTATTAGTTGACATTTAGATTAGATTGACTTTGACATCTCGCTATTGATACTAGTAGACAAAACTGACCAGTGATGCCAACTTGGGGGTTTTCCCCCCAAATTTAGGGGGAATCAAGATCTCCAGCAGGGTTTTTAGGGGGTACATTTATTTAAGGGGATTTTTAGACGGTAGATTATTATAGATATTTTATTATATTATTTGTTCGAAATACATATTCCTGCGAAGAATCTTTTATTCGCAATAACATTTCTTAAAAATTGAATGTTAAATTAAAGAATCACTTTTCTTTTTCCTCAATTATACGAGTAATATTGCTTTGAAAAATATTTACACTAATTCTGTACTTCATGTCTTGTACTAAGCAACACGCAGGTGGCGCTGGTGGTTGAATTTCGCACTGTAACCAATAACAACTTGCTATTCAAAAGAAAAAAGAATACTGTCTCATCGCGCTTTTTCATACTACTTGAATGTATTTTAATTTATATTTGAAATTACCGCTCAAACCGAGTGTACAACAAACATTTTAGGGGTTTTTAGAGGAATTTGAAGTTGGTCCTAGGGGGAACATTCTGTAGGAGTTGGCAACCCTGAAACTGACAAACAGGGTTTTTTTTTTTTTTTTTGGGTTTGGCTTCGCACGGTTTGTGCATTTAGCCAATGTCACGTTTGGAACAAACCGGGTTGCTGTTTGTTCCTGTTGTTTAGTTTCTAGAGATGAGTCGTACTAAGTCAATTTTGTACTAGATCCACCTAGTCCAATTCCGTACAAAACCTCGATCCAAATACCTGTTCCACCTAGTCCACAAAAGTACGCATACTTTAGAGTATACCTAGTCTTTGCGTACCACCGACCGATACGTCTATCTTCCCTTCATACTTTACACAGGCTTAGGATTGTCAACGTGAAGATTTGAAGATTGTTGGCTTATTTAAAAGATTATCGTTACGAAAACCGATTTCAAAATAAGTCCGATACGCGCATCCGATTACGACGTAGAGTAGGTATCAAAACGGCGGTGGCGAGCCGGGATCACATCCGCACGAGTCCGTACTTGATACTCGACTGCATTGCATTTAGTCTAAAGTGTCCACTTTGCATCGAGTATTTACAATACTTAGTGTGTAAAGTCTTAGGCAGACTTAGGACAGTAAATTGTTTGATCAAGTCCCGACTACAATCGAGTATTGACAGACAAAAATGATAAGACTGCAGCATAGTGTAGTTAAAAAAGGACAGTATGTATTCTTGGACACCACGAGTGTGCGTTCCGTTGATTTTATGTCTAGTGAATAATGGTTCAAATTCTAATGACTGACACACGAATGATGTAGACAAACACGAATGCGCTTTGCATTACTTTTAACTGCATTGAAATATGGTTTAAATTCAAATGACTAATATACGAATGACCTGTAATATGCAAACGCGATTGAGCGGCAAAGCAGCCTTGGTATCCCGCTTCGCCACGCCGTGCCGTCGGTACTTCGATTCGAGTGGGCCACGTATGGATAGTAAGACTAGATGGATCGAGTATTTTAAAAGTTGGAATAAGTGCTACCTAGTCTCATTAAATACCTAGTCCCTGGATCTGTTCTAGTATATACGCATCATCTCTATTAGTTTCCCAATTTGGCCAAACCTCTTGAGTATTTGTATTCTGTGGGCCAAACCCAGTTGTACTGAGTAGCGAGTGATTTGCTTGTTGTTGTGGCCTTTAACTTTACAAAATCGAATGAGCTAACGCAACTAAATAACATTGCATTCAATTATGACCTAGGATTCTGTGCATTGTAAGTATTGCGAGTGCTCCCGTATTTTAAAAGATTACGATAACTCGGATTGTCTTCATTTGTTTTTATTGATTTTGCGCTTATTTCACATATTCAAGCAAAATTGAACACGTATTTCCAACGCTTTAGACTAATAATTATGTGAATCTTTTTTCAGACATGGAATAAAAACTATTTGGTAAACATGCTTGATGGTAGCTTGATGGATATGGTGTTTACTACATTGGGCGTACTACTGGGCATGGCAATGCTGAGCTGTTTATGCTGTATATGTATGAAATTCAGGTTAGTATAATTCTGATTTAAATTATGCATAACATTGCTTCAGATGTTGGTGTACATTCTATACATTGATAAACTTAGTCATATGATCTTGGCTTTGGCTACTCAATTGAGGACTTCCTCGAGCCAGTCATTATAAGACTTGTCAAGCACGTCCTGCTATCAATCAATCACTATTGTGTTCTATTTTAAAAGAAGCAGAGCACTCTTTGGTGTAGTTAAATGATGAATGATATTTATTTCTGAACATGGGTTCAAAAAACACTTATATGTCAAGATTAAATTATGTTTTGTAACTAGATGAGTTAAGTGTGAAAGAAACTACAAAACAAACTCCAGAAGTTTCAGTTTAAAGTTCAGACATTATCCTGATCAGATGGTTTTTTGAAGAGAGAACCCTACAGATTTGAGTGAACCTGTCTACAGTTACAATTGCAAGATTTATAAGTAATATTTGGCTTAGTAATAACACACACAGTGGTCTATCAATTAGGTTAAACTTCGCTTGCCATGGTTGGTCTGTGGATGGGTGTGTATCATTACATATCAAGACCCCTCAGTGCCACGGAAGCATGTTAAGCTGTTGGTCCCGGCAGTCACTTGTGCATCTTTGAAAGCCATCACAGGTCATCAGAAGCCTGAAAGTCTGACAACCAGTCTTATCAAGGGCTGTTGTATTACCCAGTGATTGGGTTGTGGAGGTCGTATCGGCAGTTGCTTCATGTAAAATACTGATATTCTGTTTGACTGGAAGGCAACCACAACATAGGTCAGAAAATGCTAGGATGATGATATATATGATTTCAACACAACTGATTGCTAAAATGCCAAAACCCTTTTGTATTACTAATCATACTTATTTATCTATTTCAGTGATCTGAAGCTGAAGAGTTACGTAGTAGAAATGGCCAAAAAGAGAGGCATCAAAGTGGATTTAGATAAACTGGAGCCGAAATACAGAAAGTGCCAGTCACCGCAACTAAATGAAAACTGTACTATACTGATACCAGATGTGGCTATTGTTCTTTAGCTTGGTACCTGACTTTGTTGGGATATTTTATAACATCTGAGCTATAAACAATGCAGCATACGATTTTAATATTTATGCTTTTATGCACAACACTCAATTTTGTGGAACTACACATGTTCATTGAAAAAATACTAGCAAGCTCTTATAATTAATTAACACTAAGTCTTAAAACTTCATGTCCCTTACAAACTAAATGTAAAGTTAATCTTTGTATGGGTAAAATATTTTTTGTTTTCTTAATGCACAATAGTAACTTTCAAAGAAAACGGTGTTGGGTGATATTTGAAACAATTTACTTTTTACAAACAATGTCTAATCGAAGAGCTTGCTTGTATTTTTCAAAACCTATGGTTAGCTGACACAGCTAAAGGGCAAGCCAAAAGAAATGTCTTCATTAGATCAATTATTTTCGATCTAGTTTTACTAACTTCAAAGGTTCAATAGCTTTTTGTAAGAAAGAAGCAGGGAGACATATGGTTAAGAAAAAGGACAGAGCATGTACACTAATGTTAATATTGATTCAGGGTAAGTGACATAAATAGGTTTAGGATGATTTAATGGGTAGATCAAGGAAAGAAAACCATATTGAAACAGCTGTTGGGCTTAGCTTGTAAAAATTATCTGTGGGTAATTTATAGACAGGAATTGCCAAATACAGGATAAGTGTTATCCAGTGCGCAAACTGTAACCATGAATTCAGCATATCATTCCAGACCCCCTAGCGCAGAAACTTTTCGTCGGTAATACAAAAAAAAAATCAGCTGTTCCATACATTTTGACCGCATAGGTATTGCACTTTTCTATGAAAAAGCTGTTTTTTTTGTAATTAGATATGCTCAATTCATGGTTACAGTTTGCGCACTGGATAAAAACTTATCCTGTATAACTCAACATTCATTATGTATTTCAAAGTGACAGATGATTTTCCACTATTTGAACATATAATGAAGCTAATTATTTATATGAAATATTTTATTCTAAATACCAATTTTGTAACTAACTGTGACTTAAGATATTTATTATAATTCAAATTCATCATTCTTCACACAGGGTGTTGTAGGCTTAGAAAAACTACAGCTGTTGAATTATACCAAAAATATTTTGCCATTGATTTTGTTTCTTCTTCGTTTTTTGCAATTTGCATGTCATTGTCAGGATGTATGTTGATTAAAATATGATTCGCGACCATAAAACATATGGATTTACAGGATTAAAATCATTAATAACCCTCTAAGTTAATTAAATCCCATTAAATTACTATTTCACTACAACATTGGTCAATGGAATTAAATGTTCTGAGCGGGTTGTATTGATGGTTTGGCACTGATTTGGAAATTGTAAAAACGTAAGAAAATTTGAATTTCACGGCCTTACCACCTTACCTTACCTTAGCTTACTTATACCACAAATCCCTGAACATAATTATTTTGCTCTGAACTTCATTATATTATTCTACAGTTGACTGAGACAAAATGTTAATAACTTCAAATATTATCTTATCATAAAACTTGTGTGGCTCCAAGTATATTATTATGTTTCTTGATGCATGGTAAAAGTGGGCTTCAAGCTCACAGCTTAAACTATGATTTCATTAGTTTTACGTACTCAAATTTATTTTATTCTGTGATTATCTATTCTTAATTTTTATTTCACACAGCTACAGAAATGTGAACCTTAGTTCACATTTTTGTAGCTGCTCCCAAAGTTCCTAACTTATGATTAGATTTAGCGTAGCCTACTAGATGCCGCATAACTCTATTGCGTGATGAATTTGCCTGACATATGTAAATATTAATTTTATAAGATCGACAGAGTTGTTGGTTCTGTATTTTTTTTCTACGGAGAAATATTTCACAATGTGCAGACAGCACCTTGTTGTTTTTTCTTCTTTAAATATATTAATGTAAAGGTCTATTGATCTAAGAAGCAGTCTTTTATAAGTAATGTTTATACATCATTTAATAATTCGCTTTCAAGTGTTCAATAATAAAAGTGAGATGTATGTATAATGACTGTATTTTTATGAATATCAGCAGCTGGCATTTAATCATATACTATAAGGTAATTTAAATAAAAACTGTTTATGTACATGTAGATCAATTAATTATAGAGGATCATGGTTATCTATCTAGCATAAAAAAACATACACGGTAGGTACATAATACGTTCCAACCAACTTTCCAACCAATCGTCGTCGTTCGTGACCAATTGTGTCTATAGACACAATTGGTCAATTTTTCAATTGCGACTTTCCTCTTAAAATTAAATGATTTCCGTGTTTTTTGGAATATTGTAAAAGGTAGGTAAGGTAGGTACATAACCTACCAATCGTGCATAGTTTTATGCCACTCACGATAACTTATTATTAATAATATTGTACCTATTTTTTGCGGATAGAAGAGCGTAGACAAGTTCATGCAATATGAGCCCATAATATTCTATGAAACCTTTTTTAGCGTCGCAAATTGTTCATCTGTCCTCATTTTTACACGCTTTTTATTAGCTTCACCTGTATGTTTGTATGTTTGTTTGTAACCGACTCCTTTGGACTTGATTTTAACCCACTACAAATGGTCAGATTTCATTTAAACTTTGTAGACTTATCGAGGACCGATGACAGTTCAATAATTAAAGAAAAATAACTGAAAAATCATGCTTTTGTAGTTAGAACTACAAAAGCATGATTTTTCAGTTTTTTTGTTGATTTTTTAATCTATTATTTATTTTCTATTTTTTAAAATAGAAAATAAATAATAGATTAAAAAATCAAATTTATAAGGAATATTTACAATCAATTAATATCAAGCACCCTACGCTTTTTGAAATTATTTTCTGCTTTTTTAGTTGCGTTTTTAAAGCGTGTTTTTTAGATTTTTTTTTATCTATTACCTATTTATTAGTATGAATATTTGCCATCACCAATAGATGGCAAATATTTATACTAATAAGTTAGTTCTAGTTAATTAGTTCTGTTATATTCTTTGTTGTGACAGTAGTCACAACAAATAATATAACAGAACTAACCATCAACGGCAGTTTAAAAAAATTGTAATCTTTGGTACTTCTTAAATTCTCTGTACGTAGCCTACCGTAGAAAATAAGTTAAGCATAGTAGTGCCTACTATTAATTAGGTACAAATGTAGAATTAACGGCGAGAAGAAGTTTGTGAAAAGTCTTAGATTTTCTTTAAAAAATTGAGAGAATTAAGGGTCTTCTGAAATTACGTTCACTAGGGGGCAGCACCTGTCAATAGTGTCAAATCGCCTATATTTTCTTTAGTCGTGGCGTGACTGAGTGATTAACCAATGAATGAACGTCATCATATATTTTAAATTCATTGTGGAAATGGAGAACCTATTGTTAAAGAGGCGCCAACTGGTGGCGTGAATTTTCATGAAAACCTTAATTGAAACGAATTAAGGTATTAGCCAAGGAGTAGGGCAGGCTTATAAAAAAACGTAGAATTTACAGATATATTAAGTAGGAAGTAGAGCTCAATACTCAATGTATTTAATAGTATAATAACTCTATTTATTTAAGTATAGTGTGGCGGAGAGACATCAGACATTTGTATTTATTCAGTTGTTTGTTTTCAAACTATTCAGGACAATTGTAACTTTGTAAGCTTTTTAGCTTACTATTATTATCGTATTCGATGATATTACAAGTCCATTACGCCTGTACTGTCATCTATCGGATCTGCTACTTTAACTAGAATCTCATAGGATAGATTGGCATGACAGACAGTAAAAAAATATGTTATTATTCTGGTCAATTTCGATTTTTAAGGTGATAAAAAGCGCTCCTGCGTCGAGCTGATTCTGTGTTACTAAACATTTATTTGGTTCTATTTCTCGATCTAGTAAATAGTTTTGATCTAGTATGTAGAAAATAGTTTTTTAGGTAATATGAACTAAAAGTACTTTATTCGGCGTTTACAAAAAATATACATTTAATCTTCTATTGCATTATTGCTTTTATTATACAAACATATTCTTTTATTGCATTTATTACACAATATTAGAGTAATTATACGTACACTTGCGAATATTTTATGCAATTCATTTATGTAACTATATTGTAAAATATATTTAAAAAAAAAACATATCTATTGTACATTAGTCACCTACTTACTATTGAACTAGCGCACAATGAGACAGTGTATTTGAATTAAGCGTCGAGTTGTTTACACACAAGCGACTTACCTCGACAAGTATTCAAATTAAATTATTCATACTCGCGTCATACGTCATTCGCATAGCCTACATTGAGGACGAAATTACGATCTACTCTTCACTACATTTAAAAAAAGCCTTATGATGTCTACATAGTACCTATTCGTCTTGCGTCTGTCGTTTATGTGTTCAAACATTTCATACTGCCCATGGCTACGCGTGACTGAAGTAAATAAAAGGTGTTGAAAATATTGACTATAATCAACTTGTAATTTAGTAAAAATTAAAGTAATTTTTTGAAACTCAAACTTGCATTTGATTGTCTAACACCCGCAGGGTAATTTCGTAACACAATAACAGTAGAAATGGCTTTCATTTTAACAGTTCAACAACATCCATTGCTGTTTTTACGTTGTTGAGCAGAGTTTTTTTCGAACATAATAAGCAATGCAATAGCAAGATCCTCCAAAATGAATCTTATTTTGATAGTGTACCGGTGTCTGGAAGAAAAAAAAAACGAAACTGCGACTATGATTAAAGTTATGTCAAGTGATCTGCGGGTCTAAAAAGGCCACATTAAGCAATTCCTCTAAAAGTGATTCATTTCCTGAATTCCCCTACGATTCTGCTATTTGACATTTTACTTTAATAAAGCAATTCATCATTTGGTGACCATTTTACGAATTTCCATACAAAACTGTCAAATATATGAATTGCGTGCTGTCATCGCAGATAATAAGAATTGTCAGTTTGTGACAATTTCACGATTTTAAATATGATTCATAATATGATCATATTATGATTCTGCCAAAGTGGCCTTTTTAGACCCCCGGTTTGGCTGTTGATAATTCAACGTAAGGTCAGCCAATCACAGCAGTCGACAATTTGACATGCGTTTGACAATTTATTTGAATTGATTTTCATTCCAAAACTGTATAGCCTAAGTAAGTCCTGTATCTGATGCCCTTAGTACCAACAGATACCACGTGAAGTCGCGAGTGTCCAGTTTTTGGCGGGATCGCGTTGCAACATGTCGCACGAATTTTCATTTTCATGGAATTTAGTGAAATAGCGCATTGAATTGTATAATTTTGATAGTGAATTATTCAATTTAGTTACGTGTGAGTGCACAAGTGTAGTGAAGGTGAAAATAAGTGACTAACGTGGACTTTTCGTGTTCCCCCCAAAAACTCCTATTAGGTTGTTGTAAAGTTACTACCGCTTTACAATAACTTTTATTTGACTTGACTGACTAAAGACGACTATGACTGTTTTATATCTTCGTGCCCGATATCGGGCCATTTACTTGATCTAAAATAAAAATTACTTGACACTGGCTAAATGCACAAATCGTGTGAAGCCAAAATAAAAAAAAAAAAAAAAAAAGTCGCGAGTGTCAAATTCGCTTTTAGTTGTCAATATCATTTTTTTTTTTTTTTTTGCAGAATAGCTTTAAGATTCTCATAGCCAAAAGTAAGCAAGTACCTAAACTGTATAGCCTACGGTAAGTAGTCTAGTCTAGTCTTTGAGACTCCTCAAAGACTAGACTAGACTACTTACCGGCTTGAGAGGAGACACGGCTGTTTCGGGAGGTTCCTGTTTCGCATAAGGCGGGAGGAAACGCCCCAATCCAATGCGAAGATCGCCCTGAGGACACGGTGGAGCATACGGTGGAGGTATGCCCGGTTTGGGCGGAACACCGCCGTGTCCTCATGGAGGCGATCGGCGGCGGCGATCTCGCGTCCGGCTCTGGTCCAGGCCATGGTACGGAGCTAGAGTGCATGACTAGCAGTCGCTTTTCTTCAGCGAAGCAGTGATGCTCGCAAAGAGGGAGGCAGCGCACGCGAGGGAGATGCAGTACATGCGCCCTCACGGCCGTGGCCTTCGCAGGAGACGCCCTGTGCGCCGGGAATCCCAGGCTGATTCCCAGCTACCGTAGGCATGGGCTTGCGGACGGCGAGTAATGGGTAGCTCGCTGTCCGGTAAGGACCAAGCCCGGGTCGACGGCGCGTTGTGTTCCACGCGCGCCTCGTAAAGATGTCAGCAACAACTGATGGGGCCCGCAAGGGCCGATGCCTGCCTGGGGTGCGGGTTGTTCGAAAGAGATACCGCGGCCCCTGCACACAGGCAACTGAGGGAACACGGGTGAGTTTTAGTCAGTAAAAGTCTGACACGCCCTCCTGCTCCACCCAGGCCGGGAGAAGTCATTTGGTGATTTCCCACTCAGAAAAAAAAACTATAGCCTAGGTAAGTAAATTTTGTATCTGATGTCCTTAGTACCTAACCTACCAAGACTTCATAGTAACTTGTGAATTATAATTCACAAGTTACTATGATAATTCACTTTGTAGTTTGCTGTGTAAAGAAATCTCCACTTTATAGGGGTGTCATTTGGGTTTAGCCACCACAAAAGTGAAACTTAAATACACTCCCGGACACCTGAATCGAGCCATCTTGCATACTACATTTTAACCGTTTACGTCGGGGTCGGATTAATCCGACAAATATTTTCGGGTCCATTTCACCAGGGTCGTATATTTACGAACAAAATAACACAGCTCGTTTAAATCTGTTGTAAAAAGTTAAGTATTGCACATCCGTCTTTGTTGTAGGTATGTATTTTTCGGTTCACTGTGCCGGGCGCTGGGGGCACGACAACTGATATGAAGTCGGGCGGTTAAAAGGTCTCTATCTTTTTAAAAATAATAGAGGTAGTTAGTACCCATGACGAAAAATGCGTCAGGCATAAAGCCCGCCTTTATAGGTAGGTACAGTATTTTTTACTAGTGCGTTAAGGCTTCTACACACTGGCGGCGCGCGCGGCCCGCGGCGCTGGCGGCGTACTCGGTTTCTGCGGCAAGTGCCGGCGGCGGCCTAATAACGTCTACAGCATACCTGCAAGGCAAAAATCCGCTGGCTAGTGTGTAGGAGCCTTTAATAAATCGACGAACACTTTCGATATGTACTCTGTTTATGCAAAACAAAACCAGCAACGAAATAACTATTGACTTAAAGATGCTTTTATCAAGGTTTGTTGCTTCTTTAAGAGCCACCAAACTCCTATATTCTTCTCTTTTTCAAATTCGTGATTTCAAATGTTGTACAATAGTGATACCGAAATTATGACTAATAAGTCGAGGTATTCCACTCAGAGTACCTATTGATTTCAACAGCACTTAATCGAACTGCATCTGAGCACCTTTCACTAAGCGCAGCTTCAAAACTGCATACAATTTTTATTATTGTTTTGATGTTTACATAAAAATGCCTGGTGGTTCGGTTTATTAGTCCGGAAGTTTATAATCAGGTGTTTAATTTCGGTGCGTGTGTCGTGCATGAAGGTGAGAATGGGACATTTTTACAATTTAGAAATTAAATTGTTTATTCAGTAAATAGGATATCGGAATCACTTTCACACGTCATAAAAGCCTTTCTGACAGCCCTGAGACAAAATCGACTCACGCTTTCTAGATGGACAGAACGAAATAGAAAAAAGGCTCTCTTCTTAGAACAACTTAATTCAGTAGGTGCCTACGTAACTAAACGTCAAAAGCTTAATCCGTTGTATTAAATAAAGCTCTAAATACAAACCAATTTCTATTTAACTTAATTCCTTAACGAGTGGCTGGGACAAAATAATATAGGTAGGTACCTAAAGGGAAGAGGGAGGCTGCGTCAACATGATAACTGTGATAAAGCTATCCGAAAGCGTGATGCGAATAATCCTGTGAGGTTTAAGGACGTGATACTAATAACAACTCGACTGCTTCTATTTTGTGTGGCAATTGCGTACTGTAAACAACTACGGTTGCTCTAAAAATGTATTGCCTGGCCGGGCGGGACTGATTTTATCAAAATATTGGCGCGAGAAACTACTTCTGATGTTTCGTGACCTAAAATGGCGCTGCTATCTTCCAATTTCAAAACTAAACGAAAAATAGGAATAAAATATATTGGCACCGTACAGCGATACCTCAGCGGAAGAATTTCATTTTTATCGTGCGGTTTAAGTAGTATTGCTACTTGCCAGTCTAGTGTAGTGGTTGACTTTGAGTTTTGCGACCCTGAGTATAATTCCTGGATGGGCCTAGGCCAAGGCCAGTAGTTATTTTCATCAACGTTGTTATTTACCTTGCTACCTACCTCTGTTCACATATATTACTATATAGCTTTTGTCAGCGGATTCGCCCGCGTTGACCAATTTAAACACAACCATAACAAACATATATAATTATATTCCTAAACTTTCCTCATGGACCACTCTTCCTAATGGTGAAAACCGCTTGAAAATCCGTTCCGTACTTTTTGAGTTTATCATAAACAGACAGACAGACGCGGAGGGGGAATCTGTTTTATATGTAGTGATTGTTATGATTTACTTTGTTGTGATATACCTACTTACCTATATTATATTAATATTATAAAGCTGAAGAGTTTGTTTGGTGTGTTCCTGAGATTAGCGCGTTCAACGCGCTAATCTCAGGAACTACTGGTTCGAATTGAAATATTATTTTAGTGTTGGATAGCCCATTTATCGAGGAAGGCTATAGGCTATATAACATCAAGCTAAGACCCTCAGGAGCCGAGCAAACAGAAACAAAGTCACGAATACGAACTACTCGCACGGGTAGGCGAATCGAATTCCGTTCCGTTGACTATTTAACGTTAAAATTACCGTTAAATCATAGGATTTACCGGTATTCAAATAACGTTACCAGCATCGTTACGTCGCGTGCAAGAAGCAACATTTTTTGCGACGTTGCCAAACCGAACCAAGCGCCTCGCGGCTTTGCGTTCGGCTCTTCTAAGCGGAGTGGCCACAACGTATGTTATGACGATCGGAAAGATACGAATACGATAAGACTCGGGCTCGCGCGTGTGTCATTTCATAATCATACGACACACAAACATCGCGCCGCCTACGCCAAACGTACCTACATCTATTCAATTTGTTATTGTTATAAAAGGTAAAAGTTTAATATCGTTTGGCAGAAAGGGGAGAGTGGGATTGGGGAAAGGGGAGGGGCCTGCGCCCCCTCCTCTCTGGCACCACCCACATGAAAAGGTAACTCACCGTTTCCGAGAAAAATGATTTTTTGTAACCTAACCTCAAAACACTTAAAAGTTGCCTAAATTTAGTATCGTGTCGCAGGAGGGGGAAGAAGAGTAGGGGGAGGGGAAGGCGTTTACCTCCACTCCTCCCTGGCACCACTCCCATGAAAAGGTAACTCACCGTTTCGAGAAAAATTATTTTTTGTAACCTAACCTCAAAACATTTAAAAGTTGCTTAAAAGGCGTAGTCGGAGCCCCGCTTTGCGGGGCTCAATGGTCTAAAAAAGATACCCATGAAGGGGATGGCGGGGTCTAGTAAGCAAGAGAAGCGTGTGAACACAGACTCCGCCATCCCCTTCGTGGTTATATTTTCCTCATCTCCTTCTAACCTAACCTGTCCGAGTCGGAGTGCCCCAAGTCCCAAATCTTGGTTCGCTGTCTCGTGCATCCTAAGTCCTCCTAGTAACAGTTGTAACTGCCTTTTATACACACATACAATCAGTGGGAGTAAAAAATATGGATTACTTTTTAAAAAGAGTGGCAGCGTTATAATTGGGGACCCAAGCCCTATCAGTTTTCACCATTTTTACCCCCCAACTCCTGTCAAAGGATACTAGATCCAACCCCAAAACAATAATGTTCGTATCGAAGACGTAGGTGTATTGAAATGTAGATTTAAAGTTTGCTATTATCGTTATGATTAAGTATAAATAATATGAGTTCATCAATGGCAATATATCAATAAATTGATAATTTGAAGGCCATCTAGTGGATTTTATTGAGAAATTTTGTATGTTGTAAGCGAATGAAAAGTGAAATGGTCCGGTTGTGTGGCGCATTCATTAATATATGTAGATGGCGCGTATCATAATCATTCACATCATTGGTGATCTTCGTATTTAAAGGTTTTCTAACCAAAATTGTGATAATGGTGATATGAATACTAATAAGCATGAAAAACCAATCCCTCACTTGGCTGTTTTTTAATCGTAAAAAATCTGTCAGCTTGCCTAGATTTTGACCCCTAGGCACGCCACTGCGTCTACTGCCTTTGATTTATCAACTAGTTGTTTGTGTAAAAAAAAATATTATGGGCCAAAAGAAGTTTCAACCTTTCAACTTAAACCGTATTATTAAAACTATACTATTACCTGGCCTGTATGTAGGTACAGTCGATCACACATCTCTGGTTACAATATAAATCTTTCTCATAGCTTACATGCCTCATAAAAGCGCTGTCAAGTTCAATTTTACCTTTTTGGAGACAGGAATATCTATAATATAATATAGAAAAATTCGGTCGCAGCTAATTTGAGTACTTTTTACACGCTTTACATTAGCTTCACTTGTATGTTTGTATGTTTGTTTGTATGTAACCGACTCCTTTGGACACTATTTTGACCCACTTTAAACGGTCAGATTTCATTTAAACTTTGTAGACTTATCGAGGACCTATGACAATTCAATAAAAAAAAACACGCTTTTGTAGTTAGCAAAACTAAAAAATAGAAAATAAATAATAGTTTAAAAAAACTAAAAAAACACGCTTTAAAAACCAAACTAAAAAGTAGAAAATAATTTAATTCTATTAAAAAGCGTGGGGTGCTTGATATTAATTGATTATAAAAATACCTCAAAAAGCACCCCACGCTTTTTAATAGAATTAAATTATTTTCTACTTTTAGTTTGGTTTTTAAAGCGTGTTTTTATCGTTTTTTTTAAACTATTATTTATTTTCTATTTGAGCCACCGTTTATTATAATTTTCTGCAGTTCAGAAACAATGGCGCCGATTCTCTTGTCACAAATGCCACTAAACTAGACTAAACATGTTTATTCCTGTTAAACGACGATTTCCCATTATGAAACAGACGAAAGTGACACAACTTAACTATATTTTGTTTGACAGCATTAAGATGGCGCTGAGTTATTAATTTAGAGAAAATGGCAATTTTGCTATTCTGAATTTGACGTTTTTCAGCAAAAACTTTGATTGTCTAACTAAATATGACTGTTTTTAATCGCGATTAAAAAGGTGTGGAATAAAATTAGTTGTCATGAACTAAAATTCACAACAACACCTCGACTTCAGGTGTAAAAACAGTACTGTCTCGTTTTTTCTTTTCTTTTGCTCATATCTCGAAAATGGTGTGTCCTATCGCAAAAAATTTCAACTGCCCCTTTATGAAGCCCATAAACCTCTAAAACTCAACATGTAGGTAATCATTTTTCATGTTTTCCATACAAAAAGTAAAAAATTCTATATACAACACACCGAGGCTGGCGGCCCTGCACGCCTGCTGCTCTAAATACAATTTACGGGGTAGGGCAAACCAGCATCACGTTGCGAAACAAAAAAAATAGTGATTTTTAAATACGATTTTATTTGAGTTAATATAATTTTTAAATTTAGAGATGTTTTTGCAGTATAGCTTTAAAATTCTCATGGCCTACACTAAACAAACTAATAAACTATAACTTAGTTTATTTCGGTGAATAAGAGAATCGGCACCAATATTGTGTACACGCCGAAGGTTCATTCATGGTTTCAATTCTCGCTTTGATATACCTTCCACCCTGTTTATTATAATTTTCTGCAGCACAGAAACAATATTGTATACACGCCGAAGGTAGTCACATGTTCGGCGTGTATGTAATATTGTTTCTGTATACACACCGAAAGATGCTAGTCTCCCCATCGTCATACTTAGAAAGAGCTAGACGTATAAATTACCGGTATAAGAATTGTTACTTTTACCGATACTAATACTGGTAATTAGATAACGTTAACTGACTTTGGGTATCGGTATTATTAACGTTACTTTTTTATCTTTAACAGTACGGTAATTGGTAACGTTATATGAAAAATACCGGTAATTCGGTCCCTGGTCGGGGGAGCAAGAAATTTGACGCGAATGAAGTCGCGAGCAGAGGCTAGTATTTATATAGGTATAACATATAATCACAAAATATTCCTGTTGCATGTGCGCGCAAAATACCTTTATTCATTTTTTTTACGTAGTTACCTATAACTGTTATTCTTATGAAAACTTAAATTTATCTACCTTAGTAACTAGGTAGGTAAGTAATTCGATTCCCTCCGCTTTTGTTCTGGATTATAAATCTAATAAAGACAAAACGGGGACTATTAGGAAAATAAACTGAGTACCATCAGAGGTCCCTGGAGGATACAATGTTTAGATAATACTTGTACAACAAACAGAAAGTTAAATATTTGTCATAACTATAACGAGTTTTATTCTCTAGGGAGGTTAGCGAGGTTTCTTATTACAAAGGCTTTGTGTAGTATCCAATAGTTATGGCCAAGCAACGTGGTAACGTGACTTGAGATTCATTTTCATTCGGTTGGAATAGTATATTGTTTCTTTATGTATTTTTTCAGGAACCATCCTCATATATACTGCCTATAATGTACCCAATGCTGGGGCACAGGCTTACTCTCTTCGAGAGGGAGCGGGCTTTAATCCACCATGCGGGCCCAGTGCCTGTTGGTAGATGACACATGTCTCCGAATTTTTGGTTCTCGGATATGCCGGTTTCCTTACGATTGAGCTCCCTAAAATAGGGTTGAACTACACAATGACTACTACACATACATGCCGTCTGTTGGGTCAGGTCAGCTCAAAGCTGCTATGGTTCTTTCTTAAAAAGGCCTTTCCAGACATGGCCCTGCATTGTTAGAATAACATAAAATTCTAATAATTATAATGTTTTGACTTTAAAAGAGACCATGACCTCTGAATTTGTTTCGGCATTTCTTCTGAGGGAACAGTCAGCTAGAACATGCCGGCGCAATCTAGTTTTTAAAATATTGACCAAAAAATATTGACGTGTCTTATAAGATCTACTTACATAAGTAAACATTTCATTTCATGTTTTCCTTCACCGTTTTGAGCGTAGTGGTGATGAAATTATGTACACATACTAAAGCGCCTGCGTGGATTCGAACCCTTGACCGTAACTCGTAAGTCGGGGCCGTTACCGACAACCACTCTTTATGGCCACCCTCAATCCATCAACCCAGCCTATCGCAGTCTCAGACACGGGCCCCTCTCAGCCACGACACCCTGTCCTCTGTCTTCCGCATACAATCCGTTCCAGCCACGTTTAGACCTTTTACACTGTATACTTTCTGTTTTGAGTGTCGTCTGTAAGCAATATCTTTATGGTATTTTCATTGACAACAGACGCTATGTTAACGTCTTTTATTAACCGCCCCTCTTTTACTTTCCTGAATGCAGTGGATACTGTAAAGGCAAAAGGGAACCTTACTTCATTCAGGCTCGTAGAAAAAAAACAGTGGCACTCCGGGAGTGCCGACGGAAGTGAAAACTTGAACAATTACGTGTGATGTTTTGCACCACCTAGCATGGTTAGCAAAATATTAACTGATTTTACATTTTTTGTAAAAATAAAACAAAAATTAGTAGTTCGAGTCAATTTTGGCAGCCATTTTACCAAATAGGTAAAATATTTTATTAAATATAATTTATACTGATCAAGATTAACTAAAACTAACTAATATACAGAGGTGTCGGTAACGGTGTCGCGAGTTCAATTGCTTTTTTCCATCTCAAAAAATGCCTTACGTGCCTAAAAAGTTTTCACTTCAATAACTCTGGTTGTATTTAATCACTCAAGCGAATTTAGAACTAGTTTTCAAAACTAATCAATCGGCGATTATGGTCAAGAAACCACAGCAGAAATAAAACTTTAATATTGCTTTTATTTTTGTACCTTTATATAGCGCCTGCCCCACGTAGTGTTTCGGTACTGTTAAAGCTCACAACGTTAACAATACCTCCTTTATCCTACCTAGCTCAACTAAGTATACTAACTGAACCCACTATATTCCCGCAATTTTCCTGTTGACAGATGGGATCTTAGCAGACGATTCGACTCTCAGGACCAAGGTTGCGTAATCTCAGGTATATACAGTCAACTGTCCGCAAGATGTATGGAAAGACCCGTTTCTAAGCCCCTACACATTAATCTAGGGACAGACAAGATTGTGATGGAAATCTTAAAGGGGCTCTGCCTCTAGTGAGGTAATATAACAATTTTATTGGGGTACTTTGTAAGGTAGGTACCTACCCAATTATGTCCGCTTTGTCATAAAAGTCCGAATGTTTTATATCTACTTAGGTATAGGAGTTTCAGAAAGAAATTGTTAAAAGATTTTGAGACCTCTGTTTGTTTCACTTTATAATTTCAGCCCGGAATCACCCATTGCTGGGTATAGGCCTCCTCTTTTCTGCCATACTTCCCGGTTCCAGCCGTCCCTTATCCAGGTGTTTCCCGCCACTTTGATAATATCATCAACCGAATACGCTTTTGGACGGCCGGTTTCAGCATTGGTTTACTTGCTTTTAATTTTTAATTCGCTTTTGTTTCGAACAACATTTAAGGTCAGCATACCTATCAACTCGGAAAGGGATCGTAACCGTACCGCCTTTCGCCTCGCCACGCCGTCAAACAGGCGTCAACCTTACGTAAACACGTAACAAATGCGGATCAGCAGCTCCGGTATATCGACTCGGCTACGGCTATGCGACGCCGCACTTACGGCTTGCCGACCGCTGGTTGACTTGGCTGTCACTAGAAGAGACGTAAGCGCGACGTCGCCTAGCCGTAAGCGCGGGAACTGCAAGTTGCGGGTCCCGAGGCGAGGTCATTACGTTACGATTCCGATTAGTGTGCGTTGCAGTAAGGAGTTTCATACAAAGAATACTGCATGACTTAAGATAACACGGTAACGATCCCTTTCCGGGTTGAAAAGTGTGCTATAACCTTTTAAACCTTTTTGTTTACGTTACGTTTTACCATGCTAAGTAATTAATAAAAATCCAAAATTTTATCATTCGCATAAGGCATGCGTCGTCGATGAGCGAATGATAAAAGTTGTTTTATTGTCTGGATTTAGAAGCTTAAGATTTTGCACAATTTTGAAAGTTTGTAATTTTTGCCGATGGGAAATCTCATCGGTACCCAGCCTGTCTTTTAACAAAAATGGAGACGCAATCACGCAAAAGAGCCAGTTAGATTTAACTTTTAAGAAAAACTATGATTAGGGATTTAGAAGAACGGGTTAATAAATAGGCCGTACAGATAGATTTACATTTACCTTTATAAAGTATATACACTCTGGTTTCAATACATTAAATCCGAATTGAACCAGATACGAATATCTTCATAAAAACATTTACAATCCCGGACGCAGTTCACTAGCTTTAAAGTCACGTCGCATATAAAACAGAATTCAAATTCAACGAGCCTATACATGTAAGGTGTAGTTATAACGAAGTGTCAACTTCAGTGATATATGTACCGATTTATTGCATAGATTTAGAACAAATTTAACAACACTGAACAAACTTCATGAGAGGTTGGGAATGTAGTAAATTGCTCCAGCCTACATCATTTTCCTTTACCTAATGTTCCCACTGCTGAGACACAGGCCTCTTCTCTTTTACAGGGAGTGAGCCCTAATGCTCCACGCGGGCCCAGTGCGGTTTGGTAGATGTCACATGTCTTCGAATTTTTGGTTCTAGGACATGCCGGTTTCCTCACGATGTTTTCCTTCACCGTTTTGAGACCAGTGGTGATGAAATAATTTACAGAAAGGAGAACGCCTAACTGGGTTCTAACCTACGACATACAATTCGGCAAAATTGGGCTACCGGTCCACTGCTGCTCTGGTCTAGGTTTAAGGTAAGTATCCGCAAAAATGCACTGGTCAATTTTGGCCCACTCCCTCTCACAGAAGCTTACGTTCCAGCAGTGGGATCATTATATCTGATTATGCTTGTTGACAACCTTCTTGGTATGTTATCTTAGTTGTCTATTTTTGATTTTGTTTCAAGTGATTTTGTCACTTGTCTTCCCTTCACCACATTGTATAGAATATTCCTACTTGCTTATTAGATTTATATTGCCATTACTTGGTTTTATTGCACCACACCTCATATAATCCCATACAGTCCATTCCTATCGTCAATATTTTGGATCTCCTGTCTTTGGATTCATTGGCTTTGTTTTCCTTATCTTGCAGAACAAACATTGGCTGGCTACACTCCGGACGATGCTGCGAATTCGAAGAATCCAATATTTTTGTCTCAACTCATTAATTACCATCTCATTATTGGCATGACCAGCTCTGCGGTGGAAATATTGCACCAACAAACGGACGACATGGTGGCGACCATCTAACAGTATCGGGCGCTTCACATCGGAGCTGACGTTTTCGACGGCTCTAATTCTTCCGACCAATCTTAACAAACCGTCTTCTCCCATCATTGGTGAAAGCTTTGATAAGCGGCTAGACTTGGGTATCGTTTCGTCTCGATCGATGCACTGAATTTCTTCGGCAAACGCTTCTGCCTGTAGGCGTTGTAGGATATGCCTTTCTGCGGCTTCCATTAACTCAGCTGACAAAGGCAATAATAGAGTGGTGGACGCAGGTAAACTTGCACAATGGCGGTCTCTAACATCGGTGTTAGGGACAGTGAGTCTAGTACGGTCCAAAAATGAACGGAGTTTGGCCGCAGCCTGCAAAACGCGAGCAGTAGCGCGGAGCAAACGAAGCCAGTCACTGAAACGACTGAAATCTACTGTCGCAACCAGATGAGCAACCAAAAGCACAGGAGAACGTTTACACTCCTCCCGAGCCATAGGCTGGCCAGCTGGTTCTATAGGCCAATCTTCTGGGGCCTCTAAAAGAAATGAAGGACCCGAAAACCATCGATGGTTGGGATTCAGGTGCAGAGGTTTTATACGAGTGGCATCGTCAGCAACATTCAAGTCGGTTGGGACCCATCGCCAATCTTGAACGCATGAATTTTTGGTTATTTCCCCGACTCTATGAGCCACAAACGGCTTGAATGTTCGTGCATCGCTCCTCAGCCAACCAAGAACGGTTCTCGAATCCGTCCACAGATATGTGCGCATGGGCTTCTTTTTGTGACAATCTTTGATTGTGACAGCAAGGCGAGAAGCAATCAAAGCAGCTTGCAGCTCTAAGCGTGGAATTGATGTTGGTTTTAATGGCGAAACTCTCGCCTTACTGGCGATAAGGGCGAGTTTGACGATGCCGTTAGCATACGTAAAACGCCAAAAAGCAACACAGGCATAGGCAAGCTCGCTCGCATCAGCAAACACATGCAGTTCCCTGTATAAAGGTTCACCATTTTCATTAGCGTACCAGCGTGGAATACTAAAAAATGATACTTCAACGAGCTCTTCTAACCATTCACTCCACCTCATAACCTCTGAGGGTGGAAATGGTGTGTCCCAGTCAATATTTTTTCTCCAGGCCTCCTGGAGCAGGATTCGGCCCTTAACAACGATTGGCCCAAGTAATCCCAACGGGTCATAGATTTTCATAAGATGAGACAACGCTTTTCGCTTATTTAAAGAGCCTTGAAACCTACAACTTTCTAAACCGGTCCTAAAACCTATAGTATCTGATAAAGGATCCCATGAAACGCCTAAGACATTATTTATAATAGTGGAATTATTACCAAGTTTCACTTCAGTCGGTTGTGCGGCATGAAATTCTTTTGGAATAAGACGTAACGCTTCCTGATTATTAGAGATCCAGCCACGCATTTCGAAACAGGCGTTTCGATGGATAGTGACTATATCAGATGACAGCTGCGCAGCCTTGGTGACGTCGTCCACACTATCAAGATAATCGTCCATATAACAACTATAAACACTAGCGTTGGCTGCTTCTGGATACAAATCTTGATGAGACCTGGCGTTTTTGTTTTTAATGTACACAGCAGTAAATGGACTGGACGACGCTCCAAAGATAACAGCAGTCATACGATACTCTTTTATAGGCTTTGTATTTTTGTATTGAACATCACGCCAAAGAAACCGTAATGCGTCCCTTTCCTGCTCTCGAATTCGTATTTGAGGAAACATTTCCTTAATGTCAGCAGACATTGCGACACGGCCCTCTCTGAATCTAAAAAGAATACCTAATAAGTTCTCTAATAGATCAGGCCCCTGGAGAAGCAAGGAATTCAAAGACACTCCTTGATTCGTAGCAGCCGCATCGTGAACAACCCGAAGCTTACGCTTTTGTGGGTGATACACGCCAAAATGTGGCAAGTACCACCTAATCCTCGTACTAGAATTAGAACTAGAAACTGCTCCAGGACGATTTGTTGTCGAAAAGGGCGCAGTCTGTTTAGAACACCCTGAATTGAGACTGATTATATTATTAAGATTTTCTTGACCAGTAAAATTACGATAGTAAGTGGTAGGATCACACTCCTCCGCATATCCCTTAGTAAGCATATTATCAATAAACTGTTTATAAGGACCAGCAAACTCTGGTTCTCGGAGCATGCGTTTCTCTAGACTCAAGAAACGTGAGAGAGCTTGAGGATAGCTGTCGGGAATAGACTGAATGTCATCTCGCCATGGGAGTCCTACTTCGTACCTACCAGTTGGCAAACGTGTAGTAGTCGCGTCTAAAATCTCAATAGCACGCAAATCCTGCTTACTATGAAGAGTCTCACGCTTGGAAATACCAAGTGAATCAAGTTTGTACTGCTCTTTTATGAGAAGTTCTAAATGTTCGTATTCCGATAGTTCGGCTTGGTCTAACTGACAGTGGTTAATAAATACGACTGGTTTAGTTTTACTAGAAGCTACTCCATACAATGTCCAACCCAACAAAGTGTGACAAGCGACAGGCTCATTGCGGCGTCCAGTGCGGACCTCGTGAGTTATCGATAGATGCCAGTGCTCAGCGCCGATAAGCACGGTCGGTACAGCGTCACTATAAATTAGAAAATGAGCTAAGTCTTTTAAATGGTTGTATGATTCAACCATTTGGTTGGACAGTGTTTGTGTGCTTAAATTTAGTGCTTGCATAGCCCTAGCACGACTAACTAAGTATTTGTTATTTTCATGTTTACCCTGTATGTAAAAATTAACATATGAAATGTTTGTACTTTTCTGTAAACCACCGACACCGTTGATAGTTATAAGTTCTTGCGGTCCTGATAACCCTATACGAGCAGCCACGTTTGAGTCAATCAATGTCGCTGTACTGCCGTCGCACACTGGTCCCAAATTAAAAAAAAGTGGACATTGATAGTAGACCGCTGATATTTTTTTTTATTGTTGATACAATGATAACAGATAAGGCAAAAAAATATTATTGTCCTACTTCAAATACTTTTCTGTAAAAAAAATATTTCTTTTTTTTTTGTATGGGAGCGATTACATTTTACTCAATTTCTCAAAAACTTTAAGCGATGTCGAGATGGCAATCACATATGTTAGAAAACTAATAATTCTGAGTATTTGGCTCGAAGAAACTTATTGCTTATCTCTGCGTACTTTCGAGATAATAGTGACAGAAAATAACATTTTTTTTTAATGTTAATTTTTTGCTTTTTTTTAATCATAGCCTTACTTTAGCACATAATTATAATGTATGCGTAATGTCAAATAAGTAAAAAGAGACTTCTCTGTAAAAGAGGTTATGGGGGCTCACTAATGACTGAAAAGCTATGACCTTTCTGAAGGAGTACTTTCATCAGTTCTAAAAAACAATCAAAATGAAGACATATTAAGCTGCAAACATAAAGTTGAATATGTTCACAAACGATTCTGAAAAAATATTATGGTGAAAGATTAATATTTGGGTCTATATTCTCTTGAGAAATCTTTATTTCCTCGTTTTCCAACGAAAGCAATTCATTGTTCAAGATCAAAGCACTAGCCTCTGGAAACAACTGTTTATGTAAACGAGCAAACTTTGGTTTGATATGGCTGATGTAAGGATCTGAGCTAATTAGAAAGCTGTGGATAATGTCTAAATTAGTCTGAACTCTACCGATTTTTCTTGTATGTGCCATTCTAACATTCCGGAAATCTTTATTCCTCGCTTCGGAAGCTTCTTCGGAAAGCATGCCTATCGGAATAAAGGAGAAATTTTCACAAATATCAGCACCGTGTATCAACAATTTATGGACACTTGAAGGCATGTAATACCATGGATATAAGTTTACATATAGCATTGCTGTTTCTTTACAATATTCCCTAAACAAGTTGGTATTAATAAGTTGACCAGATGAAATTGTTTGTAAAATGACTGCAAATCTCTTGATTAAATCAGGGTGGATACCCGTTATTTCAGCAGATACTTCATAATTTTCAAAAAACCTTCTTGCCGTGTTACCGTCATTGGTTGTACCAAATCCCTGTTTTACTATGTCAATTAACAAACCAGTTCTTTCCCGGAATTCTTCTTGTGTCAAATTCTTTTTAATTTCTTTTAACAATTTATCTTCTTTTCGTGCAGCCCACTTTTTGAAGTCTAAGTTGTACGAAATGTGTAAAATACATTCCATACATCTTATCCACATATGAAGCGAAGACAGACCATATTTATACATATCTTCTCTGATGAGTCTTTTGGATACAAAGTCCAAGTCATTCATTTTGCTAGGTGGGGTATTGCAAATATTACAAACAGCTGCAGAAGAAGTATTGGAAATCACAGTAGAAATTTTCCCATCAATCATAGTCATGTACAAATCATGTTTAATATCAAAATTATCTACAATTGTGGGAACAAGATTACGAATTTCTTCCTCTAAGGATGCACTTTCCTTCTTTATCAATTCATTTGTTTCTTTTGCAAATATAAAGCCAATTAGACGACAATAGTTTGTTGAAGAGGGAGCAGGATTTTGCCACAAGATAGTACCACTCTCTTCTTCCAAACGAAGCGGAACCAAACTAATCATGAAAACTGAAGAATCGTCAATTTTAGTGTCGGAGTGTGACTTTTGTTTATAATTACTTTGAGAAGATGACCCGTCAAAACCCCATTTGCTTATTAGTTTTAGCGATTTTTTGTCGGCAGAGTTGTGCTGAATTGTTTTTAATATCCTATTAGTTGTCAAATCTAGAAGCGATTGAAGTCTTATCTTAGCATCAGATTCAGTTACAGTTATGTCTGACTCTGGAGGATAACAAGTTTTTTTAGCTTCCAGGAGCTTTTGATAGGATGGAAGACCATACATTTTCTCTGAAGCAAGAATAGTTCTTAAATTTCGATATTGCCATTTTGACAAATTTGTTGAGGTGTAAAGCGCTAACGTTTTATCATCTGGTAAACACGGTTTGTCAGTCTTTTTAGCGAATAGTACATCATATACCATCTCACATTTTTCCTTGTTTTGGCTGAGTTCGTTTAATATAGCTGCTAATTTTGTTTTTTTAGACTCTTTTAATTTGGCACATAAAGCATAAACTAATTCCTCCTCTGTGTGATCTAGAAGTGTTAGAGAACGCCTTTTCTTCTGTTTATCAGATATATCAACAAATGGTTTTTTACTTGTACCATAACTTAATTGATGAGTATCCACTTGCGTTTCGAAATTTGGAATTACTTCCTCGGCAACTTTAAAAATGCTGCTTAAATCGATATTTTGACATTTTGGCCAAACTATTTGGGATTGTAACCAGTCTGAATTTTTGTTAAGAAAGGTCTTTTGAGCTCTACTGGAAGCAGACCATCTTTTTGAGATATTACTTGAAAAATTACGACAAAATAATTTAATATTACTCAAATCTTCGGAAGACAATTCAACACCAATACGTTCAATAAGGGCATTAAATAAAAATTCGACATTTTTAAAACCACCTCCTGATTTAAGAACAACGTATAAGTCTAAGTTGGTGACAAATGCGGACATATTATAATTTTAAGGAAAATTGAAAACAAATTAGAATCAAAGATATCAAAGACAAAGTGACTTTGATTTTAACAAAAAAAATTACGAAAACAAATTCGACGAAAGAAAGACAAACAAAAATTATTTGATTTTAAAATCCAAAGATTCAAAATACAACAATAACAAAACAAACAAACAACAAGCATTTCTTCAAGCGCACAGAAAAAATAAGGACACGTCTTATCGCAACCACATTTAGTTGTACACTGAGTGAGGTGTACGCGCGCGATTCGTGACCGTATTACGTTACGTCATGAGAGGCGGCCATCTTGTTATCCCGGCAAACTCGCGTCGAAGCTCCATTTTGCTGGCCAGCGGACCTATTGCGATGTGAGTAAGGCTATGATTAAAAAAAAGCGAACAATTAACATTAAAAAAAATTGTTATTTTCTGTCACTATCATCTCGAAAGTACGCAGAGATAAGCAATAAGTTTCTTCGAGCCAAATACTCAGAATTATTAGTTTTCTAACATATGTGAATGCCATCTCGACATCGCTTAAGGTTTTTGAGAAATTGAGTAAAATGTAATCACTCCCATACAAAAAAAAAAGAAATATTTTTTATAGAGAAAAGTATTTGAAGTAGGACAATAATATTTTTTTGCCTTATCTGTTATCATTATATCAACAATAAAAAAAAATATCAGCGGTCTACTATCAATGTCCACTTTTTTTTAATTTGGGACCAGTGTGCGTCGTCAAGAAGAGCGTATGTTTCATAGTCACCAGCTGGACCAGACACAACAACTGGTACTATTTTTAAAAACGCATTGGTTTGTGATGACATCTTGAAATGTTCATGGATACCTGTATTAGAAACCGTTACCTTTTCTTCCATTGGCTGGAGCGCGAGCGGGGCGGCTGATGAGGGTGACGTGCACGGAACGTCACTAAGAGACGCAGCTGCATACACAGTGTTGTTAAACGACTGCTTTTCGGATGCAGGCGATGACGTTAACGTATCCTGCCTACCATGTTAAAG
This sequence comes from Polymixis lichenea, assembly GCA_949091785.1. Classification (NCBI taxonomy): domain Eukaryota; kingdom Metazoa; phylum Arthropoda; class Insecta; order Lepidoptera; family Noctuidae; genus Polymixis; species Polymixis lichenea. The sequence continues at coordinate 17,989,476 of OX420931.1, read as the reverse complement.
AGGATGGTGGCGAAAAGAACAACCGTCGACCCCACAAGGATTTACTTTGCAAGATTTCCATTGATGGGAAACACGCCTAAGACATTTGTAACAAATCTTGTTCTCACGTAACCAACGCCATCTTTCGTCAACTGCCAAGGATTTTATTTCGTCGCAGTTTTTAACGTTGTGTTTTTTTTTACAATAAACACATTCTGTTTTATCGTTACTTTTAATTTTATTGTGTGACACAGAATGAATGTTCTCGCGTTTTAATGGTTTATTGACAGACTGAATCACGTGCGATTGATGTGTAGCTTGCGAAAGACTTAAGTCAGGAGACAAAGCAAACTTAATATAACGCTCATGTTCACGAGTTAAAAATTCGGACAAAACCTCTAATTTTGATACCAGAGGGTTTGATACCTCTGACGCATAGTCAGACCATCTCATTTTCATCATAGGGTTTAATTTACCTAGTATAATGTGAAAAAGTTCTGGTGAGTGTAAATAGTCACGATGATTGAGTAATTTTATCGTAGAAAGACTATTTCTGACTCTATTTGCAATGGTACCTATTTCTTTGAGGTCATTACCGAGCCGTGGCAGTTGTTTCAATACCTGTACCTCACCGAAGACAATCATCTCAGGGCACGCAAAGCTTCGCTCGAGGGCGCGCATGATCTCCTCCGGGTCCTCTGCAGAAATGAGCAGCGACGCGACGGACTCGCGTGCGGCCCCACGGAGCGCGCTTTGTAAGCGCGCAACATTCTCTGCGGGGGTGTATGAGAGTTTAGTAGTGTCAAAAAGTTTTCTAAATTGAAGCCACTGAGACGCATTTCCAGTAAATGCGAAAAGCTCTATTTTTGTTTTTTGTGTTTTATTCTGTGCGACAGCCAAAGACTTCGCTGCAGCGGCAGTGTCTGCGACTGCTTGTAAAAGCAAGGGAGAAAACTCATTATTACATACAGGTATATTGTGGCGCTGTTCCTCCAAGCCCATATAAGAGGGTGGCAACACCGTGGCGGCCAGCCCGGGCACTTGGGGAACGAAACTTGTCTGATTTTCGAGGTATGCTGCTGATAATGGAGCAGCAGCCTGAGGGTTCATTGATAAATGAGCAGGCTGTGAGACCTCTTTTGGTTTATTTCCTTCGTTTACTTGAATTGTAGAAATACTTCTTACCCATTCTTGCGTTCGTTTTTGACTCGTAGTACTTCGCCTACTTTTACCTTCAACCTCCGCTTCAATTTGTTCAATCTCCGCGCGGTACTCGGCCTCCTCCACTTCCGCGAGCTGCTGCTGTAGCACGGCCTGTTGCTGCGCTTCAGCGAGCGCTTTCATGTTTTCGAACTGGCGGCGCTTGTACGCGGCTTCCGCGGCGGCCTTGCGTGCTTTCAGCATGGTGGATGAAGCGCTAGAATTAGTCTGCGCAGAGCGCATGCTGTTCGCATCGTCACCGGCACTAACTCTTGACGCTACTGGCTCGTGAGTGGTTGTTGAAGGTTCTACTGGTGAATGACGGGCGATACTATGAGATGACATTGCCAAGGCTTTGGTTTTACTACGCGTGTTCATGTCGTAATGCTAAAAATGGTACTTACCGATGTGAAAATGACAAAAATGTATATAAAATAAAACCGTCGAAGGACCAAAATATTGACGATAGGAATGGACTGTATGGGATTATATGAGGTGTGGTGCAATAAAACCAAGTAATGGCAATATAAATCTAATAAGCAAGTAGGAATATTCTATACAATGTGGTGAAGGGAAGACAAGTGACAAAATCACTTGAAACGAAATCAAAAATAGACAACTAAGATAACATACCAAGAAGGTTGTCAACAATGCTGATGCTTATAAGTTTAAGAAGTGTGAAGCGTGGCAGTGTTCGATTTCTCTGTTTTTATTTATTTATTTATTTATTTATTTAACCATTTATGCACACACATATAAACAGACAAGAAGAAAGGAACAGAAAAATACGTACATAGGTAATGCTTATTTCTACAGAAATCTCTTCCAGCACACCTGCGATAGGAGAGAAGATAACAGAGATGTAGACAACGCGTGTAATAACAGTACAAGGGAAAACATAAAATTACAAAATAAACTCTAATTTAAATATACACACATAATATGAGATTATACATACACACAAACATACATACATACATACTTCTAAAATAAATATCACCAAAATATATAGAAATAAAATGTAAATATATAGAAATAAAATGTAATATAAATAATAAATACATAAGCAATTATGATAAAGTGGAGAGATAGTGTTCTTTCACTCTCCTTTTGAATACTACTACAGTTTGGCAATCCCTAATGTCAGGCGGAAGTGAATTCCATAACCGGACCGCGTGCACAGTGAAGGAGTAGGAGTAGAAGTCAGTTGAGTGGGGAGGGGCCTTGAGGAGATTTCTAAGATGCGACCTGCAAGGCGCTCCAAAAGGACGGGCGTAGGAGAAGCGATCCCGTAGATAGGATGGGGTTTTAGGGTTGTGAAGAATGTTAAATAGCAAACACAATATCCGAGAGTTTCTGCGAAGTCGAATAGGGAGCCACTTGAGGATCTTGCGAAAGTTAGAAACGTGATCGTATTTATTAAGGTTAAAAACAAAACGGATGCAGATATTTTGCAAACGCTCAAGTTTATTTAAAAGCTCCTCGGTGGCATCCAAATAACAGGCATCAGCGTAGTCAATGATGGGCTGTATGAGAGTCTGAGCAAGGGAGATTTTGGTGTTCAAGGGCAGGAAGCTCTGGAGGCATTTTAACGAATGGAACGTGTAGTGTACTTCGCGACTGACTTGAGCAACATGGGCAGTCCACGATAAGTAAGAGTCCATGGTTACCCCCAGATTTTTAACCATTTTTGCGTATTCTATCTGAACTCCATTCATACAGAGCGGAGACAGCGACGCAACACCAAGCCTATTCCGCATTTATGTAAAGTAGGTCGTTTAATATCTACAAAGAAATGGTTTGTGCTTTATTACTTATAAGAACAGACTCTAAAAGACAATTTGTGCCAAAGTTTTATCTGAACAGTTATTCTCAATAATAGCACCATCCCATCTCGTCCCGTGGGTGTCGTAGGAGGCGACTAGGGACTTACTAGAGAATGGGCAGCAGCATTCTCTATGCATTTTACCACCATACTGTGATCGCCAACTCGCCTGCCAAGCTTGGCGATTATGGAAAGTCCCCCAAATTGGGAGAGGCCTATGTCCAGCAGTGGACGTCTTCCAGCTGAAAAGATGATGATGATGAGTTATTCCAAAATCAGAAGCGGTACGTTAAGCCAATTTAGGAGTTGATGCGAGTCATTGTCCCTGTACACTCTGTCACTGTCTCTCTAGCCTGCATCATACGGTGCGATAAATCATAACGATTTAACATGAATATGCCTCGGCATGCAAGTTGAACGGGTTGATAGAAAAAGGAATTGTTTACAAACTATCTTTAGTAGTCCCTGCTAATATTATAAATGCGAAAGTAACTCTGTCTGTGTGTTACGCGTTCACGTCTAAACCGCTAAACCGATCGTTATGAAATTTGATAGAGATATAGCTTGGGATAGAGAAAATATACTTATGAATATACTTTTTTACGCAATAACCGACATCACGTGAGCCGAGCCGCGGGGAAAAGCTAGTTCTACATAAGATCGTCTCATAACATCACGCCTAAGCCGCATAAGTCCAATCGTAATAGGGGCCATCAACCGGGCGCAAATCCAGGCTCCAGGCTGCTCTTGATGACCGAATAATCAGCCTATGTTCCCACTGCTCCTCCTCTTTGTGAGAAGGAGTGGGCCGCGTGGTGGAACGCGGGCCCAGTGTGGGTTAGTGAGGACGAGGACGGAATGCCCTGACAAAAAACCCAATAACGAGTCGTCCCGCTCAGCAGTAGTGCTTGTGACTATTAGACCAACGAGGATGCGGATGGTATCTTCTTAGCAATGGCGCATAACACAACGACGTATTAATTTAATAAACTGTTACAATAATGATGTGAGTCAACTCTCGTCACTTAAACTGAATGGTGACCAATTAATTGATTAAACTCAAATAGGAAAAATGTCATGTACCTAGTTATGTTTCTAACACTAAAATATTTATATTTCTGTACGGCTATAGCCGTACAGAAATATAAATATTTACGATATATCGTAATTTCCTCACTTCATGACATGCTCAAGAATTTCATTCTCGTCTTCTTCTGGTTCTTATATTACAGAAGAAGACGGTCGACGTCAGGTTGACGGAGCCCCACTGCGTGGGGCTCCTATTTCTGTGTGCAGGGTTTAAAGGAACCTAACCAAACCGAACCTCGGGGTGCCACTGACGTCGAACGTCGTCTCGAAAAAAAAAAAAATCTCAAGCATTTCATGAAGTGAGCAAATCTACGATATGGCCACGACATATATATAAAGAGAAGAGCTCATTGGGCATCAAAAAGTTCGTCCGCATTGCTGTTATTGGGAAAAGTAGGTATCCAAAAGGCTGGCAACTGATATCTTTTGTCTTCAAGAGATAGCAACAAATGATCGTATTATATAAAGTTCTCTAAAACTAGGTATCTACTAGAAAGCCGTCGATGAGGTTGTTTCCACAAAGTTTTGCTTCAATTGAGATAAAACATGATGTGTAAACATGGAACCAAAGCCAGTTTATACATATGTATACAGAAACTTGGTATTGTTCGTTTCTGTCGAGTTTTAATTCACAAATAATTGGATCAAGTTACTTACCCCCAGCTAGATGAACTGACGACCTTATGAAACAGACACCGAAACAGACCTTAAGGGGCAGACTGGTTGGGGAAGGCGAAGGAGCGGGTGTTGTGGTGCAGTCTGGGATAGGCCTAAGTCCAGCAGTGGACTGCGATAGGCTGGGTTGATTGATTGACTTACCTACGTCGATAGTTACCTATTATCTGCAACAAATCTAACAGTAGAAAGGCGGAGACCTTAAACGTGTGAGGACATCTTGGTGTAGTATACATGAGTCACCTTTTTATTTTCGATTGTTAGTCGCATCTTCGAGGCGAGCATTCTCTCTCTTTGATACACTAAAAACGACTCCTCATATCATTTCCTGCAGGTTTAGGATGACGCTTTCCGTTTCTACTCTTCCGTAGAATAGAAATAGCTTGTCTACCCTTCTCGAAATCTCTTCATCCCGAGCACGAGGTCACACGTAGACTCGGGTTTCTTCGTAGACAGCGACTTTTCCATAGCAGGGGTTAGTCGCTAGTGATGTGTATTCATGTCCAATTTAAACATATTTTTGCGGATCGTTCTAAAACAAATAAGTAATATGAAGCAAAGTGTTTTAAACAAATCTTTCTTCAATAAAAAAACCGCAAATGGTTTATTCGATAGTTTTATGTCTTAGATATCGATTTATGGCTGATGCACGCAAAATTAAAAGCACCAAATAAGTTTTAAAACAAATTTGTGTGTTTTGCGTAATATCCAGTGCCATAATTATACCATTTTGAAGGCGTCACACAAAAAAAATATTTTACTAGGTACCTTCATTGTTATTTACTGTTGTAGGCATCCAATTATGTAAAAAGTTATAATTTCGTTTTAGATATTTTATTTTGTTGTAGGATTCAATTTTAAAAGGAGATTATACTAAAAAAGTATAATCTCTTTTTAAAATTGAATCCTTGCTTATTTTATAATTCTTCAGGAATTTATTTACTGGGAGATCGAAGGGCTCTAACATGTAGTATTTCTATCCCATCTCCGCTCAAATTTTCTATATAAAACTTAAATAATCTTGATGATTTGAATCCAACATGTTTATTTCAGTCTCTTATATGATAAAATCAATAACGCACCGCCTAAAATTACTCGCCTTGACGAAAAAAACCACTAAAGAATCTTTGTCTAGGTCGTTTTTATGTAGACTATTTCGGAAGAAAGATTTGTATCCCTAACTTTCGAAATCGGAAAAAATTGTACGTCATTCTTGACGTTGTAGACAGATGTCTAGGGTAGACAAGAAAGTTATCTTCACATTTGATTTTGTAATCCATGCTAAAGACGGTAGAAAACTTTCTACTGTCTACACGGAAACGGCATTTTTGTCTACTCTTCCATCGACAAAAGGCTTCTCTGCGGTTATCGTGCTAAGCCTGCTGGACCTACAAATCTAAAAATAATGTGTTTTGTAAAGAAACTGTGATGAAATGTGAAGATAGAAAGAATACCATTTATTTGGACACAGTTCGTGAAACACAAATTTTAATTTAAAACAAACACATTGGCCTTCATTTCATGACATGTAAGAAATTGCAATTGCCCAGGAACCCTAATATACTTATCGTGTCCTGTCTGATCGAGTACAAATCCCGTGTTTTCTATAAAGCTATCCTGTTTCTATCTCGTGAAGCACTACAGTTGGAAATAGACATGTAACGAAGTTATTTCCGCTAGGCAGCGCAAGGGAGATGGCAGCAGACATCCGATACGATCGTCGGTGTGCACTCGGTGGCCTATTTTGGTCGGCGAAAATAGACTGTGAATGTGACAGTCCTTGACCGCAAAATGTCTATCCAATATAACATAACAACAAGGCTTGTTCCCCGGAGTGTTTATGCAGAGGTGTAGGCGCCTACGTATAAGTACATCCTTATTTCGTCAGTTACGTTTATGTCCCACGTAAGTAATAGGTGACGAGGCTATTGTCATCAACCGGCGATGAAACCGAACTCCAGGCTCCTACTGATAAATTCTAGGTAGGTAAACCCAAAAACACTTTTCCCAACCTAGAAAACAAACCCAGGACCACCCTAGTGCATGCGACCACTGGCAGACCAGAGGCAGTCTTAACAAGGCATTACTAAAGGTTAAATTTACTGTCGATCGGAGATTAAGGAAATTAGTCTTCAAGGAAAATTACTACGTGGTTTTTTCGGTTAAAACACACAAATGTAAGGTATATCTGGACACGACGACTTTATCAGGGTTCCGTATTTTGCAGCGGGTCCCTAAAAGTCTGTCGTCTGAGGTCTTCCTAAGTATACACTACAAATGTATTTCTCCTGAGTATTGCGTTGAAATCACTTCCAACCTCAACGTTCGTAAAGCCAGGATCGATTTGTACGTTTTATTAACTCCGGTCCGAAAATAGGAAAGCGAAATGTATTCATGTGTACAGAAATACTAAAATATACAAGTAAGAACACTTAAACTCACGACTCTTTTCACATAAGGAAATAACAAAAACAAAACTACTGAACGCCACGTGCACATTTACATTTATTACCATTTGGTGTATTTAGTATTACGCGTTCTGGCAAAGGTACCTACGTTTTACTTACATTCTAAACTACAACGGTAATTATTTTTGGTTTTGATCCGCCGAATCAATAAAAAGGAATTTTAAGAAGCATGCGCTAAGGTTCAAATTTTCTTACGGTTTTGCAATTTATAGGAAAGAGTCAAAAGGTTTAAAGAATTATAATAATTCAAATCATTAATACAAATCTCTAAGGTCATATAATCTCATTGAATGACTTTTTGATGAATAGTCATTCTCTCAGAACATAATTCTTTAACGTATCCTTTCATTACATCACTATCGGTCTTCGGCTCTGCAAACGCAAGCATTTAGCTCGTGTAACATTACGATTTGATGTATGTTCTATACAATATCCCGGATATGGTTACCCGAGTCTAATCTCAAGGGATAAAGTATATTTGCGCTTAAACCTGGTACCCGGAATCTAATCTACATTGAATTGTGACCGGACTTACGGTTGTCACAATTGGTTGGATATTAAATTATCAGGAAAGGTCAGTGAGTGAGTTTGTCTCGTATACTAATGCGTACTAAAAAGCTTGGGGTGCTTTTTGAGGTATTTTTATAATCAATTAATATCAAGCACCCCACGCTTTTTAATAGAATTAAATTATTTTCTAATTTTTTAGTTTGGTTTTTAAAGCGTGTTTTTTAGTTTTTTAAACTATTATTTATTTACAATTTTTTAGTTCTGCTTGCTTGAAAAGCGTGATTTTTAAGTTTTTTTTTAATTTTTGAATTGTCCTCGGTCCTCGATAAGTCTACAAAGTTTCAATGAAATCTGACCGTTTGAAGTGGGTCAAAATAGCGTCCAAAGGAGTCGGTTACATACAAACAAACATACAAGTGAAGCTAATATCAAGCGTGTAAAAAGAGTAATGAGATGTTACAAACTGGACCATCAGCACCCTAATTCTTGTGCGGAACACGCTTGCAATCATAAGTCGAGGGTTTTGCAAGAAATTGCTAATCCATTGTTTCATAGGTTTAATAAAATCGTCTAGTCAATAACGTAAAAAACGCAATGAACATAGCTAAACTTTCAAAATTAAAGGACATTTCGATCAATTGAGATTTTGAGTGTTACGCAATTGCCCCGCATGTTTTAATTTTGTGTGTTACGCAATTGCCGTGCATTTGTTACCAGTTTAAAAAAAAAAACATTGCATCGGATTGAGCAACAAAAATCGGTTCCTTACTTTTAAAACATACCTCAATACAAAAGATGGGGCAATATCCGGAGATTAAAAGGACCCGATCAACCGCCTGTCCGGGACGAAATGAAGGCCTATTTGGAAAATATGTATTTTTTTTCTTTTCTATGGTACACCGGTCATGAGCATGATTGACATAATTATGAAAACAATTTATGTACAATGAAAACGTCTTCCGGTTTGTTGTAGGTTGCGTCAGACTGCATCATCCCACTGCTGGGCAAAGGAGGCCTTTGGCATAACTGTCAACTATTTCGGTCTAGGGCTAATGTGAATCATTGATTATTACAATGATCACTGCAAAATCAGTTTTAAGTAGGTATGTGTATACCGAATTAGTCGTTTGAGAGCTATCCTTCTATCCCACTTCCTGCTATTCCTGCTTTCCTGTGGGATGAAATTTGGCACACAGATAGATGATAACCCGTATTAAAATATTACTTTTTATCCCGGTAATACGTTCCCGTGGGATAATTTTCTACATCCACGCGCGCGAAGCCCCTGGCGAAATTAATATTTTCTATTTAATAAATTAGAAAATATTAATATAAAACCAACCCGCACTGGGCCCGCTTGGTGGATTTACGGCCCCCTCTCTCTCACGGAGAGGAGGCCTGTGTCCCAGCCGTGGGAACGTTATAAGCTGTAATAGAAAATATTTGCTGTCCAGTGGGGTAATTACGTAACACACTAACAGTAGGAATGGCTTTCATTTTGACAGTTCAACAACATTTATCGAGTTATTTACGTTGAGCAGAAGACTTTTTCGCAGATATAAAGCAGTGGCAATCCATTGCTTCATATGTTCGAATAATGCAATATCCTTCAAAATTATTCAAATTATGATTAACAGTGTGATACACAGTAAGCGGGTTCACAGCTGAACAGCAAGTTGAGACGACATGAGTAGCTAAAATACTTGTTACCTACAGCTAGGTTACAATATATTATTTGCCAGTGAGCTACAAACTAGACGGTAAGCCTGTAATAGAGAGTGAGAATCTTAGGGCTCTAGGTACGAACTCGGGGATCGAAAACTTACCTACAGTCTTAACTTTGCTCAGCCAGCAGCTTGTCTTGTCATCTTCCATTCGGACTACAATGACGCCTTCTGGCAGTGTCAGGGGTAAACATGCCTAGTGGCCTGGCTTTTATAGTAAAAAACGTAACTCGATTATTGACAAAATAATTTTCCCGTTTGCTAAAATATAATGCTGTAAATTTTCAAGACCTGACATTATTTAGTCAATAGACCGGTCTCTCTTCGTTAGATGCTCCTTCTAAGACCACGTACGTAATAAAAAATCACAGCGTCATTTTATCGTACACTGGATTTTGAATTCTTGGTGTTGAACCAAGCATTGAAAATCCAACAGTGCATTCCAGAGCGTCGAAAAAAATTTGTTTGATTTTCAACTCTCGGCGCTAAGCAGTGCGTTGAAAATCCAGTGCGCGAAAAGGTCCCGCCGCGATATTTTTACATCTGTGTAAACGCGGACTAGTCTCCTCGTTGCCCTTATGTTCGGTTGACAAGATAACACGAAAAGCCCTAGCGAGAGCTCCGTCAAATTGTCACTTTAGGTTAACATTGAAGACTTAATAACCATTTCAGAATAAGGTTTGTAACGGATTTTTGTTATCACTCAGTGAGCTGCCAAATCTGGTAGGTTCAAATAGGACTGTCCGTGTTTCTTGCTTTAACTCCGCTAGTCTTGAAGTTCAGAGAGAACAGGTAACGTCTAGGCAAGCGTGCAGTGGCATCGGTTCGTGAAATAGTGCGCAGGATTAAAAGGAATACAATTTTTGAATATTTTACATCCTATTAAAATATGTACAATTTGGTAAATAGCGTTACTTCCTGTGTCGTCGACGGACATGCATAATTAACATGAATGTACGACTACAAAGTCCTGTTCAAGGTACACTACAAAATATACAATGTTTCGTTTGTTACGAAGTTGTTTTTTGTGTTTATGACTTCGCTCATTTTCGGAGATTTAGAAAAGATTGAGATTGTTACAGAATATATTCTGCCGATCTCTTCTGTAACAACCTCACTATGAAAACTTGTACTTTACAACTACAACGATACTTTTTACAACTTTTTAACATAACATACTTACATAAGCACCTAAAATGTTCCCACTGCTGGGGCACAGCCCTCCTTTCTGTGAGAGGTAGGCCATAATCCACCAATCGGGCCCAGTGCGAGTTGGTCTTCGATTTTTTGGTTCTAGGACATGCCGGTTTCCTCACGATGTCTGCCTTCACCGTTTTGACAGCAGTAGTGATGAAATAATTTACACAAAGTAAAGCGTCTGTCGGGGTTCAAACCTACGACCTACGATACGTTAGTCTCAGATTACAAGCGATTTGATAATTACACATTCATGCATATTTATGAATGTGTAATTATCAAATCGTTCGAATTACACATGGACAACGTCATGTGCGTTGAAGCGTTGCGGCTTAAAAAAACAACGAACTCTTAGTCCTCGATTTCCCAGTATTATTCAATTTATCTTTGAGGCATCCCTTTATTTTCGGTTGACAGGTTCGGGAGTGGCGTTTACATAAATTGGCCATTAGTACGATGGATGTCCCACTTTATAAGTTTCCTGTTATGTTTACGTAGATATAAGAAAAATGTAAATGTCTCATTCTCATTATAATAATGCAAATGGGAATCTATCTTCTCGAGAAATAACATGGTGAGTGTCGTAAGCGAGGGAAAAGAGGGATTGAAATAATTTTTTCTTTTTGCTAATTATTCTTTTTGTTGATACCTAAATATAAACGCGTCTTTTAGGCGATTTAAAGTTATTACGTGTTTATTTACCTAGTTTTTTTCGATGTATTTTATGAGTTTAGTAGGTTTATTTTCTCTATTTAATCCTCTGATAAGACCAAACGCAAAAAAATATTGAAGTAGGCCGAAAAAAAGTATCGTGTGATTAATGAAAATCTTTTACAGTTTAAACTTAATAAACCTACTTACAAATATTGCTCCAGCAGAAATATGTTTGGAAGTTTTTATAAAAAATAATAGAACCAGTACAGTCTGAATTCTATTTACACTGCCAATAAACCGCACTCCGTTTCCTTCACCGTCGTCACCGGCTGATTAAAAGCCGTGTGTCGATCCGATGGATTTGAAGTACTTTTTGCAAAATGTTCTGGAAATATCTGTATCTTTTGATAATTGCTGTACACTTTATGTAAGTAACTGTTGCGCTAACTTTTAATAACTATTTAAAGTTATTAAATATAAAAAAAAAACTTTCACTTAAATAAAACTCAATTAAAATGATACGCAAGCACCCACGCAAATACAAAGCCCTCCAGAGGTAAAGAGCCTCATTATTTGAAAACTATAAGTTATCTAAGTAAAAGGATCTTTGAAAGGTGGTTAGAAAAAAAGGAACCTCAATAATGAAGATATACAATTTCATATAAATGAATCTACATAAAATGGTATTCACTATTAAAACATGAGTCCTCTTGCAAGTCTGGTATAATGCAGCATGGAGTACAAACAGCTTTTTTAATATTACCATAAAGAAAGATGCTGTTACTTTGTAATCCCAATTTCCTTTATACCTTTCCCGAGATTCCTGGTTGACCACGTTGACCATCAACATTTATAATTCATCCTGATAGCAATCATACGTGTCAGCAATTCGACGCAAAATGTAAAGTTAGCCAGGGACATGGCCTTATCTCGATCTGGGAAGGGTTTTGGGCTTAACGATCGAGTACTAAATACCTACTAAATATCGTGTCGAATTAACTGCTCAGTAATTACCGGCAATTTTAGTATCTGCTTACATATTGTTAGTCGGGTTTTGGTCAGTGATGTGTAAGTTTACATATTTGGTGACGAGCAAACTACCTCGCGAGGTAGCAATCTTGTAAAAAACGTATTTCTGGGAATATACACTTTTTTATTTCCGAGATGTGTGCTAAGGTATATCAAAGGCTCAGTCAGTCAGTCAGTTTTATTTTTGCCTTTGATTCAGCATCTTGCACTCGAAGTGGAACGTCTAAATCCAGAAGTACCTATAGTGAGGACCTATGAATGTTTATTAACTCACACATGACTGATTAGCACTGTATTCGACTTATTTTCTTGGATGACAAAAATGTATCGAAGTAAACATTTTATTAAGACGCCAAAGGCAAGGGATGCCGTACCTTATTATCATATCTACAAGGCAATGCTTGGTATGCGGGCGAAGCTGGTGTAATCATGCCTACATCGACCCATGGATATAGTACCGATACAATGACAGATGACATAAAATTCATCTTCCTAAATTACACATCCAAGCCTACACCATGACATAACATCGTCACCTCTCCGAGAACGATTAGTCCACTTTGGCTATTTGTTAGAACGTGATCTATTCCTGTTGCAGTGGAGAACTCGAGATGGTGTGATTAGTTTTTGTGATAGATTGCCTCATATTTAGGTCATCTTGTGTCGGGTCGAGGAATTATTGCGACTGTGCCGTGTCAAACGTGGGTAGTAATGTATGACTGCGTGGAATGGAACCTTTTAGCCAAATATTTGGGATTTATGTTATTTGAGCGCCTTGTTGGTCTAGGTTATGGGTTCGATTCCCAGGTCGGGTAAAGTGTTATTGGGTTTTTCCATCTGGAATTTGTCAGTAGCAGCCCGAAGTCTGGATTTGTGCCCGGTTGATGGCAATAGGCTCGCTTTTTCTTACATGGGACTTAAACATAAGTGGCATAATGTGTATGTACTCCAGGTACATCCCTGCCCAACCCTTCGGAGAAACTGGACGTGATGTTATGTTATTTTATGCATTGACGACTCAGTCGAATCGTTGGTTTTACGGATAGGCTTTTTTCTACGTGAATTTGAAATCGCTGTCACATAGTGTACAAGTGCGATTGTTATCTGTATGAAATAGGCAGATTATTATTAATACGTTTGCTGTTGCACAAAAATTATAGAGAACCTAACGAAAAAATTAACGAGGTTACTTAGACTGCTACAAGGATATTTCGGCGTCTCAATGGCATTGACAGGAGGCATTGTTGGTAAACATTTGTGAAATTGTTAGAGAAATTGTATTGCAAAACAAGATGGTGGCGATTAGTTTTGACCATGCGCCAAAAACCTTGTGCCGTTGTAAATATGACTTCATGAAAATAAATGCAGAAGCATTTAGCTAGTCATTTCTTAATTTGTAGAGTGGCAACTATCGATAACAGTTTTCTTTGTAAATACGTCAACATCATAGAAAAAACAAAAAAATACCAAAGCAAAATAGCGTTTCGCGTCAACGTTTAATATGCAAATCGAACGGACTTTTCTGTCTCACTTCGATAGGAACGTTGAAAATATCGACTACAACGTTTCAAGCGATAAACGAGTACGACTGTGATGAGTTTCAAAGTTTTGTTTTTTGTTGTTAGTGGATGATTTAGTATTGACAGAATTGTAAATTCAAAACAGTCGAATAAACAGTGAAGTGCTATAATCGTGGATTATTCACTAAGGGGACAAAGCAGTGTCCTTAAGTCACAGGCGCTATTTTGAATCGCGAACGCAACGAAGGTTTTTGGTTAAATCCTGAGCAAATCGAAGGACCGCGAGGCATTTGAGCTCCCCCAAGACAAAGACACTTTTATCCCCGAGAAGAATGCTCCGCACCTACTGCGAGGTAATAAAAATCTATCCGATTTTCATTGGTAGTTTATGAAACTGTTAAATAACCGTAGAATACCTAGGTAAATGCAGTTTCATACATTATTTTATCTCAATGTATATTTTAACTCATGCAATTTCATGAAAAATACAGTCACTACATAACAAAACAAAGTCCCTCCCGCTGCTTCTGTCGGACTGTCTGCCAGAACGCGATAAACTCAAAAAACTTACGAATTTCCATACGGGTTTAATCAATCGACGAAGTGAGCTTCATGTGGAACTTTTAAATGTATAATTGATAATTAAATTTAAAAATACCAAAATTTCACTCTGGTCTTTCGTTCGGAATGACTATTGGCAAGTCATTACGTGTAACAGCGCATTGTAACAAATTAAGGTGAAATCAAAAACGTTAACTAGAGCATCTGCCAAGAGCCTCAGTGTGGAAGGTCATTAATATCGATAGGAGGTATATACATCAGCCTTATTGCAGTATAGATAAGACGACCTGATTGATGATGATGACAATGATGTCGGTATTCTATTTGTTTTTTTCGTCCTCTTTGCTTCAGCAGTCTATGTACTTACCTACCTAATAAAGTGTTAAGACTTGACAATACATCGAGATCGAGCTATATTGTATCACACAATTTTGCGGTAAGAATTCGGTACATGAAAATCATTTAGCAGTTATGAACATCATCGCCATTACATAGGCAGACATGAAAAGCGGCTCTAATTTATGTCGGGGGTGCGGTTTGTTCGAAAGAGATACCGTGAGCCTTGGTACACAGGCAACTGAAGGACACGGGTGGGTTTTAGTCAGTAAAAGTGTGACACGCCCTCCCGTGCTGCCTACAGCGGGAGAAGTTATTTGATGATTACCCACCCATCCTCAAAAAAAAAATTGTAAGAACTTTTTCACAGACTGCTACGGCGTAGCTGTAAAACGGCGTAGCTGTAAAATGGCGTGCTGCCTACGCATGCTACGCTTTCGTAGCAAGCAGATATTCAACTTGCTACGCGTATGATATATTTGTTGTGCGTGTTCTCACGGTACTGTAAGTATATTATGTGACTATTCAGATTACTGCTTACTGCTGTGTACTTTTATATTACAGATTATTTGGTTGTCAGGTTAATAAAAAAAAACAGAAAAAGAAACACCTACTCTTGTATTTTCAAATAAGCAAAGTTACGCTACTATTTTTTCTAAACAAAACGTCATAACTATTCACACTATCGCAGATGTGTCCTCACCCTTACAAAATCTTATCAACGAGTACAACAATTCTTTGCCATCTGTCATCAAAGCTGACGTTTATCACAATGTCAGTTCAGCTGTATGCTTTCAGCACCAAGTCGCATCAAGTCACCAGTCGCCCTTCGTCACGCCAACGCTGAACTTTCATTCTGTAATGACGTCAGACATGCGCCCCTTTTCACAGACTTTCAATTAGCCGGAGTGACAGCGTGAAGAGAGAACCGGCGACGTTTCGCACGCCACGTGGGCGACGTCCTTATGCAAAACAATGTAATAGGTTGGACGAAGGAGTTGTGTTGTTTGAAAAGTATTGTGTTTAGTGTTTGGTTGTTTCTTTTTAAAACTGTAAATGTTAATGGATCTCAACAATTGTTCATGTTTACGGAATACATTTTCTCTTGGTTTCTTAAAATAAATTAGAAGATTAATTCAAATTTAAAATAAAATTGTTTTAGATAAATTTGGAGAATTCACCTATAAGTACTGCTTACAAAACGGTGAAGGAAAACATTGCGAGGAAACCGGCATATCCTAGAACCAAACATGTGACATCCACCAACCCGCACTGGGCCCGCGTGGTGGATTACGGTCCACTCCCTCTCACAGAGAGGAGGGCTGTGTCCCAGCGGTGGGGACATTATTGGCTGATTATGTACCTATAAGTTTCTACACCGGTTCCGTGTGGTGCCGGTCGTAAAAGAATAGCACCATCCCATTTCTTCCCATGGGTGTCGTAGAAGGCGACTGAGGGACCTACTAGAGTATGGGCAGCAGTGTTCTCTATGCATTTGACCACCATACTGCGTTCGCCAACCCGCCTGCCAAGCGTGGCGATTATGGCAAATCCCCCCCTTTTGGGAGAGGCTTTTGTCCAGCAGTGGAAGTCTTTCAGCTGATATGATGATGATGATGATGAAGTTTCTACATGAAGTAAATCAGCATTTAAGTAAAGCGTTTTCTATTTATTTGTAGCTTTTGTTTCAATGAACAGACTTAAAGTTCATTAGATATGCAGTACCCACAATCAAAAAATTTCCTTCAACATCTATTTCCAAGGTAAGAAATCACCGCGTTACTCTATTAACATAGCGTCTACAATTTTAATTACTGCGTCTTACATGTGGAGCGTTGATCAAAAGCCGGCCGCGCCTTAATGAGTGTGGACCGACTATAACGTGAGAGGAAAAATTGTTTTATACACGTCGCGGATACTTTTAGGTACTGTGGTATTAAGTTTAATACCCATAACATAACATCACGCCTGGGCGCGTTGACTGTACTGTAAGCTAAGTATCTGAGACAGCCGCTATACAGGCTGGCAGATACATAGGCGCGCAAACTGTAACTACTTTTGCTTACTAATATTAAAAACGCGAAAGTTTGTATGTATGGATATATGGATGTTTGCTACTCTTTCACGCTAAAACGACTGAATGAGTTTGGATGAAATTTAGCACACAGATAGATTATAACCTAGATTAACACAAAGGATACTACTTTTTATCCCGGTAGTACGTTCCCGCGGGATAATTTCCGACTTCCACGCGAGTGAAGCTGCGGGCGGAAGCTAGTAAAACATAATTCGTCGGTGATGAAAAAAATGATCGCGTATGGAACAGCTGGTTTTAGTTTTTTAACCCACCAAAAATGCCTACTCTGCGGGGTCTTGAATCATATTGTCCAGCAAGCTCATGTACGCCCAGCGTCCGTCGCCGAATCTCTGGATGTTTTTATTATATTTATTTAGTCATCTTTAGAAATGGTCAAATAAACAACATGGCGTTTCTTTGGGGTCGTTTCTAGAACTGAGCCACCACCTCCCCCTGTTTATTAACGAGTCAATTTCACAAGTGAGGTTTCGTTGACAAACTTCAACACTTATACTGTATTCATTCTAACACGTTATCCATTGTATCCGAAAATAAGACTCAACTGCCAGGGGTGCGGGTTGTTCGAAAGAGATACCGTGGCCCCTGGCACACTGGCAACTGAAGGAACACGGGTAGGTTTTAGTTAGTAAAAATTTGACACACATGACTTCTCCCGGTCTGGGTGGAGCAGGAGGCTCCACCCAGACCGGGAGAAGTAATTTGTAGATTTCCCAACCTCAAAAAAAATAATTATGAATTTTCCATATTTATTTCAAGAGGACGTGCTTATATTTGAGCGCCTATCACATAGCTTTTATTACTTGAAAACAATCGCCGCATATCCAATTTTCAAAACGAATTCCTAATGCGCTTGAGTGATCGAATGCAACCAGATTTATTTTTCTATCAGCTTCAATGATGTAAGGATCCCTTTAGATAATCTTTACAGTACACCCATATTTTACCAGTTATGTTTAAGTTCCACGTAATAGGGGGTGAGCTTATTGCCATCAACCGGGCACAAATCCGGACTCCCAAGGTCCTACTAAAGATTTCCTGGTAAACAACCCGACAAAACTCCTCATAATCAGCATTAGCGCTTGCGACCACTGCCCAACGAAGCAGCCATTTTAATACCCGATTCGATTATTTTTTGTTAACAAGTGTTTTCTGGGTTTAAACTTGAGTTTTAATCAACTACTTATTGGTTTCATTATAAATTATTCTTGTATTAAAGCTTCATTGGGTACAGTTGTGAAAATAATCCTTTCTTTGTGAACCTTTTTTCTTTTCTACATTCAGTGGTAAGTCGTGCATTATCTGTCAGTCAGTAACGAACTCAGGGGGATGATTTTATTGGAACCAAGTTCTTTAATGCAGATTGTGGTAGGAGTAAAATTGTAGAAATCGTCTCCATGCGAATATTCAACATACATAGTAGAAAGAGACAGTAGGAGAGAGAAATAGTTACAATAATATTAATAACAGGTGGTGTTGAATCTGATGATGAGGGTAAAATAAAGTTCGAGTACATTAAAGATGGGGTAAAAGTTTACTTTTGGAGTTGAATAACATGCGTAAGAGCACCACACGTTTTTTATTATAATTTTAATAACAACGAACATACAAGTTTTTATATTGCAAGTAGTGTATGTATTACAGAACAGATCATAAATCTATACAATAATATGTGAAGCAAAAAAGTACCCCTTTTTACGAAAATCACTCAGAGGGAAGAGTATGAAAGACACATTTAAAGTTTATATCGAGGATCAAGGAGTGCAGAAAGGTAAAATTTTCTAACTATGGTGGATTTTCGACCACTGAAAAGGAAAGATAATAGCGTGAAAACATAAAAAATAAAGATGAAACACTATTACTATTCAGCTCCAAAATATTTCGCCACCGTACAGAACATTATTAAAGCATCCTAATATATCGTTGGTTCGAGCATCCTTGATCCTAACTCGTTTCTCGTAACGGGACTAGTGAATTTCGCAAATGACAGATTATGACGTATGAGTGCAATGCGCCAATTCCCGCCTTAGACTAGCAGAGTTGTAAACGAATGAGTGAAAATGTATTAGTGACAGACAAAAATATTTAAAATTGTTTTTCTGTTATAAGTACGTACCTTAAATACTTTCATATGAATTGAGTAAAAAGCTACTATTTTGACATTTCAAACAGACACTTCTCCCAGGCTATATCTCTGCCAAATTTCATGATGATCGGTTCAGCGGTTTCGGCGTGAAAGCCTAACAGACAGACAGAGCTACTTTCGCTTTTATAATATTAAGTAAAGATACTAGTAGGGATCACACTACTTTTGGAAGAACTAACAACGGGTGTTACGAGTATAACACCCTAACAAAGCCGACAGCCATTTGTTCTTATGGTTATTATAATATTTTTTCTGTACGGGTTCATACTTGGGAACCTTCTAGTTACAAAGATATTGAAGGTCAAAGTTATCATCAATACAACTCTGTAAGTTCATATAATCCCATTGAATTACTTTTTCCTGCAAATACATACGTGTTACGGTCGCAAATCATATTTTAATCGACATTCAACCCGACACTGACCTAAAATGACAAAAAAAAACGTAAGAAAATTTCACGGGCTACCTTAACGCATCCTCCTTAACTTTAATATTTCCACCAGGGTGCGGGTTGTTCGAAAGAGTTACCGTAGCCCCTGGCACACAGGCAACTGAAGGAACACGGGTGGGTTTAAAAGTCTGACACGCCCGCTCGCTCCGTGAAGTTGTTTGATGATTTCACATCCTCAAAAATTACGTCCACGATCCCTGTACACAATGTTTTTACAATAGTTTGCATGCGTTACATTGCTACAGTAAACAGCGGCTTTCGCACACCGAAAATTAATCTCGTTTCACAACTATTTTTTTTGCACAAGGAGTTTGATGTATAGAATGCGTAGATGACGGCTTCGCGGTGGTCTTTTAACACCCTGTATATTAGAAGACCTTGTATACAGGCTGTTTGATAACTCATGATGGACTCGTGGCTAAGATATAATAGCCGCAAGGGTCGTATCGTCAAGGTTAAGCAACGCTTGTCAGGGTCGGTCCGTGGATGGGTATTACCTACTGAGATCCCTGCATACTTAGGAAAACACGTTAAGCCGTGATGCAGGCTGTCGTAAGTAATAGGCAGTGCTCTATATAAAATAGTGGTATGCAGCTATAGCAGCATCCGGTTAGATTGGAAGCCGACCCACCGCCAACATAGTCCGATCAAGGCTGGGTAGATTGAATATCGTGTGCTCTTCCCATCCCGTGCGATTAACACCCGATGGAGTGCGGCGCTGCGAGATAGATAGTAAATAAAAAGCAGCGCGCCACTGCGAAAAAACGCGTAGATGTATGCACACTGTGTACAGCTTCGCGTAATTTCGCCGTTCATTTGAGCGGAGGCTGGAAGCCGACCCCAACTCAAACTCAAACTCAAAGCTTATTCTAAATAAACTAATTACAGGCACTTTTGAATTGTCCAAGTATCGGAAAGATGAAGCTAGTTGCCCATCCAAAAGCGTAGTAGGTACCTATGGTGAAAAACGGGCAAGAAACTCCTTCGACACTCTTTATAAATCCTAATATTGTTACAAAAACTTGGTTACATCATTTATGTTGAAATATGTGAGAACAGCAGCTCCTACAATATTTTCGAATCTAAATCAAATAAGTTTTTAGCGACCTTGTGTTCGTGTAACACGTTGGGAAAAAGCAAGGCAGATAATGAAAAATGAGAATAAATCCTGCCTTGGTTAAAATGAGGTTGTGGTTTCAAACACATCGATTGACGGCGTCGTTGGTCTAAGTGGTCTTAAAGACAGCGGCTGAGGGGGGGTACTTGGGCTTAGGTCTTATTTTCAAGGTCGGGCTGCCTGATGATTTTCAAGGTCGGATTTCCGTCCATAATTTTTCAGTAGCAGCCCAGTGTCTGCATATACCCCCGGTTAATGGCAAATGATTCGCCCCATTGGACTTCAACATAACTGGCGAAATACCTACATAACTAAATATTTCTTACTTCAATTTAACCCAAACTTTCATACAATAAAGCTAATATTTCTCCTCTAATATCTTTGTTATTCAAACTATTCGCAGTCAATTGATAGCATTTCGGATCTCCGCTGTATTTATTCCAACTTTGTTGGTATTAACTCATTCTAAATGAGTTTCAAGTTTTCGTTACGTTCCAATTATGTTCAATTAACGTTTGGAACACGAGCTCACAATAACCTACTACTGAGAATACACTTTGAAATTTAAACACACGTAAATGTGTATCTATTTTGTCAACAATTCCCAGTAAATTGGAACTCTCACTGTATTAGAACCCAATGGCATGAAACCGGGCCATATGTCTTTAGTTCCATGGAGGGTGGGTAGGCCTTTAGCGTTATTTGCCGCTCTGGGTGGCGCGGGAGGGCGTGTCAGACTTTTACTGACTAAAACCCTCCCGGGTCAGTTGCCTGTGTGCCAGGGGCCGCGGTATCTCTTTCGAACAACCCGCACCCCTGGCAGGCATCGGCCCTTGCGGGCTCCATCAGTTGCTGCTGACATCTCTTTGAGGCGCGCGTGGAACACAACGCGCCGTCGACCTGGGCTTGGTCCTTACCGGACAGCGAGCTACCCATTACTCGCCGTCCGCAAGCCCGTGCCTACGGTGGCCGGGAATCAACTTGGGATTCCCAACGCCCAGGGCGTCTCCTGCGAAGGCCACGGCTGTGAGGGCGCATGTACTGCATCTCCCTCACGTGCGCCGCCAGGCCTTTAGCGTGGGATACTACGTATGTCGATACACTTGCGCTATCCCATCTTCCAGGCTCGGCGTGCTGTGTAAACCTCAAGAGGTGTAAGTATAATAACCTTATTGTTCATTATAATTTCGAGCTGATTGGGGTTGAAACCCTTGGGCCCTGGGGTCCGAGTGCTCATGCTCTCACAACAGAACCTTGAAACGGCTGGTTGACATTATCCTTGACTAACCCAAGGGCTGGTTTTTACCTTGGGCAAAGGTTACTTCCTGATAATTTAGCTTTTTATTGGTGCCAAAATGGTTGACATCGGTCCAGTAGTTTCGGAGCCTAGTCAGAGCAATCAAACAAACCAAAAAAATCTTTCCTCTTTATAATATTGTATCATTTCTATATGCTATCCTGTCTTTTTGTAATTCTTAATGTGTAACTGTTTGTTTTCCCAAATAAATAAAATAAAAAATAAAATAAAATAGCCAGAAGAATTGCCAAACTTAAGTAGCAGTGGGCAGGGCACATTGCTCGCAGAACAGATGGCCGATGGGGCCAGATGGTTCTGGAGTGGCGATCGCGTACCGGAAGACGTAAAGTTGGAAGGCCTCCCACAAGGTGGACCGATGACCTTGTGAGGGCCGTAGGAGTCCGCTGGATGCACAGACTCGGTCGAAGTGGTGGAGCTTGGGGGAGGCTTATGTCCAGCAGTGGACGTCTTTCGGCTGAAATGATGAGACAAATAGACCTTGTCGTTTTATGATGTGCAAGTGACCTTACACTTTAGTGTAGGACCATTGTTGGTTAATCAAGATCTTTGACGGTCGTTAGTCAGAAGCTCGAAAGTCTGACAACCAGTCTTACCAAAGTGCATCGTGTTACCCAGTAACTGGAATGTGGAGGTCAGATAGGCAGTAGCTCCATGTACAATACTGGTTTTCAACTGGGTCTGATTAGGTTGGAAACCGACCCCAACATAGTTGTGAAAAGCTAGGCAGATGATGACATTTTTATCGACATCTGCCTATTTTTATGTCTATAAACGTCTTACCACTCAAGTAAAACCGTTACCTACTTGAAACCACACAACGTCTCTTTTTCTAGAACAATAACTATTCATAAAACACTAAGTTAAAAATGGCCAACAAATGTCTATATACAAAAATCGTCTACAAGTAATGCCGCTATAAATTCAACGACGAACATTGTGTCATATTCAATTTACTTTTATAGCACCGGAGTTTTAGTAATTGTTTGAATATACGGCAAATAGTTGTGTATTTTGAAATACTAAATATTTACGATAGGAGTTTTATTTCACGAAAAAAAGCGAATTAACGAATGGCTTTTGTGAACTTTTATCTAAAGGTCAAAGTGATTATAAAATTGGACGTGCGACGTTGTTCATTTATTCATCCCTATTACGCAATTGAATGTGTTTTTTTAATGTTTTTAACCGACTTCAAAAAGAAGGAGGTTATGAATTCGAATGTTTATATACATTTTTTTTTGTATGTTCGGGCATAACTCCGTCATATATAGACGGAATTGCAAAATTCTTTTTTGGTTCGAAAGAGGCTTATTTCGAAATGATCCCATAAAAATTTCATATAGTTCTGATGATGCGTTTCGGAGAAAGACAACGGAACTCCTCAAAAAATGACAGCAAACAAACCGCGATTGCTGCTATCGCATAAATAAGCATTGTTTTGACTCCAAGGATGATGAAATTTCGAATTGTGTGGGGTAGGTACTGTAACTACTAGTAAAAATAAAAAACTTAAAAAAAACAACCAACTTCCAAAAAAGTGAAAAATAACTTTAATTTCGGAAGGCGGTGACAAAAAATTAAATAAAATACATATCCAAAGTCACCGACTTCCGAAATTAAAGTTATTTTTCACTTTGTTGTGTTTTTTGGAAGTCGGTTGTTTTTTTTTTTTTAAAAAGATTTTTTTATATAACTAAATGGGCCTGCTCTTGACCTAGATCACGCCTGATGGAAAGCGGTTTTTTTTTGGGTGGGAAATCATCAAATGACTTCTCCCGCTCTGGGTGGAGCGGGAGGGCGTGTCAGACTTTTACTGACTAAACCCCACCCGTGTTCCCTCATTTGCCTGTGTGCCAGGGGCGGCGGTATCTCTTTCGAACAACCCGCACCCCTGGCAGGCATCGGCCCTTGCGGGCCCCATCTGTTGCTGCTGACATCTCTTTGAGGCGCGCGTGGAACACAACGCGCCGTCGACCCGGGCTTGGTCCTTACCAGACAGCGAGCTACCCATTACTCGCCGTCCGCAAGCCCGTGCCTACGGTGGCCGGGAATCAGCCTGGGATTCCCGACGCCCAGGGCGTCTCCTGCGAAGGCCACGGCTGTGAGGGCGCATGTACTGCATCTCCCTCACGTGCGCCACCTTCCTCTTTGCGAGCATAACTGCTTCGCTGAAGGAGGCGACTGCCAGCCATGCCCTCTCGCTCCGTACCATGGCCTGGACCAGGGTCGGGCGCGAGAGATCGCCTCCGCCGATCACCTCCACGAGGACACGGCGGTGCTCCGCCCAAGCCGGGCAGACCTCCACCGTATGCTCCACCGTGTCCTCTGGGCGATCTTTGCAATGGAAACACCCGGGCGTTTCCTCCCGCCCTATCCGAAACAGGAACCTCCCGAAACAGCCATGTCCGGTGAGGACCTGTGTCAGGCGGAAGGTGAGGACGCCATGCCGCCTCTCAAGCCACTCCTCAAAGAGGGGACTTACCGCCGCAATCGCGGCGTGCCCAATGGAAAGCGGTTGATGCGGTATATGATGGATCGAGTGTGCCCAAAAAATTCCTGAAGAAGTAACTGATAATGATACCTCTCTTGGTGGGAACCGTGGGGAATCATCGTGGTGAGATGATTGGCCAGCTAGACTCTGCGTTACCGAATGCCATCTGTTACCAGGCTACGCCAGACGTTTTATTATGTTCTGGACGCCGCCTAAGAGACCCTTTCCGTGCACACCATACGTACGTACTCCGATGAGATGCAGTACGACTGTGGAGCCACATCGCTAACTATGCCCCGCCTCTTGTCATGCTCTCTTTACACTAACACCTGCACCATTGAAGACCTTTACGAGGCCAACGCTACCGCTGTCGAAGGGGCAGAATTCTGGTCGAAGGTTGTTTAAAACCAACAATTGGAACCATCGACACTACGAAGAAGACCTCTCGTGGCACCCAGTGAATTGGTTGTGGTGGTCATATAAGCAGACACTCCATGTTATATGCAGGGAGTCAGCTGCTGGTTAGTCTGGAAGTCGACCAAATTCAAAGCATTCATTCCAATTAAACCATTCACAGGCACTTTTGACTTTCAAGTAGTCGGTCAGTACCTAAGTCGGAAAGTGGAAGATCTGAAAAGTAGATTTGTATGAACAAGAACGGGTAAAAAACACCATGGCCACCTTTTACTAAATCAAGATATTAACAAAATCTTGGTTGCAATATTCTTGTTGCTTGTATATTTGAGAACAATGACAAAAAAAAAAACAGAAAAGGCTAGGCAGATA
Source organism: Polymixis lichenea (assembly GCA_949091785.1). Classification (NCBI taxonomy): domain Eukaryota; kingdom Metazoa; phylum Arthropoda; class Insecta; order Lepidoptera; family Noctuidae; genus Polymixis; species Polymixis lichenea. The sequence goes on along the minus strand of OX420931.1, from coordinate 17,964,305 downwards.
GTGCTTAAGAACTTTTGGGCACCCTTGTTAAAACTGGTTGAACCAAGGAAAAATATTCTAATTTCAATTAAATTAAAACTTATTTTACACAGTTAGTTAGTCATTTAATTTAGTGCCTAGTGTAAAAGTTATTACATAAGTTGCGCAAATGAAAATGTCAAATGTTTTGTTTTTAAGCACAATTAAAAATTAAAATAATTGAAAAAATACTGGTTGTACCATAATCGGAACTTAGGTCCACTAGAAATAGTACAATTGACAGTTGGCATGATATCAGCAATATAACCTAACTCACTGTTCATATTCCTCGTCCTGGGTCGTGTACAAATACTTTGTGTTCAAATAAATTCGGGGGTACTGGCGTACTAAATGTACGTACAAACACTGAATGTGACACGTCCTTTTTTATTTCACGTTTGAGCGTGAACATTCACAGCTTTTTCGGTATATTCGAAAATATTTCTTTCTCAAACAAAGCATATTAAGTACTACAATAAATTTCAAAGCGCGATTGTATGTGGTATGTGCAAAATATTAAGCCTGAAATCAACAAAAGCACCTACCTCTTTTCTATTGAAGTTTGTTTACTTGTAACCAACTGGACTACGGCCCACTCCCTCCAACAGGAACGATACCTGTTTCCCATTATTGGGAACATTATAGGCTAATTTTGCTACACTTAATTCGGTTATAAAGCTTTTTGCATTATCAAAACTGTGCAAAGGCGGACGTGGACTTAAAGCCTAGGGCATTTTTGCTAGTCTTGCCAAAGGGAATTACTGCTATTCAAAGGAACGAAAAGAGAATATTTTGCCATTTAAACAAAACGGAAATGTAACATTCGTAGTGCACGCAATCAAGACTTAATCAAAAATAGAGAATAAAGCTTAAATAAAAATAATCACTTATCACGAATGAAATAACATTCATACACAATCGAACACCAATAATGTACCTACTTACCTACTCATTGCCTCCATTCGGGAGCTCCTAACCACAAATTTAGACCAAGTTACAATAAAAATAAAGGTGTAAACTGACTGCCGGGTAACCTAAAGGGTGACAGATGAGTGTTTTATTTCAGGCCGCGCCGAGTGCCGCGTGATTGCAGGCACAAAGACTAGTATAGATATACCTAGTCGTTTGTTCTGCCTAGAACGTACCGCAGCTACAAGCTACGATGTAAAGTTTAGGTGACTCAGAAGTAATACTCCTTTTAACCGTAGTAAACGTTGAATGCTACACTAGGGTGCAATTAGGATTACGTAACGCACTATCAAACAGAAGCTGAAAGATTTTGTAGGATATTGGTAATCTATTGCTCCATATATTAAAAAAAAATGTCTGCTTAAGAATGTTAATAACGCAATGAATGTTGTTGAACTGTCAAAATGAAAGTCATTCCTACTCTATGGAACTATAGATGGTAGCACAAATCGACACGAGAGCCACGGTGTGGTCAAAAAAAGAAACTGTTTAGACCTGTCATCGTGTTGCTGCCAATGTTTATGCTAATGTTTACATTATATTTATATAGTTTCTAATGATTAAAATGATAAAATATGGGTTCCGGCCGATTAATAATGATCATCAGCGTCGTCAAAATATGTCCAAAGGCCAAAAACTCTTCCGAGTCCGGGCATGTCTTAGATGTAGAAGAAACAGTTATGAATCTTGAAAATGCAGTAATAACTGGCAAAATTGTAGCTTAAACGACGATTTCTAACGTTTATGATGTCATAATAACTGTAAAGTATTTTCTGAACTCATTTTTCACATAAATATTTTGGTTATAATTATTATTTATGTTCATGTCGCTTTCTTTTCAGCTTGATTGCAATATAAATATTAGAAGAGCAAATTGCAAATGTAAGGCAGACCTATCTGAAAAATGTAGGCATATCTGCGTCGTATCGTGCTTTAATTTATTTTCAAAAATCTCTAGATAGTGCTCTAACGAAAACTAACAAAAAATATTTAAGGTTATGTTTACTTAAATTTGTTTGTATTGAATAGTACTACTACATACAAAACTCAGGTATTTTTACAAATAACATTATTGAGTAATTTCTAAATGTTTTGAAACTCATACTAACACATTTACTGCATTTATCGACCTTTGTCGTCTAACACGTAAGCAAGGAAAGTAAGTAATATCCATAGGAAAGTAATAGAATTTCACACCATTCGATTTATTTTGAGTTTTCTTTGAAGTGTTCGAGCATCCAGAAACACAACAATACATTTTTACTTAGTAATTATACTTTTTTCACTTCTTCTAAGAGATTACTTTATTATGTGAAGTGTCAATTTCAAGTAATGATTCCGAGAAAACTTCGGATTTGCGCCTCTAGATGGTAGACCCTTCGTCGTGCACGTTCCCAATTAGTGTGTTATGCAATTAATCCTCTGGTCTATAACGGGTGGTAAAAAGACTTTATAAAACTTTTGCCAGTAAACAGTCCTTAGTCACTTGTAAAGCCTCAAGGGGACAGCTCATACTCATAAAATATCAGATTTACACACATCACCGTGGTACATTTATTTTTAAATTCTTAATTCTTCGTTAACAGTGGCCCTTCTGGACTGTATTGTAATGTGTACCTATTGTTCCAGTGGTTCCAGCCTTGTCATTAGTTCTGGCCTATTTTACAAACTACTACACTTTAATAGAGCTAAATGAGGTTTAAAGCGTGCGTAAAACGATTCATAGAAAAATGTATTTAAAAAAATGTAGTCCACTTGAAGACCTAAAATATGAAAAAAAAAAACAAATTAAGTTTAATAAAGCTTTTGTCAATTTGTACATACTTGTCATTTTAAAGCCAGAGAATAAAAATACTGTGATACCTTTTTACCCGACTGCGGTGGAACCCAAAAAGGGGGTTATGTTTTTGGTTGGGACATATTGTTGACTGAACAACTACTTAATACTAATAAATGATGTATCCATGGATTCGAATTCATGTCGCGAGTGACACAGGCTAGGTGGATGGAAAAAATCAACATAGCGGATTTTAGCCGCTATTTACAGAAGCTGCAATATTTATTTTTTGTTACATGGTCATGTCCGTTCAGTACAAAGGGCTTGCAGAAACGATTTCAAAAAAATAACACACTAAAGGTTTAAAAAATGCCACCGACTGCCTCAAATTGCTTGAAAAATGATTTTGTTATGAGTTTGTTAGTTGCAGTCGGGTTTAAAAAAATACTTTTAAAGCTTCACATATCGCTACGCCTCTCCAAGCAACAGTTCCGAAGTAATTCCGGCAAACCCTGGGCAATTGCCCAGGCCACCTGGGCACCCTGGGCTCCCTGGGCATTGCCTGTCTGCTGGGCTGCTGGCTCATAATCCACAACATTGCATAAAAATGTAAGAGCCAAATCGAAAGTAAACGTTCCAAGAGTTGTTTGAGGGTTGATATAAATGCTCTTTCAGCTTCTGCAGACCTTTAAATTTGCACGATCATTCTGGAAGTTTCTGGAAATTGATATGTGGGTAAAATGTCATGAAACCTTCATTTTGACAGTACACTATTTATTCGTAGAAAATCGTATGCTGTCTTTTTCACTTCAAGGTTAATTGTACTGAGTTGTGACAGAAAATATTTCCGTCACTCCGATTCACCATTCATTTCTTAATGTCGTATTCATGTTAAGTGGTTTGGTAAGTACCTAATAGAGTTTCTAAATATTTATAATTATCATAGCGGAACGCCATTAAGGGGTGTACAAAATCAACCATTACAAAAGAAGTGTATTCTCTAACGGACACGGAAGTCTTCCATAAAAGCTATTTTAAGTGGACAAAGACTATTCACTGCGCTCCTCCGTGTAATAAGGACGAACGCTATTTTATTTTTCAGCACAAAAATAATTTTCTTGCTGAAATCTAGAAAGAAGAAAAATATTACTATATTTTAATACTATTAACAGATCGAAGAGAGTATATTATTAGGTTTTATAACTTAGTACTGTACTGAGTCTTAAAATAAATTTTTGATCAATTAATGCTCTAATTATGGCAAAGTGCTTCATTCGCTTATACAAGGACCACCCAAATAAAGATCATTTTTTTTTTGTTTTGAGATTAATACAACTATTTATTTATTTATATTATTCAGAATGCTATATCAACCTGTGAGTTACCTACCTTCGTCGGTAGACACTATAGATATTTTATTTTCAAGGCAGATTTTGGTAGTAATATTACAAAGATGAGTCACACCCCTACATACAGTACATTACCTCTTGTGATAAGTAACACCCTCCACAAAGAAGGTTAATATAAAACTATGTCAGAAATTTATCTGTGCGCTTTCAGGGTATTCCAACACTTTAGTTTAAGTTTGAATATTTTTTTGTCGTAATGATAATTTTTAAATGTCATGTCTGTTTTATTACCACGGGAACTAAGATACAGGCTCGGCCTAGTAAGTATTCATTTAGAAATGTTCACTGATTTAATATTGTAAAACTGATTAATTTAAAGAAGATTTGTTTAGTTTAAGACATTTGTAAAGTGTGTTTTTCTGTGTCAATAAATTTTTATTATTTACTTTGTGCGCCGAGTTATGTTAGCATGCAGATACTCGCACAATACTCCATTGTTTGTACTCCGTTTCATCTAAGTACACAAGTTTTGTTTATGTCCACAAACCATAATACGTATTGATTTCTTTGCTAGTTTGTCGTGTAATTACAGCCCAGTCAGCACCTTAATTGCCAACTACTACAACTAATTTAAATGTATACCTTTATTGAAGCACGAGATTTTTTTATTTATAAATACATTTATAAATAGAAAGATCTCGAATCAACTATAGTTCATACCTATACGAGAAAACGAAGATTAGGTACGTAAACATCAAGTTCCGCCGTTTTAGAATGGAAGTTAACTCCAACATACTAATGTTGGAGTTAACTTCCAGTCTAACTAGATGCAGCAGAATACCAAATGGAGCGACTGCCCAGTAACTGAGTCGTTAGGGTCAGTTCACACCGAGACGCGACGCGACTCGACGCTGCGCGCACTTTTTAATAATCATGATACAAAATAGATCTTATTTAATTCACAATAAGGTATACGGGTTGCACAACACGGTGCATCTCAGCGTTCTTCGACACGTTTTCGCGCTCGTAGTGAAATGATACCTTTTACAGTTAGATATTCTGTTGCTATCTTATAACTGACCCTTACTCGTAACAACTGTCAAAATTTACGAATAACAGCTGCGACCATCGGCTTAACGTACTTTTCGAGGCACGGAGGATTTCAATGTGTAATAGATGGTCACCCATCAACGAACCGACCGCGGCAAGCGTAGCTTAGCCTTCGACCTATATAAATGTAGGCGCTGTCGCCATTTTATCGTCATTCAGTCATTTTGTGAAGTATTTTCCTAGTTCCCTACAGTGAAATGAAAGTATCAACAATCCGAAACAAGTTTGTATCAACAAAAGTAAAAAGGGATTCAAACTTTAGCAATTAGGTGTTCAAACGACAAAATAGCCCCCTAATTACTTCCGGCTCGCAAAGTGGGATGACCTTTTCATACTGCATTATATTAATTACTAGTTTATGAGGTCTATCAATTGAATGGTTTTTGTTTTTGATGTATCTTAATCTATTTGTGAGCTTAAACTAAGATATGTGGGTCCCAGAAAACGTCTAACGGCATCCCGGTAGACAAAGGCGAAGATGAAGGAACGAGCTTGATGCCTTCAGACAGGATTGGTTTTGCCCTGAAGTGTGAAAACAGAGGTCGAAAATAATAGCATAATCGACAATATAGCATATGTAAGCTATCACGCCATTTACACCAGGTGGCTTTTATTTTGGTAAGTATATGCTTTGTTTACTTTTTATTTTTTGTGCTTGAATCAAGTTTTCATTTTATTTGTTGGTATATTGGCATGGCTAGCTGACATGTGACAATTTTTTCAAGTTCTGTGTCTCGTAATGTTGATTACTTTGCCTACCTATGTATAGAATCAAGTATATCCAACTAAACAGACAGCTGTGCTGCTGGGGAGTTTGTTGCGCCACTTCTTCTTCACAGCTAAAGCACTAGGAAGTGGTGAAGCGCGGGCGTTTTGGGGTACTGTCTTATGTAATTTTGACATTCGAAAAGTGCTGATTCTCAGCCTAATTTGAATTTTGATTTTTGATTTTGAATAAAAAATGTTCAAGTCCAACCCTAATAACGTAGGTTAGTCATGGCAGTATCCATCAATCCAAGAACCTCAAACGATTTCTTAATATTTACTATAATCTTTCAAAGATCATCATTTCTATCTAGGTACCTATTTATATCGATAGCTAATTTCTTCCGCCATGTCCATCTACGACATTTTTTTTGTCTCAGTTCACACGGAAAAATCACAAGAAAATATCATACATTTTCACGTATAATACGTAAAGGTCAGTAGAATATCGTGACGTAGTGATCCGAGATTTACTGTGATATGAAGCCTCCTTGTCGCAGAGAAGCTGGCCAGTTTGTGATTCAAACTCGTGATCCTCATAACTGCATATAACATTTTCAATATCTCTCGGATCAAAATGTTCTTGTATTTGCTGAAATAGGTTGAATTGAGATTATTTCCTAGTGACATCTTTTGCATTGACATTTGGGTCTATGTATTATCGGTTACTCTGTAATTTTCCAACCAGATAAATATGTATATTTCTATTTTTTTTGTTAGTAGGATTGTACAAATACTTTTACACATCAATCGTATTTTTAAACTAGATGAGGTCGGCGTTTCCTATCGGACTACTCTGAGAATAGAGGCCGAAACAAACTCAGAGTTCTCAGACTCTTTTAAAGTCCAGACATAAGTCTAGTCAGATCATGTGAAGACCATCTAGATTGGTGTCTGAAATAGTCTTTTGTGGTAATGCCACCAGCAGCAGGCATGTAATCATGCCACCATTAATTCATACAAGTCATCCATTATTCACTGATTCATGTATTGCTGGTCGCATGTTTTGCAAACTTTTTTATTAGATGGAGCACCAGCCGTTTTTCATGTATTAAGATTTTATTCCTGACTTTTTATTATTTTTGAGAACCATTTGTTCACAAGATGGCTCTCCTTATAAAACCACTCAATAATAATAGGTACTAACAGCAAGACGCAGTGATAGAATAGGTTTTTAGTAAATACAACAAACAATTCGAAGACTGGGTTTATAATAATATTATGTCAGTTAATAACATTAAATTGAACGTTTGCTCGAAATTGTTTGTAAAATTACAGTTCAAACTGTTATCAGGCTAGACTACTTCGGTTTGAGTAGACTCAAATACAAATTGGAAACTCCAAATGTTAGTTCTAATTTATAGTACTACTGAATATCATGTAAACTTCAACGTACGTTTGATTCTGAACTAAATGTTTGCAATGCTCAAACGTATGTTTGAATGAATCAAACGTACGTTGAAGTTATGTAGCGAACCTACATAACTATGTAGGTACATAATTATGTTGTAAATAAATGTAATTGCTTTGGTAATATTTTAATAAAAGAAATATCTTATTAATGCTCTTTTAAATTATTTAATTACTTTGACCAAATATTATAGAACAATGTCCCCGCGCCGCTTCTATCTGTTTGAACTCGATAAACTCGAAAAATCTTTTTAACAAAAAATGAAACCGCCGAAAAAACTGAAAAGCAAAAAGTAATAAACAAAAAACGTGTATTATATTTTGCTTTTCAGTTTTTTCGGCGGTTAAATTTTTTGTTTAACAGTTTTTACTTTATAATTTTTGTGGCTCTAATCGACTAATTACTACATGTTTAATTTTTGATTACTTTTTGTAATACACAACTCAGTGTTAAAGAGATCTGTGAGTGAATAATCAATCATCCCCTGTTTTCCTACCCTTAGGGTTGGATATTTTTTGCAAATTTATATGGCACCAACTTCGGGGTATACCCTTTTCAACAAGAATGATCAAAATCGGACTATGCTGTAAAAAGTTATGCGTGGTCATACATAAAAACAAAATATACCCGTTGACTTGAGAACCTCCTCCGTTTCTTCATCGGTTAAAAATACGGAATGGATTTTCATAAGGTTTTCACCAATGGACGGAGTGATTCATGAGGAAGGTTAAGGTGCATACCCCATAAAGTTTTTGTGTAAATTGGCTGAAATGTGATTCTGATTGTTGAAAATGTCGGAAAAAATCATGCCTACTGGGAGCTTCAATGACGTGCGCCGCGTAAACCATTAGAATTATATGAAAACAATGTATTATCGAATAATTCCTCTAGGGTACTTTTAATCCCATTAGTACGTTCCCGCAAACGCTATTTGGTTATAAGCATTAAGAACCGTAGGGCCCACCCGTTTCATCAAGAAACATCGACGTGGTTATATAACGGACATTTTCACCTTTACACAAAAAATAAATACACCAAAAACAACGTTCATCTACGTAAAGCCTCATCACCGGAGATGAGAAATTAGTTTTAATTTCGACACAATACTTTGTCGCGTAAAACAATTCTGAGGTGAAAATCCTTTTGAATTTTCTTACAAATTTTCAAGACTAAGAAAGATTATGTTTCGCTAGCTATTTGACATCTCTTCACGGCTTGATTGCCCGAAGTTATAGACAGAACTTGAAGTACATTACAGATATGTTACAAGTTTCGTTTTACAGGGACGACACCTTGTCATTAATATGACGCAAATCCAGAAACTGGGAGGCTACTGACAGGAATAAAAACCCGGAACACTTAACCTGACCCGGGAATTGAACCCAGTCTAACTTGTGACTACTGAAAACGATGCGAAGTCAACGCTTCAGTAAGTATACAAGATTGTTCTATACGTCAAATAACTATCCATTAGAAGGTGAGAGGAGGGGTGGACTAGTGGTAACGGCCCCGAATTACGAGTATTAGATCTTGGGTTCGAACGCAGACAAACGTTTTACTTTGTAAAAATAATTTCATCACTCATTCTCTCAAAATGGTGAAAGAAAACATCGTGAGGAAACGGGCATGTCCTAGAACCAAAAATACGAAGATATATGCACTGGTACATTATAGCCCACCTTCTCTCGAATTGAAATAGTTTTATTTGTAGAACACAAGTAAACAAAAAAAAAGTCATGAACATATCAAACGAAGAGACTCGGCCTGTGTCCCAGCAGTGGGAACATTATAGGGTGAATATGTGCATATCATCAATAACAGCATACATATAATTATATTTCCAAGCAGTAATTGATGGTAGGATGGCATCAATTCAAACTGAGCTATCGGATCGTATATGATTGCTACTCTGCCATTATAATGTATTCAGTCTATAGCCAAGAAGCTGCGGCGAACGGAGTGATATTTTCTCAATATATATTTTTCTTTCTCTTTCTTTGAGGACATTATGATTCGATTTGCGGAAGAGGATTCTTTCCTTTTATTTTTTTTTGTATTCCTAAGAAATGTGCACATTATACTACGGAGTAACGGCTGTTGTTGTGTCATTAGAATGTTTCCATGTTATGTTATGTTCAAGAAGTAGTTGTAGCGTGATTCAAAATTTCATCACACATAATATCACGCCTAGTTTCGCCGAAGGATTGATCAGAGGTGTACATATAGTGTATTATTGGTACACTTCTGTAAACATTAATTCGCGAAATTTGGGTGTACCCAACTTTCGCCAGTTATGTTATATTACATGGGACTTCCTTATTGCCACCAACCGGGCTAAAATTCAGACTCCGGGCTGCTACTGAGAAATTCAACATAGAATAACCCAATAACACATTGCCCTACGTGTCAGTCAGGTCACAGTCGTTTTCACCAGCGTAAATCAGCGAGAGTGCCTCTAAAGATAATTTAACTCAAGTCTCAAGTAGGTTCTGCCGACCGCATGTGGTTAGAAGCACTTTGACATTGAGCTGGCCTAGCGTAGTGTGCAATTTTTTTTGGTCAGCTTACACTGGATTACTGTTACCACTGACGTGGGGTCCACTGTACCATCAAATAAGTCACATTATATCTTTCAATCTGGTGATACTTACAGAGTCAGAAGACAAATCATTCTCTTCGACAATATACTCGAAGATGAGAAAGCTGAATTTTATCAATAACAATACGTACAAGACTTATAAAGTGCGTTATGTTAAACGTGAGACATACTTTAAGAGCGTTCATTCCACGCGGGCTGGCAACAGCGCATTTGTAGCGGATTTTCATGTTTATTTCATACAAACAAAAGTAAACAATTTTCAGCCAAGCACTAGATGGTTGGTTACAGTTACACATATCGGTTATTACTTATAAAAATCGACATACCGTCTATTATTTTCTATTTGTATTACTTAGTACGATTAAATGTTTGTATTAAAGAGTAAATGTTAAAAATAATTATAAATACCAATGATCTAGTGATTGGCTTAAAAATTTGTATTTGTGAAATAATCACGAAAAACTACTATAAATGCGTTGTTGCCAGTCCGCGTGGGATGAACGCTGTTAAGAGAGTGTAGTACTCATGAAAATTAAAAACTTTTATTAAGGGGCCAATACTGAAATCGCGAAAATAAAACCAGCTGCTCTATACATTAATGTTCACATAACTGGACAAAATGTAGGGAACAGCTGATTTTTTCTTTATATTTTGGTGTCCACTCCATATTGAAAAGTTTTATATTTTCACGAGTACCACAACCCCTTAAAGTATGACCCTCGTTTAACCTCCTTTTTTTTAACCTTACCTAACGTACTGTATACTGAACGTTGGTACCTTTAAGCTTATGAAGTAGGTCAACACCATCATCATAATTTCAACCGACAGATGTCCAATGCTGGACGGATCACGGCCTTTCTCAAGTACCGCAACTTCGATCGGTTCTGCGTTTCCAGCATCAAGCCAGGTATCCACCTACGGCCTTCACAAGGTCATCGGTCCACCTTGGTTCGGATCAGTTTTGTGAAATAGGTACCTACATTTAAATGTCTTCCAACAATGGAACACCCATTAATAGTAGATTGTATCATAAGGGAGCAAAATAATATTTTAATCGACGCGCTACGCTACGCTCGGGATTCTTTAGTAGAATCCTGAACGTAGCGAGGGATCCAAAGTATGTCGCCCGAGCCAAAAATATATTTTGCGCCGTAGTGATACACTCTACTTTTCATCACCCTCTATGAGAAAATAAAAGACGCCTCATATTTTATTGTAATATTATTATTTAATAAAACATAGAGTAACAACTAAATTGAAATTAAATAGTATCTAATAATAAAACAACTAAAAACTTATTAACTTACATTTGAGACATTTTCGCAATTATGAAAATTTATTGTTACAGTTTTATTAGGAATAGAGATTGTTGTAGATGTTATATTCTGTGTGTTTGTAATAATGTCCGAATCTGGCTCATTTTGAGGAAAATGTGACGGTAAATCTCGTTGTTTGGATGTAGTTGGGCGCGGCGACAGTGGCATGGATGGATCAACTGAAGGTTGCAATTTAATGTTTTCGACGATGCGTTCACATGTTTTCGCCTTGTTCTCAATGGAATCTTCTATATACCCCTCTGCTGCAGCACTCGACTTCCATCCTCCATGTCGCCTGAGAACAGTTAAGTCCGCTTCAGAATCTGCCAAAAGGGTAGCAGAAATACGACGAAAACAATGTCCTGTATACAGTTGATATCTGGTAACTTCAAATAAGTAGCGATTTCTTGTGGCATGTTAGAAATTTAATTTTTTCCGAAAACTTGTTTGAAGCACTTGCCATTTTGATAACGAATGAAAAACCGATTGGTCTTCATATCAGCAGGATGCAGGTCCAGGTATTTCTGTATATTAGTTTTGTATACTCCTCGGATTACGAGGGATCGGTCAATTTTTGTTTTTGTGTCTGTCAGCTTCACTAACAGTAAATCATCCGAGTGATTTTCAACATCATCAACAGTTATTTTTAAAAGTTCATTGCCACGACAAGCTCCATGTACTCCTAAAATTAAAGCCACCTGGAACAAAACCGAATGTGAATAAGACAAGTATCTATCGAAGTACAGGTTACAATAAAATGCGCATTTTAAAACACTGTGGTTATACTTTACTAATCCACCATATACATAGTTACTTACTTTTACGGCAAGAAATACTTTGTCGGGTGCCTCATTAAGGAAAGTCTCCACGTTTTTGACTGAGAACACGTCGGATTTTTAGGTTTAAATCCATCAGACATCCTCTTCAGATACGCTATTAATTTCGAATATGTGTCCAGTTTTACGTCGTTAACAGAACTGACTGTTGATTTTAGCATTGAGTAGGTACTTCAAAGGGTGGAAGGTTGTTTAGTTTTGGCTAAGTACTGGAAGTAGGCCAAAAAAAAAATTCTGAGAAATTCTTGGCGCCTCTTGCATTTCTCCATTCAATAAAATTACCATAGGCTTTCATATATTTCTCCCGCGATTTTGCAGGTAATAGATTATCCATCACATTTCTTGCGTTAGTTCTAATATTTTCAGGACTTAATTCTATACTTTAACTGTCACTTTAAGAATTCATTTTTCAAAACAAAATCATGAATTTCTAACAATCCGTGAAAATTGACGAAAAACGTTTTTTTTAATTTGATTTCTTTTTTTTACTCAGCTGGCGACGCGACTCTGGGCCGTCGTCGTACCAGCCAGTCTTTATTCAAACAATTTTTGCGTTCGATTTCTTTGGCGCTGAACACTACGATGTTCCAAATTCAAAAAGTGCGCGGCAAAGATAATTGCGGCGCTCTTATAAAGAGGATCATAAACTCATTACTGCCCGCTAAAAGTTTCTCATAGAAAACACCACCTTTGGGTGCACTTAAAGGCGAACCAAGTCGTCCTTTTCGAATAGGTGGAATGAAAAAGAACATTTCGCCCCAGTGGACCTGCCTTTGTGGACTACTTTGAATGTGAAGATCTGATTCTGATGTAAATCTTCCATCTATATAAGTAGATTTTGCTCGTAGTCTGTACCAAGAGTAGGTTCAGGTTTTAAAGGTCATGTAAACTCAAATGTCTAGCCCAGTTTTACTTTTACAGATGGAATAAAGTAAAGTTATATCAGTGCGCTTACGGTATGGTAGGAATAGGGATGATGAGTTGATGAAATTTCTGCTTTAAACTCTAAAAAAATATTGTCTGCTCATTGTGCAAACAATAAAAAAAAAGTCTAAAGGTTAAAAAATGTAAAAGTAATGTCACGAGTTAGTAACTTAATACTAGGGCCATTGTCCGTGCTGTGCGACAAGGGCGGTAATAATTCCTCCCAGAAACTTTTAAAGCGTATACAGGGTGGCAGGGACATCGACACGCAAACCTGTTAACATGGATTCAAAGAAAAAATACTTGCCGTTCCATACATTTCGACCCTTAGTTATAGCACTTTTTTATGAAACAGTTAATAACCTATGAAATTTTTTTACGAGCCCTGCGTTGTAATTTTTCGTATGTTTCAAAGGTTCAGAATCTCGTTTTGAATCTATGGTTATAGTTTGCGCGTTGAAGACCTTGCCACTAGTCCCACATAGCTTCTCCACATTTTCATAGATTTTACAGAATTTTTCAAATATCGCCTTTTGCTATGCCTTCTTTAAAATTTGTTTGAATACATATTCTAATATTAGTCATCATCCCTATTGTGACGAACCCATTCTTATTACAACAGTGCCCAGGGCCACATAGACTTTTAGAAAGAAACTGTCATACAGTTATTAAGAATGGTCCGTGAACCCCCACTTGTGGAGGCTGTCCTTTCTGCGACCTATTTGGGTAAGAAGTCTATTTAGGGTTTCCCAAGTAGTTCACGGTAACTTGAGCATGGATCTCTGATGGTTTAATAAACAATCCACTAATGTACCTACTTATAATTCGATACACATGGTGTTTTCAATGAATTCGGAAAAATCACTAAGTATACAATACTTAGTGATTTTTCCGAATTCATTGAACTTTCTTATTTGTTTTCATGGAAATACAAAGAATTTTGAAGATGTTATACCCATGATGGAAATGCATTCATTGGCAATATACCCGCGTAATCACTATTTAGTCGTCGATTTTGCCTGGAATATGGACGATATTTTCAATAATTTGCCCCAGCGACTCCATGATGGTGTCAGCAGGCTGTCCAATTTGTGTTGTGGCGCCTGATTGCTCATCGCTGTGATTAGCGTCGCTGATTACCACGTGTGTGACTTGCATGTTGCATTTTAGTGCAAATACGAGTTCGAATGCGTTCGAATGCGTTCGAATGTCGGTTACCAAAAGCAATGGCCATCATTAGCAGATAATACCATTGTGTGGAAACGCAGAGGGAGGCCATAGTACCTCTTTTGCTTTTTATATATTTTGTTTTTAAACGCAGGCAAACTAGTAGAATTAACATAGAGACTCGGATAACAGAAGCTGGCTTTAATAGTTCGCGTCTTAATAGTAGTTTGACCTTCATACTAGATTGTACAGTAAAATTCAGAAGAATGTGATACTTCGTTGTGATCAATAATATCTGACATCATTTAGGCAGCATTCATCATGAAAATAACATTATTAATAATCATTATTGTGGAGCTGTCCATAGCAATAATAAATTAATGTTCATACTCGTGACTGTACTGTACTTCTATAATTTTGTGGAATAATGTGGAAGTGCATACTTACTGCGTTTATTTTTTAAGTTCTTAGATATTGTATCACGTAGTTGCCAGCTCGCTCACGCCGTGCGTTGAATATTTTCCTCAATAGAATCTCATTATTTGCAAGACTGCAGCGAACTGACAGAAGCAATTCTCTGAATAATAAAGTGAAATCGAATAGATAGAAAATGCAACATTTTTCCTTTTAAGTTTCGTTTATCGTTTTCATTGTATGCTATCAATTCTAAATAGAATTCCTTCTATTCCTCTGATTGCAATTGATTTTGCTGTTCTATGTATTCTTTTCAGGATTTCATACCTCAAAAGGAAAAAAGCGGAACCCATATAGGATTACTTTGGGCACGCCACGATTGCGGCGGTAAGTCCCCTCTTTGAGGAGTGGATTGAAAGGCACCATGGCGTCCTCACCTTCCGCCTGACGCAGGTCCTCACTGGACACGGCTGTTACGGGAGGTTCTTGTTTCGCATAAGGCGGGAAGAAACGCCCGGGTATTTCTATTGCGTAGATTGCCCGGAGGACACGGTGGAGCTTACGGTGGAGGTCTGCCCGGCTTGGGCGGAGCACCGCCGTGTCCTCGTGGAGGCGATCGGCGGCGGCAATCTCTCGCGTCCGGCCCTGGACCAGGACATTGAGAGTGCATGAGTCCTCCTTTTGCGAAACAGTGATGCTCGCAAAGAGGGAAGCGGCGCACGTGAGGGAGAGGCAGTATATACGCCCTCAGGGCCCTAGCCGCCGCAGGAGACGCCCTGGGCATCGGGAATCCCACTGCTGATTTCCGGCCACCGTAGGCGCGGGCTTGCGGACGGTGAGTAATACGTAGCTCGCTGTCCGTTAAGGACCAAACCCGAGTCGACGGCGCGTTGTGTTCCACGCGGGCCTCAAAGAGATGTCGGCACCAACTGGTGGGGTTCACAAGGGCCGATGCCTGCCAGGGGTGCGGGTTGTTCGAAAGAGATACCGTTGTGCCTGGCACACAGGCAACTGAAGGAACACGGGTGGGTTTTAGTCAGTAAAAGTCTGACTCCACCCAGAGCGGGAGAAGTTATTTGATGATTTCCCACCCAAAAAAAAGAATGGATTTCTTCGATGTCCGTCTGTCGAGACCCTTTTTATCAGGAACGCGTGGAGGTATTAAATTGAAATTAACATTAAAAGGTAATTCTAAAGTAGGTAATTTTAAATAATCAAGATTCTAAGTCAACGAAATAAAAAATACGCCCATTTATTTATCAAGTTCTTCCACAGCACAAGTAGAGGACAAGTACGAAAATTTTGTGATTTGTAGATTTATCAAGTTAAAAAAAATATTTTGTGATTACATAGGGACTTACATTTCCAGTTGGAGAATTGACTGTGACGTATATCGATGTATGGGAGAACATTTTTTCAACACAATAATTAAGTTTGTTCTTGGGATTAATTCAGCCATACTGCAGAACCCTTCATTGTCTGTGGTCGGTCTCGCACTTGGCCGATTTTTGTTGTTTTCCGTTGTATTGATTGTTAAATGTTAGAATACATTTTGAAACAAAATCTTTATTCAAAATGTCACATAAACAAGAGTACCTAGACAGAATGGCACTCCAATCTATATAAATAATACTATTGAAGTGCGGGAATAAAACTAGATAGCATATTTATTTATTTGTTATACATCCACTTACATTTATTGAATTGGAAATCCGAATAAATATTCCATTTGTAAAATTGGTTCTGGCATCGTATTGTATTTGTTAAAATATTTGTAACGATCGCGTAGAGCGGTTTGGTAACTTTTTAGTGAGTACTGTTACTAAGTATTTTTACTTTAATACTATTGAAACCGTCATAAATATGAATGTATTTTATTAAAATCTGTGTTATCTTTGGAAGAAAATGGCCGCTGGTGCTGTCGGCAACTGTTTATGATTGTAGCAATAAATAAGTTCAGTTTGTTTTAAGTGTTTAAGCCGTGGCTTATATTCACGTCACAAAATCCTGAACATAAAAACCACTGTGCTCACCCATCCATAGAAATACCGGGATAAGAGCAACAGAGCCTGATCAGAAGAGCCTAGATAATTAATCACTTTGTTTAGAAAGTAAGGTAGGTACTAGCTATCGTCTAAAACCAGCTTGACTTTTACGATTTGCAACGAGCAAAGGTAATTCAGAAAGTTGCCATTAAACAGGGTTATTTTAAATTGGCTTGCAAAACTCCGCCGCCGATCGATATCTACACACGAAAAAATAAAAAGATTTGATTTATTTTTTCTGGACTTTAAAGACCGCTGTTGGTGTTGAAGTATGAGGTGTGAATTGCGAAAAACTTTTTCTTATGTTTTATCATGTTTAGATATCTATACCCATTAAGTCTGTGAAATTAACAAAAAAAAAAAAAACAGTTCTTTAAACTGATATTTCCACTGCGGCCGATGAGCACACAAAAAATCACAATATTTATTTATTTTTGCTTTTAATATGTTTAGATCTCGATAGATACCCATGGTGTCGGCAGAGTTTAGCAAGCCGTTTTCAAAATAACCCTGTATACTGAATATAGATATAATGTTCACTGACTTTGCTTTTAAATTAATATCAAATCTTATTAATAAACTATGTTGCTTAGTTAAAGTATCCAATGCATGGATAGGACGAAAACTGTCGTTTCACGGCCGGTAATCGGTTAACTTAGTTGCGTCACCCACGCACGAGATGGCGCTAATAGGCACTGTTCGTCCCTTGTTCGTCCCTTGCCGACAGTTCTGTCAATAAAGTGATTAATTGAATTTTTGGTAAGTCATTATTTATGCAGACAGTCCTGCGAGGGCGAAAATACTAGTCATCGGAGGGTTGGTACTTGGTACTTAACGAGTCCTTAAAAAATAAATTATATTAGAGTTGTACATGTTACTTTTGAGATTTTTTTGTAATAGCAGTCAAACTGGCCTTTAAAGATAACGGTCAAAATGCAAAATACATTAAATTTAAGCGTGATTTTATGTTATTTGCATATTTTGTATCCATGTCAGTCGTTTTACGTATTAGTAACAATGATGTGTTATATAATCTAAAATCACAAATGAAAGCTTTGTCAACCCTTTACAGAAAAAACATCTTCATAAATATTTTTTATACGCAGGCCGTTTCCCACGTCTCGTTCTTTAAAGAATATTTATTGCTATCAATTTTGTTCAGTAAATATTCAAAACTCTTTGAGAAAACGAAAGGCTTTTATGCTTAATAAAAATGCCTACAAATTATTTCGTTCCGATCGTATAAAAGGATACTTACGTCAACATTTTTGCCTAAGTGTGTAATTTTCATAAGTTCTTTGTCATGAATATATTGAAATTTTGGCTAAGAATGACTTGGTAATTCAACTCACAGAACTATATGAATTTAAGCATGATATCGTGAAGAAAATCTGTAAGGTTTTCATAGTCTCTTAAATATTGTCTTGTTTCTTTTAGCTGTATCATTGACTTGAGAATTTAGCTCAATGCATACTCAAAATATCTTAAAAAATAGTATAATAAATGAAACAATTGAATTAACTTGAAAAAAAGTGCAATCAATGAAACAAGCACTAAGTAACTTGAAAAATAGTGCAAGAAATGAAACAAGAACAAACTTGAAAAATAGTGCAATAAACAAAAAACAGTATCAATAAAACTCGCAACCAAGACACAACAACAGGCAAATTCCAAAGTAACACATGTTGCCCCACATTATTAAACTTTTCCAACAGTACACAGCAAGTCGAACTGTCGCCAGTAAACAGGCAAGTTGTCGACCCAACCCATATCTTGCCACCAGTTGGAAACTGTCTGGGTACACTATGTGTTAGTGCCAACGTGTCGGACGGTGACGATAACTTACAGACACCAAGTTTGTACTTGGAAGTGTAGCTGTCGAAACGTATAAGTCTATGTTAGACTGTAAGCCAGGAAAAGACTTGAAACACTATCCTACGCGACAATGACATTGCATTCTCATTGGTCAAAAGTGTGACGTTAGAGTTAGAGAGACGCGAGGTGACGTTTTGGTTGATAGCCAAAGAGAATTTGTGACGCGGTGACGGTTGTTTAGTGTGTAAGGACATTTAGGAAGAGTAACGGAAATGACATTTTGGTGTTCCGGAGGTCAGATGGTTTAGTTTGTGATGCTATGTTGCTTTAGTTCTGAGTTGAGCTGCAAGGTTACTGACAAATGCGTGTACTGACTTGACAGGTCCTTTTAAACTGTGTAGTTCTTTCCTTAAAATACCATTTTAGACACTAATCTACATGGTCTTCACATGATCTGACCGATTAAGTCTAGATTTTAAAATAAACTATGACCTCTAAGCTTATTTTGATCTTTCTATTCAGAGCAGTAAGATAGGAAATGCGTCATACAGTTTTTTTTAAATGTGTTTGAGTGTAAAAGTATTTGTGCAAACCTAATTATAGAAATCAAATAATTTATATATTTTTTCAAGGCATTTTGAGCACGAAACTCCTCCGGCTCGTCAGCGGGAGCAATTGGATCCAAAAAGTCATCCTTATCAATGCCTAATGCAACTTGGAAGACCATTTTCTGTGTTGAGAGCACTGACTTGCAAGACGTGAGTTCCAACGAATTTCACAAGCATATCTTAGCTTAGTTTTAGGTGTTTACAGACACATACCTATCTGCAATACCTGCATAATTGATTTTATTCAAAATGACGAGACGTGGACAACAGACGTAACGAGGACATTTATCCCTTTCGTGATTATTCATGAAAATAATACTGAAGACGGACTGGAATGCTTCAGACGAGTTTTCATGTTCTTGTCACGTTGCCGTCACGTTCGCGTGTCGTCTTCTATACGTGAAATGTGCTCTATGTCATGTTCGATATCTCATGTAGATATCATCTAGCTTTGTAGTTACCAATATACATAGCTAATATCTTTAGATTATTTGCTTAATCAAACCTGCATTTTTATGTAGTGTTGGGAACTTGCGAGATTTTCTTTATAATAAGATATCCATTGGCCATCACTGAATATGTATAGTAATTAATTAGGCTTAATTCGTTGGTAACAGATGAGATTCGGCAGTTATTCAGAGTATATTTCAGTATTCCTTTTCGATTGTTCAGCATAGTGACTAATTGAATCTTTGGTAAAAAAAATACCAAAAATATATTGGAACTCCAAAAAAAAGGTAGAAAAAATACCTACTCTTTATTATGTACACCATAAAAAATACAGATGGGCGGTATTATCGCTAAAAGCGATCTTTTACAGACAACCTCCTCTTCTTCTTAGAGTGTCGATGGCAAAAATAACGCAAAATAATATATTGTAAAGATTTTTTAATTTGTTTCGCCCAAGATTCACCAACGCGAATCCCGTTCGCTGTAGACGAGATGAGTAGTTTGCGAACGATTGAAGGAAATGAACTACTTCATATCACAAAATAAACGTACCATTCAATCAGTAGTCATTCTACTTCACTTGGTTCATTCTTTCTTTTCGCTATTTCGATTAAATACGCCAGCCTAGACAAAAATTTCTAACTATCAGTAAAAAAAAACAAAACATACTACTTACTTAATAAAAATAGTTTTGCTTAAATTTATATTTCTAGGTTAGTATATGAAGGAAAATTGACACGTACCTATAAACTGAACTAGAGAAGTGCATCATTTGTCGTAACTTATCAATCACTGTCGTTATCATATGTTAAGGACTCGTCCTGTTTTGCTGAACTAAATGAAGTACTGAAGTAAAAGAGTGGACTACTTCGTTAAGCGAAATTATATACTTCATTCATTTCTTTTTACTGACACGTTTTGCGCATCTCTAGTTCGCTGACGTAGCCATAAGATCCTCATCTGTGCAAGTAACAGAGCATCCGGTGCAAGACGGGAGGTGAACCATTGTCTTTGGAGAGACGCCGCATACACACCGGAGGTCTGAGCCGTACATGGACCCCCACTTGCGGAGGTTGTCCTTGCTGCGACCTACTTGTTCATGACGTGTGAGGTTTTCCAAATACGCCACAGTAGGCCAAAAAGCAGTGGTGGCCCAGTGGTAACGGCCGCGACTTGCAAGTTGTAGGTCGTAGGTTCGAACCCTGACAGGCGCTTTACTTTGTGTAAATAATTTCATCGCCACTGCCCTCAAAACGGTGAAGGAAGTCATCGTGAGGAAACTGGCATGTTCTAGAACCAAAAATTCTAAGACATGTGACATCTACTAACCCGCACTGGGCCGCGTGGTGAATTACGGCCCACTCCCTCGCACAGAGAGGCCTGTGTCCTGTGAGAACATTATAGGCTGATAATGATGAAGTAAGCCACGGTAGCTTGTGCCGGATATGAGGCTCCATGATGGTTCAATAAAGGAATCAGGAGGGTTAAACAAGCTTCCCTGTTATCACATATTTATCTCTTTTAGAGATGTACATTATACCAACCACCTAACAACACTGTTAACTTGATCACTCTTATGATAACACAGTTAACCTCGCGACTATATTTGCATAATGCAGTTACAGTATTGTGCCACATCCATATGTAAATGTGGCCACTGCCATTATGATGGCGATTATGATAACTGTCGCATTGAATCGAGTGATAATAGGAAACAAATCGATATTATTGACGCTACTGTTTGAACATGGTATTGGTGAAGGGTTTATTTTAAACGATTTCTGAAAATAATATACCTATATTTTTAAAGTAATATCTTTGAATGACATGGCCTGGTGGTCCACGCGCGACTGTAAGGCGGTGTACTAAAAGATCGGGATTACGAGACCAAGTTCGCGCGAAATCTCATTGAGCGTCAACGCGCTAAGAAAAACGTGCAAAGTGTTCAGTAGGTGACCAATTTCATAATTGACATTCCCGCGATAAAACGTGCAAAGATCGCGAGGTGGCGTTTTATTAGGAGAGACAATTTCATCCTCAGCGGGCTTAGCATGATGCTTACTATTTCTACGAAAGATAGACAGCTTTTTGCATACAAAGTGACATTTCGTTTCTCTATTTTTGACATCGCACCGTAGAAATCATTCCACAATCTGTCATTTTGTCTTTCGTTTCTAGCTATCTTTGTCTAGGTCCTTTTTTAAGTAAACTATTTCAGAAGAATGTTTTATTCCCAAACTGTCGAAATCACACTGACAACAAACTTTCTACTCGACGGCCACAGAGTATAATTATATGGTTATCTACAAAATCATGATTCGTTTTGAACGCATAATTGTTATAAATAATGAATAGAAGAACAAAGCTATCGTCTCCTATTTTACATCATTTAGTTAAGCATCACCAAGGGAATGGTTAAGGCATTGGCCTGTAATATTTTTCGTTCCGAAATACGGTACTTCGACACTGAGAAAAATTGTTGTAGTTGTCTCTAAATACGTGACTTAATCCACTTTATTTATAAACGTTGCTTAAAGTTAAGTAAGCGACTGTTTAACCATACATTTTTGACGTTTAAACATTTCTTAACTTGAATCACCAATCACCATGAATTTACCCCTAAATCAGTGAAAAATAATAATCAAACAACAAAAAAATCCTATGCTACACTAGGAATTCGGAGTCAAATAAACATATGTAAAAGAGTGAATTCTAAAAAAGTGCGAATGACTCTTTCTATGTTGCTGCCGCCGTCGTGCTGTCTAACGGAACGTCATTTTTGTGTATTCTTCCATCGACAAACCAGTGCTGTGCTAAGCCTGCAGATCAACGAGCAAGATTAATGCATATCCTATTTAAGTAGTAGGTATGCATGTTGTACCTTACTCCCACATTGAGGTAAAATCTATCCTAAAAATTTCAAACTCAAACTCAAACTCAAAGCATTTATTTCAATTAAACCATTTACAGGCACTTTTGAATTGTCAAAAAGTCGATCAGTTGGAAAGTTGAAGCTACCCATTGTACCCTAGTTACCCATTTTGAATAGCACTACCTATAGGTATCTATATTATCATGTCTACCATGTATATCAAACGAGGATGTTTCTGGAATACCAGACTATTTCTTGCAGCTTTGCATTGTGTTCTAAGCCAGTATAGATTTATATTTCCATATATTTCAGCCACATGTAGTCTACCTACAGCACAAAATTGTATACGGTGTATGAAAATGATGGGTTGGCCGGATAGTGCGGTTCTGTAGGGATTCGTTTATGCCCAAGATACACGTCGGTAGTTTTTCAAAGCTAGGGCAGCGAGCTAGAACCTCGTTATACTATCCTCGCTTGCTGTCTTGGCTTTGTACATGCTAGTGTTGTTAACATGATGTCAGAAATTTAAGCCAGCACAATACAACACGTGGTTGCGGTCAGAAAAACAAAACGCGTAGTCACTGTAGACTACTCAATCGAATACTAGCTTCACCGGCCACATTAAGCTAACACACAAGCCAGTATAGTAACATCTGTGATGGGAATACTACTAGCTCGAAAATTAAAACCCCATCCTATTCAACTACCCCGGCTTGAGACGCTAGCTTACTAGCTTTATAGCCTAAAATGAAGCTGGTTCTGTATTCACGAAGCCGGAGTTACTAGAATGCTCGCTTGCTCACACTAGCTTACACTCCTGGCTTGAGGTAAATAGCTTTGTGTACCTCGGGCATCAAAGCGTGATTTAATATGGTAAGGTATGGCGGTGGCTTACAGTGACCACACTTTATTTTTTATTTATATTATTATGCCTATTAATACAATAAATATTGTTTGGTGGTTATGTTTGTAGTTTTAAATTGTTTTTATTTATGAAACCGCCTACCAGTTTACAGAATCACAGGTGATTTGAATCATTCAATAAATTATCCTTATTCTATGTCCCTAAGTTGAATCCAATTCATTGGAAATGTCAGGAAAAATAAGGAAAAAGAGAGAAAAAATGTCATCGAAAGCAAACACATTATCTTCGTCGTAAATCCGATTTCATGGCGGACTCTCCTTATATCTGTAGTAAAACTTTTTATGATAATCTAATCATTTCAATGTAAATGTCTGAAAGGGAATAAATAATCGCCGTCCGTGTGGTCTGGTCTATCTATCTATTCAGGGTGGTAGCGACATCGACGCGCAAACTGTAACCGTGAATTCAGGACATTATTCTAGAACAGCTAGCGGAGACATTTTTCGTCAGTTATAAAAAACAATCAGCTGTTCCATAGTAATGAGCAAAACTCAAAAGTATGGTAAAGCTGATTTTCTTTAATAGCCGGCGAAACATTTCAACGCAGGGGCATTCAGAATCATGTCAAAATCAAAACTCAAAATCAAAATATTTTATTTCACATAAACCTGCAAGGGCACTTATGAAACGTCAGAATCTAGGTGCACGGTTCCAATTTGTCGCTTCCTGATGACTTCCTGCACCCTAATTGTGTAACTCACGATTAATCATAATCTGTTTCGTTTTGAAACAGAGTGCTAAAACATTGCTTCATATGTTCCGAAAATGTGTCTTCTCAACAACGTAAATAACGCAATGAATATTGTTGAACTGTTAAAATGAAACCGATTATGATTAATCGTGAGTTACGCAATTAGGGTGCTGATGTAGGTACTGAATCCATGGTAATAGGTTACTTGTCGATGGACTGTATAAATGCCACCCTGTGTAAATAAAGTGGAAAGCTTCGTTGATAAGAGCGTCACTTGAGAACAGCTGGACAGATTTGGACTATCGTAATTATCCGAATTAGGTTTTCATATTATGGAAATTTGGAAAAGTTTCCCGAAACAAATTTGGGAAGAACTGAACGTCTTTTTTGTATGAGTTTTTTATTAACTATTTATCTGGCGTGCGTATGTATGAACCGATATATGAACGTACCCGAAGCAAAAGGAGTATGTGTCTGTAGTTGTATATCGTTCTGTAGTTTTTACCTACCCCCCATGTGAAGTGTTTATGTATGTATGTATCTGTTTATTGAAATTTGGACAAGACAAAGTCTGTCGGGTTAGATAGTTGTGAATAAATTGTCATTGATGGACCTTATAGACCCGTCTAGAAGATGGATAGAAATAATTCTTGTATGAACTAGCAGTAAAATAATACCGGTATTTGACGGTAGAGAGACCGTTTGATTGATTTTTAACCGACCAAAAAATAGAAGAACTACATTCTTGTTCTCTTGCTTAAGTTGTGTCTCGTTTGTTACTGCGTGCAACACTCTTTATTAGAGAGTAAAATAATTAGCTGTATATTATGGTGGTTTAGTCCATGTTCAACCACCACAATCTTTACCCTCGACCATGTTGAACCCCTAAATGTTTCCATGTCCAACCCCTGGGGGGTTGAACATGGATTTCAATACATTGGTCATCCTTTCTTTGTCCATAATCAACCCATTGTTGTTAGGTAACTAATAATGACACTAAAGTATTACTGAGAGCAAAAGTGTATTTATTTTCTTTACAATTGATATTTCATAGGGTAAAAAATAAAACGTGGCTTTTTGGTTCTTTAAGAATACATTATTTTCTTTCAAGCTTGTTGCTTCGCCTTTATGTCAATATTCTACATCTGATTGTGGATACGAACAATCTGCACATCATATCTTATGACTGTGTACCTATTCTTTGGCAGAATAAAAGCAACATTATCCTTGGTTCTTGGCAACCTGGGCTACCCCAGTTGTAAATTTCCCTTTGTGCTAATTGGCCTAGCTCTAGTAGAAGGGGAAATATGCTTTTTCTTACTCCTGTTCTTTGCTGGTTGTAGAAAATTTTCTGTTCTTTATATTAATTCCTCTAAGTACCTGGTACTTATTGACAGGCCTGCACTGTCCTCCTATACCTATTATTTATCACTGTAATTTGAAAACGTTGTAAAAGCCAATTATTTTTAAAAGAGTAACCATGGACTTTCTTCTCCATAGGAAGTGACAAATTATAACCGTGCACCTAGCTTCTGACGTTTCATAAGTGCCCATGCAGGTTTATGTAAAATTAATTTCGTTTCATTTCATTGCGGGATCAAAGATAGTTTAATCGTTTCTCCCGGACATGCCGAATTTAAATACCTCGGTGCTTTTCTGGTGATCATCACTGTTGATTCAGACTTTCAGGAATTGCAGTGGTTAGGAATGGTGTAGCGGGCTTATACCATAAAACATCATGAGTGTGAAAAGTTTAAAAAATAAATGGACTTAATTTCTCCAGACAAAGATCTACCGTTATTTCACCACTTATAAAACGATTTACAATATAATTTATTCGACTGTCAATTTCAACATGTTCTGATTTTCTTTCATAAGAATGAAAGAAAATCAGAACATGTTGAAATTAATTTTTATAATAAATTTTTGGTAACTAAAATCCTCTTCTAAAGTTTTTAAAAATTGAACTAGATTGGAGGATTTACCTAACGTCCTATTTAACATGGCGTGCCAACCTTCTAACTTATTTGTGATGCGATGCCTTTCACCAAAACAACACCATTTATCTTTCATTAGTTTATTCTCTAACCACTGTTTTACAAAATAATTATTAAATTTTGTTACAGCTTCGTCAGTAGGGCTATCTTCCATAACATAGAGAAATCCGTCGCTTACAGCCTCCGGTGGTAGATGAGCCAATACTGTCAGTAAAGCTACGTGTTTACGAGTAATTTTGTTTTTAGTAAGACCAAGTTCTTCTGCTTTCTTCCATATCGCTCTATTAAAATGATAAAAGCATCCTTTTATTGACGCTTCCGGAAATTTCTTTTGGATAGTTGATATAACTGATATGACTGCGGCTTCGAAATCAACTGTGAATTTCGTTGGATTCCAGCTTGGGATACTTTTTTTAATTAAAGTAAAAAGTAAATAATATGTACTTTGTTTTTTATTTAATAACAAAGCGTACACCACCGGCATGATTTTGGTTTCTTTTTTAGAACTTCCTACATCAGCGTGTACTGTATAAAGTTGAAAAAAAGGATGTGGACATGTTTTAAATGTCCCATTCCCTCGCCGCCTCAGATGCAAAAGCTATTATGCTATTATTTTTATATTTGTAATCAAAGAGCAGGAACCTTTGAAAAATGGCAGGTACTTCTACATCAATCCCTCTCGAGTATCTAGTTTTTTTAACACCTACCGCCATATTCCTTTTATTGTATAGGTCAAATTTCACATTTTTCACTGTTGATTTAATCATTTGACTTTGTGTTTCTATAATAGTCAGAGTTCCATGACATTTAGGCCACTTAATACAACGCCAGTAAATAGAACCTTTCTTATATTTCTTTTTCTGGTAATATTGATGGCCTGCTAAAAGTAGTACACGTCCTCCGCGCTTAGAAGTCACGAAATCAAAATTAAATAAACCGCTACTCGTAGACGAAATCTCAGCCATTTTCAGAAATACAATAAGTGTCAAAGTCACTTCAATCCTTTTTGTTTAATTATAACTATTAATAAAGTTCTGCAATTGTAACGACTGCCAACTATTAAAGAGGTAGAATAAACTCACTTGAATTTCAAAGTAACTGCAGAAATATAGGGCAAATAGCTAATAGATAAAACTTTTTCCAAAAAAAAACAACCAACTTCCGAAAAAACACTATAAAGTGAAAAATAACTTTAATTTCGGAAGGCGGTGACTTTGGATATGTATTTAATTTTTTTGTCTCCGCCTTCCGAAATTAAAGTTATTTTTCACTTTATAGTGTTTTTTCGGAAGTCGGTTGTTTTTTTTGGAAAAAGTTTTTATTTTTCACTTTTTAGTTATAGTACCTACCCCACTAATTCGAAATTTCATCATCCTTGGTGTCAAAACAATACATATTTATGTGATAGCAGCAATCGCGGTTGATTTGCTGTTATTTTTTGAAGAGTTCCGTTGTCTGTCTCCGAAGCGCATCATCAGATCTATATGAAATTGAAATGAGACCACACGGGAAGCACGAGCTTTCAAATAAAAAAGAATCATCAAAATCGGTTCACCCAGTCAAAAGTTATGAGGTAACAAACATAAAAAAAAAACACATAGTCAAATTGAGAACCTCCTCCTTTTTTTGAAGTCGGTTAAAAAAATAGGGAAAATGAGAAAATCTTTTGTGTTTTACTGTCCATTGAGGGTTGAACGTGGATTAAAGACATTCAAAAATAAAAGTCCATGTTCCACCCCCCCAGGGGTTGAATATGGACAGCATATTATACACAAAGTCACAGGCACCATCTAGTGTATAACGCTCCTCTCAGAAATTGATTAAATCGATTACCAACAAAACTGTTTATTCACAAACTTGCTGAGTAAACTTACTGCCACGAACCATGTTTTATTCAACACTGAAGCAACTTAAAGATAATAAACAAACCCTACTAGGTTCTAATTAAAAGTTATAAACAAAATGTTAATATTTTGAATTAATAGGGTTGGTTGAAACAAGTATCTTGCTACCTACTGGAAGCCAATTAGCGTTGTAAATGTGGTACGAGGGATTTGTGAAATTATAATATGGATTTGAACTTGGCTTGTGCTCTGCCGTGTAACTGTGGTGAGTGTTCATGGCGTAATGGTCCGTTGGTCTCGTGGTCACAAGCGGGACTGCTGAGCGTAGGGTCCTAGGTTCGTTTCCCAGGTCGTGCAAAGTTTCATTGGGATTTTGCATTGGGAATTTCTCAGCCCGGAGTTCGGAAGTTGGCGGTGTGATACCACCGTGCCTCGGAAAGCACGTTAAGCCGTCCTGCACCTG
This sequence comes from Polymixis lichenea, assembly GCA_949091785.1. Lineage (NCBI taxonomy): Eukaryota > Metazoa > Arthropoda > Insecta > Lepidoptera > Noctuidae > Polymixis > Polymixis lichenea. Next base: position 17,935,940 of record OX420931.1, on the reverse strand, counting down.
ATCTGTGTCCGGTCGTGTCGGTTTGCTGTCCCATCGGATTATGAGACTGAGAGAAGAGAGAGTGCACCTGTGCCTGCGCACATACTTGTGCACTGTAATATCTCCCGATCCGAAGGCTAGTCTCCGTTGAGAATTCCCGCCATGGCCGAAATACGGTCTGATGGACTATAAACATGTCTATCTGTATGACGGCGCCCCTGTAGGATGGAAGCCCCATTAAAGGGAAATTGATTACGAATAAAATACTAAAAAGTTCCCTACAAATATAATTAAGTCCATAAAGAAGTCTTGTCACTCTATTTTTTTGACTTCGTCTGCAGCAGTAAGATTTATTTCCAGAAGGTCAACTTAATTAGTGACAGTATATAGATCTAGTGACATCGGACTTTTATGTTTGAAAGCCGGAGTGCCTGGAGTTCCTCAATACATTTCGTCACACTAAAATACAATTTTAATTTAACTCAACTCTAACTTGGAGTATCTTGTTTTATTTATATTTAACGAAGATTACAAATCCAGAAACTTTATAAAGTTAAAGTATTCATTTGTTTAGGTTTATGTGTTAGCCCGCTACTAGTTTCGCGTGAAATTTTTTATTCCGCCACCCGATTCGCTCCGGCCTGTTTGCTCGTCTCCTAAGAGCCGTAGCGTAATACCTTCCTTAACAATTGAGCTATCAAATGTAAAAAGAGTTTTTGAAATCTGACTGGCTATTTCAGAGATTAGCGCATTCAAAGAAACAAAAAAACATACAAGCTTTTCATTTGTATTATTGGTATATGTTATTGGTATATATATATAAATATAATATACATTCAGTCAAAAAGTATCGGGAATGGATGATTAGTTTATGGTTCGAAATTAAATTTTTGTTAGTTTGGTACAACTGTTTTCCATTTTGGCGCGGAGTTTGAGTTGCATCTGTTATTTAGATTAAATACAGTGCTGTTTTTGTTAGACCATATCTAGTGTGTTTTGCGAATTTCATAATGGACAAAAACATCGAACAAAGACTTTGTCTTAAATTTTGCATCGCCAATGGAATTTCGTGTTCGGAGTCCCTGAAAATGTTACAGAAGGATTACGGTGAATCGACATTACAAAGCATTCAAAAGCGTCGAGTTGTGATGTAGGATTTGCCTCGCTCTCGTAGGCCATCAACATCTTCAACTGAAGTTAACATCGCAAAAGTGAAGGAAACAGTGACTGAAAATCCTCATTCAAGTTTGAGAGAGATGGCCGCTGAACTTTCTGTGTCTCACGAGTCAATCCGTACCATTTTAAATAATCAATTGGGTATGAAACATGTTGCCGCTCGCTCGGCTAATCCCAAAATACCTGAATTTTATCCAAAAACTCAATCGCATAAGAGTCGCTGAAGACATGCTAGAACGAGTCAATTCCAACCCAACATTCATCAAACGGATTGTTACTGGTGATGAGAAATGGTTTTACGAGTTTCACATGCAAACTAGTCAACAAGCTTTGGAGTGGCGCCTTTCAACTAAAACCGTTGGAAAAAACCACGCCAAAGTCGATCAAAAGTCAAAGTCATGTTGACTGTTGTCTTTGACAATCGCGGTGTTGTGCACTCGGAATTCTTGCCGGAAGATCGAATGCTAAATAAAGAATATTATTTGAGTGTTATACGGCATTTGAGAGAGCAAATTCGACGAAAAAGGCCAGATTTGTGGAAAGAAACTTGGATTTTGCACCACGATAATGCTCCTTTGCACAAGCCCATCATTCTGAACGAATTGTTGACCAAAAACTCAACAATTAAAACCATCCAGCAACCACCTTATTCACCAGATATGGCTCTAGCTGATTTCTTTCTTTTTCCTAAATTCAAATCACCACTTCGTGGCACCCGTTTTCATACGGTAGAAGACACAAAGGAGAATTCGCGGCGAGAACTGAACTCAATTCTGGAAAAAGCGTTTAAAAAATGTTTTGATGATTGGATTATTCGTTGGCGTAAGTGTATCGTTCCTGAAGGAGTATACTTTGAAGGCTATAAAATTAATTTGGATGAATAACTAACATTTGTGTATTATTGATCCTTTCCCGGTACTTTCTGACAGAGTAGTATATAGTATAGATATACGTAGATTGCGCAAGCTTTTGAATTAAACTTCCCACAGAATCTAGACTGCCTCATTGGTGTAGTGGTCGCAAGAGTTATTGCTGAGCATGTGATCCTGGGTTCGATCTCCAGCTCCGTGAAAGTGTTATTGGGTTTATCCATTCAGATTTTGTCAGTAGCAGCCCGGAGTTTGTAGGATGTAGTCTACATCCTACAACCTGATGATGCCCCAGAAACGGATGATGGCAATGGATACACAAACTATTAGATGGGACTTAAACATAACTAGCCAAATGTGGGTGTACTCTATAAGTACACCTCTGTCTAGCTTTTCGAGGATAACAGTCGTGATATTAAAGATTTTATGATTGTTCGAAGTTAAACTACTGTATTTTTGTCTCATGATTAGCCACTGTACCGCTTCGATACCTTTTATACTTTGCATTTACATAATTCAATTAATTTTTACCTTAAAGATGATGTAGACGGAGGAGTAAACCTCTTAAGGTATGTCAAAGTTTCTCCATAAATATTTATGAGTCCATCGTAAAGTGAAGGAACTCTAATGTAATCAATAAATTCATACTCAGAGGCTCAAAACAAGGACGGCGTAAATTGAGTTATGCAGAGAGGCCATATTTTTAAACAGACTTTTTTCCCTCTTTCTTTTTTGTCGCACGAGGCGGCTGAAGCCTTCTGTGAAAAGAATATAAGCAAAAAGAACTCCGAGTGTCTTTAACAGTGAGCAATTCTACGCTAGGCAGGAACAGCTTTAGATGTAAGTCCTTTCTGTCTTGAGCAGGATTATGGTAAAGGCAGCGCAAGACACTGCACTTTTGAAAATATATTCTATGCTACCGCCGTATTAAGAGCGGTGCACTCACATTAACGGCTGGAAAATCACGGACGTCGTGGAAATCCGTAATTTTCACCGATGTCAACACAGGGCTCTGTGTACAGGGTAGCAGGGACATCGACGCACAAAATGTAACAATGAATTCAGCACATGATTCTGAGACCCCAGCGTAGATATGTCTAGTCAGTTACGAAGAAAAATGCAGCTGTTTCATAGAAAGGTGCTATACTTTACGCGGCAATTTTTTTACCGAAAAGATTAAAAAAAATACCGACAAAATATTTCAATGTGCTTGCTTTCTAGCTGGGACAAAGACACGCAACGGTATAGTTAAGGATACATCCTTAACTATACCGTTTTATTAGAAATCACTCAATCAAGATAAATGACCGCTATTCTCTCTAATAGGTTACCAAGTCAATGTAAACCCCATCTGTCTATTTAGAGTGGATGGATCATGAATCTTAATGGGAATTTATACCGGTAACCGACAGAACCGTTTGCTGAGCCACAACTGTTAGCCAAGCGGTTGATTAGCAAACCAGTAATTAATGCAGATCGGTCGGTCACGCTTGACCGTTGACTGTATTGTGATCAGGGTAATTCTGTAGTAGTCCATTATTTAAGTACATTGGTACGGATACTGGTAGAATCATGAGGGCAGTAGTGGCCCAGTTGTAACGGTCCCGAGGAGTTGTAGGTCGTGGATTTGAACCCAGACATGCGCTTTATTTTGTGTCAATAATTTCAGTGGTCAAAGCGTTTTGAGAGCAATAGTGACACTGCTCTCAAAACGGTGAAAGAAACCATTATCGTGAGGAAACTGAGACCTAGAACTAAAAATTCAAAGACGTGACATCAACTAACTCGTACTGAGCTTGCGTGGTATATTAAACTACCTTTAGAAGAGAAGAGCCCTAAGTCCCAGCAGTGGAAAATTATAGGCTATATTCAACGACGTCGTGTCATTATCATTTACTTTAGAACTTAGCGCGAGTTTGCAAGTAATCTATACAGATTACGTACTCCACGTATCGATACCGATACGTAGGGTACCTAATTGTAACTCGACCGAATCAAATAGTATCCTCTTTTAATGAATTTGAGTCAATGCAAGTTGACATTGTCAATTGGTCGCATACTATGAAATGAAACGTGAGGCACTTAACTTGATATACTGCGACCAAATCTTGACTAATTAGAAGCTTACCCAGCCTAATGCGTGTCGCGAACAGGCGCAAAATGCATAAACAGTCAATAAGTCTTCGTGAAAGAAAGCCAGAATTCGCCTCATCTCTTTTAACAAACCTTACAGCAACCAGATGGAAGTTTTATTTTATTTATTTAACCCTTTACAGGTTATATTGAATACCACCTGTTGATAACGGTGCGCTAGTTTTACAGGCAATTTCAGGCGTTACTAACTTTTATTCCTAGTTTATAGTGTAAATAGCAATAAAATGCAAGTATTGGCGACACAATCATCAATCCTTTAGCGTTTTATGGCGGACGATTTACGGCGGGGTCCAAACGACCCGGTATTGTTAACTTTGTAGTGACGGGGCAAGGATTGGGGTACAAATGGTACAATTAGAGATGGCAAATGTAGCGTGGGACGCCTCCCGGTGAGATTGACTTGCGATGTTACTTAGGATTTATTGCGGAACGTAGAAGTTAGTTGTGAACTATGACAGGTAGAGCTGATGATGATCAATAAATCTGCATAGCCTTATCCCAACTATGTTTGGGTCGGTTTTCGGTTGAAGACTAGAGAATACATGAAGCAACTGCCTACCGAGCTGTGAAAGAGTTTACCTCTGTCCACTATTTCTGAAAATTTTGTTTAAATCTACACTAATATTATAAAGTGAAAAGATGTATGTTTGTATCGAATAAACATAAAAACTGCTGGACCGATTTCAAAAATTCATTCGCCATTAGAATGCAACATTATCCCTGAGTAACATAGGCTATATTTATTACTAGAAAATGTCCACCAGTGCGAATCCGCGACAGGCCGCTAGTATTTAATGAAGAACTGAAAAAAAGGATCAAAATATTATACACCGTGACATTTTAGTCGTCTTACAAAGGTGGTCCACTCAATGTATCCATCATAAAATACCTCTAGGCGCGATTAAAACATTGTTGCCATTAATTAAGATAATAGGTACAAAGAAAAATAAATAATGCTTTAGAATTATGAAACACCCTCCCTGTTATTATTGTTTACGTATCAAACGGTAGAAGATATCTACCTACCTACCATTACATTCTATCATTAATTCCACTTCCGTAAAAGAATGTTTCAAACTACGTCATGTGTCTTAGTGAATGATATTTGATTTTTTTGAATAATGCAAATGTTCAAAAATATCGTTTTTTTTTAAATAAATGATTAGTAGTCATTAGATACATGAAGTGAGCTGCCGTTGTAAGACGACTAAAATGTCACGGTGTATATACTGTAAAAAACATTTTATCAGTTTTTCGTTTTCATATTTGTTTTATCACAAAAAATGTAAGAACAAGAAACTTGGAAAGAAACTTTGTGTTTTAATTTCAAAGCCGTAGTCACAAAGTAAAGCGTGCGCCTCACAATCTACCTTTCGTATTTTTTAAATGATCAAAGATTAAAATTCTTTTTTAAACTAAATATGTTATAACTGGCTGTATTTTTACATGCGATTTTTTTGAGTTGCCTAATATTTAAGACATAGACGGCTTTGTCTGCTCTTCGTTTTCAACATGCAAATGACGGCTGACGAAAAAAGGTAGGCGTTATGATTTCTACAACAGTACACCTTAATTATACATATATCGCTGGAACTCGTCTGTTTGGCGTTTTTATTAGCCGTCCCCCGACGCGACGATGCTTTGATTAAAATATTGCCTACAACTTATTTAAACCTATTATACATTCGATGAATGCCACCATGCGAGTGCGAGCCCTCACGACGGGGGATGCTGTGGCCCGGGGTGGGGTCATCTTGGCGGTGTCTCTAGACATCGCCAATCGCTTTAATACCCTGCCCTGGGGTTGCATCAGGGAGGCACTCCGGTATCACCGGATGCCGACCTACCTCAGTCGCGCGGTCGAGGCCTATTTGACTGACAGGGCCATAATCTATCCCAGTCACCAGGGAGAGCGGAAGCGGCGAGAGATGTCGTGCGGTGTCCCACAGGGATCGGTCCTGGGGCCGCATTTGTGGCAGTAGTTTACTACGCTGACGACACGCTGGTCCTGGCGCAACGGGAGGTCGTATCAGGCGGCGGCGAATTATTGACACACGGGGTTGCGACAACCGTCGATAGGATCCGGCAACTGGGACTCGATGTGCCTTGCACAAGTCCGAGGTTATGTGTTTTCATGGTCCTCGGAATGCGCCACCGATGGGTTCCCAAATAATGACAGGAGCGGTTGACCTTCACGGTACCTGACGCAGGTACCTGGCGTACCTTTGAGGTTGGAACCGGACACGGGTGTTTTGGGAGGTTCCTGTTTCAAATAAGATGGGAGGAAACGCCCGGGTATTTCCGCTGCGTAGATGCGCCCTGAGGACACGGTGGAGCATACGGTGGAAGTCCGCCCGGCTTGGGCGGAGCACCGCCGTGGTATCGCAACCCGCCCTGGTCCAGGCCATGGTACGGAGTGAGAGTGCATAGGTAGCCGTCACCTCCTACTGCGAAGTAGTAACGCTCGCGAAGAGGGAGACGGCGCACGTAAGGGAGAGGCAGTACATACGCCCTCACGGCCCTGGCCGCCGCAGGAGATGCCCTGGGCATCGGGAATCCCAGATTGATTCCCGGCCACCGTAGGCGCGGGTTACGGCGAGTAATGGGTAGCTCGCTGTCCGGTAAGGACCAAGCCCGAGTCGACGGCGCGTTGTGTTCCACGCGCGCCTCAAAGAGATGTCAGCACAACTGGTGGGGTCTGCATGGGCCGATGCCTGCCAGGGGTGCGGGTTGTCCGATAGAGATACCGTGGCCCCTGGCACACAGGAAACTGAAGGAACACGGGTGGGTTTTAGTCTGTAAAAGTCTAACACGCCCTCCCGTTTCCACCCAGAGCGGGAGAAGATATTTGATGATTTCCCACCCTCAAAAAAAAGGGCCAATAAATATGCTTTTATTACTTCCTAGAGGTTTTTGTTTGCCTCAGGGAGTATAAAAAAACTTTTATTTCCTGCTTTTTAAAGTTAACATAGTAGACACGTGCCTCGCTTACATCTGGCCAGATTTACGTACGATTTTCACAGTAAGCTAGTTACTAACTTATCCTTATTTCTCATTGCTACTCATCTTCAGACCCTGATCACCAACTATTTTTAACCTATTCATTCCAATAAGCGAAAACACGTTACTTCTGCTGTATTTTGGTGAGGCAGTTAGGTACACGTCCAATTCCAAGTTATGTTGCAGTATCAGTTCAAGGTTCTTTATTTTTTTCTAAATCATTGAAGTGAAATGATACCAAATTTCGACTCGATCAGACATATGGAAGATGCTCACATGTTCCCTTCATCAACTAGAAAAGACCTGATAATCTTCAAACAGTTTTTATTTATTTTAAATTTTCATTAAATCTAAGAATACTCTCTATTTAGTAACCTTGAAGATAAAAAAAAAACCGTTTTGGGGCTACGATGGCGCAGACAGACACTCAGATAAACACGTTAAACTTATAACACCTCCCTTTTTCCGTCGGTAATTAAAATAAACTCGCATAATTAGGGACGAAAAGCTTACACTTAATCCGTTGGAACACGAAAAAAACACGAATATCTGAGAACGAATCTCGGATTAGAGCGCAGTTAGCCTTAAAAAGAATGAAACCATTTGTTATTCTGATCTGATTTTCTATCTTTTGATAGATTCATACTCTATGAAAGTGCTTCTAAGTACCATTATCCCTTAAATTAGTGGGGTCTTATGCAGGAGCATGCTCCTTTATGCTACCCTGCCTGTTCATAGCTTTATCAGTTAGGAAAAACAAAGTTTAGTTCAAATAAATTTATTGGTTCTGCCCAATAAATCTTATTGAGCGAGGGACCCTAGTCAAACACGATAAATAATAAGGGGCATTTTTGGCTGCCATTTTGTGACCGAGTCGTGGATTTCGGGGACGTTTTGTATGTACTCGTATGATATTTTGCCTTCATTATAAATAGCTGTGGAGTAGTAGTAGCCCTGTGATAACAGCCGCGGCTTACAAGTTGTAGGTCGAAGGTTCGGATCCAGACATGCGCTTTAAGCATAAAAAGAAAAAAAAAAAATTAAAAATGTTTTATATTTGTTTTGTTTTGTTGTACTGATGCCTGCATCAAGGCCCATAGGGTGTAAGTATTATATCTTAGAAACTATATTAGTAACACGCTAGAACACAAAAAAAAAGAACTTTGTGTAAATTATTTCATCACCCACTGCTCTCAAAACGGTGAAGGAAAATATCATAAGGAAACCGGCATGTCCCAGAGCCAAAAATTCGAAGACATGTGACGTCTACCAACACGCACATAGCCCGCGTGGTGGATAACAACCCACTTTTTCTCACGGAGAAGAGGCCTGTGTCCCACCAGCAGTGGGAAGTTATATGCTGACTATGCTAAAATGGCATAAAGATACCTTCTTATTCCTGTAATTTCAAAAACAATTTTACCGCACTCATACCTTGGATTGCAACACTGGAACTTAGCAATGCTGTTCAGCGAAATTACAATCCCTGAACGATCTTTGAATATTCTTTTAAGGTAGCTTTTCATACTCACTTTAAGTTTCATATAATGATTTTTTACAGCAAAAAATTTGCTTGACCGACGCGATGTATGCGCGACACACTTATTCTGAGACTTCAACAACAGTGTTTCGTTAATTTTTTTTTGTTTAGCAGAAGAATGTTTCAAATGTCTACAGGTTTAGGAACTTCTTTCAAAATCCTTCGGACTCTCATTTATAGTGTCTTTCGCAATTACGGTTCAGGAAACCAAAGCCTCTCTATAATAGTAACCTTTATGCCGATACTCCTATGTACATAGTACGGCAGTTACTTATGATATGGCGTGTTTATGCTTGTATTTTATGACTGATATTTCGGAAGTAGTGCAGGAGAAAATGCAAGCATATTCGCCTCTGTGAGTGGTCGTAAACTTGGGAAACACTGACGGGTCTCACGACTTCCACTGATTATAATATGAGATACAGAAGAATGCGGTATGGAGGACAAAGACGTAGGAATTTAATTCAAAAGTTACGTGTTATGAACTCAAATCACCAATATGGAGCCAGAATGGCACAGCACTAACAAACTAGTTAAGAGGGCGCAACAACCCAGCAAAAAGACCTAGTTTCACCCGCGCCTCCTTGACTACCCCACTCATCAAGAAAATACGTGAAAATTAGTATGTTATTTTTTTAACGAGAACATTTTTTTAAATTTGTGTTTCTGTTCCACAAAACGTTCTGTACTTACTCGTATTATTTTAATTTTATACCTAAGTCTTAGCAATTACGTGAAAAATCAAATTGAATGTAGGCAATTTTGGTTAATACATGATCTTAATAACGGGTTAGTAAATCACGTCATATGGACTATAATGGAGTTGTGGGCGGGTTACAAGCTAAATAAACCAACCGACGTAAGTTATCTGTTGAGAGTTGCAGTGTTGATCGCTATCCGTGTTGCGTCTGATCAACACGGCAGTTTCAATACTCGTACATTATTAACAATATACTTTATTGTGTAATAAACACGAGACAAAACCTACATCAGAATCCTATCCTACTAATATTTTAAATGTGAAAGTTTGTATGTTTGGGTGTTTGTTAGTCAATCACGCAAAAACGGCTGAACAGATATTGTATGTGTTAACAACGCTTGACTTAAACCCAATAGAGCACGCGTGGGATGCTCTTAAGCGAGCTGTTTGGAACCGTCAGCCACGTCCCCAGACAGTGCCAGAGCTCAGGGAAGCCGCTATTCAAGAATGGGACAGGTTACCGTAAGAAATGCTGGATAACTTGATTCTCAGCATGCCCAGGAGGTTCACCGCATCTGTTCGAGCCAGGGGAAGAGTTATATTATAATGGATATAAACCTTTTATTAATAAATTGTTGTTTAAGTTTGGTTAAACAGTCTTTTTCTTTCTATCAAATTTCTGTTACAATTACATTATTATTAATTACTCATTTTTTTGATAAAAAATAAAAAAATGTTTTATTTTTTAATTTCAAACTGGGTATTTCTATTTAAAGAAAATACACAACAAAGATTTTTTCTTGATAAAGTTCAATTTAATAAAATATATCAGTTTGTGCTTGTGATCACAAACTTTTTTTGATGTGTGTATGTTCCTGTCGGATAATTTCCAACCTCCACGCGGGCGAATATGTGTGTCTCTAAATCCAAAACACTGGGGCTAGACGAAAAGTTTGCATACGCGAATAAAAATGTATACTGCGCGAATAAAATAGAGAAAATATATTTCTGTCTCGTTCACTCTTACCATTGGATCTAATAAGTAAGCTTATCTCAGTATTATTATTTAGTGACTTGTCCATTGCTACTGACTACTGATACTCTAGCTACGATTCGGAACCACAGTTCAATACAGAAGAACTGTTGTCCACAGAAAAAAAGCTGTTGCAACATGCGATAGCAAGACAATTTTTAAAATAACCAGATATGGATGAATGGAGCTGTAAATACCATGAAAACCTGGTCTTCTATAACCCCTAAAATATAACCATCATAATCGAAACTTCCTTATCTCACAAAACACTCCTACGTCCACCCCATGCTAGCGACGCGGCAAAACCCATAAAAACCTCATATAGGTAGTAACCCCGCAACTATATGATTCGGCGTAAATTTTGAATGACTCATAACAGTGTCGTTTGTTGAATGTATGTACTTTCCTTCTATTAGGTTAAGAGCTTAAACAATGTGGGCTTGTTTACTAAACAAGAATAATTTTGTGGGTCAGTAAACACGAGAATTGTTTCAGGTTTATTTGTTTTTTGGTCTTTTGTTCACTGTGGCGTTTCATTTTCGTTGCTGGGGTCCTTTCTGGTTAGAAGAAAGGGTGTCATTTAGACATTTACCCGTTAAACAAACTTATGCGACAAGCATTAACTGTTTATACATATTTGAGTATGAGGGTTATCTTTTACTACGCAAACTCGTACGAGTAGTAATTTTATTACTACAAGTGTAGTAATTGGCCTTATCAAAGGTAGCGTAACAGTATCTGCTATTTCTTCAACGAGTTTTTGTAAATTTTTGTGTTGAGAGCATTTTCATTTCGGGCAAAGTATTATCGGGTTTATCTTTCTGGAATTTCTCAGTAGCAGCCGGGAGTCTGGATTTGTGCCGGGTTGATGGCAATAGGCGCGCCCTCTATTACATGGGACTTAAACGTAACTGGCCAAAAGTGGGTCTACTAAAGGTACACTTCTGCCCAAATCTTCGGGGAAACAAGGCTTGATGTTTTTCAATTCTCTGTAATATGTCCCAAGTTCCAACAGATATTTAATTCTCTCTCAAGAAAAATTTTTACAAATTCAGGTCTTATTTTCAACGAACATTTTCATGAACCTCTCTAGAACGTTTGCGTCAAACAAGCGAAGTAAACTGTCCCCAATCAAAGTTCACACTCGCTACAATTGCGCCATGTCGAAGAGTATGAAAAGAAGGGTCGTAGAAAACCCACTCCTTACAAAATGCTGCAATAAAATGGGTTCGACAGGTGGCGATGAAGCGGTGATGTAGAGGAGTGGTTGCCTAGTTTTATCGTTCCCGACTTAAGAGTTGCGGGTTGTAGGTTCGAACTCAGGCGGGTGCTTCACTTTTCGTAAATAATTTCGTCGACACTGCTCTCAAAACGGTGAAGGAAAACATCGTGAGTAAACCGGCATATCCTAGAATCATGAACCAAGACATGTGACATCTACCAACCAGCACTGGGCCCGCGAGGCCTGTGCCCCAGCAGTGGGAACATCATTGAATGATTATGTATGTTTCTGTAATAACAAAATAATAATAATAAACCGTTTATTTTCAGGTTACAAAGACACATAGAAAATACCTTAACCTAAATATACATATTATAATAATAAATTGTATTAGTAAATTAAACTTAAAACTATGTAAGTATCACTTATTTACACTAAGTCTTTGTGCGTTCCGATGGCACACGGAATACCACATCCTGTGGCCAAAAGCTTTCTTCCATCACCAGATTCAGGTAGCATGTTGGTATGCGCACCACAAACGCCTTAAAGTTGACGATGCGATGCGACTCCAGCAGTTGCACTCTCGGCGCGTAATTCAACCTTTGGCGCACGTCTTCACGATGTCTTCCGCTTCGGTGGTGTAGTGGAGACGGGAAATATACACCGGGATATTCGGCTTCGCGGCAAGTTTTTCGTTGAGCTCCGTAGGGGCCTTGGGGGCTTCCCCCTTAGTGCGGCGCTAAAGCTACGGCTACACAGTCGCGAACTGTAGACATCCAAAAATGGCTTCACCGATTGCATACTCGCGATTAACCAAAAATATTCTCAGCCTGAGTAGAAATAACCTTAGAATAATCATAGGAACAAGTACGGGCCATAACCCCCTTAACAAACATCTTTATAATAAGGCGCCACAGACAACCCGCTTTGCAGGAGCGGCCTTGACGCCGAGGAATCAGCGGACAAAATAAGAGTCTTAGTGGGGAAACCCGTGTCCCCATCATCATCATTGTCATCATAGTCGCGAAAACAGGAACTACACTTTGCCCACTTATACTAAAAGAACAGAATGCGTGTATTTAGGCTTGGTTACTGGCCCTTTTCCACCCAGTTTATGTGAACCTTCTGTACTGACTTAAAACATTATGTGGTCTTGTGCCGCAGTTACTAGTGATTGTCGATATGATTGTCCCTGATTGCTATCAGAATACATGTGCTGTCAAACTTGTTACCTCGTTTCTGTTACAAAACGGAGCGGACTTTGAAAGTTAAATAGTTTATAAAATTACGAGAGTTTCTTTTTATTTCAGGTATTATTGTGGCTCGCTTTTACTCTCTTATAAGAGAGAGTATACGAGTAGTTCACTGGGTGATGCGTGTTATAATTTTGGTCTACAGTAAAGTAAGTATATTCTATCGAACGATCTATTTGTCAGTCTGTGGCACTAAAATGTTACCTACCCTACTAAAGTTTAACGTAACTGTAAACGCTCCCGTGGACAAGCTAGACTCGACTCTAGTAGAACAATTTCTTTGCAAACTGTATGGGTAGATTTCTACTACAGTCGCGTCGAACAATCGCATTGCGCCTATCTTCAGGAGTCTTATCACGTTTTCGTAGATCACATGCCAAAAAAGGTTCGCGGTGCCAATCTCCATGTCAAGTTACTTTACCTCAACATCGATTGGTATTTGTTTTGTTCAAATTCATACGATGTCGTTTTTTTTTTACTTTTTGGAACGAAGTTCGTTGATGCGGCTTGCCTACCGTAGAAGATTTCTACCTAGTATAGTAGTAATAGTTTTTTTTTTTTTTGTGGGAGGGAAATCATCAAATGACTTCTCCCGCTCTGGGTGGTGTAGCAGGAGGGCGTGTCAGACTTTTACTGACTAAAACCCACCCATGTTCTCTCAGCTGCCCGTGTGCCAGGGGCCGCGGTATCTCTTTCGAACAACCCGCACCCCTGGCAGGCATCGGCCCTTGCGAGCTCCACCAGCTGCTGCTGACGTCCCCCTGCGACGGGTCAGTAGTGGCCCCGCCGCCTACCAGTTTTCGGCCGCAGGGGATAGGGAGAGCGGCCAACACTATACCGACACTCCTCTTCCCCTGCGGCCCCACCGCGTCCGCCATCAAACGGTGGCGGCCCCGTTCAGGCCACGGGAGGGAAGAGCGCTACTCAGAAGTACCGGCGGCACTCCTCCTCCGTCGCAGCCTGTAACTCTCAGCCGCGATGCCTCCCATTCGACATCGCGGCCCGCCTCAGCTGCGATGCACCTCACCGCAACCTACTTTTTGGCCGCTACGTCGTCGGCTTGGAGGCACAAGCCCTGATGAGCGGCCCCACCTTGGGGTTCCTCTTCGCTTCACCGTAGGAGGGTGACCACGGTTACTGAGCCCCCCCGCAACGACAATGCGGGAACCCCACTGGGGGGGATAGTAGAAATCGTCACGTAACGAAAAAGTACTGTACTCCTCGATGCTACTCTCTCTGCCCCTTTTTTGAGAGTGCTAAAGTCAAGGTCAAAATAAAAATCCAAGTTGGCCGCTGCGAAAATTTTCCAATTTGTCTTCATGGGTGTCATTTTCATGATTTTCGAGGGTGCCAAATCTGATAATGAGGTCAAAATTTCACACATTTTGCACTTTCTCTGTCTCTTTCTCTTATAAGTGAGTGTGAGTGCATGCAAGAATCGCGTAAGGAATTTCGTTCAGGACAGGGGTCAACATTTTTTTTTTTTCTAGAATTTCTCTGGCCAATCCATTAGACATGGTTACAACGGGGAATTGTTCATTCTGAAACTTGACGGTTATTTAGACGTCCAAGCTTTTGAATACCGTCGTTACAAGCATTCAGAGTCAAAAGGGTTGGTGGGGTTCCAAACTCAATGGCTTAATTTGTTCTCCTAGGCTAGCACGGCAAAGCATTGCATTCAATTGAAGGAGTTCGTAAAGTCTTGTGTCTTAGGTCCATTTAGAAAATGAACTGTGTTCGCTTTGATATGGTGATATTGCCGTCTTTCGTGTTGGCATGCATGCATAAAGGACAAATCAGCAATCGTGCAGCTCAACTCAACTATAAGAATATCTCATAGTGAACAGATTAGCCTGTAACAAGGTTGGTAGCTGAATATTCAAGGTCCACGTGTTTAGATGACTTATTGGTGTATGTAGATATAGATAGAATTTGAACGGCGACGTCTCTAATAGAAAAGGAAGAAAATTGGTTTTTACTTGCTATAGTACTGGTTGTATCACACGCCATATCTGTAGATACCTTCGAAATCACGAACACGCACCAAAACAAGACACATAATGAAATTGTTCTCAATATATGAATAATGTTCACTGAATTGATAATATGATCGTATTAAGGAATAACATAATGCCGTTGTACAAAATATACTCGCTTGATTTGTGAAAGCTAAAATCAATTCGGCATGAAATTCATTGACCGGAGGAAGCGATTACACGATGTTTGAGCTTTAAACCTACGATAATATTCGAAGGGCAAAAAGGAGTATGTTTTGTCGAAAATCGGGTTTTTGTTGTAAATAACATAATACCTATGTTAAATAGGAACGCAATGTGGGTGGACGACGTACTCAAGGTCACCAGGAAGACCTGGATGAGACTGGCGCAGACCAGGGAAGCTTGGCACAAAAGAGCTTGCCAATGACTACGATGGTGTCAAATAGGGAGCGAACCAAACACTTTACCTATATTCGTGTATTTTTTTTTTCGATTGTTCGGTGTACCTATGAAACAAACCAAAACCAAACTGCAATAAATCCGACTGCCTGTTAGTTTGAGCAGTGGTGGCCCAGGGTAGCGGCCCGACTTAGGGCTTCTAGGTCGCGGGTTCGAACCCATGTAGACGCTTTACTTTGTGTAATTCATTTTATTACCACTGCTCTCGAAACGGTGAAAGAAAACATAGTGCAGAAACTGGCATGTCCTAGAACCAAAAAATCCAAGACATATGACATCTACCAACCCGCACTTGGCCCACGTGGTAGACAACGGCCTTAGTTTTTCGATTTGTACGACTGCTTAGTTCCGGGTTCGGTCATCCGATCAGGGGCTTCTCAGTAGCAGCCCGGAGTCTGGATTTTAGGTATTAGGCTTGCCCCTTTTTACAAAGATCTTATAAATGAGAGGCCAAAAGAGGGTATACAATACATCTTTGTCTACCCTATAGTACAGCCGTAATGTTATGCTATGTTATTTCGTATCCCCATATTTTTTCAGCAGCCGACCTGCACGTACGCTCTCATCAATAATTTATTTTATCGATTAATTCTTCTATCCCACATACCTAACTGTCAGGATGAGCAAACAACCCTTATAAATCACGACACACACTTTGGAAAGCAATAAAGTATACAGATAGAAAGTACACTGAGCGAAATGTTTAGGTACGCACACCACTTAGGAGCATAATATAAACTAATCAGCGCGAGCGTTGGGTCGTCTTCCGCTCAACTGTCCCGACGAGGCGTGCGCTACTCGCATATATTTTAAGATTCTAGGAAAACCAAGCTCGCAGGCTGTTGTTACACCAGCAATTAAAAGTAGAAACTCGTTGAGTGCATAAACTCTTCTAATTTTTTAAGCCTGTTATACAGTCTCTCTTCTGAAACTCTCTACGTTTATGACTCTTCAGCGTGTAAACGAATGACAAAGTCGAGCTAATTAAGCCTAACAATTGAAAAAATTGTTTCAAATAAAATATTACAAATTTATTTGCGTACTTACCTACATGTTTTGCTGTCGGTACTCGTTTAAAGAGGGATCAAATAAGGAAAAGATTTCATTTCTGGTTCCGAAAACCGTAGTAATATTGCGTATCGTGATTATTTTCGAAACATTTTTTTTATACTTCTTGATTCATGTATTTTTTTGCTGGATGTATTTTAGTGCCTCGTTGTTCTAGTGGTCGCAAGCGCTACTGCTGAACATGAGGCCCTGGGTTCGAGTGTCGGGTCAGGCATAGTGCTATTGGGGTTTTCCATCTGGTATTTCTCAATAGCAAGCCGGAGTCTGGATTTATGCCCGGTGGTTGGCAATAGGCTTGCTCCCTATTACGAGAGATACAAACATAACTGGCAAAATGTGGGTATACGATCATGAGTGCCGCTGGCAGAATTTGAATTTTGCGCCACTCCACCCCTAAAACTTACGGTTTAGGTAGAGTAATGACACAATAACTTAAGTTATGTTAGAATTCAAGCACTCAAATTGTTCTTACTAGTACGCAACACAATTTCATTTACCTACACTAATATTATAATATAAACAGATTTGGTGGTTAGTTATGGGTAACCTCAAAAACTACTGAACATAAGTAACATGAGCTATAAATTTCACGCGGACGAAGCCGCGAGGAAAGTGCTAGTGCATTATAAAATCGCATAAAAGTTTACTCTACTGGCTTTTCGGGAACCAATTTGTCTGCCTAACGTATTGGGACTACAGGTGTGGTTATGTTATGTTTTGCAATGTAACTCTCGTCTATAAATTAACGAGACCGCGTAAACTCACCCGTTATCCCTGCATCCAAATATTATATCAGCATTCTAGTTATTTAACACCCTTTAGTCTAAACCAACATCGTCTATGAATAGAGCTGCTACCACAGTTTTGAAAGTGATTAATTCTGACACCCCAATAATTAAAGCTAGTGTCTTTATGATGGGTTTCTCTTGTAAGCTCAATCGACTGTTGGTGATCGATTTATAATCGACATACCGACGCCGCTTTTAGTTTACGTCTGGGGTGGGAATACATCAAGCCTTCCACTAGACCCTGTGAGCGCTGCAGCCTATGTGTTCCTTCTGAGTAATTATATTTCCGAGCCTTTTTGGGGTTTAAACCCTCGGACTGTGTGGTGCTCACGAAATCTCTACACGGCCGGTTGACACTTCCCGTATCCCAAGGCCTGGCTTTTACCTTGGCATATAACGTGGCAATGCCGCCAGTCTCTTGAATTTCGTTACCAGCTATTAGCGATGCTGAGGACTTAGTTAAAAATTGAAATCGTTCAGTTGTCGAATTGATAAGAAACCATCTTTTTTTCACTTCATACTTCATTTAGAAAATGACTTTATTTTGATTAAATCTAACATCACACATAGTATAAAACAAAGTCGCTTTCTCTGTCCCTATATCCCTATGTATGCTTAAATCTTTACAACTACGCAACGGATTTTGATGCGGGTTTTTTTAATAGATAGAGTGATTCAAGGGGAAGGTTTATATGTATAATACACCGACCTCCACGCGGGCGAAGCCGCTGGCAAAAGCTAGTTGACTATAAGTTAAGGCATTCATAGTTAAGTTATAAATCAGTGCCGGCACACCGACTAGCAATTAATTTGCAGCTGGTTCAAATCGGGTTAGATTAGCCGCCTCTTTAGTTTGTAAATTGAGCGCAAATAAACCACAAACTATACAGTTTCTGTTTATCAGTTATTAATTACTTACGGGTCAGTAAGACTTCCTGTAGGTAAGGGTCTACTAGTTAAATGAAACCCCAGTTGATGCAACGATGTTTTAGGTTAAACCAGCCCAGCATGTGGATTGATGACCGTTATTATTATAACTGGTTTGTGTATTTTTAAATACATAATAAGAACAGTAACATTAATAAGAAATTATTTAAATGTTTCTTAGTCTGTCGTCCGTTCGCATGTTTTGTACTTATCTTAATTATACAGGAAAATCTATTATTAGCCATACAATACTGTAATACACATACTCTGTAACATACTATATGTATCGCGGTTGGTTGTCTAAAGAAACAAAATGAAAATACATATAATCAGAAGGAAGCGCGACGCAAAATGGAGGTGGCCTATATTCAGCAGTGGTGGAACGGGGCTCCATACGAAACTAACTTTTGGAAGGTCAATCAGTTCTATTTTTTTGTATAATTTGATGTACAAAAATGCCTTATAAGTAGAGATCGGATATTCGGATGCATATTCACCTAAAGTTGAGAGGTTGGCTAAAATGGAATGCGCTTTTGTACCGATTTAAAAAAAAAAATGTAAACAAAGTAATGTTTTTACTAACACATACCACCCCTACTCTTACAGACGTACACCCTAGGTACATAGGTATAGGTACCAAATTTCCATCGGGGTTAATTTTTTTATAAATATAGCGTCTGAATAGTTATGCAATCCTAACATTTAGAAGTCGCTTCTATACTATATAACTGACTAGTTATGCATTCCCGGTGTTGCTGGAATCCCAGGATTTTTGTACAAAAAAAGTATTTTAAGAAGCCGCTTCCATATTTTTGTAACTAAAAATTAACTTTAGGTAAATATGCATCCGATTAACCGATCCCTACTTGTAAGTGTCTATTTGAAATAAATGATTTGAGTTTTCTTCAGAAAATTCGATGAACAAAATGACATTTGAATTAATTCACTGATAGACAACGCACAGCCTAAACCGCTGGGTTTAGTCAATGCAATTTTGCACAAGAGATTTAAGGCAGGATCTACGAAAATTAATCGCCTTCAAGGCTGAAACGGGGGACGGAATTCTGTCGTTTTAGCCAATGGGAAATCCCATTGGGCCCACGGCTCATACGATATGAAGTCCAAACCTGTCTTTTATTAGCTCACAAACGTTTTAATTACAGCAAAAATCTTGCAATATTGCACCCTAAGCTGTCAGTCCTTGCTATAGTATCCGCTACTTTCACCTGGGTTTCTGTCGACGCGGGAGAAGAAGAAGATGCATTTTCTGCCTCATTCACTGCCTCGTTGGTGTAGTGGTCGTAATTGCTCCGACTGACCTGAGAATCGAATACAGTACCTTATATCCTGGGTTCGATTTCAAGTGTTACTAGTATTTTTATATCTGGAATTTTTCAGTAGCAGCCCGGAGTCTGGATTTTTACCCGGTTGATAGCAATAGGCTTGCCCCTTTTTCTTGGGACTAAAACATAACTGACGAAATATGAGAATGTATTTAAGATCCACCACCTCTGCCCAACCCTTCGGGAAAACAAAGCATGATGCTACGTAAAATCCATTTTCATTTCGCCATGTTTCAAAAGTTGAAATTTTTCATAACTTTATGAAGGCAGCGTGTTTATCCGTGGACCGTTCCGGGGAACTTGACACCTAATCCGTAAGTTTGAACCAACTTAAGGTAAGTTTAATAGGTTCTGTCAGTAGATACAGTCGGCCACACTCTTATGTTAAGCTTTTTCTCATATAAACTAGAGCTGCGATTAAAACTGATTCATAACAGTCAAAACATAGATCATCATAATATTTAACAAATGAACAACATAAGGAAAAAAAGATTGAACGTAATTTTTAAATGATTGAAAGTCAAAATATATAAAAAATATTATTTTTCACATGTAGGTATTTTCATCAGTACTCTAAAAATATTTTAAACAGGATTAACTGGATTTAATCCCATTTCAAATGTCGTTAATTTAGACGTGTTTGACAAATGGTATCATCAAACTCATGTGATCCCTCTAATCTTTGGTACTTAAGTTCAGCAGCTTAATGGACGACACGACCAGAGATATCTTTGCTCATAACTGTACTTCTAGCGTTCTGTAAAATAACCCTTGTTTACGTTGCACAGCGAGGGTGCAACTTTGTATGTTGAAGAGGTCGTCTGCAGAGGGCAGATAAGGTTTAACTTCTAGGCAATTCATCTTACGTATATTCACTACAGTAAATACTTATTGTCATGTGCTGGGGTGGTTAAGTTACAAAATCGGTGACAAACACCCGGTTTCTGTAATTATTGAGAATTGAAATTTGATGTGACAAGTATACAATTTAAAGAAATTGACAAATTTTTCTTTAGCTCTACTTTAGGTGACTCCTTCAATGTAGCCCATGAAATTCAGTAATAGTTATATTTTGAGAAATGAATTTCACGGGCTTTCACATAAAGAAGGCTAACTCCAAATTCTCAGTTCAGGCATCAGATGTTTGGGTAGTAGGTGATTAAAGGTGCATGTATGAAAGGGTTGAGTAGAATTTCCAAGCTTAAGTGACAGTGGGCAGGGCACATTGCTTAAACTGTAGAACAGATGGCCGATGGGGCCGAAAGGTTCAGGAGTGGCGCCCGCGTACTAGAAGACGTAGCTTTGGAAGGCCTCCCACGACGTGGACCGATGACTTGGGGAAGATCGCAGGAATCCGTTGGAAGCATAGAACCAGTCAAAGTGGCCGTATTTGGCCAGCATTGGACGTCTTTCGGCTGAAATGATGATGAGGATGATGTTTTATTTTGATTTTTTTATATATGTTTGTTAGGTATCATATTATCAGCTCGTAATTCAGGGCCGCAAAGAAATGACGTAATAAAATCAGTAATGAAGCTGTAGCCATACCTATTTTTTACAGAGGCTGAAAGGATTTTACTTGATGGTCTGAAATTCAGGCTACTTTCGAATACTATTAAGAAAAACATATACATCAAAGTGTACCATAACTTGCCATTGAGAATAGAATCTAATAAATTTTCGAGCTTGGGGGAAAGGGAAAACCTTTTATTATTTATTTTTTGTTTATCCTGTTTTCTTATTATTAAATTCTCAAACACAAACGAACCTAATTCCACGAACTATATAAAAATATGAAACATGTTTTCTTTGTTTTTTACCAATAAAAAGTTTCAAAGCATGCCCCGAACAAAAGACTCCACCCCAGTCCCTTGCATTTAAAAGAAATTACCCATTCTTAAGGCGTCTCCAAGACGCCAACCCGTATCTCTAGAAAGTCAATAAACGACCCCAAAGCCATTGGTGTGGTTATTCCCGATCTATTTTTGTCCAGAAGTACTAAAACCTTTCATGAAAAATACACAAATTCATGAAAAATACATGTAAATTTGACAATTATGTTTTGCTAAAATGTTATTTATTTAACCATTTCTGCACACATGTATATACAGACGAGAAAAAAAGAACAGAAAAATACTTACAAAGGTAATGCTACAAGGTAAGCTGTTGCTGCTGTAAGGTAATGCTGTATGTAGGTATGCTTTTTTTTAGTGAAAATTGGGTCGGTCAAAATGCAAGCTTAAACATAATCAGCCTACAATGTTCCCACTGCTGGGACACAGGCCTCCTCTCTCCGAGATAAGTGGGCTAAATCTACCACGCAGGCCCATTGCGGGGTGGTAGATGTCACATGTCTTTGAACTATTGTTTCTAGGACATACCAGTTTTGTCATGATGTTTTCCTTCACCGTTTTGAAATTTCGACTATAAGATGGCGGCTATAAAAATATGTCTACATACTTATTGTCATGGCTATCTTTGGTTTTCGAAGGCGTTCATTACAATAATGATGACGAAATAAAAATAAAAAATGTTGCCTCGAACAATTACAGTCCTCCGTTCCATGCTTTTAATAGAAATTACCAATTCTAAAGTTCTCCAACTTATCAACCCATATTTCCAGAGAGTCAATAAAGATCCCCAAAGCTATTATTGTGAATATTTCCGATCTACTTTTGCACAAACAATACCAAAACCTCTTGCATAAAGTGGGTGTGGGCGAATATTTGTGAAGGCTGAGATTGTAAAGGTCAGTTTGAGTTATATTTGTTGGAATAACAGAGGTTGCTTCGGCTGTGCGCAGACCAGAGACCGATTTTTGTGCCGTAGACAGAACAGTTTTGTGTGGTGTCAAAACGGTGTTTTCTGCAGAGTAACACATCGACAACAAAACAGCCTTAATGTCAAAGTTGTAAAAAAAAAACTTTAAGACTGTGTTAGTAAGTGAGCGTGTTGAGTTTTTGGCGGGATCGCGTTGGAACATGTCGCACGAATTTTCATTTTCATGGAATTTAGTGAAATAGCGAATTAAATTGTATAATTTTGATAGTGAATTATTCAATTTAGTTACGTGTGAGTGCACAAGTGTAGTGAAGGTGAAAATAAGTGACTAACGTGGACTTTTCGTGTTCCCCCCAAAAACTCCTATTAGGTTGTTGTAAAGTTACTACCGCTTTACAATAACTTTGATTTGACTTGACTGACTAACGACGACTGTGACTGTTTTGTAACTTCGTGCCCGATATCGGGCCATTTACTTGATCTAAAAGAAAAATTACTTGACACTGGCTAAATGCACAAACCGTGTGAAGCCAAAATGGAAAAAAAAAAAAAAAAAAAGTGAGCGTGTTGTCATGTCTGTTGGCATAGTTACAGAAGCTGATGGACGCTACTGAAGGTGCCAAACTTGTAGCCAAAATCTGTGGCGACACTTTTTAGATTGGCATCGACAAGAGAAGGGCCCGATCACACGTACCGCAACCACACCATACCCACAACCACACCACAATGACAACACGTGGACGGGCGCTAATATATATGAAAATGAATTATTTATTCAGAAGGACCACATTTGACTGTCAAAATAAGCCGTCTGGCGATACCAACCACGATATTACGACGTCGCAGCCACAAAACGACCAGCGAGACCGCCTACTGGCGGCAGGCCACATCGCAAACAGGACAATCTGACTGTCTGCACACACATCGTAATCAAATAGCAACTACAAGCGAAAACGCAACCACAACGCAACTGCAAAAGCTTGCAGCGACACTATTCTCACGTAACCGCGCTACTTGCCCACATTTTGTCGCTGCGATGTGGTGTGGGTGTGATAGGTGTGACCGGGCCTTAAGAAGAAGAAGGACTATTACTGTTTGTTCTCAGATCTGTGCACTGCCTTAGTTATGGGTGGCCCCACCCATAACTAAGGCAGTCTTCTGTCATTTGTTCCTAATATCAACGTAGGTTTTAAAACCGTGTTTGAAGTATGCTCAACAGCGTCTTTTAATAGACTACTTAGGCTAGACATGTGTATTTGCTTACTTTATAATTACTTTATAATTACAGTATTCTTGGGAATGATGGATCAATAATCGGCAAAAATGTAGAAGGATGCCTAACGAATCATATCTAATGAACGTAAACTGAGTCTTTAAATACATAATATGGAATGAATAATAAAGAAAACAAAAATAACTACACTTCCCCCTTCCCTTTTTATTTCCGATGCAGTACTCTGAAGGAATATTAATCTGATCTAGTCGTCTGCAAGATTGATAAGTCGTGAAATTCAGCCGAAGTGCTGTTATTTCCTGGCACCCTAGTAGCTGCTGCCGTATTTCATTCGATTTTATCCACGATTAGTGCCAAACATCACGAGTATTGCAATCTTGGCAAATAGTGCGGCTGTTTTTTCTTCTTGGTACAGAAAAGGGGATTTTTCTACTTAAAAAAATTGTGTTGTTATAAAAGCTTACGATTTTTAGTACCTATGTGTCAATATCTTTGGGGGAATCTGTGCAGACGAAAAGAGAATGGTAGGAGTATGTAGTAGTAGAAATATAGTTTGAATATTTCATAGATAGACTAATAGTACATTATGATATAAGTGCGGTAAGTTGAAAATTACAGCCGAGCCGATATTGCTAGCCCGAGCCGTAGGCGAGGGCTACAAGAAAGCAGAGGCTGTAATTGTCAAAGCGCACGTATATCATATGACGTTTTATAACATATTTGCGAGGAAATAAATAAAAGTCGGACTTTCTTAAACGAGTAAATCTTTAATCACTTGTTAAAGCAGTTAGAAAAATTTGAACAATTTGTAAGATTGATTATTACTTGTTCACAAATTAGCCATGCGCGCGCATCAGCGCTTTTTTTTAAGGCAAAGGCACAAAACGGCTAGTATAACTAATAAAGTAAATTAATATTTTTTTGCTTTTGTTACAGATAAATGGTTGTAATTTATTGTCAAAACTAATTAAATTAAAGAATTAAATGTTTATATTTTATCTCTCAAAGTTAATTTTATTCATAAAATGTTGACCACTTTTCAGACATAAAAGTTCGTTTTAGACGGAGCATCTTGATAAACCGTGCGTTTTACATTACAATAACGCACAAGTGCGTAATGACATACATTACGATATTTAAATTTTTGAGACCCTTTACGAGCAAATGTGTTATAAAAGACGTTACATTTGTAGTTGAAGATAAAGCGTAAGGAACTTCGTTCCTGACGCCCATCTGCCCCTCGACCCCATTTTTTTATTTACATACCAAAAGTGTCGTGACTGTCAAATGTTACATTAATTTCGCCCGAAAAAACCCTCAAAAAAAGAACCCTCGATTTCGTATCTGGTAATGATACGAAATCCTGGGACTATTGGTACAAAAATAGTAATTAACGCGGTTTTATACACATCCCGTTTGTGTTATTGAAAAAATTCTAAAAAGTAAAAACAATTTTTTTTTTGGTCTTTTAAGTTGTAGGTAATATTTTGATCAATGTATTGTCAAGTCGGAGGACGGCTAATGAAAATGCTAGGCCACCTCTGTTTGGCGTTTTCTTTTGGGGTTTTTTAAATTTTCGTCTAGTATAATAATTGAAGTAATAGAATACCAAATTTTGACTTGATCAGACCCGTGGAAGATGGTCAAATCCCTTCACCGACCAGAAAAGAGCTGATAATTTTTAAACGGCTGAACTAATTTTGATGAAACCTGTCTAAGAACACTCCCGACTAATTCACCGTTCTAACAAATAAAACAAAATCGTATTCGGTTCATCCGTTCGGGAGCTACGATGCCACAGACAGACATCCCATCGTTTTTGCGTCGGGGGTTAAAAACATAAACAGAGGCTGTTGGAGAAGGCTTACAAAATACCCTCAGAAAATGAGAAAACAAAAAAAAATATTATCTAAAGAAAAACAAATCTGAAACGAAACAAAACAACATCCTGCCTTACATTAATAAAAAAATGTATAAAATCGAAAACTAATCGATCAAGTCGTGTTACGATAATTTGGAGGGAGGAGGGAAAGTGCTAAAGTTCATCAATCACTGTGGGGAAAAAACCTTTTTAATCTAAAAAGGTTTGACTTTATCAAAGAAGAAATTCTGGAGATCCTTTTGTTTATTTAATCTTAAGGTAATTTGCATGTAAAGATGAGCATGTTTCGCGTCAATCGAGGCCTTGTATCTAGAACTCTTCTAATGGATCTTTGATAAAAAATAAACTCTTGCATACCTGGTCCGAAACTTAGATCCCCAATATCCCTATATCTGTAGCCGTGTAGTATAGGTACCAGATCATCTTCGTCACATCGGTGATTCCGTTTAAAGGACCTACATTAGCTTCGGCCAGAATTTGGCCACTGCGACAGAATTCGCGTTGGCCTCGCATTGATCTTCCAAAGTGAAGGTGTTATTGCACAGCGACCACGACAAAGGTTTTTTTTTTTTTTTTTTTTTTTGTGGGTGGGAAATCATCAAATGACTTCTCCCGCTCTGGTTGGAGCAGGAGGGCGTGTCAGACTTTTACTGACTAAAACCCACCCATGTTCCTTCAGCTGCCCGTATGCCAGGGGCCGCGGTATCTCTTTCGAACAACCCGCACCCCTAGCAGGCGTCGGCCCTTGCGGGCCCCACCAGCTGCTGCTGACGTCCTCCTGCGACGGGTCAGTACAGTGGCCCCGCCGCTAACCACTTTTCGGCCGCAGGGGATAGGGAGAGCGGCCAACGCTATACCGACACTCCTCTTCCCCTGCGGCCCCACCGCGTCCGCCATCAAACGGTGGCGGCCCCGTCCAGGCTACGGAAGGGAAGAGCGCTACTCAGAAGTACCGGCACTCCTCCTCCGCCGCAGCCTGTAACCCTCAGCCGCGATGCCTCCCATTCGACATCGCGGCCCGCCTCAGTTGCGATGCACCTCACCGCAACCTACTTATTGGCCGCTACGTCGTCGGCTTGGAGGCACAAGCCCTGACGAGCGGCCCCACCTTGGGGTTCCTCTTCGCTTCACCGTGGGAGGGTGACCACGGTTACTGAGCCCCCCCGCAACGACAATGCGGGAACCCCACTGGGGGGGACCACGACAAAGGTGAGGCATCGTTTGTGTTGTGGCTCAACAGTCGCACTTTGGTTTAGCGGAGTACCCCATAAGACCTGAGACCACGTTGAACCGGCAGTGGTCTACCTCTCTTCTTAGTCAGTTAAGAGATTTCCAGGTAAGCCATGATAGTTGGTGGCCCGCTGGGAGCTTTTCTTCAGGCTCGGGCGCGGGGCGGTTTTAATAGAACCATTTAATAGGGTCTTACCCCCATTTTTGGAAAGTGTCTTAATTCGATTCTAAAATGCTAATGAACCACAAAAAACAACATTTTATTGAATCGATTAGTGCCATAAAAATGCATTAAAATTTTACATTTTCATATTTCGTGCGTAATTTGACGAAAACGATGGACGCCATATTGCTCTGTGGGTATGACGTCAGGTTTCTGTAGAAACAAATGCGTTGATATTTTGTGTGATAATTATTTATCATTTAAAAAAATTATTATTATTCTACTTATCGTTGGTTTGCTGTTCCTGAATGTAAGATATTATTTCAATAAAAATTACTTTGGTTACTAAAATAATAAAGTACAAAGTTGTTCAGTTGATTAGTTAAAACAGAGGTATGATGTAATAACATGGCGGCTACCATTTCATGGTGATCAAAAATAGTGTTAAAGAACTGAAATCTTTGGATTGAATTTCGAAATTTATTTGGTATTTCATGAACTAAAACCAACATTTTCCGACTGGTTTTTGCCCAAGCTATCTCAATAATATACTTTTAGATTTTTTCTCATGTTTAGTAAAATACCCTATTCGGAGGCTTTATAACTGTTCTTTTTCTTCTCCGAGTGTGTGCTAATTTAAGCCGGTTTTACGGTTTTTACAGGAGGCAAATTCTGCTATTTAACTCATTTTAATCAACATTTTTAGCGTCCAATATCGTGAAGTTCCAAATCAATAAAATATATATTTCCGTCTGGTGGAATATTTTATTAGCACTTACGGAATTTATGATGCGCTGCAGAAACGTTGATCTGAAAAAAAAAAGCAGTCACGATCACTTCAAGAAGTCTAGAAGTCCAAGTCAAGTTTACACAACAGGTGTATCGAGGTATGAGGAACAGGGTGTAAAGTTCACTCATATAAAGGGAGGATCCTCCGACCAGACGGGTGCTGTGTCTGGTGGGCAACTGCCCAACAATTGATGTAAACTCTGCTTGCGCGAGGTAGCTGATATAGTTGCGGTGTGACGTTAAGTTTTTAGTAGTTCGCATTTGGCATTGTAGATGGCGCCACTTCACCTTTTGTGTTTTCCACATTTGTTGATTTGAAGTTTCGTATGTGGCATTGTAGATGTCCGCCACATTACTCCTTTCCGGAGATCGGAGGCCGATAGTGGGCGAAGTCGGTGCATATTGCAATGCTTGCCAGTGCTAGTTATGGTTAAAGTGCGTCGGAACCGGTGTCGCATAGTTCGCGGTGGGTCGGAACTGTGCAGAGTTGCGAACCCCAGTGAGTCGTGGCCGGCGCTGCTTTGGTGCGTCGTGATACAGCGCCGCGATGTGGCTGGTTGCTGTTGTCGACCGGGAGATAGAGCTCTCGACCGGCCGAAGAGTAGTAGTGCCGTGATTGCTTGTTGAGGCTGATGAGGCTGTGGGTGATGACCAGGTATGCGGTTCGCTGCATGCAGGTGGTCAGGATACCCGTTGACGCCGTGGGTGCTGGCTGGCTGTGTGACTCGCTGCTCGAAAGCTTGAGGAAGTGATGATGGTGTGACGTCACGCTGAGGTTGTTGCACGAAGGCTGCGTTGACGTTCTTTCCCGGGGTCACCAGTATAGAGATATGAGGAACAGGGTGTAAAGTTCACTCATACTCTATAGTAAAGGGAGGATCCTCCGACCATGTGGGTGTTGTGTCTGGTGGGCAACTCCCCAACGATTGATGTCGGGATGTTTGTATATATGCAGATCGTGCGGTAAACTCTGCTTGCGCGATGTAGCTGATGTAGTTGCGGTGTGACGTTAAGTCTTGAGTAGTTCCAGAGGTGCGGGTTGCTCGAAAGAGATAGTGCGGCCCCTGGCACACAGGCAACTGAGGGAACACGGGTGGGTTTTAGTCAGTAAAAGTCTGACACGCCCATCTGACGATTTCCCATCCAGAAAAAAAAAGTCTTGAGTAGTTCGCATTTGGAATTGTAGATGCCACTTCACTTTTTGTGTTTTCCACATTTGTTGATTTGAAGTTTCGTATGTGGCATTGTAGATGTCCGCCACAGGTGTTAAAGGTGTTGTAAAAAAATAGGAACAGATTTCTCAGTATCAACAGCCTAATAAATGAGATCTATCAACTCTACATAATAGCGCGCTTTGTTTTTTGTAATGTATTTTTGTGGTGTACAATAAAGGATATATAAATAAATAAATAATAGGTCGAAATTTATTCCAAAAGAAAGACAACAAAATACACAATATTATTTTATTCATTCATTGTATATGTAACAAAACAATATTGTTCAAACCTTTTAGCTGTTAAGCCCATGTCTAGATCTTTTGTGTTAATATAAAATATTAGGTACCATCTTTCTTCTAGAAAAGTCTTTACGAGCCGTAAAAGAGGCTAGATACGCTATATCGTTGTTGTGATAACATTATTTACTACTCCTCAGATGGTCATAATGTTTGGATAACACCAAGGTACTGTTTTGTGAGCACTGGGCTGAAGAAGAATATTGTTTATTAGAAAATATGGAAGATTTTTGTGGAGTTATAGGATCGCTGAACTTGAAAGGCGTATGCGGCTGGGACAGGCGTCGAACTTGATTAACTTATTAATTAATATTAACTTATTGATAAGCCTATACTGTCCTCCCATACCTATTATCACTGTAATTTGAAAACATTTTAAAACCCATTTTTTTAAGAGTAGCGTGGAGTTTCTTGCCGGCTCTTCTCCATAGGAAACAACCAATTGGAATCGTGCACCAAGCTTCTGACGTTTCATAAGTGACCATGCAGGTTTATGTGAAATAAAATAATTTGATTTGGTTATAATATATGTAGTTTTCTATAGTGGGACGTGTATTTGGAGGTCATGAGTTCGAATGTTCGTAACCAGCACTTTGTGCAGTTTATGTTATCAAGAAAGCCCCTAACATGGCAAAGGAATACATAACTTTTATTGCCAAGTTGAATGTTGTTCTGCCTAGTACGTCGATGGCAATATAAATAAACTCAGCCCAGGATTGGGACATGTGTTTGGCGCCATCACTAGCGTCCATCAGTTCCACGTGCAGCTTACGCAGGACATGACATTAAGTGTCCCATTGTTTGTTGAAGAGCAAGACCTTGAATAATATCAATTTTAGTGTACAGATAATATTATCTGAGCAGAAAAACAGTTATCTCTGTATAGTTATATCTACCGACAACTTAAGTAAAATCTGTCAGTTATTTACTTTGCCTTTTACTGTATTTACAAGTCCGTTAACGCAGTGTTTTTCTTTATTTCACTATAGTTAGAGCTCAGGATAAAGAACTTTTGTTTAAAAAATGAGACCAGAATACAGTCAATAACTCAGGAACATCTGGTTTTTGAGTCGTTTTGAAGTATACACCTGCGCCCTTACCTTGCGCATTGCAGGTCCTAAACAGTCGTCGAAAATATGTAAAACTTACGTCACGCTTCACAGTTCACTTGTTTCTGACAATATATCCTTGAAGTAGACTGGTATTTCACTGAAAGCTATTGTTTTGTTACAGAAAATAAAATAAAAATGGTTTTAACGCTTACACAAGGCGTAAGTTTAGTAGCAAAATATTAAACACGTAGGTAGGTACACTCTGAATAAGATCTAGACACTCTCCCCCTTATTTATAAACGTTGCTTACAGTTAAGAGGTATTTAAACGTAAAAAATGTATGGTTAAACAGACGCTAAACAGTACTTAACTGCGTTTTAAAATAAGGGGTGTATGTATAAGGATTATGAATCCAATAGATTTTACACATGCATGCATTTACTCGATTTTACACCTACCATGATCCTTTTACTTCGTTTACGTTCATACATCTAGTCATACACGCACGTGCCGTCGGTTGCGAGTACTACGCACCGACTTTTCTGATTGATTTCTAATCGCCACTCGTGCGCCTTAAGCCATTCTGTTGATTCTGAATTTATGTTTCTATGCACAATCAGCCTATACTAATCCCACTGCTGGGGCACAGGCTTCCTTTCTTCGTAAACTACCACGTGGGCCCAGTGCAGGTTGGAAGATGTCACATGTCTTCGAAGTTTTGGTTCTAGGACATGCCGGTTTCCTTACGATGTTTTTCGTCACCGGTTCGAGAGTAGTGGTGATGTATTTATTTAAACAAAGCAAAGCACCTGCCTGTGTACGAACCCACGATCTAAAACCCGTAAGTCGGGGCCGGTACCACTGTGCTACCACTACTATATTTATTTAATAGTTCGATATCAACAAATTGGAACAAACGTATTCGTTTTGTGTAGGGAAAACAATGAATTTTAATAAACATTGCTCTCTCTAATCAATAAAACATTTCACTCCAAGCTTGTGCCGCTGAGCAGTAAACCGTTTAACTGAATCACTCAAGTCACTTCACTTTAATTTCTAACGAAGTGTTAGTCATCTCGAATCCTGGAGCCAGTTATATAACATTGTAGAGCCACTTCAAGGTCCTGTTAAACATTTTTTAATTTGGGAGAATATTTTTCTTTGATACTGTCCAGCCTATTAAAATTAGTAGGTAATGCGTTTAATAGTTGCAACTGGTGCACGCGTGGATAATAAGACCAGCCGATCTATTCTGTTAAAATCTCACCGTGAGAACTAGGTGAAGTGAGCTGTCATTCCATCTGACACTATGGATTGATACTAATGACAGCTCACTTTAAGCTCACTTCACCCAAGTTATCACGGTGAGATTTTTACTGCTGTACAGAATGACGTCTCGAATGTATGAGCGTGGACAATAAAAAAGGGAAAATTCTGTTAGGATCGAAGCACGTGGGGTTCTGTAGTTTCAGCCATCCCCATGGCAAAAATAGCAGCTGATGTAAATTTTGTAGCAACTTTAAAAACCTTCGTTTTAACTATACCTACCCATGAAAGGTAAGCAGTCCCGTTTCCCATTATATATTAATAGTAATCTTTATTGTTCTCTCATAATCACAAACACAGTACAAGCCAAAATAACACTTAATATAGACTACTGTCTGTTGTAGGTAAAACCTGTAATACAGATCACCAGGCTTACTCTTCGTCGGACAGCTCACTCATGAGTCTGTTTTAAATGAACATACAGGTTGTGCATAACAAAACACTATTACAAATTCATAATAACAAAAGTAAAACAAAATGGAAAATTAAAACTAAAGTAATAGAATTCTGATGGCAAAAATGGCTTAGTATTAATTTGGAGGTGTCTATGTGTGGGTGGGTGTCTGTGAGAGTGAGAAATCAAAAATCAAAATCAAAAGTCATTTATTCAAATTAGGCTGAGAATCAGCACTTTTCGAACGTCAAAATACATGAGACAGTCCCACAAAACGCCCACCCTTCACCACTTCCTAGTGCTTTAGCTGGGAAGAAGAAGTGGCGCAACAAACTCCGAGAGGTATATGGTCAATGACAATCGTTTTGGGACATCAGAAGCCTAACACTATTAATATCGTTCCTACTTTATTATTAACCTCAGGCTAGAATAATTGCTCTGAGCTTAAGGGTATTATTAGTAATAATAATATTACCTTGTCCTCGTAATTAAGTTGTGTTGGTCAAATTACCATTATTCTTTGGAATCACTGGTTTTAAGGGACATCTGTTTATTCTATGGGGACAGGCTGCACTGATTTTCAAAAATATTTTTTTTTCAACACGCTTGTGAAGTGACTGTTATAGCTAACGCCTTTACGTTCATAATTCAGCTTATTAAACATTTTCCATAAATATTTATGTATGAAACGCGTGTGCATTGATCATTACAGACTTGCGATTCGATAATTGGACGAGAATGAAGAGAGCAATTTCATTTGCGTCACGTTTGTGCACATTTCGTTATATGAGAGAGAAGAAAGATATTACTCCCTGTCTCTCTGTTTGTCAAACTAAATCTCCCTTATTCTTAATTATTATAAGAAGTTTCCCTTCTATCACGTGCACATGCATTCTTATAAATACTTATTTAAACCTTCTCGGAAAAGCACAAGCTTTGCTCTGTCACTATCGGACGGACACAAATAAAAGTATCTTATAGACCCTTTGCCTCTACAGAACAGTAAAATACTTGATGTCAGGAAAATAAAAGTAAAATGAGTTGAAAGTAAAATGCGAGTTACTTCTAACGTCGGGTTAAAGTTCTTAAAACTGTTACGATCGAATAAATCTTGTGACGTCATAAAATGGTGGATGTCCCGCTCCACTGAGTGTTTGTGAGGAGAATATAAACGTTATTTGTTTTATTTATTATTTAAACTTGGAATGCACATGAAGGCAGACAGTCCGACATCTTAAATGAAAGTAGGAATATAGCAGAAATAAACTTTTATTGTAGCAACTTATTAATTTACTATGATAATTATTCACATTAGATTCTTGGTGATTTTATTTTAATTCAGACTATAGGTCAGTACCTAAGCGCACTATACAGGATAAGATTTTATCCAATGCGCAAACTGTAACTAAGAATTCAGCATATCATTCTAGACCCCCTAACGCAAACATTTGTCGTCGGTTTTACAAAAATAAATCAGCTGTTTCATACAAAAGTGCACCTACGCGGTCAAAATGTATGGAACAGATGATTTCTTTTTGTATTACCGACGAAAAATGTTTGCGTATTTCTATTCATATAATGTGCGCAATATAGTTAATTAAGACGGTACAACACCAATTTTGTATTGTGTCTATGTAAGTCCTGCACCTTAAGAACCACCAACTTCCAAAATACAAGCTTGAGTTAGTTTGGGAGTTGTTAGATCATCTATGATGTGCTGCTGTACATCCGTTAAACAACTTTATAAATAATTTTAATTGTAAATTCTTGTTGTACTTTGAGACCGAATCAAATTATTTATTATTTATATATTACTATTATTTATTCAATTACATACTACACAAAACCTCTATATTTTAATTATTTATTTATTTAAAATTCTCACAAACAATAAGGTACAAAGGTGGACGTAATGTCTTAGCCATTCTCTGCCAGTCAACTAAAGGTGGTATTGTGGTTATCTGTATTTTTATATATTTACTGTATTTTTTAAAATATGGGTTTATTGCCTACTGTAAAACACTGATTGTTGAGAGACAAAATATGTAAGTAAGTATATGTATATTATATACTTATATTTTCTCTCTAAGAACACTGACAAATATGCATAATTTAACTCCATGGATCCGCAAACACATCCCATTCGGGTTTCCAAAACATATGTAGATAGTCAATTTTATAAGCACAGTCTGTAGTCCGCTTTCAATTCTACTAAACAGAGTTTATTCTTCATTTAAATACCGAATAAAATAACTAGAAATGAGAGTAGAAGTATTGATTAGTGAAATAAGATAAATCATAGGACCATTGTTCAATTATAATTACGACTCTCGGAAAACAAGAGCTAGATGTCATGGGGATGGCCTTTGCCCAGCAGTGGGATGATACAGGCTGACAGTAATCAGTAGTGCTTACAGCATTTCACTGCATCAATGGTCTTAATGTAATTTGCATAACACGTTCATAGCGACCGCGTATCGGAAACGCAGCATTGGACGGTCCCCCAAAAGGTGGACCGATGATCTGGTACAGGCCACAGAAATCGGCTGAATATGAGAAGTATAGAATCCCTATGTCCAGCAGTGGACGTCTTTCGGCTGGAACAAAAATAAAAGATCAATTATCTTACATGTGCACCGTTCCAATTGGTCGTTTCCTATGGAAAAAGCTGGAAAGAAACTCCAAGGTTACTTACTATTTTAAAAATAATTGCTTTTTACAATGCTTTCAAATTACAGTGTTAATAGAAATGGGAATGACGACTATGATGAACGTGTTCATTAATAAATCAATGTCCTATTTATTAACAAAATTATCAACAGCAATCTCGCACCATCTCATTTCATTATTACCATTTACATTTGCAATATATAAGTGACAGCTGCTTCCCCATTCCCTTCGACTCTTGAATTCAATTTGTTCGGTTGACAGGAGTGAGGCAAACGAGAGTGGCGTGTTACGTATTATATGATGCGACCCCTCCTGTTGATCACTGATACCGAGATGAATGGGACTTGTTTCCACTGTGATTAGAGTTTCAATCAACGGGTAACATACCCAGTTGAGTTGAGTATGCATGTGGATGGTGTAGGTACTTCAGTTGTGTTATGTTGTCATATTGTTATTACAACGGTCTGTAGTATTAGTATTGTTAGGTAGCACTAACATTAGCAGTAGTAGTCAGCTTTTGTGTTCAACTATAGGAAGAGATCATATAGTGACTTCATTGGTTATGTTCTTCAGAAAGGTCAGGTCCGCAGTACTCACAACCAGATGTATGAACGTAAATGAGGCAAAAGGAGTGTTAGGATTGTAGCAAATGGCGTTCGGTAGTTCTGCTTACCCCCATGGGAGGAAGGCGTGAGTTTATGTATGTATGTATTGGAAGAAAAGTGTAGGAGTTGAGTGCCATTGCTTTTCTATCTAGATTGCAGTCTACGAGAAAGAGTTATACTGAAATAGTTTGTCACCTTCTTCACTCTATTAACTCATCATCATCAGCCTACCTTTTTCCCAACTTCGGGGCCGGCTTCCAATCTGATCGGATGTACCAGTCTTAACTGGTTGTAAGACTTTCAGGCTTCTGACAACCCGACTGTCAATGATCCACGAATGCCAGCCGGGACCAACGGCATAACGTGCTATCGATTGTTGTTTGTTGTCATTAGCCAGTGTCGTAACATTTACGCAATGTTTATTGTCCTTGGTCCCTGGCCCTAACACCAAGCATTAGACAAAGTGACAAACTTTTATTGGCATTAGCTTTTTGCTATTAAGTATGTTAATGCGTATATAAACAAGACGCATATTACAAAGAAAAAACAAAGTTTTTTTTTGTAATATGCGTCTTGCTTGTGCAGAATATTTTTTTTCTTTCTTTCTCTTGTTTATTTCCAAGGCACGGAGGGTCTTGGTATGTAAAGATGGACACCCATCGACGGTCCAGCCGCGGTAAGCGTAGCTTAACCTGATCAATCGATATGTTCGGCTGTTATTAATTAGCCAAAAACCCACTCTGCTAACTAAAGTCTGAAAAAACTTGGTAGGATGGCCCAGGGTGCGCCAGGCCATCTTTTAAGTATTGGCCTACTCTGGAAGGCTATTTTAATACAGACTTTCAGATCTAGTAAAACGTAATATATACCTCATAGAAAGCTTAGGTGCCGTTCGGTCCATAGGGTCTACACTTTATTCAGTCAACAAAGATACGGGCCCGTCCGAAAGGAGTTGCTTCGTTAAAACAAGTGTCTAATTAAACTTTTCGGACGGGCAAATACATATTGGGTGTAGGCACAACTGTCAAATCGTGTCGTCATGCATTTTTAGTTCGGGCCGTGAACTAATCTTATATCCGTAAGTGATATGGAGTAGAATGCGCCCATAACTTCGGCCGAAACTTCGGATTTCATACAAAGGGAGTAGCCTCCAGTGCCGTTTGCATCACCTAATGCTCTGTGTGGAAAACTTTAAAAATAACCGTGGAACCCCCGGTAGAAAATGTGTCAAAGAGAAGGTAGAAATGTGGTAAATGAGTTTGAACGTAACCTATCGCATAGGTGGGAAGTTGCAGCGGCAACCGTGCACCTAATGCATACAAATTGGAGCTCATTCATTTCGTGTTCGTAGCTAAAACGCGCTTTCACCGACACATAGGGTGATTTTCTGCTGAAACACGTTTTCAGATGAAATTTTGTGAGCTCGAATATGAAAGTGTCTTTTATTTATGCAATTTGCCTCGCTCTATCAGTTTTCTAGTGCTTTTAAGCACTTCCTCACTTAGTTTGTAGTTGTTTGTTCGATGGCTTTTAAATATCCTTTCTTTCTGTCTTTATTCTTTCTTCTTTTTTTCAAAGGCATTAAAAGGCCGTAAACTAAATTTTTCAGATTTCTCTCATTTACGTGGTTTTATAGATGCGAATTTACAGATAAACGACAAAATAAAAAAAGGAGCTCGTTCATTAGATAATTATTGGAACGATCTTTCATGTTGTGCATCTCTTATGGAAATGCAGTATTTTAACTGTAAAAGTACGTCTTTACAATCAAGTAAATAAGCGAAATCGTAAATTTTTCGTGTACGGTAAAGTTTACTCACAACCCTTAAATGGTTATGAGTAAACTTAACCAAAGAGAGGGGCGCGTAGCTAAATAATGGCAACCGCATGAGTTGATCTTCAAGGATAATCAACGCTTACCGAGGTCAGTCCGTGGATGGGTGACTATACATTACATACCGAGAATCAGTGCCTCCGTGCAACATAAAACACGTTAAGTCAGGCCAGGAAGTCATTCATTGTTTGAGAGTCGTTACTGATAGTCAGAAGCTAGAAAATCTTACTACCAGTCTTGCGAAGGTGCATTGTGTTACCCATTAACTGGGTTTTGGCAGTTGCTCCACGTAAAATAGGGTAAAAGCCGGACAGTTGCCACATTTTTGCAAATCACTGTATATCTCTCAATATTAAAAGTAAAATAATTTATTTGTAAAACTGGCCGATACTTTGGTTTTTAACAACAAATTTATAAAAAGTAACAAACATTATCTTTAATATTTCCAGAGTATAAGCGATTTTTGCGTACCTCTATATTTTGTGACATCTATCCCGCATAGAGGATAGTTGCCTAATCCATTTAATTACGTTTAGGATAGATGCCCCGCCGAAAAACAGGACATTATCCCGCAAAAACTTTGATCGCATTTCGTCTTCCCATGCAATCGCACAGAGACATGCGACGGTCAACTTAGTGATAGAGAGTCTTTCGATAAGTTAATAAAATAGCATGCGATGCATCAGCGAAACTAAAGCAATTACAATCGGGGCAACTATACCCCTGGGGCAACTATCCTGGTTTTACCATACTCGTATTCGACTGCATCTAGTTATACTGGAAGCTGACCCCAATGTAGTTCGGAAAGGGCTAAAAACTTACAACATATATACATAACATCACGCCTGTAAACCCCGAAGTGTTAGGCAGAGGTATACTTAAGGTACACCCATATTTCGTCAGTTATGTTTAAGTCCCGTGTAATATGGTGCGAGCCGACTGTCACTAACCGGGCACTAGTCCAAACTCCGGGCTGCTACTGAGAGGAATCACTGATGGAAAACCTCATCAAGGCAAGTACTTACTAGTTACAGGATAGCAGCTAGAACTTTCGTCTTCCTTTGCTAAGTTACTTAGTTTCAAAGAGAACAATACACACTATATACATAACTAGTAGAAAGATAGGTATTAGTATTCTTACAAGAACATTTTCGACAGTAAACGCTTATAGAATATGTATTTCTATAAGATTTCTGCGTTTTGTTGTTATAAGGAAGTGAATAAACATGTCTTCTCTGTGCGTATTCGCCGCGCGAGGATACGGAAATGATTTGTCATAAACGTAAACCGAAGGAGAAGGAAGGTACGATCATATTTTTTTAAGCCATACACATCGCTTATTTTATGACTATCTGGAAATGAAGAAAGATAAATATAAAATGTTTTATCTTCGCTGTGTTTTTTTGTTGAGAAGTAACTTTGCTCGCGTCTCTTCATTTATATATACTTTTTGGGGATAAAAAAGCACCCGAAGTCCTTATTTATAACTTTTGCACATACATTACAGAACCTAACCAACTCTCGACTGCTTCGTTGGTCTAATGGCTGCAAGTGCTACTATTGAGCGTGCGTGGGGTCCTGGGATCAATTCTTAGGTCGGGCAAAGTGTTATTGGGTTTTTCTATCTGGAATGTCTCAGTAGTAGCCCGCTCGCCGCCTATTACATTACATTCAGAGATGGCGACAGGCCAATCTCTATACCTTCACGTGCAATTTTCTTCCAAATTAATCTGATGCGTGTCCATGACGTACCAACAAATAATCGTTACCTTACTGGAAAAGAAGTAGTTTCAGTTTTTATTCGCAAACATAAATATACCTTAACGTTAATAATAATTCATTCATCTTAACGTAACCCTTTTATAAAAAAAAAAACGAATTACTGCGGCTTCTGCTGTTACAAACTAGACGCCAAATGTCTCATGTTATATTGGCATAATTAAAACGTAAACGCAGCTGGACCGAAGTTCATTGGTAGAATTAGAAAACGCTTAAAAATTGTGATTCGGCTGCGGTTCTATTGCGATTTTTTACAATTTTGTTAGTAGCATCGCTCCCTCGAAAGAAAATGATAGCAAAATTAATGTGACAAATTGTCAAGCGCCAGTTTACTGGCGCTTGACAATTTGTCACATTAATTTTGCTGAATGCAGAATGATGCAGAATGCTTGTTTTCCCGCCTGTACTTGATTTTTCGTGGGGTTAAGCATCACGAAAGTTTCATACAAAGGCTAGATTTTGTACCGATCACTAAGTCAGTGAAAAACAGTGTTTGTGTGCCGGACGCACGAAAAGTTAGATTATAAACGTTCCATTTTGTTTATTTAAATTCAATTTTAACTGAAGCTCTAGTTATTATAACCAACTTTTAACCGTACGTCTTACGAGAACATCCCATTTAAATACAGAGTCCAAATGTTTGAAAGTAAAAATAAAGTCATTAACCCGGCATTATTCTGACGTATATTCTCAAACAGAAAAAAAGTAACCACGCTGTTGTTTGAATGAGCACTTACACAATTCCGTCGAGATTAACATATTAAGCAAATATTGTCTGACCTTATGTGAATTTAAATTTTTATCTTTCCAGGACCCATTGTTTTGGATCATACTCGATTCAACTTAAGCAGCGTATTATTATACAATAATACATAACATAACATTACGCCTGTAATCACCGAAAGCTTAGGTTCGACAGATGTGTACCTAATAGTACACTCACATTTCGCCAGTTATGTTTAAGTCCCATGTAATAGGGGGTGATCTTATTGCCATCAACCAAAACAAGTACAGACTTCTGCTACATAGCAATTCCTGATGGAAAAACCCAACTTTGACCAACCTGGGAACTGAATCGGAACGCGTGTGTGACACAAAATGTACTCATTGGAGGCATCAGGAGTATTTAAGGATCGTACCACGTAACGTTCTATTGTGTCTGCCTACCCTCATTGGAAAACGGCGAAAGTTTCTGTTTTTAGGGTTAAACTCGATAATGCCCGTGGGCTACGCCCGCTTGGATTTCGGAAAATATCCCACGGGAACGTCCTACCCAGATTAAAAGTAACCAAAATGTTAATCCAGGTTATAAAGTATATGTGTGCCAAATTGTATCCCAATCCATTCTGCCATTTTTGCGCCCATCCGGAACCTATATATAGACAAACGGACCAAAATTCTTTGTTATTGTTTTATCATAATTTATAGATACTTCTGTGCAAATAAATCATGTATGTGCGAACTATGTACGTAAACGCGTGCAG
Organism: Polymixis lichenea; assembly: GCA_949091785.1. Lineage (NCBI taxonomy): Eukaryota > Metazoa > Arthropoda > Insecta > Lepidoptera > Noctuidae > Polymixis > Polymixis lichenea. Next base: position 17,895,696 of record OX420931.1, on the reverse strand, counting down.
TATATAGGGCCAACTTTATTCCAGAGATACTAATTACGACGTTAAAATTTTACTGTTTTTGTGCTTCATTGTTCATTTAGGTGAGAGCGAATAAAATATCAGCTTCGATTCAACTGCGCACACATCAATATTGTAGGTCTAGTTATTTGTGCATAAGACTTTTGTGTCTATAAACGAATCGAGGAACACTGTAATTTCTCTTACTCCAATAACTAGACAAATTGCGGCATGTTTACCCAAGATGTTGTTTATCTATTTGAAAATAAACCAATTAAATCAGTCTTATTCATATAATCTATCTCATTTGTACTGCGATTTGCAATATTCACTCAAAGGCAACTACACTGCATACTAGCCGCATTTTCAAGCAAATTCATACAGTTTAAGGATCCACCACCAGCGGACAACATAAACACTAATAGATTCAACTGGCCGAGGCCTTGAGGGCTAAGTCCCGAATTTGGCGGCTTCGACCCTGTCCATCCTGTTTATAATGTTAAACGTCAGCTCAAAGGTCTGCCATTTACAGAAACTGACTCAGTCTGTGAGATAAGCGGATATTAATTATGAGTTTCTTAATTGGTTGGATAACGTTACACGATCCTAGAAAATGTATTACAAGGCACAGATCTGATCGCAGTGGTGGCCCAATAGTAACGGCACGACTTACGAGTTTCATGTCGTGGGCTCAAACCCGTCAGGCGGGTTCCAGTGAAGGAAAACATCGTGAGGAAACCGGAATGTCCTAGTACCAAAAATTCAGAGACGTTTATCAATGCGCACTGAGCCCGCGTGGTGGATTACGGCCCACTTCCTATCAAAAGACAGTAGGCCTGTGTCCTAGCTTTGGGGATATTGTAGGTTGCTCTTGTAAAGACAGAAATAAAAAGCGTGCCTGATATTTAATTGCACACTTATGGGTTTCTTTATAAATATTGCTTAAAGTTAAAAGACGTTTAAACATTTAAAAAAATAGGGGTAAGCAGACGTATATATATGGGGGGCAGGATAAGTAAAAAACCCAAATGTATACACGGATGAATTTGGTTCATCATCATTCACAGCCCGACTTAACCCACTGTGAACAGTTCGTATCTTTGCTTGTGTCTATCTCCAAGCTCTTATATCTCTTTGAAGTTTTACCAGTAACAGCAACAACGCATTTGGTTGCTTCAGCCAAATCGAAGGTGTAAGTGAACCATGTATTATCTTCTTTATCTATTATTGTCTTCATATTGTCTTTATCCATCAACTTTAAAATCTTTTGCCAGCGGCTTCGCCCGCAATAATCAATTTATACAAACTCATAACAAATTATACACCTAAACATTCCTCATGAATCACTCTGTCTATTGGTAAAAACCGCATGAAAATCTGTTCAGTATTTTTTGAGTTTATCGCGAACCGACAGATAGACAGACAAGCGGCAGGGGACTTTGTTTTATAATATGTAGTGATAGGGATATAACTGTTATTAGAAGGATTGTATGTACGAACTTGGTAAAGTAATAGTAACTCCAAATATAAAGTTTTAGCGTATGTTTATTTTCATAAAGACAAAGTAAGGGTGGTCTGATGTTGGGTCAAAGATTAAGATAACTCGGGCGCATGGCCGAAGGGCAAAAAGATAATAAACATAAAGTAAACCAACTGCTTTGATGGGGTAATAGTAACATTGGATTATCCATGGTGCTAGAGTATCTTTTTCGTAGGCCTTGTGATTACAGGCGCGACGGCTGTACGATGTTAATTTTTGCTATCGAGCAAAGTATAATTGGGTTTTGCATAAAACCATTGTAACTGTGAATTTCACCAACGAAACTGAATGCGAATTAGGACATCTAAACCGCATTCAAGAGTTATCAGTGTCATCATGATCGTGGAACATTGGCACTGATAGCTCTTTGCGTTCAATTTAATTAGTGAAATGCCCCTGCAGTCATCGGACCTTCGATTTGACCCTGGTTTATTTATTTTAACTAGTAGTCGTCTATTGGTCAAAATTCGACTATAATTCATTTAAATAGAAATACATTATTATTTATAATACCAGGTTAATGCACTCCTTCTCCGTAAAATCGGTGCGAAATTTTATACACCCGTAATTATCGTAAATAGGCGTACATAGTTTTTGCTTCACGTGTTAATACATAGATTACTCTCAACACTTGCATAGACTTCGGGCTTCCACTGAGAATCCAATAACAAGTTCTTAACATTGTTTATTTTCATTCTACCTGCAACAAAAAAAAAAAAACAATATATGTAACATGACGTATGACGATGACGTATCAATCTGATTAGCCATTTCGCAACTATATTGAGGTTGGCTTCAGTCTAAACGGAAAGTGCCGATGACGCATACAGTCACTATAATATCCGCCCGTGAAAACGAACGGAAATAAGATGTCTAAACGAACAATTAGCTAATATTTCCGTCTGAACTATTTCGGTTCCAGACAGACATTTTAGCTAACCAGCCGAGAAGGCTGAGAATGGCTGTGGCATTTAGATTGACCTGAAAACGTAAAATAGCTGCTTTAATTGGCACTTTGAACTACTGCAGGCACGAGTAATAGGGGAAGCAAAATATAACTGTGATGCAGATTCGTTGTTTGATTTTATTTTAGGAATATCTGTGCTTCAAATAGCCTTAACATTGACGTCAAATAGAATACCTACGAATGGAACGTGGGGGAAGTAAATGGCGCGGTCGCAAGACAATTATCTTTTGCAGTCCGGGGTTCGATCAAACTGATCAAATTACAATTTAGATACTAGTGTTCATTGATCAGAAACCATGCTACAAAATGTTCTCGAAACATGACCATCGTAAGACACATTCTAAGCGGACGGGTAAACATTTAGCCTGAGACACATTAATATGCGCATTAATAGCTAAGAAAAAAATAAAAAAGATAACGGTTTTGAGGGGTTTGTTTTGCGTTCATGTTTCGGAACGTTGTCGGTTTCTTTCGGGTCCCAAACGGACTCTTCATGAGCTGATTACAAAACGAAGTCACAAGTCAAACGACCTACGTGAGTGAAACGTAAACAATCATAAAAACGTACCTATAAAGCCTAATTTGAGGAAAATATCTGTTGTTTTCTCTACCCCTACGATTGTTGTTTTCCTTGCAATAAATTCTTATCGCGTGTGTTCTTCCCACAAAGTGCTGGACATTGGCGCATAGGGACCCGAACTGTCTTCAATTTTGTCCGTGATGAGCGGAGGTCCCTTGCGTGATAACGTACGGTGGTCATAAAGTAGAATAAATATTTGTTGCTATATTCGTACAAGTGTGGTGAAAGGTTAGAAAACGTCGTATCTAATACCTAGCACATTGATATTTTAAGGATTTTTTTTTACTTTGTGACATACTTATCGATAGTAATAATATGTCAGCCAGTAATTGATTTCCAGCGCGCAGCGGGGCAAAAGGTCTACAGTAAAGGTATCGGAATGTAGTGTACCAGGCACGAAGGCAGATTGCACACTTAGTCATTATACATATGGACCCGTCCGTTTGCATACTGTCGCCGTTATGTATAATGCCTAACGCAAAATGTATAACGCCTAGGCATTATGTAACAGTCTATGATACTCAACTGATAAGTGGATTCGCCATACACAAAATGCCTTGGTGAATTGATTCAACTAGTTTTATACCACATGAGGCGCTCTTAAACTATAAAAACATGGCGGAGAGTAGTGTTTTCGGAAATACAGATGAAAACATATGCCACAAGAAGCAAGTGATTTTAAAGACCTTTATTTACTATTAACAAATTTTACGAATCTCAAACGGGATCATCAAAAAGCCGTAGAATATAGAAAAGGTTTTGGAGTAATTCAACTCGTAAAACACGTTAAACGCTGCGCTAGTGTCAATGTAAACTGGCGCTACAACCCATGTAGATTTCTTACCTACTTATTCTGATTTGCTAACTGCCCACTTGTAGGTAGCTGCCCGTTTAGCTATTTTACTACTCAATATTTATGTAGTTACCCTTTTAAATATTTGTTGTGACTTATTAAGTTTACTGCTCAGTTTTAACTCCCGAACTTGTAAATAATCATGGTTAACCTAACATATTGCTCTTGACAAAATGGATGTTATCAAAGGCGTCAGCAATTTGCCTCGGGCATTATAAATAACGGCGAAAGTAAGCGAATGGACGGCGCCCCATGTATAATGACGAATTATACAATTAGCCTGTGACATACCTACATTAAGTTTTAACTGTATTCTTAGGTTGACCTTTCATTATATAAAAGTTACTTAAGTTATGTAAAGTTTCTAAATTATGCCACCTAAGGGAAAACATTTTCCAGAAAATACTAATAGTCTTTTCAAGTTTTAACAAAACACTTAGACACAAATAGTCAAAGACAGTTTCGCTGTATTTTTTTTTTAGAAGTTTTGTAAATTGTATTTAAAATGTACCATGGAGAGGAAATAAACAGGCATTTTCCTAAGAAGAATCTTTACACGAGCCGACAATAAATGAAGTTTTTGCGGCAAGGTTGACGGTTTGTAGCTTTTTTATGAGCAGGAAAAATTTAGACCACTGGCTGCCAGGTCTAAATTATTGCTGTTACGTATTTGTATTGATACCTCTCTAATGTACCTATATTGTGGTGAGAAATAAATCATTATTATTATTATTATTAAATACAATACTATGCAATATTAAATAGGGTATAACATAAAATTATAGCGCTATAGTAGATTAAACAACAAGTGAAAAAAAAGGGAATTTAATTCGAGGGACGAGGGAAGTTGAATCCCGAGAGCGGCAAAGGATTCTAGAGTAGAAACCCGAGCGTAGCGAAGTATTCTAGATCAGAATCCTGAGCGGAGCGAGGGATACAAGGATCGAGATGAGTTGTTTTTTTCACGAGTGATGTACTCCACTTTTTACCATTTATCGTCATCATTTCAGCCGAAAACCTTCCACTGCTGGACATAGGCCTCCTCCAAAAGGGGGTTTTGCCATAATCGCCACGCTTGGCAGGCGGGTTGGCGATCGCAGTATGGTAGTAAAATGCATAAAGAACGCTGCTGCCCATTTTCTAGTAAGTCCCTTTGTCGCTTTCTACGACACCCACGGGAAGAAATGGGATGGTGCTATTCTTTTACGTCTGGCACCACACGGAACGTTTTTTACCATTGACTGCGAGAAAATAAATAGTAGTATAGTATTTATCACACTTTGTTTTATAATCGGTAATAAAAGAACAAAGGATTAATTTATAAACATTAAAACATAATAGTGAAGTTAGAACAGTTTTCGAAATTCGATAGTTGGGATGAATTAAAGAACAAACTTACCATTGTCGGTGAAAAACATGTTCTTCCATAATGTACGCACAATATTGAGTGATTTACCGTGTTATTTTAAGACCATAATTATAGATTTTCCGGTAATATTTGTATAAGTATACAATTTTTTCGGTATTTTTCAAACAATATAAATAGGTGTGGGAGATAAGGTTAAAATACTCGTATAAAATGATTTAATTCAAAATAATAAAAAAACCCTGACTTTAAGTAATTTTATTTGATAAGTCACAAGGTAGTTTGCAAAACTATTCTTTTCATTTTTTTTCCCTCTCAAAGGTGACCCCATATTCAAAATGAATGGGTCACATCAATTCGTCAACTTAATCGGTCTGTTAGATTCGGAGCAAATTGGCTGTGACAGACACACGAGTGATCCTATAAGGGTCCCATTTTTTCATTTGGTCGTACGATACCCTAAAAAAAAAGAAAACTCTTGAAGTTGTTGAAATGTTTGTATATGACAAACAGTTTTGTGATATCTTTTTGATGCGAGATTTAGTTCGATAACATACCTTTTGATGTAGTCTCAATGGTATCTTTTATATCAGTATATTTCGCGACGTCTTTATCTTTTTGTCGTAAATCATTTGACGTGAATAGACGTAGAAAAGATCTTTCGGTAGTTCATTTTTGTGAGGGCAATATTTTCTATGTTGATGGATATTTAGGAACATGTTAGATGAATGAGATATATCTTTAATATAAATATTTTATCTGCATAAGTAGTTAGCTACATTTCATGTTCTGAGCCTGATTGATTAAAGTCTGCCGATTGCAAAATACATAGGGCCATTTTCTGGAATGAAAATGATCTAGAAATTAATGTGACAAATTGTTAAGCGCGACATAGTGTCATCAACGCACATTCTGTTACCACGGATTCAGTGCATGATTCTGAAAACCCCTGCGCGAAAAAGTGACGTCGGTTATTTAAAAAAAAACGTCTGGGGTCGGCGGACCCCCGTCAGGAACGAAGTTCCTTACGATTTTTCTTCAACTCCTTATGTAACGTCGTTTAATCTATGTTAAAATAATCAAACTTTATTTTGACCTCACAATCGGCTTCAACTTCCTCGAAAACCATGAAAACAACAGCCATGGTAAAAAATGGAAATATTCGCAGCCGCCTTGGATTTTCATTTTGACCAAACTATCGAATAAGCGCTCTAGAAAACCATGGAAACGACACGCATGACAAAAAATAAGTTTTTTTTTTACAGCTGCTACCGTGGAATTTCGTTTTAACCTCACTATTAGTTTCAGCACCCTCAAAAACCTTGAAAACGATCTCACTCTCTCTGTCTCTGTCTTTCTATTATATGAAACAAAAATTCGCATGGAGGTCGCATAATGCTTTTTGGTTACTGCATAGCATTTCTACAATTTTACTCCTACCGCAACCTGTGTTATAGAACTTCGTTCCAAAATGATGTATTTTAACTCATTTTTTCCACAAAATGGCCCAATGAAATTTTATTATTAATTAATTGCAATTATGAATCTAAAATAAAATGGTCTTGTTCACAGTGTTCTTTACGGCGTTTAGTTGGCATTAACTCTAAATAATCGGTATTTTGCGATATCACTGTTAGCAATTTCTTAAAGGTAACATATGGCTTCTTGAACTCTATAATGTGTTTGGAATTCCAACTCTTCGCTACGTTGTTTGTACGGTGCCTCTTGTTGAATATTCACCATTCATCTACATTTTTACTAATTTTTTTTTTTTTCAAAATATTGAATAGATTCCCGGATCATCGCATTTTCAAAAGTTATACTCTCTGATAAAATGTATTGCCATCCTTCTGCAATACGATCATGGGGCAATAGAGGTAAGCTGGAAAATAGACCGACAATGGTGTGTAAATTTTATTTTTTGATGCCAATATTTTTGGATTACTTCCATATATTGCGTGTGAAATGAAAATAACACCTTTTTTCCAGATATCATAATCTGGAAAAAAGTTTTAAAGCTTTGCTGTCTTGGTTCAAAACCTGCGTGTATTTTCTTGGATTCCAGTTGTTAATACGGTGTGTTATAAGGTCAAATAGAGCACGATATGACTTCTGTTTTATTGCTCAACAAAGCGTAAATCAAAGGCACAGTCCTTGTATTAGTACCATTACTTCCAGTATCACCATGTAATTCAATTAATTGATAAAATGGTTTTGGAGCACTATAAAACGTACCGTCAAAGAAATATTCTTCAATGACATCCATCTTCTTTCGTGCTTCCACAGAACAAAACACTATTATTCTCGTCTGTTCAGTGTCATTTGTATAATCGGCTGATAACAAATGAAGAAATTTGCTGGGGACCTCAACCTACTAAATATCTTTAAACAATATTTTTCTTGACTGAAAACCTTTTCTATTTGTATTCATAATATGTTTTTTGCTCGAAAAAGAAGGAACTGGGGTAACTAAATTGAGACCTTTACGGTACAGCGGTTCTACGGCCGTTTTATAAATTCTAGTTAAAGGCTCATTGGAAGTAGTAGCTTCTGTTTTAGCCTTTTGTATAGCTAACAATACTTCTATTTTATCATGATCCGGTATACAGCATCTATTATCACAATTTTTTGTTCCATGTTCTTAAATACTTTGCTGTCCTAAAATATTATATAATAATTATATAGTTGTCCAATCATTGGACAGCACGATTTAACTAGTGGGATAAAAAAAACTGTACCTTTGTTCAAATTCACAATACCTACCTAACTGTTTTATTTATGTCACAGCCCTAACCGAATCATGTCACTATAGAATATCGTTCGTTTGGTGTTCTAAATCAACCTGACTAACAACCGAACAACTAAAACTACACACAGAGGGCTTCTAAATCCCCTTACACGCCCCTTCACTGTTTTTTTTAAAACTGTAACTGATAAAAGCTTAGATTTCAACACATTGCTATTTTGTATATACATAGAAGTAGAAAGAAAAAAATTAATATTCTAGTTTCTACATTTAGGTAACTTGTTTATCATAGTTACGTATTTCTTACGCATAGATTTAGATTAGATGCTAAAACAGGTGGAAAATTTCAACACATGGAACACAACATGGATAGTTTTAGATGATTACACACCAATTAAATTAAGTCTTATCTGTAAAGTGACTGAACCAAGACAATTCATACCTCTCTTCTTTTTGGACTCACTGCACACCCAAAATTTCTAACTATTTTTATATGCTTATAATATTGTAGACCATCATCTATGAACCTCTAAATCTAATCTATTAATACGATTCCACCTTTTCTTTTCATAAAAATGGGCTGTTGGGAGCTTGTACTCTCAAAAACGTGATCCTGGGATATCATGACTCTAAAATTACGTCATACAACTTCTTAGCAATGACTGAAAGAAAAGACTCAAGCAGACGCGTTGAATTTATTTTTCATTTTTTTATGTCGCACCGCAATGGTTTGAAAATACTATTCAAACTCTATTCTGTGCATCACAAAGGCTTGTATGTAATTAAATAATATTAATTGAGTCTAAGAAGATGATAATTTTAATTAAACTAACTCTATTTATGTAGGTAAATATAAATTCACTCATATTAAATAATTGTTTGGATCTTTTAAATCATATAGGGAAAAAAAAAATACTGCATCACTGCACAATAATGTCATCGGTTGGAGCACGGGACCTTATAAGGTCCCGTGCTTCACCCAGGTGGACAAGCTAGGTGAAGCCTGGGTCCGGATCCGTTTAGCTGCCTATTACAGGCAGACAAAATTCATAGAACTCGATAGTTTGTGTGTTTAACTTGAAGTAAACAACAATATAAATTGTTTCATTAACATTAACAATAATATTAATGAAACAACTTATATTTTAGGTTAATTCATTAGTTTAATGAATTCAATACTGGTTGTCCCCGGGAGTACGTCCGCGGCAGATCATGTAGTTTTTTTTCTTAAATAGCTTGGGCTGTCCCACCGCTGAACAAAGTCCTCCCTCGAATCCTTCCAGGTTCTGAACTTAACATACATAAACTATTCGAATATTCGTGTGGGAGCAAAAGTGCTGCTTTTTATCGACTAATATTAAAAATGTAGAAATGAGTTTGTTTAATAAGTATACGCCATAACTATTCAATCAATATTCATGAAAGAATGATCGTAGAAGTGGTGACTTAATTTATAAATTAAAGTATACGAAAGGTCCTGAAAGAAAGAGACAGCACACACTTGCTTACACTTGAGAAACAATCCCAAAAGCTTAAAAACTCAAAATTCACGGCATTTATTTCACTTACACAATACCAGGCCCTATCAAATTGTCAGTCGGTGACAGGTCGGTCAGCCAGAAAAAGGGAGTTAGTTTGCCCATTTCAAAGCGTAGTAGGTTCCTTTGAAGAAGAACGGACAAGAAACTCCATGGGCACTCTTTCAAAAAAACATTGTTATAAAATGGGACTTTCTATTCCATTACACAGCTGACCTCCAAAAAATATAAAAAAAAAGTTTAAAAGGCGGGTAAAGCCGCATGCATTATTAGTGTTGCCACTTTATCGAGTTTTTTACTAGCGTCTCAGTTACCGTCTAACAAAGAAACGACCGGAAAACTACCTATCTACACAAATATACGACTTTCATAATACCGTCCGCATTTATACATTTATATGTATATAGAAAACTCACCTTTATAAAGCAAATATTATACTTTGTATGTTTTCCAGGGGGTTCGTGATTGTTTGTTTTGCATTAGTTGCACGTGTAACCTTTGTAGTGGTTTACAGTAAATAAAACACACTTCACGTGGGTGGGAATGAGGCTAAGGTGCTACGTCATATGAATGGGTATAAGCGTTCGCAGAATATAGTATCACGCTTTTTATTTCTCGAGGGGTTAAAAAAACGTGTTGCGTCGGAGGACTCCTGTCAAGAACGAAGTTTCTTAGGCGATAGTCGCACGCACACACACACTTGTATATTGAAAGACACAGCGAGCTAGAGGGAGAAAGTGTGAATTTAATAGGCTTTTTTGATACAGAAAGTCTCTGTATTGTATCTAAAACTAGTGTAAGTTGTTGGAAGCTTTAATAAAGTTGTCACCATCTTGGATTTTCATTTTGACCTCACTTTCGGTTACAGCGCGCTTAAAAACTATGAAAACGACAACAATGATCAATTTTTTTTTAAATTTCCGTAGCTACTGTCTTGGATTTTCATTTCGACTTCAGCACCTCAGACTTCGAAAATCATGAAAACTGTCTCTCTCTCTCTCTTTCTATTATATATAATAAAAATCGCATGGACGCATAACGCGTTTTGCTATTACGTTACAATTTCTACAAGTTTAAGTTACAGAATTTCGTTGCAAAAGGGAGGTGCATCCATATTTCATCAGCTGTTTGAAGTCTCATGTAAGAATGGTGTCGCCCTTGCCCTGTTATGTGTTTACGTTGGGTTGATGTTGCGAGGTGATGATAATCCGGTGCTGAGCTAATACACATGTGTGCGACCTTTATTGATATACAATAATAATGGTGATAACTATTAGGTACAGTCAGATCTTTTATGTCGTCGCTAGTTATCAAACTACACCTTTTACTAAGTCGGGATACAATACCTTTTGAAGTTACGGTATTGAGCAAACAATTGCAAAGAAAATTGTATTTAATAACTTGATAACAAAGGTTAAAATAGCATACATCTATTACCAATGTCGAGTTGTCATCAACCTTAACACTATGGCTATTGTTTATAACATTATTATTTAAATAAAAACTGTTTGTCAGTTCATATTTTATAGAGATGATGGCTGAATTTTGCGGTATCGACATTATGATGCAATATATTATGCTGATCTGTAAAGCAGATTCATCGTGGAATGGACAGACAAAACTGGCCCTTAAGGCTTATGAGTGTACTAGACAATTTTTTCGGTACCTGTCTGATCTCTTCTATTTTTTTTGTATTCCTATAGATTCCTCTCTGTGAGAGGGGCCTGATTCTAAGCAATGGAAACATTAGAGGCTGCTTATGCTATAGATTCAGATTTAATAAAAATCTCCGTTTAAGACCGGCGATTTATTTATTGGGGACTTTATTTAAATAGGACCACAGTTAATGATTATGCTATAGACTCAGTTTTAATAAAAATCTCCGTTTAAGACCGGCGATTTATTTATTCGGGCCTTTATTTAAAAAGGACCACAGTAAATCAGGCCACACGTAAACCGTATCCCGGTACACATGTTTATTTTTCAATATCCAGCGCGAAAATAAATCACAGGACGTTTTCCCTAGTCTGCTATAGATTTATGATTCATATCTCTTATGCTCGCTTGGGCAACGTATTGAACCGAAGCGTTTAGGTACTTTATAATGTTACAAAATAGTTCAGAAGGACAGCTCCTTATATATTAACCTGCCTAGCCTTTTCCCAACTATATTGAGCCCGGCTTCCTGTCTAAATGGATGCAGCTGATTACCAGTATTTTACGGAGAACCTATCTGACCTCATCAGCTCCATACGCCGAGCGAAAACAGGCATTTAAAGACCAAATTACTGCGGCGGCAGAAAGCACAAGCTGTTTGTTGTGCCTTTATGTTGCACCAAAAAAAGCTAGTGTTTCTTTAAGGCGTCCATTACATGTTAGGTTTTGCTGTCAGTTTAACCACAGTCAAGGCTGTGACTGACGGATAACCTATCATCTAATACAGTGACTGATGATTTCATGAAATATGTTGAGCAAAATCTAGCTATGTTGATTTTTGCGATTTTGGACAGCGACTTTTAATAGCCAATCTTTCACCCAACGCTTTCCTTTTACATAATTTCGCTCTGCATCACATTCAAAATTCGAATACTTACAGGCTTTTCTTTTATGAATATCCATATTGTCTTAAGTGAATACGTATATTCTCCGTTAAATCTAGGGTTTGACTGACGATCAGTCAGAATGAGCGTCGAATGTCGATCGAATTCCATCACTCACCATCAGTCATTCGTCATTCATGTCTTTTGAAATTGACTGATGCTTGTGTGACTGTGTACCTAATGGACGCCTAACACTACGTTAGCTGCCACGTAGCAACCTCAATATACCATCGAATCATTGAAAAAGCAAGTTGGTGTGGTTCCCTAGATAGCATTTTGAGACAACGTAATCTCAAACCCGTGGGACCGTCATGAACATGACGACACTTTTCGGTTTATTTGATTATTTTAGTGCCATGTTAAAAGTACTGTTAGAGGAATTATTTATGAAAGTGACTTTATAATGTTATCTTTTATTTGTATGTGTCTTTATTGATTAAAATTGGTTTTTATACAAGTCAATAAATAAATAATAGTCGTGTACGTACGGCGATCCTATTCTATCTCAATCGATCGCGAACCGCGAGTGCGCTTGCACTCGCTGATCATGAAGCGAGTCCTATGTGTGCGTTTTACTCTTTGACCTTCTGTACTATTCTATGACAATGTGTGGACGCAAAATATGCGTCGGATGCTCAGAGGTGTTTCTTTGATAAAGGCTAGAAAGCGTGTGCCTTTTGCCTGGTCTTTTTATTTTAATGAACGCTCGTGGACAATTAATGTAAGCCTAGCTATTTGAGCTAGCATTTTGTAATATTTCATACATGAGACGTAGTTTACTGATCGAAAGGCTCGCGTTTTTATCGTATAGTGGGCAAACTTTATTGTAAATAAAGTATTCATGTTACCTCAAATATCTTGGTATGAACATTTAAAATACTTCTAATTTTTGAGGTCTGGTATTTATGAGTTGTATTTACCACAATTTCAGAATAGAAAAAAATCAGGATAAAAAAATAGGCAAATACTTTTGTGTTGTAAAATATCACTTTACAACAACAAAGTTTCAAGTAATTCCAAGAGCCTTTGTCATCTTATTTAAAAAAGAATATAGTTATGATTTTGTTTAAATATAATTTCAGCAAATCTGTCAAACTTTTAACCGGAGCGTCTCTTATTTTAGGCATTTTAGTGCTTAGGATCTTCTTATTTTAGGCATTTTAGTGCTTGAATATCTAATTATTTTCTGTGTTAAAAAATAATACACAGCCAATTAATTTTGTAAGTAAAAGTACTTTTGTTTATAGGTACGTCAATAAAATTTCTGATAGTGCAGTGTGTAGGTACCTAATCTCTGAAAGTTATTTAAATTGTTCAATGTAGGATGATTTTGTTAAAACTTTTTCTATTTTCAATCCTAAAAGGTTTATATTTTGAGTTTCTGTAATATATCAACGGGTTGCTGAACTCACATTGTGTTTTTCGTTTTCGTTTGAAAGTTAAAAGTATTATTTTCAGGCATATTGGCTGACGAATTGGAAACAAATATAACGGAATCAAATGAAACGGATCGTAGCGTAGTACAAATGTGGAGAGCCCAGGGTGATTTTGATGAGGATGTGTTAAGTGTATTCGAGGAAAGAGGTAATAACACAACACACATCACATGAAAGATATCATGTCGTTGACAAAAAAAAATATTCGAATTTTTATTCCTTTCGTGTTTCGACACAGTCAGTCCACAAAAGTACCTTCGGGTACTTTTGTGGACTATTATTGTATAGTTCAAGCCCAGTAGGTGGCTATGTTGATTAGGCAGCATCAGTGGCATTATTTAGGTCTTTAAAGGTAGATGTGAACGGGCACTTAGGACATTCTAGTAAGTAGAATATGGTCTGATCAGAAATACCGCACCCGCACTGGGTGTTCGATGGGTCAGTAATTCTCTACTTTGTCTAATTGTGTTTGCAGCATTTGCAACATTTATTTGAATTAGGCTCACCCTTCTTCACCAAGCTTAACGACACTTCTTCTGCGTTTGAAATAGCAAGAAGAAGTGTCACAACTTTCCCAATAGGTAGTTAAAATAATAACCAAAGAAAGTTTGCCATAATCACCATCGGACAAACGGATAGTGGTCATCACAGTTTACGATCTTGTTGAGCATACTTAAATGTCGCTTTAGGATTTCATTTAGATATCAAATAACAAACAAATCATCATAATCATTTCAGCCGAAGCTCCTCCAAGCTCCTCCACTTCGACCGGTCTTGTGCTTCCCACATCCAGCGAATTCCCGCGGCCTTCCTAAGGTCCTCCTTGGCCTTCCCACTCTACGTCTTCCGGTACGCGGTTGCCACTCTAGAACCTTTCGGCCCCATCGGCCACCTGTTCTTTGAGCAATGTGCTCTGCCCACTGCCACTTAAGTTCTTCGGCAATTTTTCGGGTCATGCGGTTGCCTTGGTTCTCCTATGGATCTCATTCCTGATTCGATCACGTAGGGAAACTCCGAGCATAGCCCTATCCATTGCCTTTTGGGTGACTTTAAGCCTTCTGATAAGGCCCATTGTGAGCGACCACGTTTCTGTGCCATAAGTCATCACTGGCAACACACACTGGTCAAAGACATTCGTCTTGTGACACTGCGGTATTTGGGACGAGAAGCTATTGCGAAGCCTCCGGAACGCTGCCCAGCCAAGTCAGATTCGACGATTGGCCTCTTTCGCGAAGTTGGACTTGCCTAACTGGACAGTTTGTCCTAGGTAAACGTACTCGTCCACAACTTCGAGTGCAGCGCTTGCGATCGTCATGAGAGTGGGTGTTACATGGGCATTTGACATGACCTTTGTCTTGTCCATGTTCATTTTTAGACCCACTCTTTCGGAAGCTCTACTGAGGTCGTCGCGCAATGGACTGAGGTCCTCCATGGTCTCAGCCATGACAACTATATCATCGGCAAAACGAAGGCGAGTGATGTACTCGCCATTTATGTTGATGCCAGCCCCTTTCCAGTCCAGAACCTTGAAGACGTCCTCCAGTGCAGTGGTGAACAGTTTCGAAGAGATAACGTCTCCATGTCTCACATGTCGCTGCAGAAGGATAGGTTTCGAAGTCTGGTCCTGGAATTGGACTAACATAGTAGTGTTTTCATACAGACACTTCAGCATCTCCATGTACCGATAGCCGATCTGGCACCGTTGAAGGGACTACAGTACAGCCCATGTCTCGATCGAATCGAAGGCTTTTTCGTAGTCCACTAACTCTAAGTAGAGGGGCAGGTTATACTCTTCGGTCCTCTGTATAACCTGCTGCAGTGTATGTATGTGGTCTACGGTACTAAAGCCTTTACGGAATCCAGCTTGTTCGGGAGGCTGGAAGTCGTCAAAACTGCGCGCGAGACGGTTCGTGATGACTCTCGAAAACAGCTTGTAGACATGGCTCAGAAGTGAGATGGGCCTATAGTTCTTGAAAAGGGTATTGTCACCCTATACAAAGAAAAGTACCACCACACCTCTGTTCCATGCCTGTGGCGTTTTGCCCTCGAGTGTGACGGAATCAAACAGCTTCTGGAGGGCCATAAGTACGGGTTTTCCGCCGGCCCTCAGGAGTTCGGCCGTGATTCGGCGCGCCTTGTTGTTTTTAAGCTGTTTCAGAGCCATCCTCACAATCTCGTACAAGCTAACGTCCGGGATGTCTTCGGTGTAGTGTCGGGTCAATCTGGCTCTTGAGTCGTTTGCCAGATTCGTAAAGGGGTTGCTTGTTGACGTATATAACTGTCCATAGAACCTCTCGATCTCTCTCAGCAGCTCAGTCTTGGCGGATACGATCCTGCCGTCATCGGTCTTCAGTTTCGCAAGCTGACTCTGCCCAATAGACTAATCTCTTGTAAAGACCTTGGAGCCCTTGTTCTGCTCTATTGCGTCCTTGATGCGTTCCGTATTAAAACGGCGAAGGTCGCTTTTCAAGGACTTAGAGATCCGTCTATTGAGCTGTCGGTACTTTAGCGCGTCGTCTGATGACTGCAGGATCATTTCACGCCTCTCCTCCAGTACCTGCAGAGTAGGATCCAAACAACAAACGAATACTTAAATCAAATTGCAGTAGCGACTCGTATGAATATTCGCATGAAAACCGAGGCCAATAAAAGTTACTCCTGTGTTCCTGGTCATTGAGTGGATTAAATGTGTAAAGATTGGTCACACATCCTCGGACGGGCAAGCATTGATCGATTGGTTGCTATTTAGCCATTTAAGCCCTTTCATTTCGACGAGAAAGTATCCATACCGTTTCAGGCCGTTAAACTCAGTGAAAGAAAGATAAAATAAACAAGACGTTTGTCTCCCTTTATAGCAAGAGCACAAAAGAGATAAGTACAGAAGGTTGGCTCTATACTACGAACAAACGGTCGAAACGGTACACTTACACAGTTGCGCGCATCTACAAGACCTCTCGGCAAAGGTCGTGGTGCGCTCAGTGGCGGGTGCCGTGTCAAGGCGAGTGGGTGCGTTATAAGTTTATCTCTTGCATCAAGGGCTGCTCGCGATTGTTTAAAAAATGCCACGAGCATATTGCGTATCTATACTATATAATATTATAATATTATAAAGCTGAAGAGTTTGTTTGTTTGTTTGCTTGAACGCGCTAATCTCAGGAACTACTAGTCCGATTTGAAAAGTTCTTTCAGTGTTAGATAACACAAATAGGAGCGGAGCACCAATGAAGAGTGTTTCAAAATCGGGGGTTTTCTTCCTTTTGAGAGATTCCGCTGCGTGCGCTGCATAAACGGTTAAAGTTTCACAAAAATCATGTATGACAGAATTGTTCCCCTTTAAAAGTAAAAAAAAAGACTGTGACAGCATATGTCTATCTTTTAAGGTTGGCTCACTCTTTTTTATGCTAACCAAATTTGTTCTAAAATAATGCATTATTTGCGAAGGTGTTTTATAAACATGATATTAATCCTGATCCAAATAAATAATTTATTCATCTCAAGTATTTAATTTAAAACGAAATTGCCCTTTACACCATTCGATTTTAATGAATATCTTAAGAGATATCGGAGTTTTAAAATAACATCGCAGCAAAATAATGATCAAGTTCTGCGCGCGCATTTATGATGTGCAAGGGGGAAGGCGGTGGCCCCAGTTAGCTCTGCGAGATACCATACCGCGTGGATCTGACGCGTGGTCGGCTCCTTACGGAACGGTTGTGCTCAGCGAACTACTTTTTAAATTTGTTTTTCCAAAATATCTGTACTTATATAATTTAATCTAATATAATAATATTATAAAGCTGGAGAGTTTGTTTGTTTGGTTGAACGCGCTAATCTCAGGAACTACTGGTTCGAATTGGAATATTCTTTTAGTGTTGGATAGCCCATTTATCGAGAAAGGCTATAGGCTATATAACATCACGTTAAACCGCAAATAGGAGCTGTGATTATTGCAGGTTGCGTAAGAGCCGAGCAAAGAGAAAAAAGTCACCAATACGAAGTACTCGCACGGGCAGGTGAGGCGAGCGACGGGGTGGGTCGGGGAGCAAGAAATTTGACGCGAACGAAGTCGCAGACAAAAGCTAGTTTCTTAATAAATGCTGTCATATACATGCAATAAATACAGTAAAATTCGGATATATCGACCCTCAATCGGTGACTCTTTGTCGACGAACAAAAACACCGGATAATTTAAGCTTGTTTTTGTTATGTACTGTTCATATTCCTGTAATTCTTATTATTAAATAATTGTATAGTTAATTAAGAGAAGCGTAAGTTGTTATATCAACAAATTGATCTAGATTCTATACTGTCCATATTTATACTGTGCTACGAGCGACAATGCACGCACACAGATACGCTTCACGTACACCGAGTGCAAGCGCACTCGCGACTGGCATTGTTCGAGATCACCACCCGTACCTACGCATCTATGTGTGCGTGCGTCTGTTTTCGCTCACTATACTGAACCGATCTTCTGTACTAATCTGTGGCAAAGGTATGGAATCGCCTTCCGGCTCATTTCCCTGTAAACGTTTTAGCCACCAAAGTACACAATAATCCCACTAATGTGACCCCGTAAAGGCCTCGGTCACAATAGAACTGTCCCACAAAGAAGTCAATGGGGTATGGTAAGACGAATTGTGGACCCGGTTTGTATTTCCGTAAACTAACGGTTTTATTACTGATGTTGAGAAGTACTCGCAGTTAAAATTTAATTCATGTGGATTTTAACAAGATTGGTTTTTTTGTTTTGTATCTATCTATGTGAATAGAGTCTTCGCTTTGTGACTTCTCCTCGTTTATAATTTTGCCCAGAACAGTTATCAAGTCATGAAAAACTAAACATACCGGAAAACGTTATAAGCCACATTGTGCAACGTACATATATACGTAACAGGCAGAGATTATATTATCCACATATTTACACTGAGCATGACTAGCACTCTAATTGTGTCCCACACTTGAAATTACAATCCAAAGGATTTTGAAAATCATCTGCTCAACAGCGTAAATAGCGCAATGGATGTAGTTGTACTGTCAAAATGAAAGGCATTGGCACTAAGTGTGTACACCACAGACCTACATAAATGCAATTGATGAGTAAGTACATAGTACCTGTAGGAATTCGGTTCAATAAAAAATGACCTAATAATTCTTTTTTTTACCCTTCACAGCCCATTTCACAGAAGATATTTGGAAAAGAGATAACAGAACAATAGATTTTTTACTATTTCATCAAGAAGTCGAAGATTTAGCGGCTTTTTTGGATGCATATAATGTTTCCCATCAGGTTCTGATGAACGATGTGCGTGAGAATGTGGACGACGCCATTTTGGCAAAATTTCCACCGAGTCGTAGATATAGTACTAATGTTTCAGAACCTTTAGGTGCTGTCAATACTAGCGACGTACTAGCAATATAGTCGGTGACAAGTATTAATAAATTGAAAAGTTGAATAATTCATTTCCGAATGAAGATTCTGGTTGAATTAAGGATAACGAAAGTTTACAAATGTTTGTAAAACAGTTAAAATAGGAAGCAGGTCGTTTACAGAAACCTTTAGTTGTTAAAGTATTTATAATCTGTGTGTTCCAAAATTTAAAAATATATACTATGATTATTGGAGAGAATATTTTAATAAACGGTCATTAGAGAAGGGTATATGGTATAAATTCATACAGTGTGAGCCTCTTCGCGTGCCCTGGTTCATGTATAGCGATGTTTGTAGAAAGCTGATTGTTACTGCTCTTAGACTCAGATCTGGACACATTCCATGCAAAAAATTTGCCTTCATGATGAAGAGCATCGCATCGCCCAATTGTGAGGAATGTGGAGTTGTCGAGGACTTACAACATTTATTGATGGAATGTGCCCAATATGAGTCTACTAGGAATATTTTAGTAAGGTCCCTGAATTTGAACAGAACTGATGTAGGTATGTTCCATAGAATTCTATCCCAACCAAATGGCGACGATGCGAAGGGTTTGTTCAAATTTATGGCCCACGTGTTGTGAAAATACAATTATTTAGGATACGATGGGACTGACATACGCTATGCGTAAAAGCCCCTAAAACAAATAAAGAAAAAAAAATCTGTGTGTTAATTTTTAATTATGATCGAACCTAGAACCTACATCCAAAATAGTTTTGCTGCTTCTATTCGCGACTTGGTGCACGTGGAAGTCAAGTACCTATACCATAAAACATGTTCTATGGCACTCGCCAATTATAGTGTAACATTCTAAAACTGAAATAATTTTAAATCAAATCAAAAGTCATTTATTCAAATTAGGCTGAGAATCAGCACTTTTCGAACGTCAAAATTACATAAGACAGTCCCCCAAAACGCCCGCCCTTCACCACTTCCTAGTGCTTTAGCTGTGAAGAAGAAGTGGCGCAACAAACTCCCCAGCAGCACAGCTGTCTGTTTAGTTAGATAGACTTAAATCTATATCAAATCTAATCAGGATTTCCAGAGATTCAATTAATCAACTCAGCCTATCGCAGTCAACTGCTGGACATAGGCCTCCACCAGGCTGCACTACAACACCCTGTCTTGCGCTTTCCGCAATCAGTCTATCCCAGCCAACTGTTTGAGGACGGCGGTCTATCTAGCTGGGGGCGTAACACACGCTCGCCAATAGGTGGTGGCCACTTCAGGACTCGTCTGCTGCACCGGCCATGGGTCCTTAAACAAACATGGCTAGCTCACAACCACTTCAGCTTTCGTCCTCTGCAAGCTATGTCGGTAACTCGGTTCTTTATTGGGTAATTTAATTTATTTCCTTCAACGCAACACCGTGCATAGCCCGAAATCCTGAATTTGTGAACCAGTTCGATGATCGGTGTCACGTTTCGGCACCGTACGTCATAACGGGGACGCACTGGTTAAATATCTTAGTTTTCAAACATTGCGCGAAAGGTGATTACTTATTACAGAGATTACTTTCTACAAACAAACAATGGTTAGTTCTTTTTAATATTACTTTAGATTAAAATTGAATATTCATCGTCCTTCAAATCCGCTATTAAATCCGTTTTTCGACTCTAGCTAGGTTATAAGTTCGAATTAGCGTAAGGATTGGCGTAATTTCCAAATAGCCTTTTTGTTATATGTGGTCCCGGGCACATATATTTTCTAACACAAGTTATGACTTGGTCGGAGTTTTTACGATTGACGATGAATAAATGCATGGTTATATTAGCGTCCTTCTAGAAAGTAAGTTATAGCGTCACGTCGTTTATAGGCCACAAAATCTGTAAGCGTAAGACTTGTTAGATAACTTTTTGTGATTAAACTATTTATAGCTTTTTTTAGATATATTGTCGCCGAGATGTTAAAAGCCATGACTGCCTGGTTGGTCTAACGGATGCAAGCGCTACTGCTGATCTTTTTTTTTTGGGTGAGAAATCATCAAATAACTTCTCCCGCTCTGGGTGGAGCAGGAGGGCGTGTCAGACTTTTACTGACTAAAACCCACCCGTGTTCCCGCAGTTGCCCGTGTGTCAGGGGCTGCGTTATCTCTTTCGAACAACCCGCACCCCTAGCAGGCATCGGCCCTTTCGGGCCCCATCAGTTGGTGCTGATATCTCTTTGAGGCGCGCGTGGAACACAACTTACCGTCGACCCGGGCTTGGTCCCTACCGGACAGCGAGCTACACATTACGGTGGCCGGGAATCAGCCTGGGATTCCCGGCCAGGGCCCGGGGCATCTCCTGCGGCGACTGAGGCCGTGAGGGCCCATGTACTGCCTCTCCCTCATGTGCACCTCCTCCCTCTTCGCGAGCATTACTGTTTCGCAGAAGGAGGTGACGGCTATCCATGCACTCTCGCTCCGTACCATGGCCTGCACCAAGGCTGGACGCGAGAGATCGCCGCCGCCGATCGCCTCCATGAGGACACGGCGGTGCTCCGCCCAAGCCGGGCAGACTTCCACCGTGTCCTCAGGGCGATCTTCGCAATGAAAACGCCCAGGCGTTTCCTTCCGCCTTATGCGAAACAGGAACCTCCCGCAACAGCCGTGTCCTGTGAGGACCTGTGTCAGGCGGAAGGTGAGGACGCCATGCCGCCTCTCAAGCCACTCCTCAAAGAGGGGACTTACCGCCGCAATCATGGCATGCCCATACTGCTGATCATGAGGCCCTGAATTCGATTGCCAGGTCGGTCAAAGTGTTATTGGGTTTTTCCATCTGAAATTTCTCAATAGCAGCCCGGATTCTGGATTTGTTTCCGGTTGATGGCAATAGGCCCAACCCCTACTACATGGGCCTTTAACATAACTGGCAAAATGTCTACTGTGTGTACTATAGGTATACCTTTGTCTTAAACTTCGGGGAAAGCAAGACATGATGAAAGTACATGAAGGACGATAGAACATAAACGAGCACGAGCCATATGCTTATAGTGTCGATCAGTATAAAATGAACACAGTATACCAATACATTACCAAACAGCATAACGTTGAATAGAATTCCGTTTGCAATCAGCCGACATTTCAATCTTGAATCCAATTTATGTTCAATACAATACATACGTCATAACATACAGAGATTCTAGGAACTTATTCCACGTGTGACAAGTTATGTATTGGAAATGTGAATAGTATGCCGATGACAGAATGTCGAAGACTGTAGAATACAATCAGTGTGACGTGTGTGTATTGCGAAAGACGTGTTTTATGGAGGTTTTTTATCATGCCTATGCATACCCTTCTCCATGAGAGAGATTCGATATAATTCCAAATTGATATCAGAAACTGTTAAAATCCAAGTTGATTATATGCCGAAACAGCCTCTTTGATTACCTAGCACGAGTGCTTACAAGCAGTCTTGGTTCGATCCCTAGGTTGAGCAAAGTGTTGTAAATCATTCAATGGCAATCTAGAGCCGGTATATATGAGCTGAAGGCAATAGGCTCGCCTCCTATAATATGGAACTAAAACAAATATATCAGGAAAGACAAGGCAGAGGCCCACCTATACTATGTACACCCACATTTTGTCAGATATGTCCAAGTCCCATGTAATAGTGGGCGAGCCTATTTCTATTAATCGGGCTCAAATCTGCACTCCAGATGGAAAAACAACTGCGAATCTGGAGAAGCCGAATAACTCTTTGCCTGACCCAGAAATCAAACCCAGGACCCAGTGGCGTGCAGTCCTTAAAGACAGAAAGACACTGCCTACCCTTCCCAAATCAGATAAATATGTAAAACTAATATAATTTTATCAATATACAAAAAAATCTTTGTTCATAAATTAACGCCACCTGTTGAGCGTCAGTCGTATCATTAGTATCATCGATACAATACCCGCTCGTTTGTACAATTTGATGCAACTTCGCATTGCAATGCACTAGCGCCGCCAAGTGCTTCGGGAGAGACACGAGCTATTCACGTCTTATTGTTTAAATGTGTGCTCTCGTGGTCATGCAGATTTAATAGGTGTGCGTTCCTATACATACGTGTCACCCAATGTAACAAATAACGCACACAACCGAATAAAGTTGACTTATTATTTGACTATTTTAAAAAGTAGCATTGTCTCATTGAATTGTCGCTACATAAACAAGTATTACTTTTTTGTCGTATTATTTTCAAATTCCAAGTAATTCCGACGCAGCGATAAAAAATGATGCATTTTCGAAAGTATCTATCAGTGGAAAAAAAAAACAAGTGATCGTGAAAGTAGTTGCACACGTGATCGTGACAGTAAAGTCAATCGTAAATTAAATACAAAACAATATTATTCATTTAATTGCCTCACAGGTTGCATGCTGTGTAGATAGGTACAGCAATCGGTTATTCTGTTTTTTTTTGCCTTTTTTTAATTTCGGCCTGCCCTATCTAAAAACTGTGCACGCCACTGCCAGGACTTCATCCTCTGCAGTAGCGCTTGCGACCACTAGACCAACGAGGCAGTCACTACAGACATGTATGCATATTTGGCCTCCCTTTCGGCTAATACAGGCGTGATGTTATGTTATGTACAGTTGTCCTGCCCTGCCCATCCTCACAACATGCCTCTAGATTTGATGATTTTGGATTAGCGCTACAATTCTCTGTGAAGTGGCTTCGTCTGCATGCTTTTGTGGTCGGCTTCCAGCCTAACCAGATGCAGCTGAATACTAGTATTTCACACGGACCTTTTTTACTCATAACGACTAGGAATGAGGCGTTTATGGCGTAACAGATATAAATAACAGATCTTTAAAAATAACAAATAACAACTGTTACTACCAATATAATTTATCTGTTACTTAAAATAACATACCCTCAAAGCCTTACCACGGCTGTTACTGTAATTTCAATAAATTAGTCTTCACACAGTTATAGACTATTACCACGGCTGTTACTTTCATACACACTAACACACTCAAAGGAAAGAAAATATCAAGGTTATCAATGTCCCTCTGTTCCTCCTAAAACTAATGACACTTGCTAAAAAGAGAAACACCTATTATTTACTTGGAAATATGTTTAATTCTCACTCTTACTAAAGCGGTTAAACTATGCTAAAAAGAGAAGCACATTGTATTTATAATCCATGAAATACAGTTGGTGGTCTGATATGAACCAACATTTTCCAAAAAGTGACTCATAAATTTGGTCGTGGTACTTACCTGTTATTGCCCAGTGACCATTATTAAAAAACTTACAAAATTGTTATATTTTTCTGTATGGCCGAATTTGTCCGATTGCCTTTATTATTTTTGGTTTGACGGAATTCATCGCAAAATATTCCAGGTTTATACGATTTTCTTGATAATCCAACAAAGATGAAATCAATTTTATTGAGAGTAGTTTCCCAGGTTCGTTTCTTATTTTTGACATAAAATACTTTAATTCTACAATGTTTTAGAATATGATACAACCAAAAAAAAATACATTGATCGTGTACGGACGCCTTTTATCTATATTGTCTTTGGTTTGACGTTTGACGGGATTGACCGCAAAATGTTCCATGTATGTAAGACTTTATCCTTAAAACAATAAAGAAGATATTCAATCGAAAGTAATTTGGCTGATTTGTTTGTTGATACCAACCGGATATCTAAAAACATATAAATAAACGTGATTCTATAATTTCTCATTACCCCGTCATTCTATCCTAATCAATAATTCGGAAACGATTTTCGACTTACACCGAAACGAAATAAAGAAGATATTCAATTGAGATTTGAATACGTATTTATCGTCCGTACAAAAATAACAGGCTGTTATTTAATAACAGATATTTGGATCTGTTATTTTTGAGTAACAGTAACAGTGATAACAGATTTATTGTGTTCAACCTGTTACAACCCATCTCTAATAACGACTGACAAAGATACGACGAATGGCAGTCGGGAGCGATGGCTTAAAGTGCATTCGGAGGCAGAGAGGGGTATGTTATGGATTGTCACCAACCCCAAACCGACTGCGACAAGCGTAGCTTAACCTTTGATGAACCCGTGCGGCTGTTATCATTTATCCATACGCTCTTCCACCTCCAAATAGGTAGTAACTTTAAAGTTTAAAACTAGATTTTATTTTATTTATACAACATGACATGGAATTAACGAACACCACCAAACAGTTCAATTAGAATATAATTATGTTTTGTAACCATAAATAATACACACAGTTTTTTTAGGTCCTATTACATGAAAACATTTTTTTATTAATTAAATTAATTATACTGATTGTGGTAGAAAATTGTGGTCACATTACAAATCTACGCTGCGTGCGAGTAAGTTCTACGTCCATTTTGATTGCAAGTGTGACTGTATTGACGTAGTTTGAATTATTTTGTGGGATAAAAAAATTACCTATATTCAAAATGACGGAAATCAATTCACTAAACGATTCTGACGAAACTACTTTCATAATAATGCATAAATTCAGCACACTTTGTAGATTTTAACTGTGTTAAAAATCTTTTATAATAGAGATACATTGTATATAACCAGCAAATGTATAGCGATCAATCTCAGGATGTATTGCCAAAGTTCCTTAATTTGAAGGTCACCTTTATGCAATCACCTACTACATATTTCTGTTTGTTAGAGATGCTAAAACTACATTTCAACGTGAAAGTTTAGGCTCCAGTCCCCTTTGACTTGTTCAGCTTTCAACTTTAAGCTTATTCGGTGTATCATTGTGTCAAAGTTGCCCGGTCCAGCTTGTTTGAATGCTCAAATTGCCTGCCATCGCGTCGGTAATAGACTTAGTGACGCCGAAATTACTTTTAGTGGTGCATCTTTGCCTTCGGGGTTTTTTTTAAGCAATGTAAATTAAAGATACGAATATGAATAAATCCTAACAGGATATAATTTTCCCACTGTTGAGACACAGTGACACACTTCCTTTCACAGACGTTGTGAAAGGAAGTGAGTCGTAATCCAACACGCGGGCCCAGTGCGGGTTGATTGGTTGATAAATCCTAACATCGAAATTAAAAATGTGATGAAACTAAATAATAAAAATAATTTATAGTAGGTTTTTATCTGATTACGGTGAAGCAAAAAGAAAGGTTATGATTTTGACCACTATGTATGTATGAATGTATGTGGATAGGTATGAGTTTATGTATGCTCTTCTGTTCTCTCAGAACTTCTAAACTACTTAACTTGTGACGTCAACTTACTTTTTAATTATTATCTAACGACCCGGCCCTGCTTTGTAAGGTTTTACGACTTGACACAACATTGAGATTTCTTTATTATATGTGAGTTGTACGATACATAAACCTTCCGGAATAAATTCTCTAAACGAATGTGAAACCGCATCAAAATCCGCCGTGTAGTTTACTAGAACAACGCGGACACATAGACAAACACGAAATGCAACTTTAATTTATAATTATGTATATCTATAAAGAAAGTATTTTCGTTTAAAAACAGGTTCTATACCTATAGAACCTATTTTTAAACGAAAATACTTTCTTTTGTCCTATAAATCATTTGAGACAATTTGAACAAATTAGCTTCAAGTAATCCCAGACTTTGTTTTTCTTATCTTTCATGTACCTACTTAATAAATATTTTTCGTTGTACCTTCGTCTTTTTATTTAATTTCACTAAATTATGTTTAACCTTTTAACGGAGCGTATCTTTTATGTAAACAGAGACTAAAAAAAGAATGCGCAGTCAATTAATTTTTAAGCAAACGTAGGTACTTTTGTTTTATACGTCTATAAAATTTCTTATCGTGTGCCTTCTAAGAATTGAATCAATTTTTCAATGTAGACATGATTTTGTTGAAACTTATTCTTTTTTTTGTTCTAAAAGGTTTCTTATATTTGCGTACTTATATTCAGTTTGATTGTAATATAATATCTAGGGAATTAAACGGGATCAGTGATATTAGGTCTTTGGAATAAATTATTTTTGTTTAATAATATTTTGAAGTTTATTATTTCAGGTATTCTAGCGGAAACTGATCATAAAGGTGTACAGTTATGGAGAGCACAAGGCGGTTTCGATGATGATGTGTTGAATAAGTTCTACGATAGAGGTAATCCTGATTAATATCACGTTTTTTTAAATTTTTGATTATCACTGTGACGTATTGAATATGCAGCGTGGATTTTAAGTAAGGGAAGTTATTTGTAATCGGAGGATTAACATGATTTGCTAACGGATTGATGATCCTGTATTCTTAGTTTAAATACCTTGTTCTCAACTTTGTTTGACTCAACAAATAGTGGAATTTTGATCATACGACAAAATCCACTGCTGCATTGGTTGCGCAATTCGAAACATTTGCCAAGCGAATCCGTCTTGTAAATACTTCTCAATTATTTTGAATTTCACTAATAAAGTTAGTAGTATAGCATTAGTATTATTTATAGTATTTTAGCACACGAAACGACGCGCGCTTTACACAACCAAGGTATCGTATCCATTGGTAACCACAAGGTTACCAATTCTACAAACACGCTTTAAATGTGTGCGTGAGGAGGAGTAGCGTCAGCACATAACAACAAACGTACACACACCTTCGATTTCGCCATGTCTCGGACGGTACCGACAGCACCTGTGCTTACACACAAGTGTCACCCAAGTGTGTGAATGTGTGTGTATTCACAGCGTGTTTGTACACGCGCGTGCAATAAGTAAAGCGCGCTTCGTCTGGTGATTTTCAATGGTAGTTTTTAAGGCTATAAAATAATGAAATTCTATCTTACACAGCAAGCAAAGGCGAAGAAATATGGATAAGAGATAACAGAACAATAGATTTTATGCTGTTCAATGTGGAGCAGGAAAAAATAATTGGTTTCTTGAAAGAACATGGAATGAGCCATTCGGTCCTTATCGCTGATGTGCGTAAAAAGGTGGACGAGGCTTTAGTGCAAACATTTCCCGCTAGGCGTAGTGGTAAGGTGACAAAACTCTTAGACTATGTAGTCAGAGAAATTAATCGGTAAGTCAATTGACTACCAACTGTAATAGTCCAACTCGGCAAAAAGACATATGCTCGGTTTCTATAAACAAAAACGGATCGTTTTGTTTACTAATGGTAGCAATTTTAATTTCCAAACTGGGCAAATAGTGTCGTAAGCCTATTTTACCTGTATTAGCTACTTCCAAATAGGAGGGTCTACTATGCGAATGTATTAAGTCTCTGCTTCATTATTGGTAAAGATACAAGAATCTTAATTTTAACCTACAACTGTCTGTAAATTATAGAAATCGGCCATTAGAGTGCAAAATTCTTTAACAGTTAATTTCTCTTAGGCAATCGTCGCGAAAAATGTAATGAAAATATAATTATAATGTAACGCACGTTATGTTTGCGGAAACTATCTTTTTAGTCTAAATTTTGCCTTCTTTGAAATTATTTTATTTGTTAAAAAATTTCCAATATTAGTCACCAACTCTATTGTTGAAACTTTGTTTGGATGATGTATTTTATTAGATTCTATTCAACAGGCATTTACCATGAGGTGTGTAGATGAGCCATCAGGCGACTTTCACATTTAAGTCTTCCATTGTTAAGCATAGTTTTGGATGTATAAATTTTCCAAAAAATTCCGTAAAGCATAATTTTGTAATTTTACTAATTAAAGCTGTGTCTGGAGATTCATTTACATGGAAAAGCTATCCGTCACTACATGAGATCAACGATTATTTAAACAAAATGGCCGCCACCTATCCAACGCATTGCAAAATAATTACTCTTGGGAAGACATTACACATGAAACCTATTTATGTAAGATATATTTTTTATATTAACCGTCCCATTTTTGTGTCCGTATGGATTGAGGAGCCATGTCTCAAATTTAAACGCAGGTTCTACCAATATTTAGTAGTAAATTACCTAAATTTGTAGGCTCGATCTTGGAATTTGTAGTAAAAGCCGATGGATATTTATGAAAATTTGGTAGGAATTAGTAGTGTTTATGCGTTATCTGTACAAAAAAAAAATGGGTTTTGTACGGATGAATTTGTTATAGTTACAATGCTTTGATTTATCTGAAAAATCCATAAATTTCCCCGCGCTGTTTTTCGGAAACGAATGAAGCAATTAAAACAGATTTTTCATATAATTTCGTAGTAAGTTGTAGTATAAAAATAAAATGCACAACCTTCATAATCATCTGTTTTTTGTACAGATTACGCATAAACACTACCCCCTACCAAAATAAATACTAACCCCTACCAAATTTTCATAAATTTCCATCGGCTTTTACTACAAATTCCAAGATTGGGCCTACAAATTTGGGTAATTTACTATTAAATATTGGTAGTACCTGCGTTTAAATTGGAGACATGGCTCCTCAATCCATACGCACACCTCTTTTTGTGTTCTATGTTTCCATGGTAAGTAAGGCTGAGAAAAATAGAGTGACTATTTTTCTCAGCCTTCACAGCCCAGGGTTTTAGTAATATGAAAATGTGTAATAACATAACATAAAAAAGCCCCATTTATAATATTAAGTATAGATTCAAATGTAGCATTATATTTTAGATGTTAAAAATATCAAATGGCGACCGGAACAATAATGCAATCCTCGTGGACAGTGGGACGCACGGTCGGGAGTGGACGTCTGTGATATCGACACTGTACTTCATCGAATCTATCGTTCGGAAGTTTTACCAACAGCCTGCGTTTATCACTAAGAGAGACTGGTATGATAATAATAGGAAACAGCTGTTGCAGTAGAATTCTTTGCACGGGAAAATGGGTATTCCCCTAAGTCATGGGCGCTATTTTGCATCCCGAACGCAACGAAGTATTATAGGGCTCCCGAGTGTAGCTAGGGAAGCTTTGGGTTAGCTTTTTAGCGAAGCGTGGGAGTTAAGACTAGAATCTTGAGTGCAGTGAGGCATTCAAGCTGTCTCAAGACGAAGACACCTTTATCCCTGACGAGAATACTGTTTTGTTCGCACCTACTGTGAGGTCGTAAAAACCAATTCGATGAATGTCTTAAACGACTTGCTTTACGTGACATTTATTTTGTATGTATAACGGGACATTAGCGAGCAGCTGGTGTTAAACGTCATCTATATATATATCATACCTCAGGTTTATTATGAATTGTCCAGTGTGTATTTTAATTCACTGTTTTTTTTTTTCAGGCACATAATACCAGTGCTGAATCCAGATGGGTATGATTACAGTCTGACCACGGACCACTTGTGGAGGAAAAACAGACGGAAGATTAGCGGGATGTGCTACGGGGTTGACCTCAACAGGAATTTTGAGTAAGCAGAAACATTTATTTTCGTTTATTAGTTGTCGCGGCCAAAGGAGAAAAAGTAGTTTTGATTAATAAATAGGAACTACTTCCCTAATTACAGAGATAAGTAAGAATCCGTGCGGCCTAACCCAAATTGTAATTTCTTTTATTAGTCCTAAGTAAATACTTCTTTCATTCTTAATGTAAATTAAGTAAATAGGTTTGCTTAAAGGAGTGTACATATACGATTACATTTGAAGACAGTTTTTTTTTTTTTTTTTTTTGGGTGGGAAATCATCAAATAACTTCTCCCGCTCTGGGTGGAGCGGGAGGGCGTGTCAGACTTTTATTGACTAAAACCCACCCGTGTTCCCTCAGTTGCCTGTGTGCCAGGGGCGGCGGTATCTCTTTCGAACAACCCGCACCCCTGGCAGATTTGAAGACAGTTCAGTGGGTAAATCAGTGAAAAGTCTTCGACTTAAAGTGACTCGCCAACTGGCCTCGCGACCGGATTCCATAAAGACATGTGTTAAAAAAAAATTCTGAAGTGCACACGACAACTAAACAATCTCTGTGTCAAAATGAACTGAAAACTTATTTTAAGAACGGTATAATTATGGTGGAGACGACAATATACGACAGTAAATTAAACTGAGTATAGGTATCTAATGACGTTCTTAGTCTGCAAATGAAAATTCTTTCAAATATATTCTCTATATAGTTATATGCGGTCATGAGGCCCGAGTGCGCGTCACCTTTTTAAGGAAATTTCTCGCCGACTGGTCGACACTTCACGAGACCACGGGCTGTCTCGTTCTTTGGCTAAAGAATTAGCATTGCCATTAAACATGCTGCCAGTCTTCTGGGCACGTTTATGGATGACAGAGATGCGGGCGATTACTTCTCCGCCTAAGTGACTCAAACCAAAAGGATTTTTTGTATTTATTTGAATATTTAGTTAGTTAGTCATTTAATTTAGTACCTAGTGTAAATAGTTACAAGGCAGGCAAGTTAATAAATAATCTCTCTACATATAGCTAGTCAAAGATTGGCAAAACCCATAGTCGGCCCATATCTACCCTTTAGATTGTTTAATAAAATCACGTTTTCAA
Organism: Polymixis lichenea; assembly: GCA_949091785.1. Taxonomy (NCBI): domain Eukaryota; kingdom Metazoa; phylum Arthropoda; class Insecta; order Lepidoptera; family Noctuidae; genus Polymixis; species Polymixis lichenea. Next base: position 17,864,297 of record OX420931.1, on the reverse strand, counting down.
TTTCGATATTGGATTTATTTGATAGTTGTATAAAGTTAGTTCAAAAACCCGACTAATGAAACGCTCTAAAAAGTATGACCGATGATCTTGTGAAGGCCGCAGGAGTCCGCTGGATGCGGGAAGCACAGAATCGGTCGAAGTGGCGGAGCTTGGGGGAGACCTATGTCCAGCAGAGGACGTCTTTCGGCTGAAATGATGATGACGTTGATGGTGGAAAAAGTATGAAACAAGAATATGTTCTCATATAAAAGCCATGGTCGTATGCCACTTTGCTCATAAGCTTTTGATCGCTACTGTTATAAGGTGTCGTTTTTTTAGTGTAGGCGACTTGCGATCGGCTATCAGATGAGGATATTTTCTTGTTTCATATTATTAGAGCGTGATTTTTCAGTAGTCGGGTTTTAGGTTTTGAATATATCTATATTTGTAAATAAGCTAACAAAGCCCTTTTATTTGATACCCAACACGGCTTCATTTTTAATTTTCAAAATTTGTGTTATGAAATTTATGTTCTCTGGAGGGCGCCATATTCAATTGAATATGACGGCCTACAAGCATCGGACGATCAAGACGCTTCCAACCAGACCTCATTAGTCAAATTATGATAAGTAGTAGGGCACAGATGAACCTACATACCCACATACATATGTATCTGCCCGTCAAAATCATAACGCTCCTTGCTTGCTTCGCCGTAGTTGGGTAAAAATACTCCTATGCATACTCCACACACATGTATTTCTAGTGTTTTCATTTATCGTCGTATTGTTTTCTCCGCGTAGTTTATAACTGTTTTGTGCAGGTTTGCAAACGCTCTTTCCCACAACTGTTTTATTTAGGTCTTTCCCACGAGTCTCACAAAATCAACACTACGAGACAGTGACATTTTCCTTCTTTGTCTAAAACCCGAATACGCTTTATTGTTTCGCACTTTGTTATTAGCAGCGGGGGGCACATTAATTTAATAGTTGTTTTCGTGGCGTTTGACTTAGTAGTCGGAACTTTGTTGATCGCACAGAGTTTGGAGAGATTTATTTGATTAAATATCAGGACATTGTTTATTTCAATACTCAATCATTTATTGTTTTCCACAATGTGTACTTAACTGGTACCGTAATCACTTATTAATATTGTGAGACAACGTGAAAGGTGGCTGGAACCTGGGCTTAAAACCGGTATCAAAAGTACAGTGACTACTTTGGTACCGGTGTCACACCAAGGCCTTTAGTACCGGTTCCCAAAAATACTGGTTTTTCAAGCTCAACCTGGAACAGTTTGGATGCGGAAGGCGAAGGACAGGGTGTTGTGGCGCAGTCTAGGAGAGCTCTATGCCCAGTTGGGACTGCGATAGGCCGAGTTGAATAATGAGACAACTTTTTTATTAAACCGAACCAAGAATGAATGTGGGTACAATATTATGTTAGGTTATCTTTAAAAACTTCTAGATTCCTTTAGTAAATACCTTTTTAAAGTTTCAAAAACCGCTTACAATGTTATAGCTACTATTAGTTCTGAAGTAAACGTCGCAATCTAGCTAAAAGCAAACTTTCAAACACAAAAGATAACTACAGACATGTTTTTATACCCAAAATTGGGTCAAGTACATAGTACAAGTATGAAAAATGGGCAAGTAGGACTAAAAAATAATTAAAATTCACAACAAAGCAGGCAGAAGGAAAGCTACTCTGTATTTAATGAGAAGAGAACGGTGGTAATTCGGCCAAATCTACAATTAGTACTTTGGGTACTTATTTTGAAGCTTTTCTCTGAATTTTTAATACAATTTCAGTGGCCATGTGGTCATGGCCACTCATTTTTATTCATGAAGTGTTGGCTGGAGGCTCTGTTGTATAATTTTTGAGGGTCTCTAGCGGTAATTGCTGAATAACCAGCTTGCCCAAATATAATTTTGTATAGTATCTTTGGAAAGACAACCCTATGTTTTTACCCGACTGCGTGGCAGCAAAGACAGGGTTATGTTTTCTCGTCTGTTGTCTGCCTATAGTCTTCCCACTGCTGGGATACAGGCCTCCTCTCTGTGAGAGGGAGTGGACCGTAATCCATCACTCTGGCCCAGTGTGTGTTGGTGTTAGATAGCAGCAGCATTATTTAAAAAAACAAAGTTTCCTAATGACTTTTTCTTAGCGTATCGATGGAAAAAAGTTCAAACATCTTTGGCCCAAAATTCAGCTGTACGAACTCCGGTCACTGACTCAGTTATAAGATCATCAAATGCACCGATGACTATGTTGTGTTCACAGCCTCCACCTATTTATTTGTCGTTCGTTCTTGTGTCACTCTTTTTAATAATTTTCAAAAAAATAATTTGCCGCTCGCAACCTCAAAGGCAAAGACACGAGTAAAACCAATATCATTTTAATAAGACTAGCAAACTTTCTCGTCGCAATTATTTCTATTGCTGCACATTTCGCGGCTGCCGACGCTGTTATTATAACTGGCGTTATATTACAGAGCTACCCCTATTTATAAACTTGTGTCGAGTGGGGAATAACGTTCCCCCCTAAGTTTAGCGTTACATCCTCAAATTGCAACGAAACTAAACACCCCGTCTGGGATGAATTAGATTAGTATGAGTTTGGATAACTATTTCGGATAAACGTAGTTTGTGAATTATTGCGGTTTGTAAAACTTTACTATATGGTTCCTTAAAATAGTTTTTTCCCTCTATCATGTTAGGCATAATATAATTATAATCTACTAGCTTTTGCCAGCGGGTTAGCCTGCATAGGGGTCGAAAATACTCCCACGAGAACGTATTACCGGGGTAACAAATATCTTATGTGTTAATCCAGGTTATAAACTATCTGTGTGCCAAATTTCATCCAAATCCGTTTTTGCGTGATTTGATAACGAACATACAAACATACAAAGTTTTACATTTACAATACATATTAGTAGAATAGTAGGATTTATCACTAAAAAAGGTGGTGGAAATAAGTTAAGAATCTGCATTTGCGTTACCACCATATTCTTCAAATCAAAACAAAGTCATTTGTCAAATATTTAATTTTAACAGGCAATAACCTGATACATTAGCTCTCCATATTTTATCTTTATTGAGCAGCATATCAAAATATCTTTGATCACGATACGAAAAAAAAGAACCACCACTTTTATAACAACATTCCAATTTTCAAAGCAGTAAGTCACCGATAGCGAAAATGCAATCAAAAATTCATAAAGACACGAAATTTTCTTTGTCACGATACGATATTACATTCCGTTGATACGTGTGGAAGGGATATGATAATTTATTTTGATGTTTTTTCACGCCAATATGTGATGGTGGTGGTTTTTTCGATTTCATTTTTGGCGTTTTTATGTTAAAAAGTAGCTGGGGTTGGTGCTGGTTTGTTTTAGGCAGGGTTTTTGGCTTCGCTGAAGGAAGTTATTTGTGATTAAATAAGCAGCTAATTGGATTTGAATGCATAATCATAATCGACCAATCATGTTCCCACTGCTGGGACACAGGCCTCCTCTCTGTCAGAGGGAGTGGGCCGTAATCTATCACGCGAGCCTAGTTCGGTTTGGGGAATGTCACATGTCTTCGAAATTTTAGTTCTAGGACATGCCGCTTTCCTCCCGATGTTTTCCTTCACCGCTTTGAGAGCAATGGTGTAAAGTAAAGCCTCTCTCAGTTCAAACCTACGACCAAACAATTCGTAAATCGGAGCCTTTACCTCTGGGACACAACTAAACTTCTCTCTGTGAATGAGTGTATTTATTTTTTCCTTTTATTTTAATGTATTTTTTAAATGTTCCTCTCAAGTTACAACTGGGGCAAACAGGCTGGTACACTAGCCTCATGCAGTGAAAACTTTTGTGGACCAGTACCTTTCTCTGAGGAAGAAACTAAAGCATTTAAGGTAAGGACATTAGGTACATTTGTAGACAAAACAATATCAATAGGGCGATGACGTAAGTAAAATGACCTAACCAAGAGGGTCCTAATTGAAACTGATGAAGTTAATGAGAAGCATGAGGGCTGAAAGAGGCTGTGAACAATGATAATGATTTTTTAGATTTTTAATATTTGAATAGATATTCTTAAATGAAAGCGTTTCGTAATTGCTAAAACTATCTTCAGTATGCGATATGCTCAATCCAAAGGGATCCAGAAAAACAATCATGTTTTTTGTCACACCCCAAATCAGCCATCTAGCTCCTGAATTCCTGAGTCCATTTGTTTCAGAGACTAGCAGACGGTAAACATTTCGATGCATACCTATCGATTCACTCAGCTGGTACTAAAGTTTTGTACCCATTGGGAGCAGATCACAATGACCACCACCAACATATATTAATGACCAAGAAAATTGCTCTGGTTAGTTATTTTACATATTAAGTATATAATTGAACCTTTTGTAATTACCATTTTGCGCTCCTAATAGTATTATTTAACACTCACACAATATAATGATTGGGCCTCTTTTTGTGAACATCAAATAATTCCTATTTGGGGACTAATGGGGACCTCAAAATACTGAATAGCCAAGGAACTGTGAACACCTTGGATTTAACGCTCGCTGGCGGCTGCCTCGATTGCTCACGCTAGAATTTAGAAGGTTGAAAAGAGGCAAGGGTAGGAAGTTTAATGGAGGAATTATTTAAAAGTGCGCATCATTAGCAGCACAAACAGTTTTTAGAGGTTCAGTGGAAAAATACAACTGACCTGGGCCGGTAGATACTAAGATATTTACACCCTTTTTTAAATTAATGAATTTTAAAACTGTCTATCACTAGAAGGCCAGTTGTATTTTTCCGTATTTTGACCATCGATCCAATTAGGTCTGCAATCGTAGGGCAAAGCCCATGCCAATGTGGTATGGGATGCTGCCATTTATTATGTCAGCCCTAATAATTATTTCATCCTACAGGCTTTATTTGGTCTTCTAGCCATGTAAATAGTTTGGAAGCGTTAACAATAAGTGTGTGGGGGTTTCGAATACACAGGGTCGCTCTGGGTTTTCATTGCGAATTAATATGTTAATCCAAACCGACCAAACAGATTTACTTTTTTTTATTTTCGGGCAAAGGTACGGGCGTGTCCTACTCAGTATACTACCGACGAACATAAGATTAGTTTGGCACCCGAACTAAGAAATGAATGACACCACGATTTGACAATTTTCATAACTCCCGGTGTGTTAATGCCCGTCCGAAAAAGTTCGTTGATCGGGAGTAGGGTTGAATCCGAAGTTGCGAGCCGGACTTACGGAGTAAGTCGCCTGGGCCGGATTTGGCTAGGCATAGGTTTGCCCTATTTCATTGGACTTTACATATATAAACAACTCACTACCCCTTCGGCGAATGATGGCATGATGTTTTGTTATTTCTATTATTTAATTACAGGCCATGCGTAAAATTGAAAACCGGGAGTTTATAAACCGGGATATCGTGAAAATGGGGACAAATAGCTATGGAATGGCCATGGATTGGATGCATTTTGTCAAGCAAATAAAACATTCGTACATTATAGAAACTAGAGGTCAAAATGGCTTGGATATTATTCCCCCTGACCAAATATTGCCAGCTGCACAGGAGGTCAGTGCTGGGCTGATGAAGTTCGCTGAGACAATTAAATAGTAGGTACTGAAGAAATAGACAATAATAATAATAGATTTTTTATTAAACAGTATGAATTCGCGCTCATTTGTTTTTATATCCTGAGTATGTTGAGTTAACTTGCTTGATTAATGTTAGAGTATTCAGATCGAATTTGAGTTTTTCAAACCAAAAGTAGTTTATTCAAATTAGGCTGATGTCAGCACTTTTTTAATGTCAAAATACATAAGACAGTCCCCCAAATCGCCTGCCCTTCACCATTTCCTATAGCTTTCGCTGGAAAGAAGAAATGGCGCAACCAACTCCATAGCAGCACAGCTGTCTGTTAAGTTCGAAGAACTTGATTCTATACAATGGTAGTTACGTAATTAACGTTAAGAAACACAAAACATAAAATTAAAATATTCGCCATGTCAGCTAGCACACGCCAATATACCAAAAAAGTCATTAAAATTTTACTCAAGCAGAAATAAATAGTAAAAATATAAACAGAACTTAAACCTTAAATTAAAACTTCCAGGCATAAAAAGCGTGCCCGCTTATTATTGTTATTATTTGGTTAGACACACTAGCAGTTAATTAACGTGCGTATGTATCAAAAAGCTTGAAGATTTTTAATCTGTCCTGTCGATTCTTGAGGTAGTTCAACGTGGAAACCGTCACGACATTTTCCGGGACCCTATTCCATGCTGTTACAACTCGGTTAGACAAGAATGGCTTCAAAGGCCTTTTCTTTGATGAATTTTCCCATAACTTAAGGGAATGCCTACGCAATTGTCTGTCGGCATTTAGAGTAATTCTTTAAGGTTGTTTTGTTTGTTCGACTATAGAATTTAATGGTGGTTTAATTTAGTCATAGCATGTTGTTCACCCAGTTACTCTGTGCAAAATTCAAGAAACAACAAAAGGTAAAAGGTTAAAGAAAATCCCAATATAGCGACTACGCTGGGAAATCCACTTCCCACTAATATTATAAAAGTGAAAGTATGTAGTTTGTTTGTTCGTTCCGTGTAGTGTTGGACGTAAAAGAATAGCACCATCCCATTTCTCCCCGTGGGTGTCGTAGAAGGTGACTAAAAGACTTATTACTAGAGAATGGGCAGCAGCGTTCTCTATACATTTGACCAACATACTGCGATCGCCAACCCGCCTGCCAAGCGTGGCGATTATGGCAAATCCCCCCTTGTGGGTGAGGCTTCTATCCAGTAGTGGACATCTTTCGGCTGATATGATGATGAAAGTTTTTAGGTTTGGACGTTTGGGCGTTTGTTGGTCAATCACGCAAAAATGGCCGAACGGATTGGGATGTTTGGGACACACATAGTTTATACCTGGATTAACATATAAGATACTTTTAATCACGGTAATACGTTCCCGTGGGATATTTTTCTACCTCTACGCGGGCGAAACCGCTGGAAACAGCTAGTATTGTTTAAACATATTTTGAATTTAAAATCCTACTGCTAAATTAACAGGGCCTTGTATTTATTGACTTTATCATGAGCAATAATTATAGCTCACGTTTTGTAATTTCACGCCGCGGTTTCCCATCAGGAAATTTTAATTTATTACGTGATATAAATTTCAACAGTATTGTTTAACCACTGAAGTGGTGAAGCGATGTTATTGGTTTTCCCTAGACATTTTAATAACGTCGTTGACTGAAAAAGGAGTATATTTTTAGAAATGAGTAGGATACTTATAATTCTGTAGTAATGAGGGGCGTGTGGCTAAGTAATAACAGCAGGACGGGTCGATCGATCAGGTTAAGCGGTCCGTGGATGGGTGGCCATCTTAACATACCAAGAGCCCTCCGTTCCTCGGAAAGCACGTTAAGCCGTTGGTGTCGGCTGTCATTCTGGATCTTTGACAATCGCCACGAGTCGTCAGAAGCCCGGAAGTCTGACAACCAGTCTTACAAACGGTTATGTTACCCAGTAACTGGGTTGTGGACTTTTTGGATGTCAGATAGGCAGTCGCTCCATGTACTGGTACACAGCTGCATCCGGTTAGACTGGAAGCCAACCACAACATAGTTGGGGAAAGGCTAGGCGGCTGATGAATTCTGTAATACAAAATACAGCGTTTATGAGAAAGGTGTAGTCAAGTTAAGAGGGGGAGCGTACTGATCATCAAACTGAATAAAATTCTCCTAGGGACCAACATCGTAATTTAGAATGAATTATCAAACGTTCCATACATTTAGGTCGAGTAGGTATTTAAGTTCTGTATGGGACAGTTGATATTTTTTTCTCGATTAAGATGTTGATCGAGAAAAAAATATCAGTCGTCTCATACATTTGGGTCGAGAGAGTAATTAAATTTTGAATGGGACAATTGATGTACTTTCACAATCCTTTCGAGTAATAATCAACTTGAACCATATGTGGTTGATGGTACAGGAAATGGCTTAAATTTGACCAAGCCTATGCATCACGCTGTGAATGCGCAGGGTGAATTTTCCAAGGATTGCCTAATCGAATACTCCAAGAAATAGCGAAAAATACCTAAAGGAGTCCCGGAACGATTTCGATGTAAACTGAAAAGTATCATTAGGTTACAGATACTCATTTGATACCGCTAACGTTCGGGTGGAACGATAAGGAACCACCAAGTGTTATTTTTTTTATGAACGTACGCAAAGATGGTGTCTTAGTTAGTATCTTTAAAATATTGTTCATTCCCAAAACCACGATTTCATCACTATTCTCAATCACCAAAACTTTTTGTAATAACTGTCAAGACTAAATTAATTTCAAATATAAATCAACACCAAAAGAAAAATTATCGACCCAAAAAACAAAGTACGAACATTAATCCAAACTTAAAGATGTCAAAAGAATTAAAAAATTAATAATGATTACATTTAAACAAGGCGTAGTTCGAACTCTTAATAATTTTTGAACGTATTTCACGTGATCCTGTTGAAAGTGGTACAAGTTTCAGAACTTTGGTGTCTGGCAAAAAAATATAATTAAAGTAATACAGAATTTGTGACTATACTAAGCCCATTGTGAACTTTTATATTATAATATCGCAAAAAAAAAAAAAATCAAAACTCAAAGCATTTATTTCAATTAAACTATTTACAGGCACTTTTGAATTGTCAAAAGGTTGGAAAGTTGAAGCTAGTTGCCCATTCCAAAACGTAGATCTCTATGGAGAAGAACGGGCAAGAAACTCCAAGGACACTCTTTTAAATCAACTTGGATATTACACAATCTTGGGAACATTATTCTTGTTGCTTCTGTTTGTGAGAACAATGTAAAAAAAAACCAATTCTAAATATAAGATTAAAAATAAGCCCTGGAAGTTTGGAGATGACCAGTCTCAGCCGACGGCGCCCGTTCACGACCTTGACGCGTGGATCAGTACAATCCAGCTCAACCATTTTGTAGGGAACCGAATGCTCTAACACACGCGCCACCATCTGTGAAACATTTAAGTGAACATGACATACTCACAACTGCCATGCTTTTTCAAGTCAACGTATATCAAAACAACACAATAAACGGATGCATGGTACCCAAATTTACAAAATTTTAACATAATGCTTCTAAATTATACAAAACTATAGTTTGCAATGTATTTGAGACAGTAATAAAATTTGGTTTCCTAAAAGAAAGAAAAACATAATATCTATTGACGTATTCAATAAATAACACTTGCTTCAGTCAAAAATAAAAACATAGGTATTCGTAATGTCATAAAAATTATAATAATAAGAACAAAAATGTTCGTAATGTCAGAAAAAAAGGAAGCATGTCTTCCAAATAATAAATTTTTTACTCGTAAGTCCGAGTGGCTGTGGTGCTCCACTGCCACTCGGACTTACGAGTAAAAAATTTAATATTACCAGCATTAAGCCAAGCATTTTACCTACGATATAATCGTCTAACTTATATAATAAACATTTAATATCTAATTTATTGAATCCATTTGGCCAATGATACTTTTGGAAGATAGAATATCGAGAAATTCAGAAATTCAACTTGGATGAGATTTTTTTTAGGATATCTCTCGTCGGGTATACAGTCTGTCAAGAAAGTCATGAAAAAAAGGGAGGGCGCCACCATCAATTGTATGGTATCCCTATAAATTTCGACCGAAAGGTTTTAATACTTTTCTTTTTATAAAATAGTAATTACTGATTTATTATTATGGTCTCTTTATTGTCAAGTAGATAACCTGGCAGATATCTATCTGACACTCGTCTATCTAACTATCTAACGCTCAGAGTGTAAAAAAAGACTTTTGACTTTCATTGGTAGTGGTGGATAACATTCCTCTTCCAACTAAGTTCCATTCAAATGACATTAAATTTTAACTGGTGCCTAATATTTATCAATTCTGTAGTTTGTTTGTGATCCTTATTACCTGATTTTATATAAATATGTAAATTAGAAAATAATAGATGTGTGTAATAAGAACATTTGTTTTGCCCAACACTTGTTTTCGTCCTTTAATTTGCTAACATTTATCTACGACAAAGTGCATAGTTCGATGATGCGCCTCTCTGCGCTGCCGTCTCAACATGACGCTGGTGGAATTTTGTGATTAATAAATAAATAAATGAATATCGATATCAGAGCAATTGCAAAAAAAAATATGTTAAGAGTTTATTAAATACTTCTTTATTAATCCGAGTTCACATAATCAGAGTCCAGGTATTCGACTCCCGAAATGTTGCCTGAAACTCCTGCATAATTAAATTCGTCCACTTCTGACTCTTCCGATTCACTAGAACTATCATCGCTCACTGAGATGACAAATCTGTCTATAGCATCATAGAGAGTTCCTCCACGGTTAAAATATTCCTTTTCAATTTTGATGACATGGTCAACACAGTTTTTCCATTCTTGTGGAGTCACTGACTGGAATGCTTCTTCAGCCAACTTTGCAACATTTTGACCACAAACATTTTTTTGTGCAATTCGCCTTTTTACTATTGCCCAAACCAATTCAATTGGGTTTAAATCACAATGGTAAGGAGGCAGTCTTACCACTGTATGACCATGTTCACCTAAAAGTTCATCAATGTAGTAAATCGGTTCAGGTTTGTGTTTTTTTACAAGCATCAATAAGGAAGGTTTCCGCAATGTTTCATCAAATGGAATGTTATTTTCCAGAAGCCACAATTTGATTTCATCAACTCTTGATGCAGATGTAGGAGCCTGGGGAAAAACCCTTAGTTTAGTAGTTGAATTTCAGTTTCAAATTAAAAAAGGATGGGTAATAATAATGTAATACAAATAAAAAATACTATACCTTGTTTGTTATAATGGAGTGATATGGTGCGTTATCCATCACAATTATTGATGGTTCACATATATTGGGTATTAACTTTTCAGTTACCCATTTTATAAAATTTTGAGCATTCATTTCGGAATGGTAATCTTCTTGCTTGTTTTTACCAGAAAATATTAAAAGTGCATTAGGCACAAAACCTTTCTCACTTCCAGCATGCACAATTATCCACCTTTTCCCTTTAGACACATTTTGTTGGACACCAGCAATATTAGTAGACTGCCAACATTTAGTTACTTTGTAGGACTCGTGTATGTAGCTCTCATCTAAATAAATAATGTTTTTTTGGAGCTCTTCAGGTAGTCTTCTGTTTTCAAGGATGTGCCTTAAATAATACTCACGTTTTGAAGCAATTGCTGGTTTTTCTATGAGAGCTAGTCTATTTGATTGGCATTTCTTATATTTAAAGCCAATTTAAATTAAAATTTTTCGAAGGACTTCATGGCTGCCATCAAAATTTAAATCTTCCTTCACCACTGCCAATAGTTTTCTTAATGTTGGAACTTCTTTCTGCACTGTGTAGAAAAACTGAACTTTCTGACGAATGGCACATAGGTCGAAGTCATCGATGTGCTTTGTAGGTCGCCCTTTCCTATGTTTTCCAGGCGTTACAAATTTACCTCCATTCTTTATCCCTTCGTCCACTATGCGCCGAATTGTGCTTTCGGAAACACCTAAAATCAATAAAGACATGTTAAATAACAAATACCTTAATTAATCTAAATAAATAACACAAAAGGATGAAAACCGTTTTTTTTTTTTTTTTTTTTTTTTTTGTAGGTGGGAAATCATCAAATGACTTCTCCCGCTCTGGTTGGAGCAGGAGGGCGTGTCAGACTTTTACTGACTAAAACCCACCCATGTTCCTTCAGCTGCCCGTATGCCAGGGGCCGCGGTATCTCTTTCGAACAACCCGCACCCCTAGCAGGCATCGGCCCTTGCGGGCCCCACCAGCTGCTGCTGACGTCCTCCTGCGACGGGTCAGTACAGTGGCCCCGCCGCCAACCACTTTTCGGCCGCAGGGGATAGGGAGAGCGGCCAACGCTATACCGACACTCCTCTTCCCCTGCGGCCCCACCGCGTCCGCCATCAAACGGTGGCGGCCCCGTCCAGGCTACGGAAGGGAAGAGCGCTACTCAGAAGTACCGGCACTCCTCCTCCGCCGCAGCCTGTAACCCTCAGCCGCGATGCCTCCCATTCGACATCGCGGCCCGCCTCAGTTGCGATGCACCTCACCGCAACCTACTTTTTGGCCGCTACGACGTCGGCTTGGAGGCACAAGCCCTGACGAGCGGCCCCACCTTGGGGTTCCTCTTCGCTTCACCGTGGGAGGTGGGACCACGGTTACTGAGCCCCCCCGCAACGACAATGCGGGAACCCCACTGGGGGGGAGGATGAAAACCGTTGAGTGGTAGTATAATAAATCGTAGGTAAATTTTATAACCTCAACGAAATATAAACAATGATATAAATGGAGAAATTATACTTAAAAACACAAGATTGTCAAGAGAATATATTTCTTTTACTGTGTTTAACATTAACATATATTTACGTACCGGTTAATTTTGCTGTTCGACCGTAAACATCGTCTTTGCTCGTCCCAGCTTGAAATTCGGCCAAACACTCTTGGAAAACTTTAAATATAATTTGTCTCGCACCGCTCTTATAAACATTCCGATTCATTTTTTGTCTTTAAACGGACACACAATTAAACACTCGGAATAGCACAAAATTATTAAAGATTATCAATCCTAATGCTACGATTTGACAGTTCAGGTACTCAGTTCGACAATTATTCAGTGTTGCCAGTATTAGGAACAGCAGTAGTTCCCAAAACATTCTTTTCATGACTTTCTTGACAGACTTTACATTGAATTATTTACTAGGTTTGGAGATCATTGTCAATTTGACTTCGACGGAGAAGCCTTTGCCTTGAAATAGCCCACTGTAGGTAAAATGCCCTTACAAGACAGTAGTAAACTTAAAGGGAGGATGGATGCTGATCAATAGCATAACAATTTATTCTAGTCGTGCCTCAGGAAAGCACGTTAAGTTGTTGGTCCTGTACAGACACTCGTAGATACGGCGAGACTTTTAAGGAGGCTAGCTCGCGAAATTAAAATTTTTGTAAGTTTTTTTAAATTTACCGATCAGTGTATGTCATACTCATGTTGAACAACACATCATTTGCGACCCATAACAAGTATGTATGCTGTGTGATGAATAACGAATTCATGGCGTAATCATTCAATGGGATTATATGAAAATACGAGGATTGTGTTGATGATTTTAATGACTATAATTCTGAAAAGACATTATTTGTTACGGTCACGGATCATATTTTATTCCACATACAACTTGGCACTGACCTGCACATTGCAAAACGTAGGAACATTTGAATTTCACGGGCACCCTCCACAAAAAGTCGGCGAACTGCCACCGGCCTTAAATTATAGATACCCATCGACGCTCACATATACAATGATTTTGTTTTTGTTAATGTAGTGAAGTGTCAAATGTGGTTTCAACAATTATCAATTATTCATAAAAATATCATGTAAACCAATATTTCCAAAGATTCATTCGTTAAAGTGGTAAACAACAGCTGACCAAGTCACGAACTTGAACGAAACTAGAAAAATAGGTAGACCATCAAAAACATAACTTGTAAAAAAAACAAGTTTCGCAAGTGAGTTCTTCTACCATAAAAAGTTGTGAGATCCATGTAATACCAAGTCAGTTAATTTATTCAGTCCCTACATAAGGGTCCTTCTGTCTTAAGTTATTACGTGATGATATATATGTTTTTTCTAAATAAAGAAATATCCTATTCTATTCTAATTAGCTAACCTAACAACATCTTATAATGACCATATCAATATTAAAAATCTTTTATGTTTTAAATAAATAGATTGATTTGGCCATCGCCTGAAAATACAATGTATCTCACGAGTAATACATATTATATTAAATTAGATTGTTTAGTGCGAGATAGCGGCGGCGGGAAAGTTTTAGCTGTTTATGGTTTCGGGTCATCGCTTCATGCAAAATTGCAGAGGTAAGAAATCAGTTAATCATTACAAAAATTCATAAATAAATATTTATTTTAATTATTTTTGTTGAACAGTTTTAGAAATGACTTGCTTTATCACATATGTATACCGATTCTGAAAACGTATATAGAAGGAACAACAGGGTTTTTGTTACATATTGTATATACGCTCAGCAGTGAAATCTACTGAAATTTTTTGATCTTCTTCTAGCTGTAATGCTGTTGATAATTTTGTTGCCATTATCTCGAGTCGGAACCGTATAACATTATCAATATCATTTTACTTTTGTTCCAATTAAAGCCATGTATCGCATCTTTTAAAGTAAATAAAGTTGAATAAGACGCGAGAGCCTTAGTTTCGTCTACTCCCAGGTGGATAAAGTTACTTTTCAGAAATAGGTATATACTCCATTACTCCTACAATTTCATATTTAAACTTCGTAATTAAGAACCAGCTAATTCTTAAGTTTAATAAATTAATTTGAAACTAGCGCCTGCTCAGCTGAAGTTCTAACAAGATTCCATAATTGAAGGAGAATGTAACTTTTCGTTCTAGCTCATTCTTTAATTAAACATGCTAATGTAATTAAATATTGCGAAGTCAGAGGTTGAAAATCTCTGGCTGGATTTTCTTTTCTTTTCAGATGCCACATTTTTTGCGTCATTTTACAATTTCGGTATACTTATCAAGATGAATAAATGGTCTTAAGACAGTGAAAGGTCTGCTAGTACCTAATTCGTTAGCTCGCAAGAAATTGTCTGATATAAATATTTAATCGATACTCTAAATATTGATATTCTATTGGTAATCGTTGCTTTTGATCGGCTCAAAGTTTTTTGGTCTTCTAACAATGATTAACTTTTTTAAATAATTTTGATGTGTCTGGCTTTTAAGTTACTGGCTTTTTTTTAAGTTGGTCGATTAGTATTAAAAAAAACGAATTGGGAATTTTTCAGGACCGATTAAATACATTTTTAATCAAAATCAAGTAGCTGAATTGACTGCTATGATCAGTTTATTATTATTTTATGATCCCTATAAATATATTTTTTGATTCCTGTAACGTCGAAATACCTTAAAGTATAATAAATGATAGCGTCACAATGACCATTGCGAAGTCCAATAGATGATAATTGATCTCAGAGCAAGTGAATAGGAACCTAAACAAAGAACGCAGCTGCGTTCCCTTGCCTTTCCTTTGGACATTGGAAGACATAATAGATGGATGGCATAATAGATTGTAAAATACAAAAAATCTTTAGAATTCCATTTCAAATGGATTCCATTAAAACATCTAATTTGCATACTTATCTCACGTATAATTGATAAACGATATTATGTGTGCTTATCAAACACTTAGGTAATAAATAGGTAATCGGTTTTTTTTGAGGGCGGGAAATCATCAAATAAGTTCTCCCGCTCTGGGTGGAGCAGGAGAATTAGACTTTTACTGATTAAAACCCACCCGTGTTCCCTCAGTTGCCCGTGTGTCAAGGGCCGCGGTATCTCTTTCGAACAACCCGCACCCCTGGCAGGCATTGGCCCTTGCCGTCAGAGATGTTCTGGTGGGGTCCCCCACCAGTTGTTGCTAACATCTCTGACGTCGCGCGTGGAACACAACGCGCCGTGGACCCGGGAATTAGTTTTTGTTTCACGTGGAGAAATGCCTACTGCGCTACCACGGGGAGATAGCGCAGTTATGTGGGACTGTAACCCACTAAAACTCCACGGTGTCCTGTAGTGCCGCTTAAGGCGGGAACAGGGAAACGCGCAAGCCATCTGCGTACCCGCCGCGGCTGTCCGTCACCGGACCCTCCTCAGAGGAGAATAACCCCATCACCGACGCACCAGGACACAGGGCACGCCGTGACCACCCCAGGAACCAAATAGCATAAGGGCCCCAGACGACCCCGTGTCTGGAACCCTTGGTCCGCCTGCGACGGGTCAGCACAGTGGCCCCGCCGCCTACCAATTTTCGGCCGAAGTGGATAGGGCGAGCAGCCAACGCTATGCCAACACTCCTCCTCCCCTGCGGACCCACCGCGTCCGGCTCCAAACGGTGGCGGCCCCGTCCAGGCCACGGAAGGGAAGAGCGCTACTCAGAAGTACCGGCTCTCCTCCTCCGCCGCAGCCTGTAACCCTAAGCCGCGATGCATCCCATTCGACATCGCGGCCCGCCTCAGTTGCGATACAACTCACCGCAACCTACTTTTTGGCCGCTACGTCGACGGCTTGGAGGCAAAAACCCACACGAGCGGCCCCACCTTGTGGTTCCTGTTGGCTTCACCGTGGAAACGTGACCACGGCTACTGAGCCTCCCCGCAATGGCAATGCGGGAACCCACTGGGGGGAAATAGGTAATAGATGATACGGGCTGTTGTCCGCAACTCAAACGTCAAAGCGCGTACGGGTGGGAGAATTGGTCATTCCATCCACGCCAGCTCCTGGAAAAAGGCCAGCAACGCCTTGGTGTTGCTGAGAATCTCACGTAGGGTAGCTGGATTATCGAAGTATTTAGCCCTGTACCTGGCGACCACCGGGCAGTGTAACAGCACGTGCGCTGCTGTCTTGTCGTCCTCCATGCAGGCCCTGCACAGCGGACTGTCTGTTACTCCTATGGCAAAGAGATGTTTGTTAAATGACCCATGGCCAGTTACAGCCGCTGTAACTGTACGCAGCTGTGGTTTAGTTAGACGGAGAACCTGTTTTGTGAGGCGGGCTTCGATCATAGGAAGAGCTTCCTTGGCCTGCCTGCACTCACCTAGGTCCAGCCATATCTTGTGATGTTGGTCCCTGGTTCGTTTCCTTACCAGAGTGCGTAGATACCCGAAGGGGAGTGGCGCGATGGGTTTTGGTCCCACTGGTGCCATATTCGACCCCTCCTGGCAATTTCATCGGCTGCATGGTTGCTTAGCGAACCGTTTTGTCCTTTGATCCATTGGATGGTAATGTTATTGAGGCTACCTACAGCGCTCTTCCTCAAGACCCCGCCACCCTGCTGCCTCTAAGGGAAGCGGCAGGGTAGGCTTGCATCTATACAACCAAACAAGGCAAAGCAAAGCCTATCGTTGTGCAACCGTCATAGCATATATCCAGTCCCTCCCCTAACAAACACTTAACCGACCAATTATGTTGACCTGTCAAATATACCTCTGTACCCCCGCTATAATAAAGGATGTAGGCAATGTTGGGAGGGGAAGTAGTCCATATTATTATTGCCGCATGACAAAAGGAACGGCCAAGCCACCCACGAGAAAACTGTTCAGTGAAGTTGACAATAGAATAATACACCTATTTCCAGTTTTTTTTATTTTACGTCTATTTTTCCGTTTTAATAGTGTCTCCCGGTTTTTATTCCTAAACATAAATATCAATAAACACGTGCTAGGATTCTGTTCGCTTTAGAGCAAGTATTATTTTGTGTCTGTTACTTTGACAAATAGACTACTTATGAGACCCTATATTACGCCTTAGTATAAATATGTCGACGTTGCCGCTTTTCTAGACTGTCAGTTGACGTCTTAAACAAATATCAATGTGAAAAACGAACACCGAGCACTGGTGAGGCGGCTTCTTATAAAACAAACTTCGATTTGCCAGGAATTGCGCATGCAACCACGTGCTCAGTGGATGTTGTATTTTGGGTGCATCCTTCGTAATCTAAGCGATCTCTAATTATTTTGTAAAGTGTTCGATTGAATTATTAAGAATTATAAGTGAAGTGATTGTCACAAGTAATACGTTATTGAAATACTGTCTTCCTAACCGATAGTCCACGCCTACCTGAACATGCAGAATACATAGATGAAACTTGAACCACTTCAAATATATTAGTCTTAATAACATTAAACCTGAACGTTTGTTTACTGATAAATCATCATCATCATCATTCTCCTGTCCTTATCCCGATTGGTTTGGGGGCGCGGGCGGCGCAACGATAAATGATAAACGATTTTATTTCTGTAAGTAGGTTTGTACAAACACTTTTATACGTCAATCATATTTTAAAAACTAGACGAGGTCGGCGTTTTCTATCTGACTACTCTGAGAAGAAAGGCCGAAACGAACTCATAGGTCAAAATCTCTGAATGATAAATAATTCTGCAAATTGGTTTAAAAAACTTTTACACGTCAGTGTTTCATCGATACGACGAAGAAAAACTGAATTCTGGCATGATGTGATGCTGAAAGGAATGCTGAAGCCTATTATTAAAAATGCCAGCGCTTCCATCGTAAAAATAAAGAAACCTATAAATTTTAATTAACATCGTATGAATCGAATCCAATCAAGCAAAAAGCTACGTATAGAAGTGCGTATCTCTAGACAGTTTGTTTTCGTACGTCACCGGCAAGCTGGTCGGATACGAATTATCGAGCTGTGTAATCGGAAACAAAGCCTCTCGTGGCTTGGCAAAAGAAAACAAACGACATACGATAAACGATACTAAGGGAACTCGATTTAATGGCCTCTTTTTCCATGTTATTATCTTTTATAGGAGGCTGTTAAAGGCTTTTGTTTTCTTTCAGAGAATTCTATACCGTGGTCCAAATTACACCTTACATTATGTATTTACTTATTCAAACTTCTCGGACTCAAAAAGGCACAAAAGCGAACTTGATGCCCCCTGAATTTACCTGGCGGCGACTTTGTTAAAAGATGCCCACCAATAGAGAAATATCACCCGTCTCTCCAGTAGTTCATACTGTAGGATGCATATCCGGTACGGCTCACAAAGCCTTAGGCACGTCCTTCCATTACGGTGCCTACCGGTCTAATCCGTGATATGCAATGGTCTCTGTAACACCATGAAGCATAAAGCTTATGTGAGGGCCTAGTACAAATCTTGGGGTTCATTCGATAAATCGATTCTGGTCAAACCACTCTGGGGTGCATTTCATTAATTTATTCATAGACATTCTCTACCAGTCAACCCCGGGGTGCTATAGAGATAAGATGGCAAGTGCTCTGTACTTGACTTGATTTTGAAATATTCAGGGATCTTGAGATATGTTAATCCATGCAGCTCTTTGTCAAGGCCAGGTAGCCTAATTGGTATCGAGAATTACTGTCTAGGATACGCTGCACGCACTAAGCTATCTTTCTTGTGGAGTCTTTTTTCTAAATAATTCCTCTTGATCGACAAAGACGACAACGAGACGTTTTGAAGAACAACAAAGCAATGCAGCTGTTGGGGAGATTTTAGGACTGCATTCAATGACGATGGCTTGTAACTGGCTTCAAATATTTATTGCTTTTTGCAATAAAAATACTTGACGACGCGGACATGTATGCAGTACTCGAGCAAGGTGGTTGTGAGTCTCCTCGCCTCGGCTCCGCTTTATTATTCGGAGATGGCCGGCGCGGGCGCTTTTTCGTACGAGTACCGCCGCGCCCCCGCCGATATCCACGCCGGTACTGCCTCCACTGATATCATCCTTCGAGAATGTTTCAAACAGCAGCTATGAAAGTTAACAAACCAAATAATTCTAAAGTAGTTAACTTAAAAGAAATAAAATGGAAAGCCGACCTACTGAATATTCTCAATCTTTCTTAGACCCTATGATACTTTAAAGGTGCTATCGTTGTATTTAGGTATGCCAATAAACGAATTATCTTTCTTTGTCTAAAGGTCACCGAGAGGTCACCGAGTACAAACATAAATTTATTAAGTAATTTGAATGAAATAAAAACAGAATTTTGAATAACTGTTTATGCTTTTTACCAGATGTAGACTAATAATCATAATTAAAAGCTTTTTGTTTGATTTTGCTCTACATTAACTTTTAATATTGCCATATTATATTAAAGATCAGAACAGGGGAAAAAATAATTTCACGCTTAAGAAAAACAAACAATACGCATAGCAGGCCTAAAATATACTCGAAAGTTATTCGTAACCTAAATGTATAAAACATAATCTTGTAATTTTTCTTATAATATAATTATAAGAAAAAATACAAGATTATGTTTATAATTCGAACCATCTATGATTTAATTTATATATGTTTGTGCAGTTACGGATAGAATGATTTCACGTTACTGCTGACAGCACCGGCGACTAATGTCAATTGTCACCACAATGACAATTCGTTGTTAACATAATCCTCTTCTACGTTTGCACCGGTTTGCTTTCGGTAATTCGGTATACGTTCGAATTGTTTTTAAGTTTTCGCTTAAATGTTTATATTTTATGGTGCCGCGAGTGCTCCCCTTATTGTAAACGGTGTAATACGAAATCGCTCATTAAACGTTTATATTTTATAGATCGTAGCCACGCGCGTGCTCCACTAATAATGATTGTAAACTGGATTGCAGATTGTAACCCACTTAAGAAAAATGGACCTTGTACAAGCAAGTGTTAGCTGTGGTATCTCTATTAGAGAATGCATTAGGCAGCATTTCATGTCATCATTACCCCTGATATGACTGATCTTTTAACGGAGTGGCTAACTTTTGAGATAAGTTCTACTTTCATTCTTTACCTCCGACTAAAACATTTAAGAGAGTTATTATTTACATCCATATCCAAATCCTAGACTAATGAAATAGTTCTTATTTAACCATCACAGTTATCACCTCATAGCTGTGTCGGTGGTGCCTGGTATGACAATACATATGTTTAAGAAGATGCCTTGCAACCAATTCAAGGAAAAGACAAATTGGTTACAACATTGTTTGTTATGGCTTTGAAAGCACATTTCGGAATTGAGCCCTCTCGTCCTAGTGGTATGATCATGGCATCGCCTAGAATACTATTAATATTAAACGCCTGGCATAGCTATATACACATTAATCAACATAAAATATCTTAGCGGTAAAGGAAAAATCAACTTTATTAAACCTTCATATTTTATGTCCCCTACTGCTGAGCAACATGCGCCTTTATAATATTGTTTATAGAAGATCAGTAGTATTATAATTATGATATAAATTTGGGTTGGATCTAGTATCCTTTGACAGGAGTTGGAGGTAAAATTGGTTAAAACAGGTAGAGCTTGGGTCCCCAAATATAACGCTACCACTCTTATTAAAAGGTGATAGATATTTTTCTATAAAATTGCAAAATAAGTTTCTAACCTCAAATCAGCTAAAAGCGAAAACGGAACGTTAAAATGGGTGATTGACAACCAAATATGACACAATATATTGGCTATGGTGTAAAATATCGTGCAAATTCGATAAAACGGAACGTAAAAAAGAAATATGTCATCCTAAAAGTCCTGCTTAGATGAAAGTTAGTGTACTCTCACTGATCGTATGTGTGTATAAAAGGCAGTTACAACTGTTACTAGGGGGACTTAGGATGCAAGAGAGAGCGAAGCAAGATTGGGACTTGGGGCACCCCTACTCGTACAGGTTAGGTTAGAAGGAAAAAAAATAACCACGAAGGGGATGGCGGTGTCTAGTGAGCGAGCGAAGCGAGTGAACACAGACCATGAGTCCCGCGAAGCGGGGCTACTACTACGCCTTTTAGGCAACTTTTAAGTGTTTTGAGGTTAGGTTACAAAAAATCGTTTTTCTCGGAAACGGTGAGTTACCTTTCATGGGAGTGGTGCTAGGGACGAGAGGGCACCCTCCCCCTCCCCCCCACATCTACGCATTCTGAACATCAAACTAGGTAACTTTGTGTAAAAAAAATTGCTGGGCATCGGTTTTTATTTTTTGTTGTGAAAATTAATTGTTATACGTCAGAAAAAGTTGGAACTTTGACCATCATTATATCCACAACCAGAAGGTTCCCAGGTATGGTCCAGTACAAAAAAATATCATTATAACGCGAAAACAAGTGACTCTCGGCTTCGTTAAGGATATCTTTAAGACTAAAATATTTATGATATGTTAGAATGATCATTTTATTAAATCATTTATAACTAAACCAATTCATCTGTCCGTTTGTTCTTTTTTTCATGGTTGCTTCTAAATCGAGCATTAACGAGCACTGCAGGTGACATACCGTTGCACAACATTCGTCGCGGACAGAAAGCCCTTTACAATAGCGTATTCATAAACGGGGTGCTTTAAGCGGCTTACGTGTGTGGTTGTGTGACGCGTGCGCATTGTATTCCTGTATTTATTTTAAGAACAATGCTGTATATGCTCACTGCAATGTGCACCCACACGAAATGTCTGGAAAATGGTGCTACGTAAACGATAACGAACGGATAAATATGTTGGTTATTTTTGTGCTTGGGTGTTTGTTGCGAGCATACTTTGGCTATCAAAAGAGAGAGTTGGAAGATAATATAGCGACAGAATGCAGCTTATTAGTTAATGAATAATTTTGAACATCTTGGGTTTCCGGATAAATTGAAAAACAGCCCAGTTTAAAACACAATGTATAAAGAGGGACCCCTAACCACATGGATGTGTTTAAATGAGCTTAATAATGTTATGCCAATTTTAATAGAGGTTAAAATTGGCGGAAAATCTAGTCGAACAGAGAGCTGCTCGACTAGATTTTGACATGTCACACATCAGCTGACTCGGCGGGCTGTTGTTGCAAATTACGCCATGAAATTCAGGATTTGACATCAACTTTCAACATTCGGTTTTATTCAGAAAAATATATTACCGCGTCTATTGTATACAATCATCATCATCATCATTTCAGCCGACGGAGGGCCACTGCTGGACATAGGCCTCCCCCAATTTGGGGGGGTTTGCCATAATAGCCACGCTAGGCAGGCGGGTTGGCGATCGCAGTATGGTGGTAAAATGCATAGAAAACGCTGCTGCCCATTCTCTAGTAAGTCCGTTAGTCGCCTCCTACGACACCCATGGGAAGAGATGGGATGATGCTATTTTTTACGTCTGGAATCACACGGAACCATTAAGCGTATACAATAAGCTTGTGACAAATATCTTTTATTATTGAGGCCGGTCAAACCCCGTCAGATACTGCGAAACTTGTATGAAATAGGTATTAGTACACCCACCCAAAACGTAGGCAATTTAGATCAGCTGAAAATATGTACATAAACCACCTTCTCTCTTGCTGAAGATATGTAAAAGGGCGAAATAAAGACATTATCATTCACTCTGCAATTTTAGTTTTACTATTATTCATGCATAAACTTCATAAAAACACGATCAAATATTGTCAAAAAATACAAAAACCTGTGATGCGACAAGGCACTTCTTACAAAAAAAAATAAAAACAGAATAAAAACGCTGGTATGATTTTAATTCATTGTTTTAGTTATTCATTTTATATAGGTATGGTATACGTGCAGTGAGGATAGAGGTGTAACTTTTTAGGGTTCGGTACGTCCGAATGAAAAAAGGAACCCTAATATGATCACTCATGTTTCTGTCTGTCCATCAGTGACAGCCAAATTTTGGTACCTACACATTTAAATTTCTGTGACCCAAATACAGATGTTTAACGTATATAAATGAATTTAGAACGACGGGGTCACTTTTGGGGTAACTAAAAAAGTTATGCTAAACGTAGGTGCAGTGTGCACATATCTTTAATACATGTTTGATAAGTTTGTTAGTTTCGCAAATTGATATGGAGGTATTTGTTTGATAATTTTAAATGAAATCTAATCGGATGTAAGCACCCCCCTCCCCCCCCCCCCCTTATCTCTGCAACTACTGAGCCATAAGGTCTATTGTCATATTTTTTCGAAATAACTTCAAAAATATTTCATTTAAAATCAAAATAATTGAAGATTACAACTACTTTGAGGTTAAGTTTTTTCACAGTATTTATGTTTTTAGGGTAGGTGTTGAGAACGAAAATCAAAATCCAAGATGGAGGCTATTACAGTTCGACCACTTTTCATCGTGGTTTTCGGGGGTCAGTGCTGATATCGAACAAGATGAACATTCTGGATTTTAAGATGGCAGCTATTCCAAATAATAACAATATCTTAAATCAATACTCATAGAAATCAGTTTCATATCAATATAATTCTATACCCTAAATCTGTAAAACACGGAACCCTTAATTCTGTCATGGCCGTCCGTCTGCCATTCAGCCATTTTACTCGGAAACTATTTGCACTATATCGATGATTTTAAAGAAATTGTATTCTTTGCTCCGCTAACCCATGGTGTAGTGAAATTATGATAAACTAATTATGGGTAGCGTTCACCATACATGTAACCGAGGATGAAAAAAAATCTATGCACCGCGTGGGGAATGATTAAAATTTTTCTAAATGACTTTGATTAAGCCAATCGTTTTTGAGATATGGGAATTAATTAATTCATTCAGTAACTATGAATAACAATTAATATTGCTAAACCTACCTAAAAATGTATACTGGGCATTCTGTAGGAAACTTCCAGAAAGTAACAAAAATAAAATCCACAATGAATGCTTGACCAAAAAGTTGAAATAATTTTGAACAGCGAGCGGATTCCGAATTTAAATTCATATAAAGAAACAATTCGGATTGAAATTGTCGTAGGTACCTATGGTCAAAGGTCCTGCCTGTCTGCTGACTAGGTTTCATTAAAATATCCGAAAAACATTAAAGGTACACTAGAAAAGTATAAAACATTATTATAAACAATGCTTATTGTATTTAATGTTTAAAACAATATTATTCAAATTTCCATGTGTCGATTTCTGACCTTCGTCATACTAATGAATCTTTAAGGTCCTTTAAGGTCCTTTTGGGGGCGTTTCTGAACTATACGGTTACTGGCGCATTAGTATTTAATGACGGATTTAAAAGTTAAAGTTCGTTTCTGCAACTGGCTGATAATTTCTACAAAATGTACAAAAGCCAATAAGTACTTTTTAACAAAGAGTCTTTATATAAGCCTGTTTAGTCTCAATTGCTATGCCTCAGGCAATATTTCAAACGATTAAAAATGAAAACAGTGCATGGCAAGAAAAAGTAAGTACCTACCTACAGGGGTTCTAAAATACACTAAAAAGGCTACTTTGGCAGAATCATAAAAGGATCATAATATTATGAATCACATACAAAATCGTAACATGGTCACAAACTGACAATTCATAATATTAGATAACAGCGTACAATTCATTTCACGCAATTTATCTAATTTTCAATCAATTCATAATATGATTCTTTTATGATTCTGCCAAAGTAGTCTTTTTAGTCCCTCAGCTATATCCCTATTGAGAAAAACATAACAACGTATAAAACCGAAATCAATCGACTCATTGTTTCGAGTTTATTGTTTTATTTTTCCGAAGTACAATAAACCCTTTTCCGTTCGCGGTTGCCGATTGGCTAATTAATAAAACAATTACAGTAAAACGTTTATAAGTTAAAAGCTTGGACTGAGAGTGCCGGGCACAAGATTAACTGAAACAATTAGCTGATTGATTCGCTTTTAACGTTATTATTATGTAGTTACTAATTGACTTTGTAATGAAGAGGGCTGGCGACTGAGTAATAACACCCGCACTGGACGATCGATTAGGTAAAGCTACGCTTGCCGCGGTTTGTCTGTGGATGCTTGATCATCTTTACATACCAATATTCCTCCTTACCTCGGAAAGCACGTTAAGCCGTTGGTCCTGGCTGTTCTTCGTGCATCTTTGACCATCACGGGTCACCAGAAGCCCGAAAGTTAGACAAACCGGTCTAGCAAAGGGTATTGTATTACCCAGTAACTGGGTTTTGAAGGTCAGATAAGCAGTCTCTCCATGTGAAATACTAGTATGCAGTGGGGTTAGACTGGAAGCTAACTCAAACATAGTTGGGACAAGGCTAGGCAGATTGATTTATTGCCGTACTGAATTTTTATTGTAGAATATGTTCTGATCAAAGCCATTGTTTTTTAACTAATGCAGGAGCTAAATAATTTATAAGTAGATTTCTGCAATAAGAATATTGAGAATACATTTTAATAGCACTAGTACCTATCTAGCTTGTCATGGTTGTATACTGTTTTTGTAGAAATGTCAGTATTTTTAATGGGTTATTCCCTGAGTCCTCCGATCCCCGAGGCCCCCGTTCCGGTGGACCCCGAATACAATAAATACGAGTACATTTCTTTTTGTAATGTTTTCAACTTGTAAGATCGACATAAAAAGTGTTTATATGTAGGTAAGTGTTTGAAATATTTAAGCCAAAAGTAGTTTATTTGAAATTTGGTACAATGTTGAATCATAATTTCAATAGAGGTAATTACAGTTTGGATAAAATATATAAAAATCCCTACTAATATTATAAATGCAAAAGTAAGTCTGTCTGTCTGTCTGTTACGCTTTCATGCCTAAACCGCTGAACCAATCGTCATGAAATTTTGCAAAGATATAGCCTGGAATATGGAAAAGGACATAGGCTACTTTTTTACGCGATAACCGACATCCACGCGAGCTGAGCCACGGGGAAAAGCTAGCAGGAGCGCAGCCTCCATACAACCCGAATTTACGAAAAACAGATTGGAGGTAAGTGGCTATTACATGCCGGGCATGCCTATGTCTTACTTTAACAAAATAAAAAATCGCGTGTAATGGACCTGCAGAAATAACATAAAAAGAAAATGTGGTGGTGCAGTGAAACTAGACAATGAAGGTGATTTTGTAAATATTCAATCTAATCATGTACCACAATATGTACCACATTTAAAAAAAATCAAGTGTATGTCACAGTCAGCCAAATAAGTGAAGAAGTGGGCATTTAAAACCTGCGATTGCTCTAGGAGACTCTATATTGTATTCTCTGATTATAATATTTACCTTAGCCAAGCAAGACTTTATCATTTATTCCTGATTTTTAAAGTTAAGCATTATAATTTTAGTAAATAATAACATTTTATTTAATACTAGCTGACCCGTGCCCACTTCGTTGGGCGGTAAACATTTTTATATCACTCAATAGATTACGACACGGTCGTGGTTCTATACCTATGTCGTATTATCTCTTTAATCATTCGTCCAAATTATATGCAGTTAAAGGAAAAAGTCTTTTGTTTTAAACACTTGAGACGATAAATTTACTTATTTAATAAGAATTCATAATTGTTGATAATATGACCAATAAACATGACCTAACGATGTAAATGATTTTTTAAATATAAAAAACTACTTTTTGTGACTTAAATATAAAAGTTAGACGTATGCTGTCGCCGATTTTTTTGTAGGCATTATCAAGGTCTACAACTTTTGTCTAAAACTCAATCATATGTCTCATCGTTAAGGCAGGCTGAAGAAACATTTTCGTTCGACGATTTTTTCTGCGACTTACTTTGCAAATCCGACTACTACGAAAAAGGCTTTTCAGTTTTCGGGTTAATATGATACTCACAAACAACGTGACTTTCTATTGGTAAAAGAATTTTCAAAATCGGTTCAGTAGATCCAGAGATTACCCCCTACAACCTCACAACTCACAAACTCACAAACTTCATCTCTTTTTAATATTAGTATAGATATCATCTGCTAAAGGTAGACATTTTTAAGCTAAACTGACTTTTGAGTTTATTGGGGTTGGGGCACTCAGGGAATAACTCTTTTTAATTACATCTAGAACATTGTAAGACTAGGTAGACTTCATCAAAGCGTAAAAAAATCTTGGAGTATTTCAACTCTTTCACAGTAGTCGGTTTTTCTTTAAGTGAAGATACGGCGTAATAACATGAAAACAGTCAGAGTATTATCAGTAGTTTAATGAATTAAATATAATTATTTTAATTTGGGAAAACTCCGTAAGTCTTCTAACTTCCGTAATAACTATGATGCTGGCAGTTTGCCTGGTGCCATTCACAAAATGACTTGACTACAGGAAAAAATAAAGGCCTAGATTGACCCGTTGTAACAATAGACATCTGCTTACCCTGCTACAGGAATCATAGTCTAGGGAAGGTCGTTATGTCAGTCGCTGCCGCACTGCGGGCTCAGTTTGGGGCATACAACCTTTTTGGTTTTACTGGCCTGTACTAACGTTTTTCATTAGCCTGGTCTAGGTTTTGTTTGTTTGTTTGGTATGTGCTGTGGAAGTCCGTAGGGAAATAAAAAAAACCGGCCAAGTGCGAGTCGGACTCGCGCACTGAGGGTTTCGTACAAACCTGTACGTATATAAGTATTATACGTATATATTATTCAAAAAGTTATGAGTTTCAAGTTAATACCTCTACGCGTTCATGAGGTAGTAAGTTTAAAATTATTTTTATTATATGATGTAACTAAAAATTTATGCTTTTCGCAATTTTTCCTTTATCTGTGCTATAAGAGGTAGCTCCGTACCAAATTCCAAGATTCTGAGTTCACGGGAAATACCTTGTAGGTTGTGATTCCCTTGCGAGTGTCGAAAATTTGCGGCATAAACAGCAGTATCTTTTGATTGCGTTGGCTTAGAACTTTGATTTATTCACAGCTTTAAGGGACAGTAAACTTGAGTATTTGATATTAATTTTAGCTTGATGTCTCCACGCGTTCCTGAGAAAAAGGGTCTTGAGAGACAGACAGTCGGACACCAAAGTGATCCTATAAGGGTTCCGTTTTTTCCTTTTGAGGTACGGAACCCTAAAAAGAGGATTTTAACCATAAAGTGCTTTAGAGTCTCGAACTGAGCATAGGTAACGAAAAAAGTTATATAAAATTACTATTCTAGAACTTAATTTTTTTTGAGATTTTTACATAAAATTCTCAGTCGTAATTACGGTAGAGAAAATGACGAGTCAGTGGTGTCGAGTCACCTTTTGGAAAAAGAATTTCATAGATATACAAATCTCTTACGTACCTACATATTTTTAATAGCTGAAGACAATGCTACTTAACTTTTCAAATATAAATCTAAAATAATAAAAAATCTTCCTTTTATAAAAAAAACAATTCACAATTTCACATCCTACAATAGAGTTAATTAAACATTAATGATAACTTTTTTCATTGCAAAGGAATTATCACGCAATGAGGTCGTGCTCGCGGACGCTTTGAAATTCAAATTCAGAATTTGATATCTCATTCGCTTTTTAAAATGAGCAACGCTACAAAGGATCTTATACAATCGGGACGGGACTGTTTTATTTATGAATGATTTTGCTATAAGGATGTGCCCATTAGAAGGTCATCTACTAACCTTGCTAGCTACTAAAAAAGTTACATGCGAAAGACAACCTTGCGTTGATAAATAACGGAGATAAATAACTTTAATGACATTCGAAGAGTCAAACTAATTTAGAGATAGAATAGCAAAAACAAAACGACTATGCGAGAGTTAGGGCTGTCAAGCCGAAGGAAGAAGTAAAAAATTAGATTTGTAGAATGCTCTTATAGAAGTAATTACGAAACTAACAAAACAAAAGTGTTTTATTGTTCCATTCCGGTACACTAGAACTTCAGGTTCTAACAGTACTAAGTGGCGTCACGTTTCTGTTTGTTTTTTTATTTATTTCTTTTAACCTATACTGTACTGTTGGACAAATCAATGCCGCCGCGGTCAGCCCAGAAAGCGGTGACGAGACGTCCTGGACACGTCACGTTAATTAATTAGTATAGGTAGGTAATTATGATAAGTATAATTATGGAACGCTATCAGTCAAAAATATGACAGACCGTCAGTCGGAAGAAGAAATCTTCCTAATTTTCTACTACCTACAACTATCATCTTTTTTTATCTTATTGTTAATGTGATAAGTTTGTATGTTTAGATGTTTGGATGTTTTTGACTCAATCACGCAAAAAAGGCTGAACGGATTTCGCTAAATGTTGGTGCACAGATAGTTTATAACCTGGATTAACACATATGATACTTTTCATAGCGGTAATACGTTTCCGTGTGATAATTTCCGACGTCCACGCAGGTGAAGCCGCTGGCAAAAGGTAGTTTATAAATATAGTTCAGCTTTTTACAATATCTGCAACTACCGTAAAAATTTCTACAATATACAATATTATCGGGTTTTACAATAACTAACGTCATGCCAGTCACCATTTCTATTATAGATGGAATACACCTGTAGAGCTGCCAAGATAACGAGATTTAATATTGACATACAACACACACATGGAAACCGGTAGTGTGCGTCGACAGCTGAAATTAGCTTTAAGGACAATCCAGTAATTGAAGCTAGATTCAGACAGACAGAGTAGGAATAAATTGGCCATTCTATTACATGAATGGAACGGTCTTCTTCGTCGTGTCGATGATTCCAATTTTTGGTTTTACATAAGCTTCGACCAGAGTTCAGCCACTTCGACAGCGTTATCGTTGGCCTCGCAAAGGTGTTCCATAGAGCAGGTGTTACTGCACAGAGAGCGTGACAAGAGGTGGGGCAAAGTTTGTAATTTGAGTCCACAGTCGCACTGCAGCTCATCGGAGTACCCCACCTGAAGGTGTGCTGGCAACGGCCTATCTGGCTTCTTAGTCGATTAAGAGATTACCAGGTGAGGAATGGCAGATGGTGGTCGAATATGTATTCGGATGCAGCATAATATGTACTTGGAATCTGAAAATACTCAATTATTTTTGGAACGAAGTTCTTTGACGCAGCCTGCGGTAGGAGTAACTCATGGAAGTTGTCATGTGACGAAAAAGCGAAATGCTTTTTTTTGCTAATTTTATTATATTATAAAAAGAGACAGGTGGAGAGAGATAGTTTTCATGGTTTTCGAGGCCAATGCCAATAGCGAGGTTAAAATGAAAATCCAAGATGGCGGCTACGTTTCCAAAGTTTTCACATGGGTGTCGTTTTCTAGGTTTTCGAGAGTACTGAAGCCGATGGTGAGGTCAAGATGAAAATTAAACATTAAGTCAGTTGTATTTAAAACTAGCTTTTACCGGCGGTTTCGCCCGCATGGTGGTCAGACATTATCTCGCAGGAACGTATTATTGAATAAAAAAATATCCTATGTATATACAGACAAGTTGCTGATACATTTTCATACCTTTGAAATACATGAAAATTAGGACGAGTTTCGCATTGAATATACGTGACATTTTCAATAATAGGAAGCTATTGACAACTCCATGCGATTCCAACGAACCGTCTTTACAAGGCCCCTCGATGGAATGCGCTATTTAGGGGCGCAGATACGAATATACCTACTTAGAAACAAAATAATCATACAAACATTTGTCAAATCCCGAATATTTTCGTAATATTGCACTTCTAAACAATTGAAACTGTATATAACTTTAAAGCTGTCTGTTAGGAACATATTATTGTGAATGTATGAATAATACCTAAATAACAGTAGCTGATTTTGACAGTTGAAAGCTTCATATTTGTATAGTATTGCAATATTTCGACATGTTATTGTTCCATGTGCTTCATTGTCGAAACTTACGAAGAGTATCTAGATTTATTACATATTCATACATTGCAGTATTTTACAAGTTTTCTTATCATAATAATTTCAGTGTACAATTTCATTTTTCCACTTTAAGGCGGAAATTTCTGGGAAACGCTCAAAAAGGTGGTTTTTTTTAAAGCTGTATTTGTGTGTATCTCTTACCGTAAATAATTTTGAAAGCAAAAAAATATATGATATATTCAAGTCTTTTTGCATACAGTGACGGAACTCAAAACATAATTAAACATACTTTAATGTATCAAAAAAATCATCAAAGTCACCTCTTAATTATCTTTAAAATCGGTTTATCCCTTCATTAACAGTTATAAACGTAATTAAAAATATACCATAAAATTCCAAATGCCAAACTGCATCCAGTGATCGATTATTTATTATTAAATAGTTAATATCTAATTTTATACGACTTTATTTGCATTTTTACGACATACGCTTGCTCATTTGTTAAGTTTTCATTTTATTTGTTGGTATATTGGCATGGCTAGCTGACATGACAAATTTTTAAGTTCTGTGTCTCGTAATGTTGATTACTTTGCCTACCTATGTATAGAATCATGTCTATCTAACTAAACAGACAGCTGTGCTGCTGAGGAGTTTGTTGCGCCACTTCTTCTTCCCAGCTAAAGCACTAGGAAGTGGTGAAGGGCGGGCGTTTTGAGGGACTGTCTTATGTAATTTTGACATTCGAAAAGTGCTGATTCTCAGCCTAATTTGAATAAATGACTTTTGATTTTGATTTTGATTCGAATTTAATACAACAGATTTTAAGCCGTAACAGATTGTAATAAGAACTGTTATCACTCATAACGACAATATTTCAAGTTACCAGGGCCTTAAGTTAAACACTAGATATTCACTGCGTGTTTGTAATTTTCGACATTCATCGTAAGTGCATGTTTTCTGACTACTTTTTCCATCACTATGAAATTAAAAAGTCAATATATGTATATGTTTTTTTACAACAGAAACATGTGAAAACAATATAAATATTTAGACCGGAATGTGTTTTATTTTTATGAGATAAATATCTAAAGATTTTATGAAATAAAAGACGCACAAAGCGGCCATATTTCCCTTGTTGACGGAATACCGAACGTGATTTCACGTCGCAGAAAAGTCAAAGATGGTAAGCGGACTGGAATTTTAAGTAGATGGCTAATGTACTCAGAAAACTAGAGGTTTGGAGCCAAATAATAGTGAACATGAACACTGACAGATGAACTTAGGAAATGTATCTAATATTACTAACTGGTTTTATTCTGTTAGAAACGTAGGAACGAAATATCAAATGGCTTATAAATTAAAAGGTCTATTGCATTCCATGGACAACCTATGGGCCTTAATACCACAACACTGGGGGCCCTGTGATAGTGAGGCAGGTTCGATGAGATGGTGGAACGAGCTGGAAAGGTTTCATCAAAACAGGAAGAAGCAGGACGTATGATCTCGCCAAAAATAGAAGGAGTAGAGAGAGGCCTTTGCTCAGGAGTGCGACAGCATAGACAAGAAAATGAAAAAATACAGACTAGAACAACATTGAGGAACTAAAGAGGTTTTATGAAATTATAAAAAGTATTACCGCACCCTGAAACATGGTGTTCTCTCACATCAGCTTACTACTATTTTTAGTCTTTCCAACAAAATTTTAATAACTGTCGTGCCAGCGATTCGGAGAAGAAAAAGAATAAAAAAAAAACCTTCTTTCATTAGCATATATCAAAAATAAAATAATAAAAAGGCGATTCAAAAAATTTCAGCCACAAAGACAAAACAGTTTAAGAATACTCTATAAAAGCCGTGTTTACCCGTTCGCGCCAATTTCGTCAACATTTCGCGCCAAAATGAGCTAGGTATTATGGCGCCGAGTTCGCTTCACGTCGCTTTAAAAATGTCGCCGACAGCGCTAGATCCTTTGTGACGCGAGTTTATTTAGTCTGTTGCTTTTCATTGTTTAAAATCTGTACGATTGAAACAATTCTTTGGTTTATTACTGAAGCGGGAAACTGCAAAGTGTTTGTCTTTTTACGATTGCAGTGGCGAAGTTTATTTACCTTGTTGCAAATGGAAAGACAACATAGACAATAGAGTGCTATGATATTTTGTCTGATTTCGAACAGCGTTTCATAATAAGCTTTAGCATACAAAAGAGAAATAAAAATAATAAAATATGGATTCAGCACATGATTCTGAACATTGCGTTGAAATTTTTCGTCGGTTTTTAAAAAAGATTCGATGTCCCTGCCCTGTATAGTGCAAATTATGACAAAGAATAGGGCTAAAAATCTAGTTTTCGAAAATACTTCATCCTTAAGCTTAATTCAAAGAGCGACACAATACTCCCGGTAGCCTCACGGCAAGACATTATTAATTGTGTCTCATTAGTCGACATTTCATAATAGAACACACACATGTAATTATGTCAGGTAAATGCTTAGCGTAATTATGAAAATAAGATCAATAACAATCAACGCTAATTAGTAATGAATGAATGCTTCCAACTTCATCAAGACGGTATTGTACCGATACGAGCATTGATCTCAACCAACATCCGAACAAAAATAGGTCATGCGCCGTAGAAATGAATCGCAAAATAACGTATAGAAGAATTGTACAGAAGGTTGGCTTGATACATCGAGCAAGAACGTACGCACACATAGGCACTTCACATCCGTACATCGAGTGCAAGCGCACTCGCAACTGGCATTTGTTTGAGAACGCCGCCCGTACGTACCCGTCTATGTGTGCGTACGCCTGTTTGTGCTTATCGTATAGAGCAGAACTTCTGTGCTCCCGTAGAAATTAATCGTAAAGTAAGGTCTGGAACAAAACAGTTCTTTGTTAGCGTTCGTAAATGGGAAAATAAACTAATGAATGCCCCTCGACGTCACTCCCTTCTGATTGCTGTTTGACTCCCTCTTGGACAAAACACTCGCTTTCTCAAAACAATCGACGATTTCTGACTACACGATTTTAATGAGAAGATGTTGTATTTTCAAAGCTGTGTACATACTTGATTGTTTAAAGGTTTTTGTTCAACAAATTCACGGAATATTATCAGCGCTCAAATTTTATGTTGGTACTTTGGATTGTTGCCACTAAATTAAGTCCAGAATAGAGAAATGAGCGAGACAACTGTGAGATTAATAAAGCGTAGACGAGAATGTTTACATGGAGAATTATGGCATAACTATTTTGGATGTAGTCTTTATAAAGCGCCACACTAAGACTATCAAGCTAAGTTTTAGTATGTTTTCTTTTATCATTAAATAGGATTAAAATTAAAATTTAAGTTACTTGTATGAGGAAAATGACAGTAACTTGTCGTAGCGGGGCATTATGACAATAAATAGATCACACCTTGATACCTACATGAATGCAGCGATGCAGCGCTTAATTCACACAAATGACTACGCGAGTCGAATGAAAAGCGAGCGATTACTCGCTGGTATGCGTATGAGAGCCGTTTAGTAGCCTAGTGGTAACGGCCCCGACATACGAGTTGTATTAGGTCGTGGGTTCAAATCCAGGCAGGCGCTTTACCTTGTGTAATAATTTCATTACCACTGCTCTCATAACGGTGAGGGAAAACATTGTGAGTAAACCGGGATGTCCTAGAACAAAAAATTCGAAGACAGGTGACATCTATCAACACGCACTGGGCTCGCGTGGTGGAATGCGGCTCAATGCTTCTCACGGAAAAGAGGCCTGTGTCTTAGAAGTGGGAAAATTATATGCTGATTTTGGTGTATGTCTGCCTCTCAGCGAGTATTGCCAGTAAAGCGAGCGTCGCGAGTATTCTCTTTGATTGGTCTTATCACTGCGATAAACGAGTACTCGCCGGGGCGGAGTGAACAGACAAAAACATACTTTAAGTTCTAAAGTGTCTCTAATGTATCTTTTATCTTCAGGACGACATAAATCAACTATAATGTAAATTTCTCAACAGCTGTAGTTGAGGTTTTGTAATCATTATGTTTCTCGGTAAGCAAAAGTCGCACCCTAATTGAGAAAAATGCTATCGGATAGTTGAACGACATTCATTGAGCTATTTACTTTGTTAAGCAGACAAATATTCCGAACTTATGAAGCAATGGATCAGCAATATCCTTCAAGACGATTCAGATACCTACATAGTGTGTTACGCAAGTAGGGTGCCGGCTGGTATCGTTAACGGTGCCCAAGGGATTAATCAGTGTAAGCATAATTAATCAACTGACAGAGCTGATTGTATCAATCATTCATCAATAATAATTCAATCCATTAGTTATCAGGTTCCTTTTAGCATCGTCATTACTATTTTGGCCTTATAATGATGATTGAATACCTGCGTGATGTCCGAGTATAAATAAACAGCATGTATAACAAATGTGTGACCATGTTTGTGGGAGTGGTACAGACCATGAAACTGAACAACTTTCTCTATGGGACCAAAGTTAAATAATTTATTTCAAATTGGTGGTTAAGCGATTGACTGCTGCGCTGCGTGTCGCAGGTTCGTTTCAAGCACGGGACGAGTATTTGTATTACCTACAAGGAGTTGTTCCAGGTCTGGCTGTTTGTGTATGTGAGTTTAAATGTTTGTGAATACACCTACAATACAGGAGAAATTCCTAGTGTGGGGAAACGTTTAAAAAAAAGGTACTTTAGAACATCTAATTAAAAATAAATAATATAGAATTGATTCTGGTTCTCCTTTCCAAAAAGTAGTTTCGTATGGAGAAGAATGGACAAGGAACTCCACCGTTAGTCTTTTAAAATGTTTTACAATATGTTGTATACATTAATTATATCAATTTATGTGAAGATGATGCACCTGATGAAATTACGGTAGCACAATAATAAAAAAAACAGGTAAATTAATTATGTGATAGATACACGGCGCTCACATATTTACAAATATTGTAAAAACAGATGATTTTCCTAAAATTTTAACAAGTCATTATTTAGTGTGCGAGTTAAAGTAATCACCGAATATAAAATCGATGTCATTAAATTGTAAATTATACTAGCAACCCGTTTGATGATGTCTAGACTTAACTGATATCGTAGTCGCGAAAAATTTATCAACTGTCTCATACATTATGTGTCGAGTGAGTGTTGAAGTTCTTTAAGGGAATTGTTGATTTTGAGTTGAAAAGTAGATTTTTTGGTGATTACGATATTTGTCCCATGGAAAAAGTTGTTCAGTTTGATGGTTAGTACGTTAGTACTAAACCATTTAAAATTAACAATCATTTCTGAAACACGCTGTATAATGTTGCCATTGCCACACATAGGACAATGTCAACATAATGTAACAAAATTAATGCAATTTAAATTTGGCTTTCAGTGGAACCAAATAATATCACTAAAGTGCTTTTATAGTGAACGTTTTGTATGAGTTGAGTGGTTGCAATTCGGCCATTAATTTTGGTCACTTGAGCGGGAAATATGGCCAAGGTTTAATTGAAAATATGATGTAATGTAATTATCGCACGTTTACTATGATGTGTGGGTTGTTTAAGCACCTAAATGATAATGTTGATGGAATTTTATTACATTTCGGGAAAATGTATGATGCTTTCGTGCGAGGCTCGACATTATTAATATTTTTGTAAAGCTTTATTCAGAAGTATTTTGCGACTATAAGGCGAATGTAGTCGAGCTTTCATTAGTAAGGGTTCGACTATTTACTGACTGCGAAACCGTTACCAAAGTTACGTAGGTAAACTAAATAAAGATATTGTTTTTATTTAATTTTATTTTGTGGTTGTCTCCACACAACGGGTGCCTGAAGATAGGCGGCGCGGCAGCGCAGACACGGTCGGCTCAGAAAGCGGTGGTGTGAAGACCTGGACGCATACCGCGAGGGCCTGGGCTGGTTCGAGGTGATGCGGGAAAAGTTCCAGGTGGCTTTTGCCTAACATTGAGACAGAATACTATATACACTGTGACATTTTAGTCGTCTTACAAAAGTGGTCCACTCATTGTATCCGTCATAAAATACCTCTAGGCGCAATTAAAACATTGGTACCATTAATTAAGGTAATAAGTACAAAGAAAAATAAATAATGCTTTAGAATTATGAAACACCCTCCCTGTTAATAATGGTTACGTATTAAACGGTAGAAGATATCTAGCTACCTACCGTTACATTCCATCATTAATTCCATCTCCATAACAGGGTGTTTCAAACTACGTCATGCGTCTTAGTGAATGATATTTTTTTAATTATGCAAATGTTCAAAAAGATCATTTTTTTTAAATAATTGATTAGTAGTCATTGGATACATGAAGTGGGGTGCCGTTGTAAGACGACTAAAATGTCACGGTGTATATAAATAAATGAAAAATAGAATCTCCTACAAAAGATGTACACAATACATCACACATAAGTAAAGGGTAACATCAGGTATTAAGTAAGAGTACTCCTCCACTTATTATAGGAGAGCACAGCATGCAACTTGTTGAACTGGGACTAGATTATATGGCAAGGTGTATAGTGAGGGGCGGGCGTTTTGGGGGACTGTTTTATGTAATTTTGACATTCGAAAAGTGCTGATTCTCAGCCTAATTTGAATAAATGGCTTTTGATTTTTTACCTTGCCATGACATATTGTTACACACAAGTGTGGCGATCCTTGACACAACTAACACAAAACATATATACATACACATAAACACGACATATACACAATACAATACTCACACTTGTATATATATATTTACATTGTTTATTTAAATCTATCACCAACGTACACAACCGACACAGTATTGTGGAAGCGCGCCGCGTCTACGTCACGCGGTGACGTAGTGATGCGCTAGAGTGGGGTCGCGCCGCTCAGCCCGCGTTCGGCCACCTTGGGTGACCTTTAGTCCGATCTCGCTATCGCGGCGCCAAGCCCACGCAACTTTATTTCATGCAAATCTTTAATTTATTCGCCGTAATCCCGCAGGATTAGCGTAATAGCCAAAGTATAAATCTGTGTACAAACCGTGTAAGACTTTCTTCTCCGTATAAAACTTTCCGTGTGTGTGTCGAACCCATGTGCCTTGCGTCTGTGAATGTGACTGTGTTGTGTGTATGGATAATATAACCGTGAGTAACGAACTACCATCTTTTATTTACCATTGCTCACCACACAAGCATATAATTAGTGTACTACCAAACACTAAATTGGTGACCCCGTCTAGAATACGTC
The DNA here is from genome assembly GCA_949091785.1 of Polymixis lichenea. NCBI lineage: Eukaryota > Metazoa > Arthropoda > Insecta > Lepidoptera > Noctuidae > Polymixis > Polymixis lichenea. Next base: position 17,825,924 of record OX420931.1, on the reverse strand, counting down.
AGAAAGGCCCGACAACCACGTGCGGTCAGAACCCTGAAAAACACGTTCAATACTGAAGGTTACTATGGAAAAGCACAGTGGCACTATGAGTGACAGCAGTGACTCCGCTAAATCGCTGGCGACGACCCGGTCTCGTCAAAAACCACGACGCGCAAAGCGCGTGTCCACTGACGAGCCATCCGACATTTGCCGTGTCGCGGTACGAATACCGCCATTTTGGCCGGATGACCCAGAGGTTTGGTTTGCACAAGTGGAGGCTCAGTTTGCGAATGCGAACATCACCAGTGACGCGACAAAATTCAACCACGTCATCGGCAACCTCGAGCACCAGTACTCCAAACAAGTTAGAGATATTTTGCTCAATCCGCCGGAGAACAACAAGTACGAGAAGCTCAAACAGGAGCTCATTAAGAGACTAACAGCGTCACACGAGAAGAGAGTGAAGCAGCTTCTCATTCACGAAGAGCTTGGAGATCGCAAGCCTTCACAGTTCCTGCGACATCTCCAAAGCTTGGCTGGACCGAGCGTTCCGGAGGACTTTCTCAGGACAATATGGAGCAGTCGTCTGCCGAGCAACGTCCAGACCCTGCTGGCTTCACAGCCTCGTACTTCACTGGAAGAATTGGCAGACCTGGCAGACAGAGTCCAGGATATCGTGACCCCATGCCAAGTAGCTGCAGCATCGACATCAGGTCCAAGCATGCACGGGATGGCGAACGAGATCGCCGAATTAAAAAAGGCCGTGAAGAACCTGACGATGCAACTGAGTAGGAGGCCTCGTTCGCAATCGCGTTCGAACCACCAGCAGCGTCACCGGTCCAGACAGCGTTCCAACTCTAGCCACCAGAAGCAACCGTTTTGCTTCTACCACTACAAGTTCGGGGCCAACGCTCGCAAATGCGTTAAGCCTTGCGACTACGACCGGTCGGAAAACTCCAAAGGCAGTCGGTAACGGCGACTGACGACTGTCTGATGTCCACCGGTCGCCTCTTCGTCACGGACCGAACATCAAAGAGACAATTTTTAGTGGACACTGGTAGTGATTTATGTGTGTTTCCGCGTCATTATCTATGTGAACAGCGTGTAAAGTCGAACTATCAATTATCGGCCGCTAACGGGTCTATAACAGCACCTTCTACAGCTTCAAAAAGATTCCAAACTTTAAACCTACCCCTAGCAGCGATTGTTCTCTGAACAGGCATAGCAGTTACTTCGCATCTTGTTTTTTTCCCTTGTGTTCTTTAAGTATATGTTGGTACTTAAAAGAATTAATATATTCTTGAATGTTCTTGTTCACTCCACGCTTTTATTAGTACCACCTGGAGTCGAACGTTTTTATTGCTGGCCTTTTGTTTACCTTTTCTGTAACTTGTTTTTTGTAAAATTCATAATTTAATAGCACTCGCATCACTAGTTTATTTCTATTTTTCTATTTACATAATCAATGCCGTTTAATTCACTACCACAGACCACTTTTATTGTAAATTCACTACACTGCACTGCTCCGAATTGTTTTTTTGTATTTATATTCGCTGAATGTCGGCGCCTGCGACCCTTTGCTTGTCAGTGTCACGGGCCGACGGATGCCACAGAGTAAAATATGTACTCTGTGCCACAGAGTGCCTCAGACACTTATGGCATTGACAAATAATGAGGTTACGTTTGGCGCTGACGGTGTTTTGTTTTATTTTCTAACATACCACATTTTATTTATCTTTAATACTGATTATTTATATATACTGTAACTGCCCGTGACATCACATCGCTCGGGCCCTATCAGAATACCAGCGCTGCGACATTTTTCTTTTAAATGTCGTAGCATCATGCTGAGGTAGGGGCCTTTTGGCCTCGTGCAGGACCTTCTGTTTTATTATTTTTTAGCTATTTTTTAATTCCAAGAAATTTGTTTTTTATCATTTTTGTACCATTGTGTGTTTATTTAGTATGTGATCTTCCTGTGCGAGTCACAATAAATACTTTTTCTTTCTTTCTTTCTTTCTTATAATTGATACTTACGGCTACCTACAACTAAACTTAGATCTAAGTTTGCGCCGCAACTTCCCATGGCGGTTTATTGTAGCTGATGTCACCAAGCCGATCATCGGTGTAGATTTTTTAAGCTTCTACGATCTGCTTGTTGACATCAGAAATCAACGTTTGGTGGACAAAACCACCTCTTTGTTTGTTACAGCCTCTGTTGCGAAGGCTTCTGCGACGTGTTCAGTGAAGGTCTCAGTTGGTGATACGAGGTATCACTTAATACTTAATAAGTACCCCGAGATCACACGACCCGCTGGCACACACCGCAAAACCACACACCACACAGTACACCACATACGCACCACACCCGGCCCGCCCATCTCTTGTTCCCCTCGCAGGCTTGCTCCAGACAAACTGCAGATTGCTAAGCAAGAATTTGAGGTCATGCTTAGCAACGGCACTGCTCGACCATCTGAGAGCCCTTGGTCTTCGCCTCTTCATTTAGCGCCGAAGAAGGACAACAGCTGGCGACCCTGCGGTGACTACAGGCTGCTCAACGCGAGGACTATACCTGACAGGTATCCCATAAGGCACGTCCACGATCTTACCCACAGCATAGCCGGTTGCAAAGTCTTCTCAACAATCGACCTGGTTAAGGCTTACAACCAGATACCAGTCGGCGAGGACGACATCCAGAAGACAGCGATAACAACTCCGTTTGGCCTGTACGAGTTCCCGTTTATGACCTTTGGTCTGAGGAACGCAGGTCAAACATTTCAGAGGTTCGTAGATGAAATGACGCGCGGGCTCGACTTCTGTTACTGTTATCTCGACGATTTCCTCATCTTCTCAAAAGACCAGAAGCAGCACGAGGACCACCTGGACCAGCTTTTCACCAGGATGCAGAAATATGGCATCGTCATCAACACCACGAAGTGTGTGTTCGGAGCTGACGAAGTCACATTTTTAGGTTACCGCATCTCTGCAGCCGGTACCAGACCCTTGGAGTCCAAAGTCGAAGCCATCAAGGACTTCCCTACGCCTAAAACGGTAAGGGAGCTCAGGCGTTTCTTAGGGATGTTGAACTTTTACAGGCGGTTCATACCCAAAGCCGCGAAATTTCAAGGTCCCCTCAACGCCCTGCTAACTGGCTCAGTAAAAGGTCAACACCCCGTGGAAATAACGGGCGAGGCGCTCACCGCCTTTAATATGTGCAAAGACAGCCTCTGCAACGCTGTTTTGCTTGCACACCCTGACTACCAAGCGAAACTCGCCCTAGTTACAGATGCGTCAGACCTGGCAATGGGTGCAGTTTTGCAACAGTTCAGGGACGAGCAGTGGCAACCGCTTGCCTTCTTCTCACACAAACTTAGCCCTGCTCAGCAGAAGTATTCGCCATACGACCGCGAGTTACTCGCCATCTATGAAGGCATAAAATACTTCCGCCACATGTTGGAAGCGAGACACTTCACCGTCTATACTGACCACAAGCCGCTGATATACGCTTTCCATGAGCGAAAGCACAACTGTGCTCCGCGTCAGTATAGACACCTCGACTTCATTTCGCAGTTCACAACGGACATTCAGCACATATCCGGCAAGGACAACGTCGTCGCCGATACATTGTCCCGCGTCAGTGAACTGCAAACGACAGTCGAATTCGAAGTCCTCGCCAACTCACAAGCTACGGACCCTGAATTGTTGCAACTTCTTCAGTCAGAGTCATCTCTCCAACTAAAGAGGCTTAAAATCGACGGCAGTCCCGTCGAGCTACTCTGTGATGTGAGTACAGCCACTCCCAGACCATTCGTGACCAAACACTTGCGACGGCAAATATTTGAGAGCCTTCATAGCCTCAGCCATCCAGGAGCAAACACGTCCGCAAAATTAATTGCGCAACGCTATGTTTGGCCTGGGGTCCGCAAGGACTGCCGACAATGGTCACGAATGTGTCTCAGCTGTCAACGCACAAAGGTGAATCGCCATGTGTCAGCACCATTGGGCACATTCGAATTACCACGTGCTAGGTTTGCCTTTGTGCATATAGACCTAATAGGTCCTCTACCTCCATCACAGGGGTACCGGTACTGCCTAACGGCCGTGGATCGTTTCACTAGGTGGCCAGAAGTAGTACCAATTATGGACATCACTGCTGAGACAGTCGGTAAGGCATTGCTGACCAACTGGATCTCGCGCTTTGGTTGTCCAACCGATATTGTTACAGACAGAGGACGGCAGTTTGAATCCGCACTGTTTCAATATCTATCCAAAATAGTTGGATTCAAACATCGGAAGACTACAGCTTACCACCCAGCATGCAACGGCCTAGTGGAACGATTCCACAGGCAACTTAAAACGGCAATAATGTGCCACGCTAACCATAACTGGACAGAATCCCTGCCCTTGGTCTTACTGGGTGTCCGGAGCGCATTTAAAGAGGATCTTCAGACTTCTTCTGCGGAACTCGTGTACGGTGAGCCCTTACGACTTCCAGGAGAATTTTTCAGTCCTGGTGACAGCGGCACTACCGACATATCGGAGTTCACCACCCGTTTACGCTCGTTTGCCGCAAAACTGCAGCCTACTCCAGCTGCACGTCATTCTAAGGACAAAATATTTGTCCACAAGGACCTCGCCACCTCAAGCCACATATTCCTCAGGGATGATGCGCTTCGAGGTTCATTGCAACCAGCATACACCGGTCCTCATGAAGTGGTCCAAAAAGGCGACAAAACTTTCACAATATTAGTTAAAGGTAAAAAAGTCAAAGTTTCTGTGGACCGCCTTAAACCCGCCTACATATTGGCTGATCCGCCACCTGCCGGCCAAGTAGTTCAAGAGGAAGAAGAACAGCCTGCGGACACTCCTGTCAAAACTACCAGGTCTGGTCGAAGGGTTCGATTCCCAGATTATTATCGCCCGTAGGACGGTCTCTGGAGGGGAGTGATGTGGCGATCCTTGACACAACTAACACAAAACATATATACATACACATAAACACGACATATACACAATACAATACTCACACTTGTATATATATATTTACATTGTTTATTTAAATCTATCACCAACGTACACAACCGACACAGTATTGTGGAAGCGCGCCGCGTCTACGTCACGCGGTGACGTAGTGATGCGCTAGAGTGGGGTCGCGCCGCTCAGCCCGCGTTCGGCCACCTTGGGTGACCTTTAGTCCGATCTCGCTATCGCGGCGCCAAGCCCACGCAACTTTATTTCATGCAAATCTTTAATTTATTCGCCATAATCCCGCAGGATTAGCGTAATAGCCAAAGTATAAATCTGTGTACAAACCGTGTAAGACTTTCTTCTCCGTATAAAACTTTCCGTGTGTGTGTCGAACCCATGTGCCTTGCGTCTGTGAATGTGACTGTGTTGTGTGTATGGATAATATAACCGTGAGTAACGAACTACCATCTTTTATTTACCATTGCTCACCACACAAGCATATAATTAGTGTACTACCAAACACTAAACAAGCATAAAATTTATTAATCTAGTTAATGGGTGCCATATTGTTCTCCTAGATAGCTTACAACATAACCTGTGTTTAGGAGAAACAGTTCCGATTCCCGTCATAAATGGTTGACTTATAATAGTGCGTGTTATGTATCGATATACGTCTAAGAAGGCTCTTGGAACATTATTTAGCAATATTATAGAGCAGTGTTGGCCGTGTGGGATCCGCCGAGAAACTAGACACGTGCAAAACATTGTGGAGAAACCGGCTCCAAAAATTCGAAGACACATGTCATTTAACAACCCGCACTGGGCCCGCGTGATAAATTACGGCCCGCTTCCTCTTACACGGCCTCCTCTATAATGCCTGTGATAATGCTATATTTTGGGCTACACAAAATTCGAATACCTAATGTGACGAAATTATCGTGGATGTGCACATACACGTCCATACAATGCATGGTATAAATTCGTGCACGTAATAACGTAATCGTGTATGGAAATTTAAAAGCGTCTTCATGTAAAGGGTTCAATTTATCCGGCTATACTTTAGCCACGTGCTACCAAAAAAAATTGGCATTAAAAGAAAACTGTTCAAAAAACATCATTCCAACTTTTTTCAAAAATTTAAATGGCACCGACATGTAGGTACAATAAGGCACTGTGACGGTTATGTTATGGTTTTTGGAAATATGTATAAAATATCTACGTCTCACGAAAAATTACAAACCCAGCTGATCGATTATGGGCATTCGGCCATCGATTGATGTTTTTTTTTACTTAAACGGGAAATTAAATTTTTCGATATCCATATCGATACCCAACATGTGGGTAAAGTTTTGCCAACTAACTGAACTTGACCTTGTATTTCCATACATTTTACTTCCCTATGTTGTCGTGATGCCATGATAATACTGCCACGTTAGAAATTATTAAAGCGCACAATCGATGAACACCATAAAAATGAATCTTTCAACATCAACTTCCTCCAAAAGTTTGCACTCCAATACTTGCAAACACTTCTTTGAAACTCCCATTAACTGCGTCCCCTACACAAACTATTTTTAGCTGAACATGAACCCGACATCTTAAGTTTCGTTTATACTGGCAATTTTTGTTGCCAAGCAATAGTTGCGCAATAGTAACTGGCGCAATTAGCAGATCAATTTTATTTAATTCTAATAACTGTTCCAATTATTGCATCAAAATTATTATTATTATTATTATTATTGCATTATTGTTCAAAAGTAAAACAGCTATGGTAGCCCAGTGGTAGCGGCCCGGACTTACAAATCGCCACTGCACGGGCCAGCGAGGTGGACCCCAGCCCACTTCCTCTCATAGAAACAAGGCCTGTGTCCCAGCAGTGGGGACGTTATATGCTATATAGGCGTTACACGCGTATTATGTGAAGTTCATAATGATAGATATATATACCTCACTATGTGTGGCATTAAAGGTATAAACAGGGTGAAACAGAAACCCTATTGCTATCCTTAAGCAATAAAGATAACAGCTGGTATAGTATCACTATACATAGTTTCAGCTCAAAATAAAATACTCTAAATTTTCGGTTTCATATGTTTCTTAAATTCAAATCATAACAGACGTGTCACCGCACTACGTAGGTCAATCACTTTCCACGTTTCTTGCTAATATCACAATAAATCTCTTCCAAGTGATGTTTTTATTTCAATTTGAAAAGTTCGGTTTCTGGTATCAATGTATTAAAAATTCTCAAAACTTCCGAACATGTAGATATAGGAATAAAAACCCTCCAATATCGTTTGATATCATCCAAAGAAACCGTGCCCTCCCTTTCCGTTGTATAATTTCTAACGGTGCGATATTATCATGTCATCACGATAGCACAGAAAAGTTAAATGTATGGAAATACATGAAGATGCTTTTATCGCTTTTTCCGTCCACGATAACGTTATAACGTCATTCCATACAATAGGTATAACATCATCATTTGCTAGCCTTTTCCCAACTATGTTAGGGTCGGCTTCCAGTCTAACCGGATGTACCTGAATACCAGTATTTTACATGGAGCGACTGCCTATCTGACAACTACTTATTTAGACCGGTTAGACTTTCGATGACCTGCAACGACTGTCAAAGATCCACACGAATGATAGCCAGGACTATCGGCTTAATGTGCTTTCCGGGGCACGGAGGAGGTCATGGTATGTTAAGATGATCACCCACCCACGGACCAACCGCAGCAAGCGTAGCTTAACCTCATCGATTGAACCGTGAGGCTGATATTGCTAATTGCTACAAATTGGAAACGCAGTAATTTGATTGAAATCGACCAATATTACCCAGAAATGAACACTTAAAGTGGTCAGTGTGAGCGTAACTTTAAGTAAGTACAAACTTACGTGCTCCTGAGTCCAACGCCAAGATGTTTTGCAGCTAAGTAGAGCACGTTTTGAGTTACTTTAGGACTAAAAGTGCTTGACACTAAACGTACGTACCTTTAAGTGCTAGAAAGTTTGAAGATATTTCCCGCAGTAATTTTCTGATGAGTTTTGGAACGGTTGCTGTTACACACGTAAGTTTAAAATGCACCTCAATTTTAAGGTGGAAATATAAAAATATTACTGTAAATATTATGCGTATGCTGTGATATCAGTTGGTCTCATGTCACGGGGGGCGAGCGTATTACTATAAATCGGAAACAATTCTGGATTTCTACTAATGAGAAATTGCAGATGGAAAAACAAATTCAAATTTCAAATTCAAAATAATTTATTTGCAAATATGGGTAAACAATATGCAGATGTTTTACATTCATGTAATAGTTGTGTATCACATTATTAGTAACACCATATTTTACCTTTCGGCATGCAAACTAGGTAGGTACATAGAATGAAAACATTAAAAAAAAAAAAAAATGAAAACTGAACAAAATAATAAGAATGAGATCAATAACATTTGTATAAAAAGAAATCTTATACTTTATCCTGCAAATATTCAGATACACTGTAATATGCTTTATGTATCAAAAAGCTTTTTAGTTTTTTCTTGAACGTGTTAGGCGATGACGCCTCCATTAAATATTTAGGTAGATGATTGTATATACGGGGAGCCATGCAAAATATACTATTATTTAAAAGAGTTGTTTTATTGTTAGGACAACAAATTTTACTGTTGTGTCGTTTACTTTTATACTTTTCAAAGAAAGTATCGTTAGATCTTACAAAATTAATAATTTCATAAATGTATATGCATGGAAGTGTAAGTAGTTTAAGATTTTTAAAATATTCTTTGCAACTATCTGTTTGTTTAAGTTTACAAATTGAACGGACACATCTCTTCTGAGCCTTAAACGCATCATCCTTATGTACAGAATGTCCCCAAAACATTATTCCATACCTTATAATGGATCCCACATAACCATGGTATGCAGACAGAACAGTCGATATATCAGCCATTTTGGAAAGCATATGTAAGGCATACGATTGTTGATTTATTTTTAAGCATAGATTCTCAATGTGTGTTTTCCAATTTAGACTGCAGTCAATATTTAAGCCCAAAAATTTTGTAGTGTCTACGTGAGAGACTTTTTTATTTGAGTATTTGATGCTAATGTCACTAAACTGTGCAACCCTATTGCGAAATATCATTATATTAGTTTTATCAAAATTTAACTTTAAATTGTTAGATGTAGTCCATTCTATAATTGTTTCTATGGCTTCATTAATATCTTGTTCTAGTGTCATTCTGTCTTTACCATTAAATACAATGGTACAATCATCAGCAAAAAGAAATGTAGGTTGTTTTATAATTTTTGGTAAATCGTTGATGTAAATAATAAATAACAATGGTCCCAATACACTTCCTTGTGGGACTCCTACACATACACACCTTTTTTCTGATGTAAAATGAACCTCTTTATTGATTTTTGGGCATATTCGAGTAATTTGAGTAAACTGCTTTCTATTGCTAAGATATGACTCAATAAGTTTAAGAACATTACCACGAACTCCATACATGGCTAACTTCTGCAAAAGTATTTTATGATTAACACAATCAAATGCTTTGCTGAAATCCATGTAGAGTGCACAAACTGGGGTTTTGTTATCAACATTAATCATTACCTTCTGGAGAAAGTTATAAACTGGTGTATTTATGGTTTTATTTTTGCGAAATCCAGTTTGCTCGTCGGTTAGAAGATGTTGCGATTCAAAAAAATTGTATAATTTGTTGTGTATGACTTTCTCAAAAACTTTAGATAATACTGGAACTAAAGCTATAGGGCGGTAACAGGACATTGAAAGTTTATTGTCTTTTTTGAAAAGTGGTTTTATTAATGTAGTCTTTAGTTTCTCAGGAAATACTCCGTTAAATATTGCCAAATTTATAATATGACATAGTATGTCAGAAATTTTAAGAGAAACCAGCTTCAATATTTGTGTTGAAATCTGGTCATATCCGGTGCTGCTAGTATTTTTCATATTATTTATTATTCTTTGAATTTCACTTGGGCTAGTCGGACTCATGAACATAGAGTTTGGATTGCGAGGTATTTGTAAATTTGTGTCGCGTATAGTTTCTCCTTTCAAGCCATCAATAAAGAAGTCATTAAATAAATTTGCTATAGTTACGGGATTGTCACTATAATTTTTGCCATCGATGCTTATTTTTTGAATTTCACTTTTAGGTACATTTACTGTTGAATTTTTAATAACTGTCCACGTTGCTTTGCACTTATTGTGAGCTGTTTGAATAAAATGATTGTTTTGGGCTTTTTTTGTGGAATTTATGATGTGTTTTAATCGACTTGAGAGAGACTTGAAGCTTTTTTTATTTTCCTTTGTACGATTTAGGCGATAGCGCCACAGCAGTTGACGTTTACGCATACAACATTTCTTTAAACCATTGCTTATCCATCTCGGTCGACAATGTGAGGTTATTTTCGTAAGTATCACTGGAAAGCATAAGTAGTAAAATAAGGAAAATAGGTCAAAAAATAGGTCAAAAGCTTCGTTTGAGTCATGAGTTTCTAATACTTCAGAGAATGTGAGAGAATTAATGTAATACATAAATTTATTTATGTTTTCTTGACTATAATCACGTCTTTCAATGTACCAGTACTTTAATGGACTGCTTTTTTGTACAGGGCATGATAATATTTGGGCTGTATGGTCAGATAATGCCAACTCCAAGACTTTGCCCTTACACCCACGGATATTAGTTATAATATTGTCAATGCAAGTTCCGCTCGTTAATCTAGTGGGCTCATTGATGGATATTTTAAGATTATAACTAGTTACCGTTTCCAAAAATGATTTGGTTAAGTTATTTTTATTTAATATATTTATGTTAAAGTCACCACATATTATAATTTTCTTTTTATTACAGCAATATTTATTAAGCAAAGAATTAAGAGATGTAAAAAATGTTTCTATGGCCTCATGTTTTGACTTTGGAGGACGATAAATACAGAACACAATAATGTTGTAATGTAGGAGTTCTATACCAGAGCATTCTATGATACTTTCAGAACAGTATCTTTTTAAACCCTCAATTGGTTTAAAACTGTGAGTGTTTCGTACAAGTATACAAGAACCACCTCGTCTATTTTTTCGAAAATTGGAGGATGTGAGAGTAAAATTAGGTATTGTAAGTAAATGTGTGTCTGTATGAGCCATATTATGCTCTGTGAAACATAAAATATCGAATGCCTTTTTTTCATCCTCAAGGGATGCTAAAGATAATGATAGAAGATCAGATTTTGCAATAAGTCCGTTTATATTTTGATGAAATATAGTAATTTTGTTAGGGTCGAAAAAACATATTAGGTGTGTGACAGTTAGCAGATGTATTTTCCTTTGTATCTGTTTCTAAGCCTGAAGATATATTTTGAGTGTATATGCATATTTGCTCATTAACTAATTGTTCCAAATTATTAAAAACATGTTGCATTCCATAGTTATTAAGCAAGCCAGTGCGTCGTGAAAACATGGTATAATCAGCAGATAAATCTAAGTTAGTGTCAAAAACAGAATTACTGTTTACGTTGGACCCCTTTAGGCTAGATAGAGCGACGATCTTCGCAAGGTGGCTGGCAGTAGCTGGATGGGAGTTGCTGAGAGTCGAGTTAATAAGTGAATGGCGTGCAATTGGAGAAGCCTTTGTCCAGCAGTGGACTGCTGTAGGCTGATGATGAATCACACTTTGCCCGACTTGGAAATTGAACCCAGGACCTATGCTCACTAGTAGCGCTTGCGACCACGAGACCGACGTGTTAGTGAAATTAACATTTGTATTACTATTTATTATCATTCAAATAATGAGCCAAATTTTAAGCCAAATCTCTATGGAGCTGATAACTTCACCGCACATACCTCCTCGTTGCATCACTGCAGTCAAAGTAACGGAAACTATATTTCAATAAAGTGGTATTTCCTACCTTGACACAATTTTCTCAAGTAGATCCAGGTTGAAATGCTTTTACAAGGCTGCGTTCGAGGAAGGCCGATGCAGTTTTGCTTGACAGGCAGAGTGTGAATACGTCGGGAACAACGCCTGAACTACGAGTAGCTTTAAAATATTTTACTTTAATACTGCTTAAGACTCAAGTTTGTCTTTATTAACATTTGAAGAGTACATTATTAAAAAAATCGTTATTTCATTTTTAGATTCGAAAACGTTTTTTGCATTCAAGATTGTAGCTGAGATAGGTAACAGTTATACTTGCGAACAATATAATATGAATTAATGTTTCCAGCAAAAAATGCGTAAACTGTAAAAAACACACTATAAGCTTTGAACTTATAATTACAAAATAATAAAAAATCGCTTATTTATGAAAGGGTCACATTCACAAAAAATACCTTAACATTTAATATAGAGCCCAGTTGCTAATTTGCCTGAATTCGATTGAACCTGTCTACCGGCTAGAAAATGTATTAATACTTATTGTAGTAAATTAACAAATTAATAATGTAATTATTCTATTAACTATTCCAGGACCCTATTTGCAGATGACAGCACAGTAACTATATCATGTAATAATAAGGACATTTATGAATATGACATTAATAGAACTTTGACTACATTAATATCATGGTTAGATAGGAATAATCTTAAAATTAATTTAGATAAGACGGTGATAATGCATTTCAGTCAATGGATACATGCTGGTATTGACATTGAAGCCCTCTACAATGGCACAGTATTAAATAAAGTCGACGATACGACATTTCTTGGTGTAATGGTGGACGCAAAATGGAAGTGCTCATTGAATATATAAGCAAAAAACTGAGCCGCGTATGTCTTGTACAAACTGTCCTCAGAACTTAACTCAGCTGCTTTGGTGACGGTCTATCATGGATTGGTGGCTTCAATTCGCTATGGTATCATATTTTGGGGTAGCACTACGGACAAGGAAATAACTTTTAAAGCCCAAAAGAGGTGTATTCGGGCTATGTTTAAGTTGCATTCGACAGGAAAGCTGCAGACCATTGGTTAAAAAATACAACTTACTAACTTTACCATCTCTATATATTTTTGAAGTTGCATCGTTTGTAAAGTGTAAACCCCATCTCTTTCCGTCACTTTTCCGCGCTACTGACGTGACAATAGCCAAATTTGCTTGCACTCGGCAAAAGCTGCCCTCATGGGGAAAAGCTTTTTTTGTATGGCCCCGAAAATATACAACAAAATACCACAGTCATATAGAGCTATGACCGCAAATGAATTTAAAAACAAGATTCGAAATATTTTAACAGACGAATGCTATTACAATTTAAATAACTTTTGACAGATAACTTTTAACATGCTTGAACTTTATATTATTGTTTCTTTACGATTATTATTCTCATAAAAATGTAATAATGAATTTTAGTGAATCAGTATTTAGTCTATTATATTATTTGTATGTTATATGAAAAAATATTGTACGCCTCCTCAGGCAAAACAGATATTTAAGATCTTGCATGCTCGATTTGTATGTAAACGCATGTTTGGCAAATAAATTATATTTTATCTTTTATCTTTGTCTAATCAAAATCGAAATATTTTATTGCACATAAACTTATGTATATGGGCACTTATGAAACGTCAGAAGATAGGTGCCACGGTTCCAATTGGTCGTTTCCTATTGAGAATAAACGGCAAGAAACTCCACGGTATCCAATCAAAGTAAAAAATATATTTGCAGATAACTTGTTGATCTTCTGTCTGTGCATAATCGTACTTTTACTTTTAATTTAATTACAGTTAAAGTAATTTCATTTACAGATACTGACTTAGTTTTCTATTTAATCTAGTATATCTTCTAAGAGTGTACCTGCAGTTTTCTTACAACAACTGCAATCTTTCAACTACCCTTTACTTAAGTCGCCCAAACTAATAGCCACTTATTATTGCAACGGCGAACTTCAACCAAGTTGCCCTCATCTATAATACAACCAGTCGCCAAAGAGAATGTGAAGTAGGTAGAGTTCAACTTTTTCTTCTTTTGCTAGCCCGAATGTTGCCAGTACAGTTGCCTACGTGCTGCGACCGACTTCCAAATTAACTTGTATATTCTTTGGAAGCTCGAAGCTCAACTTTTCTTAAGTCTTCACCTTAATAACGTGAATTGGTAATTTCTTTTCGCACGAATCAAAAACTTGGATCTTTTAAAGCGCTTTCAATGGAATATATTATAAAGTTTCTGCTTTTCGATTTCTTTTGTTGGTTCAGTTCAAATTTCAGTTTTATTTTTAGCGTCGGTACTACGTAGATCTAAGCGACCGAGTGGATGTTATTGGTAAAAAGACGTGAAATTTAAAGTTTTATGAAATTGTACGTAACATTTATATTCTCTTTCACTGTTTCATAATGCTGATTTGTAATGAGATACCTTCATATATAAAATTTTCAAATCGAATACTTTATGTAATGTTTAATATTCCATAGATTTATGACGTATGTTTATTTAATATGAAACGTTGAAAGTGTGTGTTGTCATGTGGGTTACATGGTAGCATACAGTTTCAAACTTTCTCACAGCACAACATCAGACAACAACTGATAGCTGGTAAAATCAAAATCATTTTATTCAAACTAGGCTGAGAGTCAGCACTTTTTGAACGTCAAAATTACATAAGACAGTTTTATGGAAAGGAAAAGTTGGAATAGTTTCCTGAAAAATGAAAAATCGACAAAACGGAACGTCCTTTTTTCTATGGGATTTTTGAATGAATTTTAGACTTTGAACAACACAACGTGTGTCGGATCGACTAGTATCATTGTAAAAGAAAAATATCGTACAGAGTGCCACTGCTGAGCAAAGGCATGAGCAACTACATTTTAATTAAATAAATTGTTTCTATTTTACTTTTATCAATTTATAACCACACGTATAGAATAATAAGTTAATGCGTTCTCAGCGCAGTGGTATGTCGAAAAGAATACAAAACAAGCAAGACAAACAAAACAAAAACAGGACAAAATTAGACAAGTCTCGATTTTCTGAAATCAAGCAAAATAATTGGCCATGAAAGTTACTGTTCATGTTTGCTTGCATTGTTTCACAGCTTGGAAAAGACTTCTTCCCACGAATTTCAGCTTTTCTGATCCAGAGCTTATGTGCACCACTGGTCATTTAATTTCTCCAGCTTCATGAAAGTACAACATTTTTTGTCACATCGACAAAAACTGTATAATAAATTCAACCCTCGTTCGAAACAATCCACTTAAACCTTCTGTCTAATAACCAACGTCAAGTACAAGGAAAAAAGGACTTAAGGCGAAAACCAGGACCACCCACGAAATTCAAATTTTGTCACGTTTTTAAGCAACTTTCAGGTCAGTGTTAGTTTGTAAGTTCAACAAAATATGATCCACGTAACTAATATGTATGTCTTCATAGAATCCTACTTCCTACTATATTAATATATTATATATTAATATTATAAATGTGAAAATTTGTATTTTTGTTACTCAATCACGCAAAATTGGGCATACAGATAGTTTATAACCAGAATTAACACAGGATCCCTTTTTATCCCGGTAGTACGTTGCTGTGGGATAATTTTCGACCTCCACACGAGCGAAGCCACTGGCAAAAGCTAGTTGGTAATCATTAAAATTTTAATGTAAATCTCTTGTTTTTTTTCTTGGTGGGAAATCATCAATTAACTTCTCCCGCTCTAGGTGGAGCAGGAGGGCGTGTCAGAGTTTTACTGACTAAAACCCACCCATGTTCCCTCAGTTGCCTGTGTGCCAGGGGCCGCGGTATCTCTTTCGAACAACCCGCATCCCTGGCAGGCATCGGCCCTTGCAGGCCTCATCAGTTGGTGCTGACATCTCTTTGAGGCGCGCGGGAAACACAACACGCCGTCGACCCGGGCTTGATTCTTACCCGACAGCGAGCTGCTCATTACTCGCCGTCCGCCCATTAAGCCCGCATTAAGCGCTCATTAAGCCCGTGCCAACGGTGGCCAGGAATCAGCTTGGGATTCCCAACGCCCAGAGCGTCTCCTGCGGCGCCTAAGGCCGTGAGGGCGCATATACTATCTCTCCATCACGTGCGCCACCTCCCTCTTCGCGAGCATTACTGCTTCGCAGAAGGAGGTGACGGCTACCCATGCACTCTCGCTCCGTGCGTGGACCAGGCGTGGACCAGGGCCGGACGCGAGGGATCGCCGGCGCCGATGTAACTCTCTTGGTTCAACGATCTCTTGGTTCCTTATTGAATGATGATTATAATTCTATAAGTACATATAAGTTACGGTCGCGAATCATATTTTGAGTATTATACAAGGTGACACTGATCTACAAATTACAAAAAACTAAATTTGAATTTTGTGAGCTGCCCTGGGACATGCGCCTTAACGAAAAAAGTCACCCGAACTTCGACTACTTAACATTCAACAAACGCAAAGTAATAAATCTAAAAACATTACTTTGCCTAATTCAAAAGTACGTACGACACGTTTTTAAATAATAAAATAAACTTTTTAATATGTCTGGAAGTTTGACTGTCAAGGTATTAGGAGGCAGTATGCGTAATTTAATTTTAATATCGGCTTACCAACTTTTTATGCGGACTTCTTCTTGTCAAGTCCATAGCAAGAGTAAAAATATTTTATTATGTTAGATGAAAGATTGCCCATGGACGTTCTTGCCCGTTTTTCACCATAAAGATGTAACTACTTGCCCATTCTAAAGCGTAGTGCTTTGGAATGGGCAACTAGATACATCTATCTGACCCCTTTACAATTCGAATGTGCCTGTAATTGGTTTATTTGAAATAAATGCTTCGGGTTTCAGTTGGACCCAGAAGGTTGCCATGCCAATTGCAGCATCAGTGGCATTTTTTAAGTCCTTCGAAGTGCAGGTGGTTGGACACTTTGGACACTCCGAAATTTGGGACATTATTTGATCAGGATCAGGTCAATCTCCACTCCCCAAGACCCCATTCTGTAAGAAGTAAAAGTAAGACGCTGCAAGCACAATGCAGCGTCATACTAGGGTCCGCATTGGACTGATTGCTTTCCATAGAAGCCAATGCAGGTTACGTCCGGGTGATAGGTGCTCCTGGACCTGGACTAAGTTGGGTGGTAACCCTTTTATGTGGTATCTTTTTATTTGTTTTTGGGTTTTAAGGAACTTTATGTTTATTTTATTCTGAGATAACTTGCATACCTAACTGTATTCACGTAGCTTGCATATCACTTTGACATTCAACAATCCGAGTCTTATGACATCTTGTTAGCAACTGATTTTTCAAGATTTTTTATGGAAACCACTATTTAGTGCCTAATCATATTATCATAACAATATGGTGCGCCCGATATTTAATTGTGGTATTACCGATATTATGTTACGTGCAATGGATGTTGTGCGGTTTTAGTAATTTAATAACAAACTTATGAGAATGAAACACATTTGGTCTGTGCATGCTCTGATTTTCCATATCGCTCCATCCGTCTTGATCGATATTTGGTTGCATATAGATTAGGAGAAAAGGCTGCTGCTTTTAATTTAAAGTAAAGAGTATTCACAGTCTGGCAGTCAGGGGAAGTTCTAGCTAAGTTATAACAGCAGCACGGGTCATCAGGTTAAGCTACGCTTGCCGCAGTTGGTCCGTGGAGGGTGATCATCTATATTTATCAAGACCTCTCCGTGCCTCGGGCCCCGACTGGCATTTGTTGCTCCGTCACAGTCATTACGGGTCGTCAGAAGCCGATAAAACTGACAACCAGTGGATCAAGGGTCCAAGGGGTATCGTATTATCCAGTAACCGAGCTGTGGAGATCAGAAAGGCAGTCGTTCCTTGTAAAATATTGGTATTCAGCTGAATCCGGTTTGACTGGAAGAACTTGGACCAATCCCAACGTTTGGGAAAAGGCTTGGCAGATGATGAGTTTTCATAGCCTACAAACACCATGCATGTAATGTCCGCAGGGTAAGGCAGAATACATACCGATATTACACCCACAGTTCACCACTTATGTACCTACCTACATATTTGTGTATTTTTTATTACCTATGGCTAAATTTTTGTTCCGAATTTATCACATAGACAAATAGTTTCCAAAAAACATACCACAGCCTATATCTAAGATTTTTATGATACACTACACGTAACCACTTAAGGACTAGTGGTTCATTTTATTTACTTTTTACGCCCCCTCGCCCTCCACAAATAGGGAAGAAGTAGGCTTTTAGTTTTACGACGAGGAAAAAGTACGTGTTAACGTTATAATGGGTGTTATAATCGTGATTAAAACGCCATCTTGTTTAAGTTAAGTATGTGGGCGTGAGTTTATTCATGGACTTAACCTTTAAACTGAAGTCCCGGTAATTGGGTTATAGACGTCAGATAGGTTGTTGCCTCATGTAAAATACTGGTATTTAGTTGCATCGGGTAAGACTGGAAGCCGACCCAAACATAGTTGGAAATAGGCTACATAGCTGAAGATAACATTTGAGCTCAGGATTGGGTGGCCGATTATGAGTTTTTTTTATTGCTGAATGGGCCTGCTCTTAGATCTCGATCAAGCCTGATGGAAAGCGATGGAACGAGCGTGCTCATATGATACCTGTTCACTCTAGCTTTGAAGGCAGATGGATTCATTATAGCACTGAGTAAGTGTAGGATGATTAAGTACAGCTTATAGGCTTAACACTGCTAGAACTTTTTGGAACAAATCTCGCGTTCGGAGTAAACTTGTAGAAAACTCCACGTGACGAAAAAGCATTATGCGCTCCTATATACGGTCCATGCGATGTTTTATCATATATATATATATAAAGAGACAGAGAGAGGACCAGTTTTTATGGTTTTTGGGGGTGCCGAAGCCAATATTAAGGTCAAAATTAAAATTAAAGATGGCACCTGTGAAAATTTTCATGTTTTTAGCCATGGTTGTCGTTGTCGAGGATGCTGAAGTTGATAGTGAGGTAGTTAGTGCGAAGTTAAGTTCTCCTTCTACGTACGTTTGTTAGTTTACACAAAAACTGTTCTATTGGTTTCGGCTTTTTCTTACCACGCTATATTTTAAAAGTTCAAACATTTCAGCTCAGCACTCACACTGAAAGCCAACTTTATTCTCTTTTAAAACAATACATGTTACAGAAGCCTCAAACCGCTCACTGAACGGAACAAACACCTTTCACTACACTCCGTGCGATCTTTCATTCATGATCAGTATACCTTTCGTTCTTATGTTCCTCTGTTGGTTGCTTGGTATATTTTGGTATTTCTAGGGAACTGTAGGCAAGGGTCAACATAAACATTGAGTCAAATTCACTACCCACGTTTTGAATGTGGTTTTCTACATTGTAATATATAGTAGGACCACTTAAGACCTCTATACTAAATTATCATTTTGTTTAACCATTTTGGAAACATTAAAACCAATCCTATTGCTAAGTGCATAAAGATACTAGAATCATGTCACAAGCGAAAAAGTATTTGACAGTCCAATGTCTACTGCTTTTGTCAGTTATTCATTATGAACTACGGTCCAGACTATACGTGTAGTATTGCATAGAGTAATATGATCTGAATCCGAATATCTGAACTTTTTCAATCTGTATATTCGCATCTGTAGGCTTATCCTTCAAAAGCAATAAAGATCGAGTACTATACGAGTCTATTCGCAATATTCGTACAAGTGATACCCAGTATTGCCTGAGTGAGCGTTAGAAATTCAATTTTAGAACATTCTTATTCCAATTTCAAACGCATTTCGGAACATGATGGAAGTTCCGACGAGTGGCCTCGTTTTAGTTTGCTCAAGCAAATCCCCGAGGACGGTCGGGCTAGTGATGTAGATCATTCAATATTAGTGTCGGTACATAATCGATATTTTTTTCTAGAAACTGTCTTTATTTGGAGCTGTATTCTAAATTTAAATGAAATATAAAAACTGTTAGTTTTAGTCTTATACTTAACTTCGCTGTGAGAAGTTGCCTACCAATTTTTTATGATATTATAGGTTTAGGTTTCATAATTGACTATCCACCGCGTTCTCACAGCTCTTTTATTTCACTCACCATTTAAAAAATGCTTGATACTTAAAGTATACATGTAGGTACGTACTCAATCACCACACCAACAGCATTTTATTCACTAAAAATTACGTAAATAACTAATATTATTATTCATTTCCTTTTTATCGTTTAAGGCAACATGAACCGCAATTAGCCACACCACCTAATTATTCACGGACACATCACTAGGACTAGCGGCGCTCACCATGGTAGCCGCGTGGGTAAGCATAGAATTGCACTTATCCGTTTAGTTCCGGACTCTGTAATGCCGTTTGCGCGCCATCTTGTTTACTCTGTTAGTCTGTTCCTACCCTCGTAAACTTACGACTAACTTATTTATCTCAATAGTTTGAACGTCCTTCTCTGTGTATTTTTATACTGTACAGTTCTGAACACTGAGTTGTTTCGTTTTTGTTTTTGTGGGAAGTCTTTTAAGGTATAAAGAGGAGTTACTATGGTCGTAAAGACTAGTTCTGGTTCTGGAAAAAGGTGATTCTAATATGCCATTGTGTATCGTTACAAAGAGAGACGTGAAGCGGAGTTTGTAGCTACGCTTCTTCTTTCACTATAAGGCATCGAGGTAAACAATTTTTGGTTAAAACCATTTTTATCATGACGTTAAAGAAGAGCACTTACCGACCTATTTTAGTCTTTTATAAACAAATGAGTTTTTAATTTTTCGACGATATTTTAGTTAGTTATTAACTTTAATTAAGTTAGGATATTATATTGTTATTGTATTCATTAATTAGGTTTAAGTTCTTATTTATGTACATTTCGTTTGAATCCCTACTAATCTATACATCTATATCTATCTCTACATATAAATAAAACTGGAGTGTCTGTTTGTAATATTAAAATAACCGGATTTTGATACATGCATATAAATATATATACGGTACATATACCAAAATAACATTTTTTTAAATTTTTGTGTGTCTGTCGGTCTGTCTGTTTGTTTGTTCCCGCTAATCTCTGAAATGGCTGGACCGTTTTTGACGGGACTTTCACTGGCAGGTAGCTGATGTAATAAGGAGTAAATTAGGCTACTTTTATTTTAGAATTTTCATTTGTTTTTATTGATATAATTTATATAATAGTAAAACAACTATTCCGCGCGGACGAAGTCGCGGGCACAGCTAGTAATAGTATAAATGCCAAAGTAACTCTATCTGTCTGTTTGTTACGCTTTCACGCCTAAATTGCTGAACTGATCGTCATGAAATTAAGCAGAAATATACCCTGGGCTATGGAGAAGGACATAGTTTTTTACGCAATAACCGACATCCACGTCGGCGGGGCCGCAGGCAAAAACTAGTTCCGAATAAATACAGCTCATTATAAGAAAAGAGTTTTCATGTTGACTTTATAGTAATTTTAAATGTTTGCAAGTATAAAGCAATCGTGAACATGACAATTATTCTAATTCAAATCACTAGTTACATAATATAAAAGTCGCCCGCCGCGTTTGTCTGTCTGTGAAAATGCGAAAACTCAAAAACTACCGAAAAAAATTCATACGAGTTTCACCAACAGACGGAGTGATTCATAAGGAAAGTTTAAGGGTATTATTATAACTCATTTAGATTTTCTGTGTATTAGCTGAAATATGACAATGAATGGTTGAAGATGTTGGAAAAAATCATGTCGACTGGAAGCCTTACTGGCGTGCGTCACGTAAACCAATCTATACTTATAATAATATTAAAGGCTGAAGAGTTTGTTTGTTAATTTGATTGAACGCGCTAATCTCAGGAACTTCTAGTTTGAATTGAAATATTCTTTTAGTATTGGATAGCCCATTTATCGAGGAAGGCTATACGCTATATAACATCCCGCTTAGACCCTTAAGAACCGAGCAAAGAGAAAAGTCACGAATACGAAGTAGGTACTCGCACGAGCAGGCGATTCGAAGCGACGGAGTGGGTCGGGCTAGCAAGAAATTGGACGCGAACGAAATCGCGAGCAGAAGCTAGTACAGTTGTATGAAAACAATGTATTATGGAAATAATAGGTATTGTTTACTAGGACTAACACATAGGTTACTTTTAACCTGTGTAGAGGTTCCCGTGATATATTTTCCGACCACCACACGGGAGAAGCGGCGGGCCAAAGCTAGTAAGATTTAAGTAGATATACACAGGCCGAAGAACAAAGGTTTCATCAGGTCAATCCGATTAAAATACATACACATAAACAAATAAATAATTGCACATACCTCGACGCATGCATTGCTTTCGCTATTTATCTTTTAGCGAAATAGTTTCCATATTCCACCAGCAAATATTCGCGTGTTTTTCCATGAACACATCATAAGCAAATACATTTCGAAATCCATGTTTTTATAGTTATTAGCAATTCTAGCACATATTCTGGATTTGAATAAGGAATACAGATTTCCCAGAAGTGGAAGCTGCAAGGCTTTCTTATTAGAAATAAAATGTATAGGAAAGTAAGTATGTTACTAAGTACACTATAATAAAGCAAGGTCAGCAGAAAAATTAAAATAAAACTTTATTAAGGTATTTTCCTACAGATTATGGTAGACATCAGTATCTATTATTTTTATCATCATCATTTCAGCCGAACGGCGTCCAAAGCTGGACATAGGCCTACATCAAGCATCGCCACTTCGGCCGGTTATGTGTTTGTCGCGAATTACTGAGACCTTGACAAGGTATTCCGGTAAGCGGTCGCAAATCCAGAACCTTGCTGACACATAGCCCATCTGTTCTGCGAGCAACTTGCATAAATCAGAATTATACTATAATGTTCCCACTGCTAGGACACATACCTCTTCTCTGTGAGCGGGAATAGGATGCAGCTGGCCCCGCGTGGTGGACAGGTAGATGACAGTTGGTAGATAACACGTCTTCAAATTTTTGGTTCTAGGCCATGCCGGTTTCCTCACGATGTTTTCCTACACCGTTTTGAGAGCAGTGGTGATTTAAGTACACAAAGTAAAGCACCTGTCTAGGTTCAAACCTTACAACTCGTAAGTCGCGGCCGTTACCACTGGCCCGCCATTGCTCACCATTGGGTCTCCACTTCTCTAATATATGTGTAAATAAATAATATTACTTTATGCCTAATTGTACTTGCCTAATCGCTTGTAAGATCTTGATAACATTATGGTACGCAAAAAAAAAAATGTTCATGACAATGACACGATCACTCTTGACTTGATTACCAGGTCATTCTTTCGGGCCACAAGAAATTTCGGTTCTTACCGTACTTTGTTCAATTACCAAAATGGCCATTAAAACGAATAAAACTCATATTTTAATACAAAAAAAAATAGAATGTTGTAATCCTCGTTTTATCCGTAAATTAGCAGCATAGGCTCCAGTTACGTTTGCAACCTGATTTATAGACTTCGGGGACCGTTGCGTCCTGAATGTGGTCCAAGTTGAAATATTATCAGCAATGAACCTATGATAAAAGTATGTTCATATAATTAAGCTGGTGTCATGATTCATAAAAAAAATGTAATTATGATTTACTAGCTTTTGCCTACGCCCTCGCGCGCGTGAAGGTCGGAAATTATCCTATGGGAACGTTCTACCGGGATGATAAGTGTATTATGTGTTAATCCAGGCTATAAACTATCTGTGTGCCAAATTTAATTCAAATCCGTTCAGCTATTTTTGCGTGATTGAGACAATAGCTATTTTTTTTTAAATTATTTTTAAAACAAATGTATATTGTTTTAGTTATGAATCATCTAAATATCCGAACATCTAAACATTCAAACTTTCACATTTACAATATTATAGTAGGATTATTACGATGTGGTCTTGTTTGAGGTGTATTTATTCTTTATATTAACCCCACAACTAAGCTAGTTTTAATGCTGGGTTCTCTTCAATAATTGTAGTGCAACGTCAGTGAATAGTTCGATGGCATGACCTCTCTTTTCATTTTTTTTTTTTTTCTGGTTGGGAAATTATCAAATAACTTCTCCCGCTCTGGGTGGAGCGGGAGGGCGTGTCAGACTTTTACTGACTAAAACCCACCCGTGTTCCCTCAGTTGCCTGTGTGCCCGGGGCGGCGGTATCTCTTTCGAACAACCCGCACCCCTGGCAGGCATCGGCCCTTTCGGGCCCCATCTGTTGCTGCTGACATCTCTTTGAGGCGCGCGTGGAACACAACGCGCCGTCGACCCGGGCTTGGTCCTTACCGGACAGCGAGCTACCCATTACTCGCCGTCCGCAAGCCCGTGCCTACGGTGGCCGGGAATCAGCCTGGGATTCCCGACGCCCAGGTTCCGACGTTTGGCTCCCAGACTGGAGCGGGCCGGGGCTGCCTTGAAGCGGCTCCTGCCCAATCTGGGGGGGCCAAACGCCTCCTGCCAGAGGCTCTACGCGGGGGTCGTGCGGGACATGGCCCTATACGGGGCGCCGGTGTGGGCGCCTACATTGAGGCGCCAACCAGCACGCCGGTTGAAGGCGGCCCATAGGGTCATGGCCATCCGGATGTTCCGGGGATACCGCACGATCTCCGGTGAGGCGGCGGGCCTCTTTGCCGGATTACCGCCATGGGATCTGGAGGCCAAACGCCGGGGCGTAACTCCGCTGCCGCGGGAAATCGCGGCACGGGCGGACAGAGCTCCGGCAGGATCTCATGGCGACGTGGAAAGTGCGATTGTCGCAACCCAGTGCTGGGCACGCCGCGATTGCGGCGGTAAGCCCCCTCTTTGAGGAGTGGCTTGAGAGGCGGCATGGCGTCCTCACCTTCCGCCTGACACAGGTCCTCACCGGACATGGCTGTTTCGGGAGGTTCCTGTTTCGGATAGGGCGGGAGGAAACGCCCGGGTGTTTCCATTGCGAAGATTTCCCAGAGGACCTCTCTTTTCATTGTGTGACACTTTAGTAAGCAGCAGCAGCTGTCAGGTTGGAGTCGTGAGACTCCACTTTCAAGTGCACTTCTCTTCAAGTTTTTCCATCCAACTGCCTCATTGATTTAGTGGTCGAAAGCGGAACTGCTGAGCATGTGGTCCGATTCCCTAGTCGAGCAGTGTTATTGGCTTTTTCCATTCGAAATTTATGAGTACTAGCCCGGAGTGATGGCTCGCTCTCTTTTACATGTGACTAAAATATAACTGGCGAATTGTGGTGGTAGACCTATGTCTACCCCTTTGGGAAGTACAGATATAATGTTATACTGTATCAGTTCATCATTATCATCATCATATCAGCTGAACACTTGGCATGCGGGTTGGCGATCGCAATATGGTGGTCAAATGCATAGAGAACGCTGCTGCCCTTCTCTAGTAACTCTCTTAGTCACCTTCTACGACACTCGTCTACGTCGGGCACCACACGGAACCAGTTAGGTTCTTGAAAATAGGTATTAAGTAAGCTGGGTGTTAGACCGTATCCGACCATATTATATAGTCTGTGGTAACTATTTAGTCTATGGTAACTTGAGAGAGTCCAAAAATATGTAATGAACAAGTACGTGCATAAAAAAGTGTGAAAAAGTATGGTGTTGTTATTTAATAAAAACCTGCAAAAGGATTATAGGACTCAACATAAAACTATCTTGAACAAATTAAGATATATGGTCACCGTGATCGAGAAACAAAAAAATGGAACAACACCAAAATTTACGTGCAGCGCTCCGAACGCAGTTCACAAAAAAACGCGAACAAATTGGGCGAGCAAATGGACCAAGGAGAAAATAAACAAATAATAATGGAGAACCTTGGAAAGATATACGGAAAATTTGAGGAAGTAAATGCACAAGTTCAGTCAGAAATTTTGAAAAAAAGATGATTTCGAAGAATCCATGATTTAAACGGATTTGGAAGAATATTAAAAATACACGTTAAGATGGGCGAAAATAAAAAGCGTAATGGTGTCACTAACGGGCTCAGAAAATAAAGGCGGCACTCAAATGAAATTGGCAAAAATTTACATTCCAAAATTCGATGGGCAATTAAAAAGCTGGATGCCATTTTGGAGCCAATTCAGAAAAAATCACGAAGGGAATATAGCTACGGGAGACAAGTTGTGTAGTCGGTGCAATCAATGACCATCGACTCTGAGTAGGAAGGTAGGAAGTTATCCTATTACAGCTGAAAATTATCCAAAGTGTATAGAGCACCTGAAGTCTAGATAAGGGCGAGAAGATTTACAAATTTAAGTTTATGTAAGGGAGCTTTTGGCAATGGTGCTACAAAAAGTTGTGGTAATGGAGTTGAATTGGCCATATTATATGACAAATTAAGTGCACATTTAAGAGCATTGGAGACACTTGGAGTCACAAAAAACCATGCTGCTTTCCTATTACCGCTTGTAGACTCGTCGCTTTCCCAAGAAATATTAAAGACATGTCAAAGAATAAAGAGTAACGTCAATAAAGACGAAGAATTGATAAAATTATTGACTTTTATACACAAAGAGGTTGAAAATGAACAAAAGATAAAAATGGCTACTACATTTTCGGAAAACAATGCAACAAACAAAAGAGGAACGCCAACTGCGAATTGCCTTGCTGTAACGGTGAAAGTGAGTGCTACAAATTACAAAAGTTATCGGTCGATCAGCGTTAAGAGGTAGTAATAAGGAAAAAGGCTTGCACAATCTGCCTTAGGGAAGGTCATTTCTGGAAAAATTGCAGAGCTTGAATAAAGTGTCTGATCAATAATAAATAAAAGGCATTCAACAGTATTGTGTATGGCAAATAAACTAACACCAAATAATAATAGCAATGAGTCACCGGTATCAGAAAGACAACAACGGCAGCATCATCTACAGTACAAGAAACCACACTTCTTCAGGACAAAAAGCTTCATGTTCGCACACTTAGTTATAGTGGTACACAGAAGACCTACATTAAGCAGGACATCATTGAGAAACTCCAAATACCAGCAATGAAAGAAGAAGTACTTACCCACAACCTATTTGGTGAAGTGCAGACAAATTCTCAGCTTCATAAAGTATATAACCTAGAAATAAGAAGTTTAGATAATGAATGAATTTAGAAGTTTAGATAAGATAAAAGTTTCAAAATTAATCTGGAAGCGCTAGGACGCTCATGTGTTTATACTAATGTCCCTAGATTCAATTCTAATGACACTATTATTTGTAATTTGTTAGTCACACCAAATATCTCTGACTGACAAAGGTGATAGTAATGATATGGGGTTATTAATTGGGGCAGATTTCTCAGGTCTTCTGATGACTGGCACAATAATTCAATTGCATAATGGACTTGTAGCCATAAAGACAAAGCTGGGCTGGACACTATAGGACAGACAAGTAGGTGCTAAAGCACGCAAGCGGTGCTTTAAGTAATATGACAATCTCAATTTTTTGTTCTGAGTTGACAGGGTATTGGGATTTAGAGACATTGGGTATCCAGGATCCAGTGGAGACAAAATTAAAGGCCACAGTCGCAGAGGAGGTGTTTGCAGCGCTCAAAGAAGCAGTGAAAGTTAATGAAGAAACCAGGTATGAAGTTCAACTTCCCTTTAAAGTAGGACATGAGGATTTATTATCTAACTATGAAAGAGCATAACAAAAGCTTGACTCAACTCCTCGAAAGCTAATATCAGGAGGTAAATTCAAAGAGTATCATGAAGTTTTTCAGGAGTGGCATCAGGAAGGTCTTATAGAAAAGATGCCACCATCACAAGTAGATCACGATACAGGCCTACGACATAGGGCTGTTATTAAAGAGTCTAGCCTGACCAGTTCAATCAGACCAGTATTTGATGCATCTGCCGGCTGCGGATGCAATGGCCGGCTTCTTACATATATAGATGAAGACAACGGTGAATGTCTAAGCCACTTACCCCTTCACATTTCATCCAGCCCACATATAACACTGACATGACTGATTTTGATTGCATAGATGTTAACAGTTTGAATACACGGCACGAATATTTACAAGAACTTCGAGAAAAATTCAAACTTGGTTTCAAAAATGATTATCGCACGTTATTAGTCCAAAAAGGAAAGAAACAAGAGATGTTATAAACATAAGCGACATTGTCTTGATAGAAACAGATGAGAAGAGAATAAAATGGCCACTAGGCATTGTTTTAGATTTGTTTACAGGAAATGACGGAATCGAAAGAAGAGCTCGAGTAAGGACTGCCACTGGTACCAAGGTTTGTCCAATCCAGAGGCTGTATAAACTGGAAGTCTCCAATCAGACTAGTGATGATGTTCCATTGGTAAATGAGGCAAGTATAACTTACTAAGAAAATTTAAAAGTCTTATGAAACCGGTCAACATGAAAAAGCCAAAAATAATCCCAAATCCATATCGAAAACAATTAAATAGATAACTAATCCCATTAAAAAAAAACTTAGCCCAATGGAGCCCAAAATCTGCAATTAATGAGGTAGGTAATTTTTTTGCCAACCTTGGCAAAAATCTAACTTCGAAAATAAACAATGACACTACATCATCACTGGTCGGTAACCATCCCTCACCTTCACCTACGGCCACCCGACACTGACCTTCGAACTGTCTCACCATCCTGGAAGTAGACGTAGCTGATGTTGATCCTCTAATCCTACAATGGACACTTAGGCGTCGAAATATTCGTCCGCATCGCTGTCATCAGGAAACGTGCCCAGAAAACTGGCAGCATTGCCACGTTGAATGGCAATGCTAATTATTTGGCCAATGAATGACCCAGCCCTCTGGTCACGTGAAATATCGACCAGCCGGCGAGAAAGAGGAGACGCGCACTCGGTCCCCATGACCCGAGCGTTTCGATCCCAAACGGCTCAAAACTGTAGTTACCCATAAAGTTACAGTATTTATGCCGCTTGAGGGTCTCAGCAGCCACACCAGCGACACCAACACAGCCCGCCGTGCTAGGAACATGAGATGGCGCAAGGGTGTCGACACAGGTTGCATCCCACACCAGAGGTCTACCCACCTTCCAAGGCAATAACGTCATGCCGTCTGGTCTCTTCCCATCGTCACGTATCAAGCCGTTTGGTTCTAATACCGCTGGTGTGCTGCGTAAGCGTGGCGTGCTATGCTACCTGCGCTCCTGCAGCAGGACAGGCCATAGTGCTCAAAACTGTTGACAGCTTCACCACAGTGACACCGATGCGAAGCAACACAAGATGCGCCCAAGCGGAGACACGTAGCGAGCCGAAACGATGAGTCATCCATCGTAGTACCTATGATGGATGACGGGAGTGCCTGAAGCCACAAGCCTGACTCCCATTCTTCTACAGCCAGCAGACGGGCACGCTCAACAGTATTAGGTGACGTATTTACCAGGGTATTCCGTGTAATACTGCAGAGCGGCACGTCCCACCGTCTCTGGGAGGACGGGTTGTCAGGTAAAACCGCATTGGGAAAAGCCATTTTCCAAGCGTTCAACGCATCAGTCAAACACGGCTCTTCAAAATTGACCAGTGAGGAAGATAAAATGTTCCTGGTTAATTTATCCGTGCTGTGGACCGAGGAGAGGAAGGCCGGTAAACTTATACTTGAAATTTTGTGGACGCCAAGACCACCCAGGCGAATGGGAAGTGTGGGTTGCTGCCATGCTCGGTCATTCAGGGCCACATTTAGGATTTAAATTAGTGTGTTTCTAATCATTTGGTCTACTTTTTCTAAAACTTGTGGATGTTTCCAAAGATGGGAGGAGCGAAAGCTATATGTAAATTATGGTCCAAAGCAACAGTATCGAATGAGCGTTAAGGCCGAATAAATATTAATTTTGAAAAGTTGTTCCGAGAAATCATTGAAATTTTTAATTTTCTCCTCAATAAATGACGGAAAGGATTCATCAAAAATTGGGGACCCTAAGAGGTGAAGAGAGTTTCTTTCTGTAATTTTGGTATCTGGTGCTATTGTACAAAAAAATTGCTATGGTAGTCTGTCTGTCAGTGGTTTGGGGAGATAGATTTCACATTTTGAAAGGTTAAGCATTACGAGGAATTTTTGTCCGTTTATCCGTTTGCCAGCTCCGGATTAGTGCAAAAACAGTTGAACGGATATGGATGAAATTAGCCACACAGCCAGTTTATAACCTAGAATAACACATAGGATACTTTTAATCCCGGTTGTATGCTCCCGATATTTTCCATTAAAAAAGAATCTAATTACAAATTATATTCTAGAATTGTAGATTTTGATGCCGAAGAAAAACGACAAATTCTCGATTCGAAGTTACATTTCAGTGAAGATGAATAAATACATAAACGAGAATCATAATTAATAGCATAAAATCATTTATTATTTACATTTTACTAGCATACATTTTGTAGAAAACATTCATGCCATGGATCATTTATACAATTGTTGTTTTGCTACTCTCTTCTGTTTAACAAGTGTGATACACGCACCAACAGCATCGATCAAGTGTAACACTCAAGTGTACATCAATCACCTGTATGTTGAAATGACGTAATTCTGGCGTTCGGATATACCATAACATAATATCACGCCTGTTTTCGCTGAGGAGGCAGGCAGAGGTGTATCGTACGACCAAATTTGGATGGAATTTTTCAACGGCAATTTGACGAATTGTCATCCCCTGTTTATCCCATGGAGTTGTGGCTAAATAATACAGCCGCACGGGCCGACCAATCAGATTCAGCTACGCTTGCCGCGGTAGGTTTATGGATGGGTGGATGGACCATGATGGGTGGTTACCTCCGTGTGAAAATCGATTGTCATTATATGGGCATTTGATGCGGAGAAATGAGGCAAATGTCGTCAGGAAAGTTTTGAGTATGAATGCGGGGTGGCTATACGAGTAGGGGAAGACCAAAGATACGATGCATCCACACAGTCCACTGCGTGAAAAATGATATGATTTGGCAAGAAATGGAGTGACTACCGAGATGACGACTAATAGAGAAGTATGCAAGAAAATAGAAATGTTGCGGTAGTCCACAAATAAATTGAGATAAGGGCAAGAGTGTGATTATGATGAAGCGTAAGGGTGAGCCCATTGCCGTTCCGGATACAAATATAGATTCTAGAGAACTTCTGATAAATTTCTAACGAAAAACGCGATAGCTCGTTGCCCGACTTGGGAATCAAATCGCTCAGCAGTTGGGCATGTGACTACTAGATCATAGAGTAATTTATTTTGTTCGAGTGTTTCATATATAAATCGCACGCTTGTGTCTTATTACTTGCAACCCAGGTTTGCGTCTTGGTTTTTATTTTCAATCTCTAACAAGGGCTATAAAAGGCGACGCCATTTTTTTCCCAATATAACTTAGGTGTGGGTAGTTACAAGTTCTAAATAGATTATATCTCCTTATAGCTAGTTTATTTTATCCTACTATCCTACAAATATAATACCTAAATGTGTTTTTTTATGTTTGTCACTCAATCAGGCAAAAACGGCTGAACGGATTTGGATGAAATTTGGCACACAGACAGTTTATAACCTAGCAAATGTATACCTGGATTAACATAGTGAGTACTTTTAATGCCGGTACCACGTTCCCGTTAGATATTTTCCGACATCCGCGAAGCCGCAGGCAAAAGCATGTTTGGATGATAAAAACAGTGCTTTTTCCTTAACGAGGCGCGCAACTCTCGGGTATCTTAATAACGAGGAGAAACAGGGGTTCTATTGACATTTTTATGCAGAGATTATACGAGCTGCGTAATCTGAGCCAATAATTTGTACCTAAGCTCTCTAGATCAATGCAATTTTATAGCTTAGCCGGATTTAAATATAATACATTTTTATGGAGTGAAAGTTTTTAATATTAAAAAGCGTAGTGTAATCTTGTGTTGTGTTGTGTATAGAATTAATGATCCGTTTCTGTACCAGAAGGCAAGACTATTTTAGATTACTTAGTTCCGTACATCCACAGGTTCCAAAGTTCTTTTTTAAGTGAAAGAAAACTTTGGTAGAAATTAGAAGTCATATTCATATAAACACTTAAAAATAAGTCTTCAGCTTTTTCATTTTCGTATTCTGTCAGTAAATTTTTGACGATCAAAAAGTGCTGACTCACAGCTCAGTTTGAATAAATGACTATTCATTTGTTTTGATTTGAAATACTACACAATTCGTAGTGCATTACGCGTGTCATTTGCAAAACCTAATAATTATCCAACATACAGAATTACCCACATCACAAATATAACGTTCCTACTTTCCGGATTATGTTACATTGGTCCAGCCAGCAATTCGCATTCGGACATCAGATAGGTTCATTCACTTCAGTGACAAAATATCAATTACACTCTACTATAATTAACGGGCAACACACGGAAGATCAAGCTCACATAGAGCCGCGACGCGACGGCGCGACGCGATTCTGGTAGGACAATTTCCATTCAGTTTTACGTGTCGCGCCTGTTTGCTGAGCCATTAATATACTGCCTTAATTATAATTATATCATTAAGGGTGTTGAATAACCGCTCGCCACGACCAATTGGGCTAATTAATATTTCTATTTATAGATGGGTCTTTTATAATTTTCCAGCCGCACACGAGCGTTAATAGGAAACATCGAGCTAAAGAAACGGAATGTCTCAAAGGTTGGTTAGTTTAGTGCTAACTGAAAGTTCTAAACCAGTTTTTTGCATTTCCAACTTTATTTTAATTTGAGTCAAATCCGCCAATCCAATCCGCACTGGGCCGGGGTCGATTACGGCCCACTCCATCTCGCGGAGAGGAGGCCTGTGTCCCAGCATTGGGAACATTATAGGCTTCTTATTTATATATGACTACTTAGCTACGAACTAAGTTGTCAGTTTTGTGAAAAATAACTATTTCTATTATTTATTTATTTCCAAAAACACAAGTGATTTTAGCCACATCACGAAAACCTCTCAGGGTTTATCTGTGTGATGGCGAGCCGCTCATTTCAATTTAAACCATTAACAACAAATAATGCTATCTATATTAAAATATAATACTTAACAATTACCATGATACTTAACACTCTTAAATTGTATTTCTGTCTAGCTGAAAAGTCCAACATCGTTGGATCAGTTATTAATTTATTTTTCACTTCTGATTTTGTGCTCAGAAGTTTCAATTCGTTTGTAAAACACAATTGAAAAAAAAAAAGTTAACCGCCTCCTTCAATGGCGCTGGTAGGTACCTCGGATTTATTGACCATAGTCAATTACCTCACTAAGCTAGATGATAGAATATATAATCATTCGTATACGTTCCTTTGTCAAAGCTTGATTCTTTTCTAGAAGCAAATTACTTATCAAAACTAAAATAAAATTTTCCTTTTCATACCGTCAGTCTTTTGTTCAAAAGTTAAGCCAACAAGTAACACATTGTCCAATGAAGAAAGTTTATCCAGAAAGAAAATGCGGATCCGTTGGCGCGGCGCCAAGACGCAGATAATCTCTTTGAGAAGTTTATGTGACGGCAATTTTTTTCACAGTTAGCAACTCTACATAAAGTGTGAAGAGGTTTTATTATCTGCAATTGCTAAGATTATATTAGAACTTTCCTAATGTGAAAAATTAGAATGATAATGATGATGATGATATATGATGTGATGTGATGTGTGGTGTTAGCGTGTGACGTGTGTGCATGTGTATTTGATGTTATAGTTTGAGAACCCTTGCACAAATGTGTTTCGCTCCAATGTGGTGTGGTTACGGAACGCCATAACGACACCACATCGGAGCGACACAATGTGGGCAAGCAGGTTACCTGTGAAATAGTGTCGCTGCAACTTCTTGCGGTTGCGTTGTGGCTAGTGTTTGCAGACAGATCCACTCTGGCTGTGACAGTGTCGTGGCGTCGACGCAACGTTGTGATTGCGTTGTGGCTACGACCGTCCGTGTGAATGGACTATTCATTTTCACACAAATTAGCGACCGTCCACGTGCGGTCGTTGTGGTGCGGTTATGGTACGTGGGATCGGGCCCTTAGATGTGTAATTGTTTCTTTTGAAGTATAGTATCTTTATTTTATTTTTTTAATAAATAAAGGTTGATTTTATTATTATAATTATAAATTTATTTTCACTTCAAGTCACAAATACCAGTGAAACCCTGGCGCTTGTACTAGGAATTCCTGTATCAAGGTAGGGAGCGGGATGGGTTATGGTGTTGACCACTCTACTGATACATATCAGTACAGTGGGAAGCAGTCATAGTTCGCTTTATTTCGAAGACCATGTTCGGTCTACCGTACCTAGTATTCTTTATTTCAAAGATCACAAAGATGGAAGGAGGAAAGATTTTTACATTAATCACCAAGTATCTAGTGTTTATAATGCTTATATTGATTAGAAATATTTCGTCCGATTTTCGTACTAAATTAAATAACACTAAAGGTGTGTGCTTGGTGTTTCTCTAAAGAGTGTTAGGTTTTGAAAGTCAGTCAGTCAGTTTAGAAGTTCATTATCTTCTGATTTACTGTTATGATCAAGTATCTAATTTAATAACCATTTAATAAATTAAGTGGTATTAAATTTTCCGTTACGATTATTAAGATATTTTGCGTAAACATTTCGGAGCTTATAAAATTAATCTTTAGTAACCGACTCAAATGAAATTAAGCTAAAAGGCACTAGGTAAGTTTATTACTCCCCATTAATATCCATTTTGTTAACAAACCCGGGAAAGTTCCCTAGTCGATATAGATCAGTGTTTTGTGCCACGCGGAATGAGGACGAAGAAAATGATCTTGATACAATGTTTTGGCTTAAATAACTTCGTAATTAAATCAAGGAGAGTTTGAAACTATTCAAGTACAAGCAGTATCAAGCAGGCTTTTAATCGTACTCCTATTGAAGTGAATACATCTTTAGGCGCGTTGGGCATTTTTGAGATGGGAAAAAATACTTGAACTCGCGACACCGTTACCGACACCTCTGTATATAAATTAGTGTTAGGTTGAGCTTGATCAGTATAAATTACATATAATAAAAGATTTTACCTATTTGGTAAAGCAGCTGCCAATTTTTTATTTTTCATGTACAATAGCGCATTAAGTGAAAATTGTAATATAATTTTTGTAGTAGTAGTTTATAATAATGAATAAAAAAACACTTCATTTAAAAGTTTTTCTTGCAAAATAAAATATTTCCCGTCGATAAAAAAATACACACGTAATTGTTCAAGTTTTCACTTATGGCCGGCACGGAAGTGCTGTTCTTTATTTATGCCGTTTTTTATTTATTTAGGGTTGCTACCCAAAGGGTGCAGATTGCGTAACACATTAACCGAATGATCGAATGGCTTTCATTTTGACAGTTCAACAACCTAAATTACGTTATTTACGTTCTTGAGCAGACTTTTTCGAACATAAGTATGAAGCAATGGATTAGCATTATCATACAAAATTATTCAGATAAGATTGAAAGTCTGTTACGCAATTAAGTTCTGAGTTGAGCTGCATGATTACTGATAAATGCGTGCACTGAGTGTGTGGTTCTTTCCTCAAAGGACCATTTCACACACCAATCCACATGGTCTTCACATGATCTGATCAAGATTATGTCTGGACTTTAAAAGAGACTGTGACCTCTGAGTTTGTTTCGGTTTTTCTTCTCAGAGTAGTCAGGTAGGAAATGTCGACCTCATCTATTTAGTTTTAAAAATATGATTGACGAGTAAAAGTGTTTGTACAAACCTACTTACTGAAATAAAATCATTTATCATTTAAGGCGCTGGACCCTATTACTAAGGCTCCGCTGTTCGTCCGTCTATCCGCCAGTCTGTCACAAGACTGTATCTTGTGAAACGTAATAGGTAGACACTTGAATTTTTCTTGAAAATTTATGGCCGCTATAGCAACACATAAAAAAAAAATAAAGTAAAGTTAAAATGATAAAATGTGTATTTTTTACTAAAGTTAAAAAAAATAGTATTAAAAATTATACGGTGTTGCGGAACTCTTCGTATACGAGTTTGACTCGTACTTGGTCAATTTTTCACATTGTAAGCTTTATAAATGAAAACTACCTCGTACATAGGAAAAGCACATACGATCGTATGAAGTTCGTCCAATGTTCTTTCGATTAAGGCCAACGAAATAAGCCAATAAGCACCTATAAAAACATTGCTTACACACTCCGATAGTTCATGGACCCACATTGTTTCTTGACCTTCAAAACGAGAGTACTAACCTTTTGAGGCTTAAACCATCAGCTGGGATGCTTAAGAATACTGGCCGAGTGCGAGTCGGACTTTCGCTCCGCAACAGCAAAACTAATTTACCTACTTTTATTATTTACCCTGATAGAAACCATAGCATAATCAGCCTATAACGTTCCCACTGCTGGGACACAGAACTCTGTGAGAAAGGATGAGCCGTAATCCATCACGCGGGCCCTGTGCGGGTTGGTAGATGTCACATGCCTTCGAATTTTTTGGTTCTAGGACATTTTCCTCACGATGATTTCCTTCACCGTTTTGATAGTAGTGGTGATTAAATAATTTACACAAAGTAAAGCGCCCGTCTGGGTTCGACCTTACGACCTACAACTCGTAAGTCGTGGCTGTTACCACTGGGCCACCACTGCTCCACCACCACTGGATAGAAACCATAGTAGTTTTTATGTGTGTGTGAACTAAGGGACCACATTGAGAATCCGCAAAATAATAATGTCTAATCACAAAACCTGCATTTAAATAATACTTTTCGAGATCTGGCTGATGGTCTGTGAGAACTGAGGGACCACACTTTAAGGGCTGGAACTATTTAAATATTTGTTTATAAATTCCCAGATTCGTCCTACAACTGTTTTAGGTCTACTAGTCTAAATCCTAGGTTTTTATTTTGCGAACTCCCAGTATGGTTCCTTAGTTCATACACACATAAGTATATTTTGGGATTAACTTGCTAACTATTACGGACAAGCTAAGTCGGCGGCTGGGCTTAGTAGTGGGACCCCATTGACACCCTTTGTGTACGGAACCCTAAAAACATCACAACAAAATCCTTCAACTCCTTCCCATTTCACCATCAAAATATGCTTCAGTAAACCGTAAAGTTTAGTTTAAAGTCCCCGAGTAGCGTCGACGGACTGTCGACTCAATTTTGTGAGCCGTCGAGCGTGCGAGCCACAAAATAGATAAGTTATAAAAGGTTGGCTCTTTACAAAGAGAGAACAGATGCGCATCATCATCATTTGCCTAACCTTATCCCAACTATGTTAGAGTCGGCTTCCAGTCTAACCGGATGCAGCTGAATTCCAGTATTTTACATGAAGCGACTGCCTATCTGACCTCCTCAACCTAGTTACTGGGTAATATGAGACCCCTTGGGTACTACTTGACAGACTTTGGTATGTATACCGATTTATGGAATCATTCCACTTTGCCCCACAGCCTTTGCCTCAAATATGGCGAGGGGAGTATGGCTATGATCTTTCCGTTATACTCGTGAACGGGTTCTGCTTGTGTTGACTGGTCATCTTGCTGACCATATTTTTTATTGTTATTAGCATTAACTGCTTGTTTATTTTACTCCAAAGGTACTTGTTAAATATTTGTTACATCAAGTTATAGCTGTATGAACACAATGCAGCATTGCATTTGTAAGCGGGCACGCCCATTATGCTTGGAGGCTTATATTTAGGTTTTAAGTTCTGTTTCCATTTTGTTTTGCTTATTTATAGTTTTCAATGTTATATTGGCGTGTGCTTGCTGACATATGACAAATAATTTAATTTAATGTTTTGTATTTCGTAATTTTAATTACTTCGTACCTAATATTGTATAGTGATCAAGTTCTTCCAACTTAACAGACAGGTGTGCTGTGAGGGAGTTTGTTGCGTTACTTTTTCTTCCCAGCTAAAGCATTTCTGTGATAAATAGCACTTCGTTTTCTATTTATGGGGACAAACCGTACTCAGTTTGTCATTTTACGCTTAGTACGAAAAGTTTTAATGAACCAGTAAGAACAAATCGTTTACCTGTGATTTTAAAAGTTTGGTGTAGTTATACTTTATTTGTAACAAACTGTGTAATTAATCTGTGATTTACAACCTGTTTCCTTCCAGAAACATATAGGAAATAAAAGCAACAAAAAATAAACTTTTATTCTAAGGTGTCCAGTGGGGCAGATTCCACTGCAAAATTTTAGGAATACTACTCAGTGGGGTGGCTCTGTGGGGCAAACTGGAATGATTCGATTTATGGCGTACGGATTTCATTATTTCTCATTAAGAAATAACAATGATTAACTTACTGAGAAACTGAATTTATGTTTATTTTTATGAGCGCACAGAAAATACTTTAAAACTTAGCAACCACGACAGATCTTAAGTGGAAGCTGATGTGTAAGTGGATAAGGCAAGGATTCATGGCAGCGTTTATAATCCGTGTTAATGTGAATGCGCGAGTGCCCTATGACTATTAATTTTATTTCATTTTAGAAGTTCCCTTGCGACAACTAGATTTCACAAAACAAATGACAGTCGAGTTTGTCAGTTTTTGGTCGCTATATGTAGCTGGCCTTCTGTGTCTATCTATTTTGTGGCGCAACGTGCCAAAGTGTTGCCGTGAAGGTAATCCGCTGAGCTTTCCAACTGCTCTCCCGTTATTTATGTCTGTCGATAGGCTGAATCGGTGCTTATGTGGGAAAAAGTGTCCAAACTAGTCGGGGTTATGTCTTTTGTAGGAGTAGTCAAGGTCAAAGGTGAAAGATTTATGCCTAGGGAACTATACATAAGTTGAGAAAATACGTCATGGGCAACAGTTTTATTGCATCTATCAAGGTTTTGTTTAGTTCACGCAGTAACCTAAAAAAAAGGAAACATAAAATGATTTTTTTTCTGCACAAACAAAACGCACATTCCAAAAAAATAAAATGAAATAAGCCTAATAACCGAATCACCATAAATGGTGGCAGAGACATCAAAGCGCCAGCTGTTACCATGGATCCCGTCCTTTTGTAAGTTTGAAAAATACTTTTAATGTAAATCCATAAAGAAGTAAGTATGTACAGTAGTTATCAAAAAAGCTATCACCGTCTAAACTTTTGAAAATAGTTAGAATCGAATAAGGCATACATAGAAATCCTTCAGGAACACGACTAACAAGTAAAAATATAACCCTTATCTCCCGCGGTCACGCTGACCCAATTCGCAATAAAAATCCGCCGCTTATTGAGGGGTTAACAGATAAATAGATAGCCATAAATCGTTCCGAGTCGCAAGCGTCCTTCCCGCTCAGTAGATTAAGGACCCAAGGGCATACCTACGTTTAATACAATTCCAAGTCACTTTCGAAACGAGCCTACCTAAAGCCTGTTACACATGTCCCAATTTACCGCAAGTGTAGGGTAGTTTGGACGGCATAATTTGATCATCCTGGCTGCATACTAATGCTTCGGGTGGAAAAAGCGGTCCTTCAACACATTATCAGTTCTGTAGATATTTTATTTGTCATCCCGTGTTGGTACAGGAACAGATAGGTACCTCATGCATTGAAGTGAAGATATTTTTTACTGACTAAGAGGCAAGGTTTGGTTGTATCTGCCAAGGGATGATTTCCAAATGTCAAAAAAAAAAAAAAAACGATGCCTACGCTACTGGAGCCATGCTCTAGGACAAACCTGAACAAGTTTGGCCCCTTGTCAAGGGCCATGAGATTGGTGAATATTATTTCTATGGAGGTAGATATATTTCAGTGCAGCCTGAAGAGGTTGAGAGAGTGCACAGAAGTAGCACTGAAGTGCATCGAAAATATTTATAGGCCAAATTCTTGTTCATTTTATTAATTAATAGAAGTGTGATATATTTTGTAATATTTTGTACCGTTATAGTAGTTACATCACATTGGCGTATTATAGCTGTTAATATATATATATTAATTTAATGTTTTATTAATATCGATAACCCTTTAAATGCACTCACAAGTTCTTCTTAGCGTATCTATGATGAGAAGTCAATCTGTGTGGTTCTTTCCGCAAAAGAGTTTCGAGTTCGTCTCAGAGTAGTCAGGTAGGAAACGTGACCTCATCTATTTTTAAAATATGATTAACGTGTAAAAGTGTTTGTACAAAGCTACCTACTAGCAGAAATAACATCATTTATCATGTACAAAAAGTTCAAATAATATGTTTGGATTCAAATACAGCTACGCGAACTCTGCTCACTGATGCAGTTATAAGGTCACCAATTGACAGGCAAGCGGGGTCGGTCAAGGTGGGCCATTGTCTGATGTAGTTTTATTTAAAAAGTTTGAAACCTCTAGAGACTAACCCTTCAGCACCGCCGATGCAGTAAACAAGTTTACGTAACGATTTATGTATCAATTTTGCGCAGATTGAAGAGTGCAAGCTCAGCTTGCATCAAACATATTGTTAGTAAAGCCGCTGTCTTTTCCCACATGGTTTGAAAGACACTCGATACACTTAACATAGAGTGTGTTGGCACTGTTCAACGGCACGTTTTGTAATATGTTGCTGCTCTAAAAGATTGAAAGTGCATAAGTGGTGACAGTTTTCAAGCCCTCACAAAGTGCTTTCGAAATTGCTTTTTCTTGTTCGAATTTTATAACATGTTCGGTAGACCGCTGAGTAACTATTTTGGGTTGGTATTTTTATGTTCGAAATAACATACGTTACCACAGATTATTATGTAAATCCATTCTGATAAGTATAAATTTGCGAGTAAGTTGTTAAAATAAGTAACAATGAGCCGCGTATTTATCAGATATAAACAATACAGTAGTGTTCAGTTGGTCTAGAACGTAGAACGAAAACATCCTGAGGAAACCGGCATTTCCTAACTAAAGATTTGAAGACTTGCGACATCTACCAACCCACACTGGGCCCGCATAGTGCAATATGGCCCACTCTCTCTTGCAGAGAGGAGGCTTATGTCCCAACAGTGGGAACATTTTATGCTGATTATGCAGTTGGACTAGAGTCATTTTCACTTCCTTACTTTATTATTAACCTCTCAACATGCCACAAACACCACTCATCACAATTTGTTAACATCAATACAAGTTTGTTATCATAATTCCCTCATAAACGTGAGTTACTTAATGGACAGCTACAATTCCTAAGCAAGCATACACGTCGTTTATGAAAAGCTACGTTTCAGAAATTTGGAGTTTTAAAACCTAAAAGCCACGACACATAACAATTTATGAAATACTAAACGTGTTTTAGCTAAATAATCTTTTTTTTTTAAAAAAAAACGTTGCCCCACACTAGGAATTACTCCTGTATTGTGGGTGCGTTTACAAACATTTAAATACACATACACAAACATCCAGACCCGGAACAACTACTTGTAGGTCATACAAATATTTGTTCCGTGCGGGAATCGAACCCGCTACACGCAACACAGCAGTCAATCGCTTAACCACTGTGCCAACCGTGCTGTCAAAAAGTCGAAAGTCATAAGTCATTTTTTCATAACAAAATAAATTTTGTTGAAAATTACATTTATGTGAGATCAAATAATAATAAAATCTAATATAAAAACATTGCGCCAACCAAACATCGTAATTTTGGGGCAAAAAAAGAACGAATTCATAACTGTATTGACCGAAACATGTTGGGACAGCTCACTAAACTAGTAGAGGTAAACAAAATTTTAGAGGGGGCAATCCAATTAACTACCCTTTGGGTGCGAGGCAGCCTTTGTGAGTCTTGTCTGTTCCAAGCTTTGGCTTTGACGAGTCCGTCGTCAGTGTTGAGCGAAAGGAAAAAAAATGGAAGTTGTGTGTGTTGAATATGCAGCAGACAGAGGGTTAGTTACAGAGTTTTGCTGTTTCATGCACACGCTAATATGAGAATGGTGTTTTTTTTAACTTATAAGGAGATAATTAATATTATGAATATTGATGTAAAATGTCTGAAAAATTAAATTACTTCCGATGTGCCTTATCAAAATTAAAATAAAATCTTGATCTCACAACATTTTAAAGACCAGACGTAAATGTGGGTACATTAATATCATAAAAATCAAAATACAGTGATGTTTCGGGAACCCTCTCATTCTCTTAGTGAATGAGGGATTGGTAGGTACATACGAGCGCATCGAGCTTCTGGCGTTAATTGTAGCGTATACGTTGTGGAAAACGCGTAGTTTTTATTACTAAAAAAATTATGACCTTCCGTGAAGTATTTACGCCGTACTTTTTTTAGAGATTACTTTGGATTTTTTCTATCAACGAAACTACAAGCAACAGAATTTTTAAAATGTACGATGTTTATAGTGAATCCTATGATTCAACTAAATATTCACTACAATACATGGAATCGACCTCAGAACTAAGTAAATGCTAATATAGCAGTGTTCTAGCTACATTCCAATGGATTAATCTATTTCGGCATAGACTATTCATTGAATAGATGGATCTACCCATTCGGATTTCCAGATAATCTCTCATTATTTCGGGGTGAATGGATTTAGGTACCGAGAATAGTTGGTCATATTTTGTAGCTAATTCTATTAGTGTTTTGAAATAGAGAATATCTGTTTTTTTAGTTAGTTGATCAATGGAATTGTTGGTACAACAATATTAATTCGTTTCTGACCGTCTATCTAAATATTATAATTTAATGGTTGGTTTGGTACTGTATCTGTGGTAACTGTAAACCAGACAAACTTATAATCTGTGTATGAACAGAAGATAATAGAAACGAAGCCAAAACCAAATATGAAATATTAAAAAAAAACCGACCTGGTCCTACTCGTAGTCACACACGAAGAGCTCCGTAGCACCGAACTATATTGTACACTACATAATTTGAAAATCAACTTAAAACAAATTCTTGCATGGTGTCCCCAAACAAGATTCTTTTTAAATTTTAAAATCCTTTTTCAACTTTCAACTCCTTTAATTTTTATTATTATTTGTTGTTATAGCGGCAATAGAAATATACAGAGGGTACATACTGTGAAACTTTTAACAGTCTAACTATAACGGTGTATGAGATACAGCCCGCCGACAGACAGACGGACG
Organism: Polymixis lichenea; assembly: GCA_949091785.1. Taxonomy (NCBI): domain Eukaryota; kingdom Metazoa; phylum Arthropoda; class Insecta; order Lepidoptera; family Noctuidae; genus Polymixis; species Polymixis lichenea. The sequence goes on along the minus strand of OX420931.1, from coordinate 17,783,093 downwards.
GACGGCGGGACGGACAGCGGTCTCTTAGTAAAAGTGTTCCACCCTTTGGGATTAGAACCCTAAAAAGGAATTGCTACGAGGTGAGTTTGATACCGTGAATATTATCTAGTTTTTAAATTTTCTGTCCGTTTGTCTGTTAGTCTAGATGTATGTTCCGGATTTGCCCAAAAACGGCTGAGCGGATTTGATTGAAATTTGGCACAAAATATAGGTAGATTAATCAGTTACAATATTGCTTGCCAAGTTTGAAACACAGAACCTAAGTAAGAAGCCTATGGCTTTAGTAACATAAAGGCGACTTAAAAGAACTAACATGTAAAAAATCCAAAGAAAATAAACAAAATAATTAACGCAGAAAATCGTTGCCTCTCAACCTGGTCTTTTGTCAACAATTTTCATCAACATTCAAACTAAATTGACAAACATGGTACAAAAACACAAACAGACAGATGTTGAATGCGTCCGTGCATTTATCCCCTCCATTTTACTGTACTGCACGTTCCGGGTGCATTCTAAAAATGCTAACAGGAGTAGCGTCGGTTGCTGGAGAGTGGAGTAAAAACCAACACCGAAAGAGCATTCAAATTGTGTTTATCCAAGACGATTTGTTTTTCTTTGATTTGTGTATGCTCTTCTTTGCGAGTACGGAGCATAGTAACTATCGTACTAACTGGGATGGGCGGCTTGGCGATACTATCCCAGTAGTTTTCTTGAGATAAAAATGATTTATACAAATAAATAATATTAAAGTGGCTCTTTATAATGTCAAAATAACAGCTTTTTATATTAAACGGTACCTACTTTTAACAAAGAAAAAAAAAACAATTTTACAATTTTTGTCTGTTTGTCTGTTTGTCTATTCGTTCCGGCTAATCTCAAGCAGCTAGACCAATTTTGACAGGATTTTCACTGGCAGATAGCTGATGTTAGAAGGAGTAACATAGACTGTTTGTTTTTTGTCTTGGAAGCACGTTCCGGCGAAACTACGGTCAGCAGATATTCATAAAAAAAACTAACATTTCTGACATCGCTGAAGAAAAGCATCGGGCAGATGTTATTTAAAGTATTTCACTGTATATTGTTATATACAGTGAAATACTTTAAATAACATCTTGAGCATGTAGGTGTTCCTACATGCTCTATTAGACCTGGAGGCCATTTCTCGTACTTCGAACGTTCAAATTCAATTGACGATTTCAGCGTCGCTGTTTTGATAAAAATGTAGGTGAATTAGAAGTTCTTGACAGATGACTGAAGCTAGAAAGTGAACGTTCTCAAAAATACGGGTGTCACCCATTGAAGTCTCGAGGTAAATGAAAGACATGTGCACTGGGTAATGTCTCGATTTATTGTGTGATCACATCGATTGAGCATACACGATCTTAATATATTGCTTACTTGGCGAATCCTAAATAAGGTGTGGTTACACACACATAAGTACATAATAATTCTAACGATACTTACTTACACTACATGTGGCATGTGGCATTCATCATAGTGTTTTTCAGACAAAAATTCAATCCAGACAATATTAATTGCACCGGTAATATTAGCCAACCCTAATCTGATTGGAAGCCTGGAATCGGAATGTTTCGGTTTTTATCAAATATCACAGTTGAATTGGTTTGTTGATATGTATACGCGAATATATACTACAACCTTAAAATATAAACCTTAAAATATTTGTACAGATTAAAAATAGGTAGCGTTAATGTGTATGATGGCGTCAGCGATGGCTGTGCGATAGTGTCATCATCATCTCGATTTGGTCGTACGGAATCCATAGTGCAGGTTTTCAATAAAACACAATGATACACCAAATAAGTTAGTATTCCACTTTCAGAGTAAAAAAACACGGTAATTTTCTAATAAAGTTCAAGCATTTTTCCTACTTTCGGGCAAACCGACAGGTTTACGTAGAAGTGGAGGTTTACATTTGTTCGTTATGCTCATAACTCTGACTCGTCGTTCAGTTACTTCCCTTCACTCGAATCTGCCTACTTGCCGCCCTCCTCTAGCGAGCGCATCACGGTGTTTACCCCTCACCTTAGTACTACAATAATTTATTGAAAGACCAATATCGCCCGACTTGTACATATAATCTACGACATGTATTTATTATTTTTGGTACTCTACTGTAGAATATAATTGTCACTTCACTCGAATAGAAATGTCACTTGGCGATTAGTTTTTTTTTTTTTTTGTGTTAAGTTGATATTCTCATGGTTACCTACCTTGTTCGATGAGATACCTCCATAGATTAGTGATTGATATTTTGTAAAATAACGGGTGGTTATGATGTGATAATGTGCTTGACGATTAAGACACGTTTTTTTTCATTACATTACTCTTCGATGTATGCTGTCTGCTGTATGCTGAGATTATTTATGCTCCCTTAATGCGTTAAATAAATGCTAATATATCCTAAATAAATGGTTTTTCTTACAGATTTTGATGAATGTGTTTGTTTCTTTTTTCAAGATACTATTGCCACAATTAATAAGTTAACAATCTTAAATGAATTATAATTATATGTTACAGATTTTAGTTCTGTAATGTATAAAACAACTTGAAACTGAAAGCTTTAACTTCCGTAGCAACAGAACTTTAAGATCTAAAGTCCTTATTTGTTATTTCAAGCGCAACCCAGAATTTAGTTAGGTCGACCGCTTTGCTATTACATTAAAACCTAGAGATCTTCCATTAGATAGCTAACTAAAAACGAACCTTAGTCTTAATAACACACGGTATATTTTCGATCGCTGTTCACAAAGCGTTGTACAAAAAACACGGTTATAAACAGCTAAATATGAACATCAATATCGATTCGTAAAAGACAGCTGAGCCTTTATCATTTTTCATGATAAGAGTTAATTTTATACGAAGGAAGATATGAAATGATGTAAATACACAAGGAAAATAACTTTGCCTCATCTTATTATCATTACTTTGATAAATGATGTTAGGGGCATATGTACATAAAGTGTGTGTGTACTTATATGTGTATAGAGAATCTTTAATGAGTAGCCTAACGATGGCTTAGTATCCCTGTTATTATTATGAAAAGGACTCACACGTTGCGAAGAAAGTGATGAGTGTCGGTGCTTTAATGCTCCTTTGTATGTATGTTCATCTGTTCCCACATAACTTTAAACTACTTATCATAATTTGACAAATGAGGTATCGGTGGAAGTGTCTTGATTGTCCCCTGGTTATAGTCTATACGTCACATAGCCCATTAATATAATGATGAAATCAGTGACGAAAAAATCAAAGATAAAATTAAAGGGCTTAATTGGCAGATTTCATTCTCATTATTGTTTTCATTTTTATGCATTTCATTTAATTGTTGGCTAATCCCAAAATAATTAATATAAACAATAAGTTGTAAAAACTTAAACCCGACTACTGGAAAATTACGCTCTAAAAAGCATGAAACAAAAAAAAATCTCATCTGGAGCTGTGGTCGCTTTGCCACAAAGTTTATAATCGCATACTACTGTTAGATATTATAATGTATTGTTTTGTTAGGGTAGGTGGCATACATCCACGGCTTTCAGATGAAAACATTTTCTTGTTTTATGCTTTTTGGAGTAAGATTTTTCTGTAGTCGGCTTTTAGTTTTTGAACTTACTTATTTTCGTTATACACAGTAATGCATGTAGTGAGTGTACCTTGTGTTATTGTAATTTTAAAATATATAGTTTTGCTAGGTGGACATTTTGCTAAATTGTCTTTTGCTTATAGGTGGTTCTGCTAGGACTTTTATACGGATGAATGGGAGCAATCCTGATAAAATGGTTTCCAGTTTTCCAGATTTTCTTTGGGAATACATTAATGTGGTCAAATCTATAAATCCTTCTAATAATATAAATGTGGAAGTTTGTATGTTTAGATTTTTGGATGTTTGTTACACAATCGTAGATACAAAAACGGTTATACGTATTTAGATAAAATTTGGTACACAGATAGTTTGTAATCTGGAATAACACAAAGGATACTTTTTAACCCGTTCCTATGGGATAATTTTCGACCTCCACGCGGGCGAAGCCGCTGACAAAACCTAGTTATCCATAATTAAACATGGCATAAGAATGGCGCCTTCTTCCCATGGGGTAGACAGAACACCTCCTGCTAGAATTCTTACATACTCCTTTTGATAGGTTTACGTTGTTGCTAGCACCTGATTCTCTGAAGACCATCACTAATACGGTTTCTGTATGTCCTTCTAGGGCGTCCTTCCCGGCGTTTCTGCTCACTTTCTTGTAAATACGTTTTGTTAGTCGCTTTTCATTCATACTCTTAACATTACTGAACCATCTAATCTAAGTGTGAGGCCTTAGCTCATGCAGTGTGATCGTCAAATGTTGGGTAAATTGGCCCAGAATTCAAATAAAACTGATTTATTGCGTTTAAACTTTTACAGTGAAAACATCGGAAACACCATAAGAACAGCTTAACATTCTAATCGCGGTTTGCCCCAAAATGGCGTAAAGACAAAATATAAAATGTGTAATATATGTGTGCGGCGGTTATCAAAAAGGCTTTATGAATTCATGTCACGAGTCCTTTTAGAAAATCAAAGCACATGTTGCTGGGGAGGTTCTTTTTGTCTCGGTCCGAACGTACCCGAGTTGGCGAACTTTTCATTAAGACGATTTACCCCGGAGAACGAAAACAGCGATATAGTAGTATGATCTGGAATTAGACTTTATACTGGTTGTTCATTTTTATTTTTTTATTTTTGCGCTTTCAATGATACACAGCTTTTTAAATATTTGAGTCTCTTTTCAAACTTTCTGATCTTTTCTCACCGTTGGTTGCAGAAAATAAGCTAGCCTACCCGACCCTACGGGTTAGGTTAGACTGGAACACACATTGGAACCAAAACGTGCGCGAGCAGAACGAGCGAAGCAAGCGGAGCCCGCAGCGGCCCTTAGCGCTACATACAAGTTGATCGCAGTTGCTAGGTTATTTAGTATTTTAGATCCCCAAAAATACGAATTATTAGAGGTTCACAAAAAGAAGCGCAATCATTTATATTTAAAATGTTCAAAAATATTTATGGAAAAGCAAAATTGGAATATACCTGATTACAAAAACTTAAAATATGTATTCAACACCCTATTTTCTAGATAAATTCAGGGTGGCTGTGACTTTCACGTGCAAACTGTAACCATGAATTCAATACATGATTCTGGACCCCGGATGCGTTGAAAGTTTTCGTGAATGAAATATTCAAGATGGCGGCTGCGAAAGTTTAAAATTTTTCATCATGAGTGTCGTTTTCATCGTTTACGAGGATTCTGAGGTCAAAATGAAAATCCAAGATGGCAACAACTTTATGAAAGCGTCTAAAAACACACAGGATGGCTCTGTTTTAAACACGCGTATTAAAATGATTTTTTTTCTCTCTCCGTCTCTTTCAATTAAATACGGTTGTTGGTACTGACAGAGGTCCCCCGACCGCACTAGTTTCTTTTTTGTGTTACACCTCACAATATTTTCATTTTGACTTTAGTTTCCTTGTTCTCTGATTTTCGTGTTACTGTTCTCGAACTGACCGTAACAAGTGCACCTTATCTCGGGGATCGAACAAAGCTTCTTGGCTGTAACTTGTACGACAAGTCCTTATTTGTGATTACTGAACAACTTTCCCCCTTATTTATATACGTTGCTTTAAGTTATGTTTGAATGTAAAAAATGTATGGTTAAACGGTCGCTAATCACGACTTAACTTTAAGGCAACGTTTATAAATAAGGAGGTTTATAACTTAGCTAAGTAACTTGAAATTCTTTTAAGTTTTCATCACTAGATTATCAACGGCCTGAACGAGTTTCTAAATAAGATTTTTACTCTTTGGTAGACACTTTGATCCTCTACGTCAGCGCAGTTGTTGCAAAGAGTCTCTTAAAGGCACGCGTGTTGAGATTGAAGATGCAACTCAAAATAGTGCACTGCCGAGACCCAAACACGAACACAACGCAACGATTTAGAAGTAAATTTTAACTTTGTAGTGTATTTTTTTGTAAGTCAGTTCTTGTTTTTTCTAAAAAATATATTTTCATTTTCTAGTTGTGGTACCTAGCTCTCACAAATTCGTATACCTTCAATTGTTAAGTAAATAACAGTGACAGGGTGTTACTATAACATCATCAAAATACAGTAAGTCTAAAAAATACGTATTATTGCAGCTAACTCATAAAGTACTAATCAGAACTTGACGAAAGAACTACCTAACACTTTTGGATATGAATAAAGTCTTAAATCTAAGTAAGTATTATGTGTATCTGCGTGTTTTCAAATATAAATCTCTTTTTTTTTCTTTTTTTTACGTTTACTCCGCGAGTTCGTGCGAGGCCACAATGCATTGCCGTAGTGCACTGTTTGAACTGGCACATTCAACTTGTCAGCAAAATCAGCATTTCCTCTGAAGCAGACTATCTGCTGAAATGCGACTGAAATGAGAATTGCGGTGTAAACGTGGTGATAAGGCAATATTTTTGGGAAATGTTCTTTCTTGGCTCATGTAGCTCAACTGCAACGCAGTTGAGCTACACGATTACTGACAAATGCATGCACTGATTGGACACATTGCAGGCATTTTTCGAATTTGTCCATTGAAATCTGAGTGGTTCTTTCTTCAAAAGACCATCTCGGTTACTAATTTGCATGGTCCAAATAATTTATGTGTACCATGCAAGTGCAGACATTTTCTTGGGCAGATCATATGTATGACCAACACTTTAAAAAAGACTGACCTCTGAGTTTGGTTTGGTGCTTCTTCTCAGAGTTGTCGTTTATGAAACACCGAATTATTCCACTTTGCCCCAACGAGCTGCCCCAATGGTGGGGCTAAGTGGAATGCCTAAAATTTTGCAGTGGAATCTGCCCCAATAAGTCGAATTGGTGGGGTAGGTTCAATTAATTCTCGTTTTTATGTGCGAACAGTGCGTATGTTAATAATTGTCGGATCCAAGATCCATTTGTTTGTAAAAGTGAAATTAAAATTTCAACTTAGTGGACACGGAAGTTGACTTTTTACTGCTAAGGTAAGTACATTGTGAATAAGTATATGTATTATTAGCAAATTATTCAAGCGCCCGTTTGTCGTTTATTTACTAAAATAAATATTTTATTAGATATGCAGTAACATAAAACTTTTGAAATAATCTAATTAAACGTTGCCCATTCTAGTTTACGGTATTGTGCTAGTGGTACTAGCACCCAATGAAGCAAAGTACTTGAATTAAACCGTGTTATCATATGTTTTTCTGACAGTCAAATCAATTCGTAACCTAAACATGGTGGGCAAATGAATTTAGGGATCCGTACAAAACATTGATCCTGAGTTTTTTTTTTTTCATAATGCAGACCAAGAGAACTCTCCCGATGTGGTGAAGCATAGAACCAACCCGCCTTCACTGTACCTGATCACTCATTGTCATCAGTAATTACTGTAACTAATAAGACAAGATATGAGAATTATGTGTGACAAATAGTTCTTTATTTGAAAATTATACATTTCAGGAAAACTAAGTTGATTTGTTTTGTGATGAGAATAAAAGAAATGTGATTGAGGTATTGCATTTAAATTGATATTTTAAACTATGTGAAGTAAAGGAAAATAATATATTGAATTTTCATGCTCAATTCACACTAATTTACACTATACATCTCTTGCATATAACATCATTTCTTCACGTTTGTCCACCTTATCCTCAGCTAAATACATATTTATGATAAAGCATGGGCTTATGGCTAATTAATAACAGCCGCACAGGTCAATCTATCAGATTAAGCTACACGGTTGGTCCGTGGATGAGGGACTATCCTTACATACCAAGACCCCTCCGTGCCTCGGAAAGCACGTTAAGCCGTTGGTCCTGTCTGTCTTTTGTGCATCTTTGACAGACTTCTTCTTGATCGCTTGTAGTTGTAGCACCACTTTCATATACATTTGCTGGAAAATCATTTACCTACGGAACCCAGTTCCACATTTTTTAGTTACGTCGCCATTGATATCAAAAACAAGTGAAAAATAAGGGGTTCAGAAGTGGTATTAGGCTCTATTACTCTACCTAAAGTTACACAGAAGTCACATTAAGCACTAGAAGGTCTATGATAGCGAAAAATGTTCCTTTTGTTCAACTTTAAGTAACATAAGAGAGTTTTGTACCTCTTTAGGCATTTGGTGGTAAAAAAAGTTTACGAGCTCCATTGTAGAACTGGTAGTAGTAATTATTGCTTTTGTGAAACTTTTGGTTCTTGGCGGGAGTTAATTATCGCTAATATAACACTTTGGGGGGTTGTAGTCAATGCTTACTTCTTATTTAGATCTTATAGTTGTAAAATTCACTTAAAAATTATAACACAAGATGCTTTACCCGTATTGTAGTGTTAAGAATTGCTGCTGTATGTCTTTAACCTTTAAGTTTAGCCTGTTATCACCCTTGTAACTCTATGGTATAGCTCTAAGTGAAATATTTTGCTTGTCTATGCTCTTTTGTCGCCAAAAGTTGTAAGTGCTGCTGCTCAAGCGCCTTTATATCCCGTTAAGTTCTAAAACAAGCTCTAATTGACGCCTAAATGTTTATTGGGGGGTCGCCTTTTCAGCTTACAGGATGCAGTTGAATATCAGTAGTTTACATGAAGCAACTGCCATCCGACCTCCAAAACCCAGTTTCTAGGTAACACGTTACCCCTTGGTAAGACTGGTTGCCAGACTTTCGGACTTCTCACTACAGTTTAATGTGCTATCCGTGGCACAGAGGGGTAACGATATCTAATGGATGGTGATTGGTGACCCATCTACAAACTGGCCCCAGCAAATGTAGCTTAACATTGCCACGACTCCCTCTCCCTCCCGGTAAATTAGATGAAGGTCGAAAATCTTTTGTTAATAAAACCTTTTCTTTACATTACCGACAAGAAATATAAAGTCTAAGTAATAAACACATTCCCACATAAATTTCTTATGAGTTTTGTTTGCCATTTTCTAACAATGAAGAATAGGATCATTCGGTTTTAGTTGTTCATTTCGGAGGAAAATAAACAATGAGATAAGCCTTAACTGCCTCCGAGCTATAAAAAAAGATATAAATAGTTTCTATTGGTTAGGCTTATCACTGAAAAGGGTGCCTACGTAGACATAATAGTATGTTTATGAAAATGTATAGGCATTGAATGAAGAGGAGTTTCCAAGAAAGATTTCCTAACGAGGATGTAATAGCTTAAAAGCATCTGTAACATCATCGTCTGTGAGACATTGATTTTTACTCCATCAGCGTATGAAATAATGACTAATAACCCATACGTTAATAAGAACGTTAACGAGGCAAAATTAGTAAGTACGTAAGGATCGTAGCACTTGACGTTCTGGCGTAAGTCCCCGAACTGTTTCCGGCCCAAAGTGGGAAGATGTAACTCCAACCATTTCAGACACCAATCCACATGGTCTTCACATGATCTGACCAAGATTATGTCTGGACTTTAAAAGAGACTATGATCCCTGAGTTTGTTTCGGCCTTTCTTCTCAGAGTAGTCAGATAGGACACGCCGACCTAATCTAGTTTTAACAATATGATTGACGTGTATAAGTGTTTGTACAAACCTACTTACAGAAATAAAATCATTTATCATTTATCAACCTGGTAAAGTGGAGGCTACCCGTATAGGTAATTGTTTTAATTTAAATTTTACTTTATTTGTATTTATTTTACTAAGCATTTGTGTTTAGTTTCGTTTGTCCTATCGATAGTCCTGTGCGAATTACAATATATACTTCTTCTTTATTCCTTTCTGTAGTCTGTAGTTATGGAGCTATATCGCAAAAGAAGGAACTTATAAAGTCACTCTTTTTTAGTGTTATCTCTCACTTATTTCTGAGAATGTCGGTTAACCTTTATAAATGTACAAATAAACCAGAAGCATGAACATACTGCCACACTAAACAACCACAGGTATTTAGCATTACGCTAGCAATATACCACAGAATATTCATAGTCATCCAGACCGAATTTCGGTGATGGCAGCCCTTGTCGACGGACACTTACCATCTGCCATATTATAGTGCTCAAGTGTGGGCAGTGACGCAGGTGCGCTTACTCTTCCCTCGGTCTCATAGTCCGATGGGACGGCAATCCGACACGTCCGTAGAGAGAGCTAAATGCTACATATCGTAACATACAACTCACATACTATACTGAATAGAACATGTTCCTTTTAATCTGTGTTAAATGGGTGTTACTTCTTTCTTTATTTTGTTTTTTTTTTTTCGTATAATCTTTAAAAAACTCTCAAAGACACGCTCACGATCATTTATTTTTAATTGGCACGCAAATAACTTCCCTTTCCACATAATATATATCAGGTTTATATATTTCTGTATATATGTACATGGATAAAATCTCGGCGGTTTTCCTTGATATAATGAGACGCACTCGACGTATTCCCTGAGGATCAGTAGGGTCGTATTGAAATACACGAATGAGTTATAAATCATATATTTATAGACTGGAGCTGAAAGGCGGTGGTAAAGTTATTTTTAGTTTTTCGTGTCGATATGCAGTAAATGTACTGGTTAACTTGATGTGTATCCCTAGAGGATGGAGAGGTATGGAATGGAGGGGTATTGAATGTCTCGGAAGTGCCTTACTTAAATGTACCTATATAGTTTCATGTAAGTTCTTGATGCGCTTCAAAAGCTACAATCAGGAAATTTCGTAGGATGTAGGTAGAAACTTCATAGCGCTTCGTTATATACCTTCTGTATTATTTATGTATGTAAAACGTAAGTTAGTTTTTAGTAAGTAACTTAAAAGGCGGTTGTAATGGACCGTATTTATATGCACAGGTCAAACATGTCAATAATTAAACCATTACCATCTATCCTAGACTTTTCTCAACTACGTTGGGGTTGGCGTTCAGTTTATCCGAATGCAGTGTTATAAACGGAGCCTAGAGATAATACGATACCCTTAGTAAGCCCGGTTGTCAGACAGAGATCTACGAATGGTCGGATCTACCATTCGCTCGACGCATGAGTCCATCATTAAAGTTAAGTAACGCTTGCCGCGGTCGATACCCAAAGAGCACGTTACCACCGTTACCACGTAATAGATGGTCACCTATCCCTGGACCGACCGCGGCAAGCGTTGTTTAACCCAGCCACGAGGGAAAATACCATAACCGATATAACGTTGTTTTATTTTAATGGGCCCATCACTACGCTGTTTTAATGACAATGTTTCGCTCATCCTACGAGGAAAATATAACTCTCCCAATATTAATTACATCAAAAACCCTTTGACAGTCATTAATTTAATACACGACGATATAAATCCTTTTATTTAACCATTTTAATTAACAACATATAAAACATTCGCTTTTAATAAAGCGAAGCTGTACTTTGGAAATCTAATTACTTGTTTTAATACAGTGAGGATATAATGCTCGATATCGAAGACACGGAAAAGATTGGTACAGAAGATCGGCTACGTACAACGATCGAAAACACAGCGCACATACACGTAGTAAAGTAGCGCGCAGGTACATATGTACACGAATGACGTCAAACAAATACCAGTCGCGAGTGCCCTGCACACGCTGTACTGCTTGCCAGACGTTCACATTTCGGCGGCGTTTCGTTTTAGCCCGCGCAGGACAGGCTCAGTCCCGCTTTTCGGGTTTTTGTTTTGTTATATTATTTATTATTAGATAACTTATAAGAAGAATTTAATTTGTTAAAATCATTCTTGGCCGTACCTTGTAGGAGATTGTAAAGGCACAAAATTAGCACCAGCTCTTTAAACAGTTTCCAAAAAATTATGTCAAGAATATGTTTAAACCAGTTTCCTTCACAATAATTACCCCAACGGCAAACAACTTTCTCGAAAGTTTTTTTTTTTCATATTTCCAAATGGTCTTTCGACCATTTTAAATTCGATTAAGATCAAGAAGGAATTCTGGAGCTATTCTGTCCAGAATTAATGAAATATATTAAAGAAAACAGGAATAAATAAACAGAAGGCAAATAACATTTAAGATTTGCGTTACAGTTTTCAACGAAATAATCCCGCTTTGTTACACAAAAGCTTCAAAATCCCGCTTTGCCCGAAAAAAATCTGGCAACGCGTCCTTCGACCTGACCTTCTGTATCTATCTATTTTGTGTCGAAGGCCTATGACAAAGTGATAAAAGCCTCGGTGACGTCATAAAAGACTGGCTTTCGAAAAGGTTTTCGCAGCTCCCAAAGCAACAAGTCGTACGAACTTTATGTCTACCTCTGTCTTATGGGGTCTTGATTGCTCATTTGTACCTTTAAACGGTGTCGCAATTAAGAGTTGTTTGGTTTTTAATGGCAAATGAATAAATGGAAATGAGATTTTATATTATATTTTTCAGTGCTACCTTGCTTCCAAGATATTTAAATTCAATAATATTTCAAACCTCTTACTAATAAACACAGAATAAAGTTATTCCAAGTTTAAACCTATGAAAATTTATGGTTATTCCTGTGTTATTCCTGGTATAACTTTATGCCGTCTTAATTAGTAAGAGGGAAATAGTTTAAACACTCTCAAAATAAGAATAATAATATGTAAAACAATATAAAAAGGAGAAGGAATCATAGGGCATCCCAAACGTATGATTCATTTTTGAAGATTTTTTTTATACTAACGACCGTTCCGCCCATTATACTAACAATACCAGCCTCTGAATATCCAGTTGTAGAGCAAACGCCTCTTCTCATCTCACAAGCATTGATCACCGCGCTAACTCAAATCGGTTTTGCGATGATACCTATTCAACTGGCAAAATGTTGATGTACCTACCAACTATATCTACCAGTGGCGAGGGATGGACTTATGGCTGGGGTAAGCTAGACCAAAAAAAACATTCACTGCGTGTTTCTTCAGAAGATAAGGCCCCACTTTCACTGATACCGAGTTGGAATTAGAGCTTTTTGTACGGAATATTTGCGTCTATTTACGCGCAGCCGGTTTTCAGTAATATTTAAACACTTAGAAATTAATTTTACCTAGAAATAATGAATGGCAGATCAGTGGATGCTGGGATTTTTAAAAGGTAAGCCGCTAGTCGATTCCTAGGAATCGACTTGCATTGACTGTATTGACCCGTCGCCACTGATAACTATACCTCTGTCTAACCTTTACCTCGAACACAGGTGCGATATTATATGTATAATTACAATCCTATTTACATAATAAAAAATGACGCGGCGTAAAAACTTACACTATACCTATTAATGGAAGGCCTTTGAAGTGTAATATATAGCTCAGTAGTGAATACTACCAGATTATAGCCGACTCAATGAATTTCAGTAGTTCGGCTCCATGTCCTCCAAAAGGGTGCTTTTTGCGTCGAATTTTCATAAACTTAGACAGGCATTTTGATGTTATCCCAACATACAATATTGTATGTAAACCTCTTACGAATATTTTCATTGGTAAGTTTTGAAAATTCTATTTTTGAGAGCCGATTACTAACAGACTGGGTTTCAAAATACTTAAGTACATTTTCATGTCGCAAGAATAGAACATTATTTTCTGAACCTGCATGAAGTTTTATTTTTCCAATAAAAAAGAAACAAAATTTTTCATGACAATTAGCGAATCTAAGCTGTATTCTAGAAGCCAATTTTGTTAGGTGGGAGACCAATTAAGTCGAATACCTTTGTCTTAGATATTCTTTTCAAATGTCAGTTGGTTAGAATTCTATGTTCCAGGTTTATTATAGGAATACTGGTTTTGTATGCGTCTTCCAATTATGCCATCGTTAATTGAAACATTGACCGCCTGTGCCACGTTCTGATTAGAAATGAAAGACGATAACGCAGTAGGTATTGTATAGATTATTATGACCTGTATTGTTTGGGGCAAGCAACCTTTGCAAGTAATTATATGATAATGGCATAAAATTATTAGATAAACGCTAACAAGATTATTTTATAATTTATGTAAACGGAGTGGCAGGGACATCGACTGCCAACTAAATTCTATATAACCATGAATTCAGCACATGTTTTTAGATTGATTCAGGACAAATGAAATCAAATCTAATCAAAAGTCATTTATTCAAACTAGGCAGCACTTTTTGACTGTCATAATTACATAAAACAGTCCTCTCAAACGCCCGCCCTTCACCACTTTCTAGTGCTTGCTGGGAAGAAGACTAGTGCTTTAGCTGGGAAGAAGAAGTGGCGCAACAAACTCCCCAGCACCACAGCTGTCTGTTAAGTTAGAAGAACTTGATTCTGTATAGGTAGTAATAGGTAATTAATTAACATGACTGAAAACAAAACATAAAATTAAATTATTAGCCATATGTCAGCCAGCATACGTCAATATACCAACAAAACACAGTAACTAAACTCAAGCAGATGTAAATAATAAAAACAAAACAAGAAACGTAAACAGAACTCAATACCCACATTAAAGCCTCCAGGCATAAAGGGTTTGCCCGCTTACATATGCAATGCTGCATTATGTTCATTTAGATTTAACTTGAAGTAATAAATGTTAAGCTAGGACCTTCGGAGTAAAATAAATAAACAGTTAATTACTAATAACTATAACAAAACCATGGTCAGCAAGACGACCAGTCACCACAAGCAGCACCTGTTCACGAGCATAACGCAAGGATCAGCCATTGTCCGCCTCGCTATATTTGAAGGAAGGAGGCAACCCGACCCCCGACGCTACCGCAAGCGGTGATATCTAAGGAAGCCAGACGAACTCGCTGCTGGTTGCTCAGGCAAGAATAATATGAACAATTATCGAGGTCGCTAGCCAACCACATGTTGCAATACATCTCATTAAAAACATTTTAATGAGTAGATTATGTCAACAATAAATTAAAATATCATTATAAAAAAATAAAAAAATGATTTATACAGTCTAATAAAATAAACAATTACATGAAGTAACTCGTATGACCTGTCAGTAGGTAAGCTAATTCTGGTGAAAGAACACAAACATTGTCTTGAGTTAATCACAGCGACCAACTATTCTTATCAAAATCAAAATCAAAATCAAAAGTCATTTATTCAAACTAGGCTGAGAGTCAGCACTTTTTGAACGTCAAAATTACATAAGACAGTCCCCCCAAAAAGCCCGCCCTTCACCACTTCCTAGGGCTTTAGCTGGGAAGAAGAAGTGGCGCAACAAACTCCCCAGCAGCACAGCTGTCTGTTATGTTGGAAGAACTTGATTCTATACAATAATAGCATATAACCATCATTCAACGATAAATGAAAATTTAATTAATAAAAAAATAAATGGTTTATGCAGTCAAGTTAAATAAACAATGATATGAAGTAATTCATATGACCTGTCAGTAGTTAAGCTAATTCTGGTGAAAGAACATAAACGTTGTCTTGAGTTAATCACAGCGACCAACAATTCTTATCGTTTAAGTAGTCGTTGATAGAATAGTATGCCTTCGAACAAAGATTTGATTTTACTTTCTCTTTAAACGCATTAAAATGTAAATCTAGCAAAGAAGAAGGAAGCTTGTTATAGAAGGTTATACCAAGCCCAGCAAATGAGTTATGAACCCTATGAAGCCGGTGAAAGGGAGCACGTAGTTTGTCTTTATTTCTAGTATTAATATTATGAGTATCACTGTTTTTAGTGTATAAGTGTATATTTTGCCTAATATTTAAGATGTTAGCGAAGATGAATTGTGATGCCACCGTGAGAATACCAATATCTTTAAAAAAATCTCTCAGAGAAACTCTAGCACCTAGTTGGTAAATTGCACGAACAGCTCGTTTTTGAAGAACAAAAATATTTTGAATGTCAGCCGCTTTACCCCACAGCAGAATGCCGTAGGACATAACGCTATGAAAATAACTAAAATAGACTAACCGAGCTGTATCAACGTCAGTGTATTGTCTTACTTTTCTGACGGCGTAGGCGGCCGAACTGAGCCTTCCCGCTAGGCTTGATATATGTGATCCCCACTGAAGTTTGGCATCTACTGTTATGCCAAGAAAAACAGCCGATTCTACAGTTGCAAGCACCTCATCATCTAAGACGATGTTGGGTCCCAGATTTCTTACATTCGGTAAAGCGAACTTTATACATTTAGTTTTCTTGGCATTGAGAACTAGATTATTCGTGGTAAACCAATGCGTAACCCTTGAGAGTGCACTGTTTACGTCGTCAAAATCTTGTCTATTCCTGTCTACTTTAAAGATAAGAGAGGTATCATCAGCAAACAGTACAACGTCACAGATACCCTTTAAATAGAATGGTAAATCATTAATGTACACTAAGAATAAGAATGGACCCAGTATTGAGCCTTGAGGTACACCTAACTGAACTGGTAGCCCGGACGATTTCACACCATTAATAACTACACACTGGTGCCTATTATTTAAATAAGAATTTATTACGTTGAGAGCTTCATTTTGAACACCGTAATGACGTAGTTTACGCAATAGCGTGTCATGGTGCACGCAATCAAATGCTTTGGAAAGATCACAGAAAACTCCAACAGCATTTTGTGAGTTCTCCCATGCGTTAAATATGTGTTTCAGCAGAGCAACACCCGCGTCTGTAGTTGAACGACCTTTTGTAAAGCCATATTGTTCATCATGAAGGAGGCAATTTAAATTAAAATGTCTTAGCAACTGCTTGAGTATTAACTTTTCAAATATTTTACTAAATGCCGGTAAGATAGAAATAGGCCTAAAATTTCCAACGTTATTTTTATTACCTGATTTAAATAATGGTATAACTTTACTACTCTTCATGAGGTCGGGAAAAGTTCCTAAGTCAACACATTTATTAAAAGTAATAGCTAGATAGGGGGCTACGATATCCATTATATTACTTAAATGTTTAATAGAGATTCCCCAGTAGTCACCAGTGTTTTTAGACTTAAGTGTGTTAAAAATACTAACTACATCACGAGGCGTTACATGTTCGAAACTAAATAAGCGACTACATTTGGGCACACTACTATGCAGAAGGTTTTCCGCTTTAGACGAGGACGAATTTAAGTTGCGAGTCGTAGTTAAAGGTATGTTGGCAAAACTCATTAAATGCCTCAGCTACGTCAGCAGCTTCAGTAACTAATTTGTTGTTGACCATAATCTCTAGTTGTTCTTCCTGTTTAACCGACTTACCCGTTTCATTATTAATAATTTTCCAAGTGGTTCTTACTTTATTATTGGAATTTTTTATTGTATCGCTTAAAAATTTCGATTTAGCAAAAACACAGACTTTTTTAAATAATTTTGAATAATTTTGGACATACTCTAGAAAAGGACTATCAAACCTGTATTTTTTCTCACCATATAACTCGTATAGTCTCGCTCTACTTTTATAAATACCTGGAGTGGCCCATTGGTTGAAGCCAACGAAGGTGCCATTAATGTTAATGGTTTTGGTCTTGAAAGTAGATTGGTATTCTTTTTGCACAACATCAAAAAGGGATCCAAAGATTTTATTAGGATTCTCGTGTTCTGCTATAGATGGTGTAATTCTATATGCTATGTTATTTTTAAATTTGTTGCAACGACTAGCAGTATATGGCCTGCATTCTACTTTATGTGGTTTTTTATGTAATGGTAAAGGAAAGCTAGCCAATAATCCACAATGGTCAGATGTCAAGTCAGTTAATACTAATTTATTTTTGGCATCACAATCACTAAATATATTATCAAGACAAGTTGACGTAGAAGCCGTGATCCTAGTAGGTTCTAAAAACAAGGTAGTTAAATTAAAAAATCCAAACAGATTAAGAAGTCTAATACTTATTGGAGTAACGTCTAAAATATTAATATTAAAATCTCCACACAAAATTACACTTTTATTACTTGATTTTAACTTATTGAGTAAATCCTCCATTCCCGATTCGAAACGAATGAAATCCCCAGAGGGTGGTCGATAAACGCAAATAATGACGTGTCGCTCGAGTTCAACACAAGACAACTCAATAGTACGTTCAATAGAAAGGTTAACTAAATCTAAACGTTGT
Source organism: Polymixis lichenea (assembly GCA_949091785.1). Lineage (NCBI taxonomy): Eukaryota > Metazoa > Arthropoda > Insecta > Lepidoptera > Noctuidae > Polymixis > Polymixis lichenea. Next base: position 17,765,080 of record OX420931.1, on the reverse strand, counting down.
TTACATTTCAACTTGTTTGAAACAAGGACTAAAGAACCACCGCGAATAGCAGTTTTTCTTACAAATGCACTTTGTACGGTAAAATTATCATCATTAATAAATACTACTTCATGTTCTTTCAACCAGTGTTCAGTTAAACATAACACCTGAACATCATGGTTCTCCATAAATAAGCTTAACTCTAGCTCTTTGCCGGATAGACCCTGCATATTTTGATGAACAACATTCAACATAATATGCGGTTTATCTGTTGTCGCACCTAATTGTTTAAACTACTAGGCGTATCAAAAGTAATGTTAGTAGCACTACTAACAGTAAGCGATGGTAAACTACAGGTACCCGTGTCATGGTGTAAATTGTATGCCAAGAGATTAGCAATTTGCCTCCTACTACTAGGTGGCAAATACATTGTAGAAATTGTCAGTTTGTAATCAGAAATAAATTGATTACAATCAAAAAATAAAATAGCGTCACTGTGACGACTTGTCCTATTAAAAATTAACATATTTAAATTATAAATGTGCCTATTTTGCTCATCAGACAAGTAATGTGAATATGGCAATGCACAGAAAATAAATTTACAATTATTGGTCTCATTGAGATGTATCATCAATTGGACACATTTAATTATGTCCTTTTTTCTAACATTTAAGCTATCCCCGCATAATAATATAACAGTTGAACCGGGGTTTATTTTTGACAGTTTAATATTACTTATTAATTGGCTAATACTGGCACCGGGTGAACAATTATTGATTACATGTTGTTGAGAACACTGATTAAATATTTTACCAAAACCTTGACCAAATTTGTCAGAAAAAACGTATGTTGTGTCAACCAAATTATTCATACTATTATTACCGTCACAGCTACCTACTGGCTGAGTTGCTGAGGCTGTGGGTGTAACCGGTTGAGGCTGAGGTGCCTGGGAACAGGCACAGCTAAAAGAGAGGTTATTTGTTAGAGACTCGTACGTCTCTGCATTGTACTTGACTAAGTCAGCCAACTCACAAGCCTCCTGCATACGCTTACTCAGGTCTTGTTGAGTAGCCTCATATTTACTAAATATATCCCTTAGAGCATATTCCCTAACAAACAATTCATCCTGTAGGTGCTGAGTGTCAGTAACGTACAAGGTTTTAGATAATTGCAATTCATTATTACATTTCTTCAATTCTTGTATTAAATTTAATTTTTTTTGCCTAAGTTTTGTGTTTAATTTGTTAACTTTTTAATGATTTCTGATACTTTCTAATTAGTCTATTAATTTTAATATATTTTTTAATCTTATTGTGGCTAGTAAACAATCTGTTTTTACTCATGGTATCATTGGTTAAGTCTATCGTCACAATTGGCTCCACATATATGGGTTCAGACCCGCTACCGACCAACTCATCATAGAGACTGCTGGTGGTCGCAGACTCTTCAATGGCTCTGAGAGATGCCGTATGGGTGATTGTGTTGTGGGCCCTGCTTAATTCCAGTTCCAGTTCAGATATCCGTCTCAGAGCCAGTTCATGTGTATCAGTGCAATGTTGGTAATTTGATACAAGTTGACGGAGGTGTTGATGCTGGTCAAGTACGTCCATATGGTTTACATGTAGTTCAGCCAATTGGTTTTTAAGCTCAGTGTTCCTCTTATTAATTAATTCTATTTCTACCTCGCTGTCATGCCTTTCCTGTATCAGTTGATTGCACTGCTTTTGACTAGATTCCAATTCCTTCAACGTAGCCCTCAGTTTTTCTTCTAAGGATGCAGCTCTACGGGTCAACATATAGACAGATTAACCCTAGAGGCACCCTGGAATGAGAGAAGAGAAAGCTAAGTGTGTGAAAGAAATAAGAGAAAGGGATGAGAGGTGGATAGTATGTACTAGGATGAAAGGCCTATATGGAAGTTCAATATACAAGTGAACAAAACAAAAGAATTAAAGTTTTGAAAAGAGTAATCTTTAGTTATGGCATGAAAATTGAATTATTCATACGGAGATAGATATTATTATATAAATAGGAATGTCTAAATTGAGATATTTAGTAATTTTCAACGATAAAAAGGGGGAAAAAAAAACAAAAAGAAGTTTACATATATGGTTGGGGGTAGGTTGATAAGTTATTGCAAATCCAGTTTCTAACATTAATTAATTTCTAGTGGTTCTAAGTCAATACTTATACATAACAGAAGTATCTAACGTAATAACTTACAGTGATTTCTAAGGAAATTTGAGTTATTTTATCATAGTAATGCATGAACTTAATGTTCAGCACCAAAAGAGCATAAAAATTTAGATTGTTTACAACATAGCTCACTGGGCCGAGCAGCAAAATCGTTAAATGGGAAAAGGTGCAACGAGAATTAATAAAATTTTGGATGAATAGGCTCAAATCAAAAGAAATACTCCCCGGGTTATGTGGTGATTTCAAATCCGCCCGTTGGATGACAGCTGGTAGGTACTATTTAGTTGATTTCTCTTTGATTTTGCCACGAAATAACTCACAAACACATATACTTATTATTTATAACTACATGTAACGGAATTAAGCACGTTTTTATTTAATTAAACGCGAAAAACATTATTTTTACTATTTATTTCTATCAGCAAAATTTTTGACGGCCGGCTGCCAGTATTGCCAGCGCAAAAAACCCGTATCGTTTAAGTAGTCATTAATAGAACAAAGAACAAAGGTTGGATTTAACTTTAACTTTAAATACATTAAAATAGAAATCTAGCAAAGAAGAGGGAGGCTTGTTATAAAAGGTTATATACCAAGCTCAGCAAATGAGTTGTGAACTTTATGAAGCCGGTGAAGGGAGCACGTAGTTTGTCCTTATTTCTAGTATCTATTAATGTTATGAATATCAATGTTTTTAGTGTATAAGTGTATATTTTGCCTAATATTTATGATATTCGCGAAGATGAATTGCGATGCCACCGTGAGAATGGTGAAAACCACCGTGAAAAAAAAAAATCTCTTACAGAAACTCTAGCAGGTGCTAGAGTTTCTGTAATGTTTGTGTATTTACCAACTAGGTAGTTGGTAAATTGCTCGAACATCTCGCCTTTGAAGAACAAAAATATTTTAAATATCAGCGGCTTTGCCCCACAGCAGTATGCCGTAGGACATAACGCTATGAAAAGAACTAAAATAGACTAACCGAGCTGTATCAACGTCAGTGTAATTAGTACATCATTCTGAACTCCACTAGCGTAGAAATTTTTAGTTAGTTATTATTATACATAAAACAAAATCAGAAATCAATCCAAATGTACGGAAAAGCTAATAAAAAAATGCCGCATGGGCGCTCAGAATCCGAGATAATAGGTTGCGTAACGATACGAGTATCTCTGCGACGCTGTGTAAGCTTTTATAATTTTGAGATCCTTTGTTTTGTTTGTTAGTAGATACCTACTCATGTTATTGCATATTGCTATTTTAACCGTCTACAAAAAAGTTACATTAAAAATTTAAAGAACCCCCCGACCCAAACAAAACCCACGGAAAGTAAAAAAAAAATATTGGCCTTTAATTCGTAGGTAATATTTTGGTCAAAGCATTGTCACGTCAGGGAACGGCTAATCAACTCGGTGCCTACGTGACCATACCGTTAGTTCTAGTAACCTATATTTCCCTAATCGATAACATCGATTTGCAATTACACAGAAAATACCACAGCAAACAGTATTGCTACTGTTTACTTTCTATTTGGCCTATAAACGGTTGGACCTATAAACGTATACCTACGATCACATAGGTAAGCATATTATATCTTATCTCATAGTAGCGAAATGAGAAGAACTCCATATAGGGTAAAAACAGGTTGCCCCAGGGGTATAGTTGTCCCGGTTGTAATTACTTTTGTGTCGCGGATGAATCGCATGTTATTTAATTAATCTATCCAAAGACTCTCCAAAATAAAGTATTTTGATTTTTGTACTGAGAGATGTAGAGTAATTCAAAAATTATGAAAACTATCCGGCTGATCACTTGCATAGTGCATACAGGGATAAGCGTCGGTTGGTGTTTTACCATTTAAAATTGTCTAAGTGGTATCTGCAAGTTGATTTCAGCTCCTCGTACGTCTTCTAAAGGTCCGGGAAATAATCGTAAGGGATCAACAAAATTCGTTCGTATCGCTGTTGACAGGAAAAATGGCTAAAAAGCTGGCAGCATTGGTACGTTGTATAGCAATGCTGATTCTTTGGCCAAAAACTGGACCAGCGCTCTGATCATGTGAAGACTCAACCAACCGCTTGGCGATGTTTTGAAAAACAAAGTGGGCTCTTGAACCTAATAGCCTTGCCTTGCCAGGTATTGGGTAACATGATATCGCTGACGTTTTCATATTTACCTATAGCAAATTATATCACACTAGTCTACAGTCGAATGAGAGAGGCTATGACAGATAGAAGTGTAATAAGGATGGCATCATAATGTATTGTAACAATGAGTTGGTGTTCGTTGTAAGTACATTTAAAGAAAGGTGAGTCTTTTGCGTGTCTTTTGCTGAGGTAACTAAAGTCAACGTCGAATAATTTTTCCAAAAGGCACATAAAAGGCACTTTTGAATGTCAAAGTTTAGGTACTTGATTCTCATTGCCCCTTCCAAAAGGCATTTTCGTATGGAGAAGAATAGGCAAGAAAATCCACACTTACTCTTTTAAAATGTTAATACTAGTTAATGAAGCTGTTTATACGTAAGTTTTGGAGCTGATAAATGTATAAGTATAAAAAAAACACAAAAGTTTACTTTTCAGCGGTAACACTGTTCTAAAACATATGAAATTTGAGTTAATGAGTGTCAAACGGTGTCTTACTTAAAAACATAACAAACACAATAGAAGCTGTGGCTTTGTGTAGGAAAATACCACAGGTACTCAGGCCAGCACATCAAGCTACCCCAATCTGTCAAATTTCTTTGATAGATTTTTAACTTTATTTCAAAAGAATAAGATTAATTTTCAATTGAGAAAATTTGACAGTTTGGTATTCAAAACTGTCAAATTGTTTGCTTGATGTGCTAACGCCTGTACTATGCGGAAAAATCAACAATGTGAAGTTAGCCAAACTGTTAAAATCTACTTACAGATTCAACACAACTTTGTTCGACACTCACATAAACTCGAGACAGCTCGACGGACTGGCGCATCACTTACGTAACGCATATTTTTTTATCACTTACTACTTTGTTGTCAAGTGAACAAAAAGACCGAAATTAATAATTAATCATTGTAATAAAGTTTTACTCTATTTACTAAATTGATTATGTATGTTATTTGCTTAGCTAGAAAAAAGTACCTAGTCGGTAGGTAGTACCTATGTTACACCAAATCAGCTTTTAGGTCCCCGAACCTTTTCACGCGCTAGCCTATCACTATCGAATATCGCAGCTCGGACACATAATCGCGCGCGTCACCCCGACACCCGAATCTTTTGAAACATTAATAAGACCCCTTGCAAAAGATTTACCTTATCAAGAGCCAGTTGGCAGAGCATTAAGACTTACGATTACCAACTTATACCAACACATGCGGTCCAAAACGAATTAATATAGTCCCCTACGTGACAATAAGAATATTCTACCACATTTTTGTATGGACTTTTTACATTAGGACCCACAATAGATGAGGGATTTTCCTTTTGTTGGCGATACTTATACATTTTCCTATAGTTATGTCTCCTTGTCCCTTTTGGGAGGGTTTAGGGTGAAAACAAGGGCGATAAGTGCACTTTTATTTTGATGCTCTCTTTCTTCGATTATATGCCGAGATGTTTGGGTCTTTCTTGGGTTATTATTCTTTGTTCTGGGGTCAGTTTTAAGATTTGATCTTGTGTACTCTTGGCAGAAAGGGATTATTAATAATAGCAAGCTGACCCGACAGACGTTGTCCTGTCCAAACAATATTCAAACTAAAATCCCGTAGAAAAGGAATGTTCATTTTATATGGCCCTTTTTTTAAATTGTTCTTTATACAAAACCTAAATCAGGCTATTATGAAAAGTTTAAACCTAATAATAGCAAAATCGGTCTAGTCATTCTCAAGTGATACGTTTACCAGCGAACTGCATGTCATTTTTATTTATAAGTATAGAAAAACCTCCATTAAAGTTTTCGCGAATGAAATTCTATACAGAAAATGAAAAGCCTTATCATAACCCATCAGAGTTTGTTGGAAATTCACTTTGAATCGGTTAAAATACCATGTTCAGATGAACTCCACTTTGAATGAACTTTTTGACTATTATAGCGAATCAAAAAGTATTTGTATGTTTTCCGGTTATAATGGAAATTAAATCTGTATTAAATCATACATATTTAATTCCCATTATAACCGGAATATGTGATAATACTGGCATTACCTACGAAAAACGACGTCTGCCATTATTTGCCTTTTATCACTACATATTATAAAACAAAGTCTCCCGCCGCGTCTGTCTGTCTGTTCGCGATAAACTCAAAAACGACTGAACGGATTTTCATGCGGATTTTACCAAATGACAGAGTGATTCATGAGGAAGGTTAAGGTGTATAAAAGACGTGGGCGAAGCCGCGGACAAAAGCTAGTGTAGACTAAAGAGTACGAGGCGAGGTCCTGAGTTCGATTACCGCCTCGGGCAAAGTGTTATTTGGTTTTCGATCTCTAATTTCTCAGTAGCAGCCCATAGACTGGATTTGTACTCCGTTGATGGCAATAGGCTCGCCCCCTATTCCATGGTGGGACTTTAACATAACTGGCAAAATAAGGATTTATTTTATTTGCAGCTCTGTATGTAGCTTCGGGAAAAACAGGCGTGATATTATAAGTTTAACGTTTTCCAGCATAAAAATATTCAAATAACCTTTATGTACACAGGATACATTTTTATCCAGTGCGCAAACTAACCATGAATTCAGCATACCATTCTAGCCCTAGGGGGTCTAGAATGATATGCTGCGTAGAAATTTTTCGTCGGTTACACAAAAAAAAAAATCAGCTGTTATGCTGATTTATTTTAAACTAGCTTTTGTCCGTGGTTTCTACTGAGTTCTTCTTCGCCTAAGTTTCCTTTTTTGTATTTATTTGCATAGTTGGGCATTTATTTTAGTAACTGGTGCAAATAGATGTGTTTTTAAAACACAAGACAAACTGACTTTAATTCTTTTGTTGATTGTTGTTTTTTAGACTGTGGTCGCAACCGGCGTTCGTGTATGATCAAATGTATGAACGTAAACAAGGCAAAAGGAGTATGTAAGGATTGTAGCAGGTGGCGTTCTGTAGTTTCTGTTCTGCCTACCCCCACGGAAGAAGGCGTGAGTTTACGTAAGTGCATACGTTTAGATTGTTTGCGCTGTCATTCGTGGATCTTTGACAGTCGTTACGGGTCGTCAGAAGCCCGTAAGTCTGACAGTCAGTGTTAACAAGCTGCAACTTTTTTAAGTTTTTTGTATCTCTAATACAACAACTGCTGCAACTTTTTTAATTTGTTTAACTTTTTTAAAAACAAGTAAGCAAAAGTAAAAGAAGGCTACTGGGTTATTTTATTTTGAACTGGATTAAGGCTTATTTTCGGTCCGAAAGGTTGGTCACCGGTTGCACCGTTGCTTTCCAGGGTTTTATGTTTCACACATTCTCTTTAGAAATGCCTCGGAAAGTGGCGGTCATTCGAATAACTTTGACAGTCCTTAAGGATAGTCAGCCTAAATGTTTGACAACAAGTCTTACCCAGAGGTATCCGTATTACCCAGTAAATGGGTTGTGGAGGTCAGTTAGGCAGTCACTCCATGTAAAATACAACTATTCAGCTGCATCCGGTTAGACCGGAAGCCGACTCCAACATAATTGGGAAAAGCTAGGCAGATGATGATGATGTGTTTAGATTATTGTATAACTAATACAGTGCACTATGAAGGTAATGGAATGGGAATAGAATGTTTGTTTAAAAGGGTTTTCCATTATTTTTCTCTTTCTTTTGTTTTTTTCTCCAAGTACCAGATAATTTGTCCATCATTAAACTGATCCCAACTCCTGAGCATTCATAGCTCCGGTGTTAAAACGAAACGTCATGCCATAATCACGGTCCCCTTTGTGACTAAAATGGAACCAGCTAGTGAATAATATAATAGAAAGTCCCAAATGGCCATTTTTGCTTACACAGTAAAACAATTTGAAAAGTGAAATAATTAATTTTGTCTCCAAAAGGGGGCGGTTTGTTCGAAGCGATGGGTAAAAGGAGTGATTGATGAAATGAATAAAAAAGTTGTGTCAAACTTTACCAATAATAAAGTTGCAGACGACGTATTTTGTGTACTTGTAGTGTATGCGTTTTGTTTTGTTTATAATTAGGTTTGTTTTGTTTACTTTTGACGAATGTTGCTGGACCTCAGACAGGATTTTAGGTTATTCGGAATAGGAGTTCCTATGCAGTGTGGCAGAAAATCGACACGCAAACTGAAACCATGAATTCAGCGCATTATTCTAGACCTTCTAGTGTAGGCATTTATTGTCGGTTGTTAAAATGTATGGAACGGCAATAAAAAAATAAATATAACGGTATATGGAAAATCCATGATGAGTTTTAGATTAATAATTTCTACCATGAATGGGAATGTTCAGTTCTTTAGTATGTTTTGGTAAAAACCTTCATCGAATCTTGTATTTGGTGTCTTACTATATTTTAAATGTTCCACACAGACACGGTTCCGTGTGTTGCCGGACGTAAAAGAATAGCACCATCCCATTTCTTCCCATGGGTGTCGTAGGAGGCGACTAAGGGACTTACTAGAGAATGGGCAGCAGCGTTCTCTATGCATTTTACCATCATTCTGCGATCGCCAACTCGCCTGCCGAGCGTGGCGATTATGGCAAATCCCCCCTTTTCGGGGAGGCTTATGTCCAGCAGTGGACGTCTTTCGGCTGATATGACACAGACATCATAAAATCACGCTTCCTTCCCATGGAGATAGACAGCAACTACAAAACGCCACCTGGTACAGTGCTTACATATTTATTACACCCCTGACCTTTCTAAAGAACATCACTAATAACACTATTTGTCCTTCTAGGGCGTTTCTACTCACATCTGGCTTGTAAAGTAACTTTTCTTCCGTTGGCGCCCTTCATTCATCCTCACTACATGATCAAACACTACATCTTTCGTACCACACCGGTAAACCGAGCGTACACCGCCTTATTACATTTTTAGTGTTATAAAGTTTGAATACTTACATACTTACGTTTCTGTTTTTTTAAGCTTGCCGCTTCTGTTGCTGCTCCTCGACGACACACGAATCACGAGGCAACTCGGGTTCACGACTCTGTAAGGGTTGCGTAAGCAGTCATACGGAACAGTTGGATACTCCTTAAGTAAGCACTAGCATTCTTTTACTCTTGCGTACTAGTTTTTTTAAAGCAGTTGCAGCTGCTAGCCGTCTGTGTTGCGTGAGTACTTCGTCAACTACGGACTTGATACTTGTACACATTTAGTAGGATGCGGACACACGCCACATACAGGATGTTCTGTTAGATTAACTGGATCATGATATGATGGATAAATGAGGACGAATGAAAGAGGTCGCATTACAGATGGAAGGAAGTAAATGGATTTTTACTGAGGTATAAACCCTAACCTAAGCGGGCCGTATTGCAACGTTGGCATGGCTAGCTGACATTTTGACTAATTATTTAATTAATGTTCTGTGTTTCGTAATGTTTTTTTATTTTATTTGACATTACTTGTTTTATTTTAGTTTATTTGTTAATTACATTTGATGTATTTATTTGGTTTTTATCTGTAAAATTTGTAGTAATTATGTGTGGCAATGGGTGTTATTTACCTGAAATAAATAAAAGAACGTAATTAGTTAGCTGTCCGTGCTAGTGATGCGCGCAGTCGGCGTGGCCGGACGAGTGAATGAGAACGTGAACCTTCTTTTAACCTCCGCGATCATCCCACTCACGGTGACCAGCACATTCAAATTCCTGCTACGGGCGAAGACTCACGTGCACTTGACCCCTAATCGCTTGGATCTCACATACAGGTCTTCATCATTTCTTAAAAGCCTAAAGCTGGCAACAGTTTTTATTGACTCATATGTCAACCCTATTAAATTCTGTGTTTTCGTAACCCCATACTAGGTAAGTGTTGAACAGCTAATTATGTTTTATATTGTGGGTACCTACATATCTAGGTCAACTTAGGGCGTGTGCCTATTTGCTCGTAATCTGTTATTGTCTTAAATTATTATGCCTTTCTGCGTAATTATTTCTCTAAGCATTTTTTTTGCCATTAGCTTTGTTAATTTTTATGTACTTGTCACTGACTAAAAATGTGCAAGTCATGTTGTGCTTCTCACTTGCACTCCATCTATGTGAACTCCGTACTGATTGTGACATCTATACACTACCATCATTAGCGCACTAGTACATCTCGCTTTGCTTATGCTTCGGTGTCACAATCAGCAGAGATGAATATTCTAATCTTGTGATACGCTGGACTTTATGTTCCAGGGTCCAAATTTCCGGATAACATCCCCCAAAGTTCCGACCAGCACCCAACGTTATCGGTGGTATCCGTACACTACTTTACGGGCCACTAACTTCAAGCATTTGCTACTGCCGTCGTGCTCCGTGCAGGGTGTATATTTACCCGCGTGAGTACGTCGAGCCATCTACGGGTCAGGCGCGACCAACTGCCGACCGTCACCATTCCTGGCGTCTCCAGCGTGGCACACCCACTGGGAACATCGTCGCACCAGGCTGAGCCAGGAGAGTACTGCGCTACTCCCAAGGGAATTAAGGGAATCTTGTCACCATTGACTTATCCACCCCATTACCTACTCTTATTTATTAATTTAATAATATATATATTTTATTTTGAAAAGGTTACGTGGTCTTATTTATAACTCCACAGAAACCCATCCCATCCCATTGGCCAATGTGACGGAAAGGGTTTACGTGGGAGTATAAATAATACCACGTAACCATGTCAACATAAGAAAATATATTCATTAAAAACATTATATGAGAAATAGAGTAGGTAGACTGCCTATCTGACTGCCACAACCCAGTACTGGGTGTAATGAGTTGTGGAGGTCAGATAGGCAGTCTCTCCACGTAAAATTCTGATATTCAGCTGCATCTAGTTAGATTGGAAACCTACCCCGACATAGTTGCGAAAAGGCTAGGCAGATAGATAAATATTCTCTTTATAATTATCACAGACGTATTGTGTCGAGATACTGCAATTCAAACTGCAATCACCAATTCGTTTTCCACGGGTGGTGGCTGTGTCACTGTTAACGACTTTAGTGTGCATTTATGTTGTAGTTTGCTACCAAGACAGATTGTAGCCTCTTCTAAGATTATCCATCGTCAAGTGTAGATTTATTTTTTAAATTGTGAACATCATAATCAAGTAACTCGAACCTATAAGGATGTTCTAATAAGGAGATAAATAACAACACTAATATCGTCCATAAACATTTATTAATATATTTTATCATTTTCCATATGCCAATATTAATACAATTACATAAGAAGCTACATACATACAGAGAATCTACTTGGCTGCAATACCATATATACTCCTGTCCGAGAGTCGCATACAATACATTAAGATTCGTTTTATTAATATTATATGAATAATATATTGACACATTTATAATAGATATTTTAAAAATCTAAGGTGCCAATCGCAAATACAAATGGCGTTGTTATATATAAAGGCTTATAATAGCGTCTTTCACCAAGTTTTCCATTACCGATACTCTCTTATATGACTAGAACATTTAGTTTAAAAGTACATTAATATTTTTTTTTCTATTTTGTAATGATCGCTACTTCCTATTGACATAAGTTTACCATCAATTTAGCAGCTACTGCTTTATTCATCTACGATTAGCTTACTTAACTCTACATACATACATTGTAATAGAATATGTGAACTACCTTCAAGGCGACGGGTCGGTTCGTACAAACCAAAACTTCAAACGAAACGGAACGCATGAGGACGCGTCGCCAGAGGCAGTTGCCGGGGTCTGATTGGCCGAGCTTGACGTCGGGGCGTACTGATTGGGCAATAAGGCTGGGTGATTGCCCAACCACGTAAGCGGACACTCGGAGAATCAGATAACAAAAAACTACGAGAACAAAACCAAGGGACTGAAGTCTAACAAGAAAAACAATACCATTTATAAATTTTGTATATCATAAAAGGTCCAAAAATATTTCCGAACTAAAATCTAGGTCCCTGTTTTCAATTCGAATCTCTCTAAGCTATAAGTGAAGGTAGCACAAGAGAGGGGAATGTAGAGAAATGAAATATGGCAAAGAAACGCAACGGGTCCGTTTGAAAATGCAGATGTTGTCGTCCGATGGAGCGGCGGTCAAGTCGGCTGGTGGGAGTTGGTCGCCGCTTCAGGGGAGTCGGAGTGTGGGGCGAAGGCCTACCCCCACTTTTGGAAGAGCCCCATGCGCTGGCAGCGGCAGTTGGAGCCCCAGAGGTTGCACCTGCACGAGGAGGAGTGGCAGCAGTCCCCGGGCCGGTGGTCGCAGTTGCCTCCTCGCTTCACACAGGCGCGCCTGAAAACGTAGATCAGCGACGAACGTCTGAAACCACATCATTGAACGCTAGCCTAAGTTTCTGTCCGTGATAATGCAATGCAGTGGCGCATACATTCACTTTTTATAGTTTTGGAAGGTTATATGCTTCTTCTGTAGGTACTACTAGAAATCTATTGAATATGCTGTTCAGTTTGTATATTTGGAGGATTAAAAATAGCTGAGAAGCAGCTACCTCCGTTCTTTTCACTCATAATTCAGATATGTGCTCATTCAGTTTTAAACCTTAACTTTTATGTGGTTCAAACCCTAATTTATTGGAACATTGTCAACGTCTATAGTTAAGTTGAAGTTCATAACTCAAACTATAATCACGAAGTCTTGCTTCGTTAACGTTTCCCAAGATTCACCTTGTTTGACTTGAAGCTTCTTCCTATTCAATTTTGTTCTTTAAAAGTAACGCGTTAGAACTCACTTTCCAACATCCTGGAGCAGCTGCAGATCAGCGGGATCTTCTCCGTAATCAGACAGGTTTACTTCAACGTCGTCGTCTCCTGTTGACAAAACGCTTTGTTTTAGTTTTTGTTTGAAATAGTCACATAAATACTTAGTACGACAATCTTGGCTTACAGGTTCAGGGAAACTGCAAAATTACAAGACATCTTACAGCATTTTTTATCAATTCAAAATAAAAAAATCAATATATTTTATTTCACATAAACCTGCATGAGCATTTATGAAAAGTCAGAAGCTAGGTGCACGGTTCCAATTTGTCGCTTCCTATGGAGAAGTAAGCAACTCTACGGTTATTCTTTTAAAAAGAATTGGCTTTTACAATGTTTTTAAATTACGGTGATAATAGGTATGGGAGGACAGTGCAGGCCTGTCAATGTACTAGGTACTTAGAGGAATGAAAGTAAAGAATAGAAAATCGTCTACAAATCTACAGTCTGTAAGGCCTACAACGTCCTCTCATTCACAATGTGTAAAAGAATCTACATAAATAAAATTAACCTAGTTAAACCAAGTGACATGATTTCCATAACAAACACTAATAAATAGTCGATATTACAATAATTGATATATAATTTCAAATAATGACGAGAATATGTCAGACATTGTAAAAAAATAAAAAGAATAAAAATTTACATTGTAATTTGGGAGCAGTTAATAGAGTTTCACATAGTTATGCTGTTAATGAGGTACCAGGGAAGCCAGTGCAGGAAGAAGGAATTAATGCCAAACTAAACAAACCAAACACCAAAGACAGGGATGTCTTCAACGACTGGAGAATTATGTCTGGTTAATAATATTTGTTTAATAAAGAAGGAAGTTCTCCATTCGGTTGATTTCTTTATATTTGTTACCTCTGCACATGTATTTAAAACTGATTTGAAAAAATCTTTTATTTTAATGGGTATATAATACTTATATAAATTTGGTTAAGTTTTGATCAGTGGATTTTGAGATGATGTTGTAATAACTTAAATCACTGTTATTTACTTAGCAAGTGAAGTTATGTGAATTTGTGTGGGGGTAGGTACCACAGCTGAAAGTGAAAAATAAAATAGCTTACTTAAAAAAACGACTTCCAAAAACACACTACAAAGTGAAAAAAGGAACTTTCGGAAGTAGGTGGCAAAATAAACGAAAATACAAAACTAAAACACCATATACTTAGTAATGTTTTTTTTGGAAGTCGGTTATTTTTTTTTCTATTTGAGGTTGTTTTGTCTCTCGATTCTTGACTAACTGCATAAAAATGATTATATTGACAATTATGGGTAAAATGTACGACTTCATTTCGGAATATATCGTCATACAATATTCCTATCGACGAAAAATGGTCTTAATTGTGGGGTCCTTGAATCATGTTTGCTATTCAACAAGATAATTAAGTTTGTTTTTCCATCTTAATGATATTTTATCGTAAATTGTTTTCATACTTCCTCGAAGTGTTTTCGCACCGTTGTTAAAAATATAAAAGTGGGGATTCTCAAGTCCGTAATTTACCTAACAAAAATTGTACTTTTAAAAGCAGAAATTTTATTCATTTTTGTGTTTTTCATGGATGGTAAATTACGGAAAAGATTCTTATAAAGAACAAAAGATTTTATTGTTTCTCGGAGATGGCTTAAAAACAAAAAAGGTGTTGGATTTTTATCTTAATGAATGGCGGCTTATATCATGAAAAACTGAGACTTAAAACAACTGTATGCTATAATTAAAAACCGTTTTGAGCTGAACTTATGAATCAATAAAAAAAATGGACTTGACTGACATAAAATGCAACATAATATTTTTTTTTTCATCAAGTGTACGTATCTATGTAAGCAACAAGCACAGTATCCAACTGAAAAAAAATAGCAAATCCAGTTTTGAAGAAAATTCAGTTCCGTTACTCATACTGATTAGAAACATGAATCATTCTAACAGCACTGCTCCGACGCCGATAACTTGTACTCTAATGTGGTTGATTTAAAATTCTAACTTGAATGATAAGATTTGCTGTTTCGGAGCGGTCCTGTTATTATGAGTGATGACCTTAAGACCTCTTTCTTACACTCAATGTCTTGTTTACGCCAGAGTACTGCATAAGGTCCCTCTCACAGAGAGGAGGCTTGCATACCAATGGGAACTTGCATTTTACTGTATAAAGTAAGACATTCACGATCAAAGATTGACGTAAAAATCGAACCGGCTAAAACCAATGACGCCACGTCAATTTTGGAATCCGTGGACGGTTTTATTTCAATAGCATCACGCAAAAATGTAAGTCATTGCAATGTAGTTCATCTGGTATCGTAGGGTATAAATTAGAATTATAGTCGAGAGCTTTGTCAGTCACGGCAATCATTCTTTATTAAAATGACATCGCGACTTTGGTTTTAGCCAGTTGGTTTTGTATATTTTACCAGGATCGATGTATGATGCATGGGCCCACTCAGCGGCGAGTAGGACAGCCGCTATCGCCAGCAAAAGTGCGCCGGCGCGCGGCATTCTGCCTACGCGACTACCGCGGTTTGTCTGCAAAGTGACGTAATATTAGTGTGATCATACTTTTATAGGGGATAGGTTTTTGACCGCAAGTAATCGGAAAAGTAAATCATGACGATGAATTTTCAAGAAAAAGTCTATTAGGAGGACAAAACATTAGTTAAGATATTTTTTTCACGTTTAGGGTTCGTGATGCTCAATTTATTACCAGTTCCATTTAAATATCTAAAGGTGCTCTTACACGGGCAATTTTTTGAGCAATTATTGCTCGGCAACACTAACGGATCAATCTGGAGCAATTAAGTGGAGCAATTTAGAGCAACAACAATACATTGCCGATGTTTTTCGGCAATATTGCTTCTGATTGCTCCATATATTTCATGAGTTGTCGAATATCCAATCGGTTTGGAAATTTCTAGTAAATTTTGCTTCTATCTCGTTTGTACGTATAACTACGTCTCGTTTTTGCGAGAAAAGGCAGCGCGGGAGGCGCGTTGCCTAGTTTTTTAAGTTGCTCCATATTGCTCCACATTGTGTGGCCGTATCTCTGACAACAGATGGCTACATGTTGCCATTGCCGTAAATTGCTAGATATAGTCTTGACGTCATAGTTAACGAGAATTGCCCAAGATGGACCAATTTTAGTTGCTGGTGTAAGCGTACCTTAAGATACTTATTATTAAATGTATCTTTTACAGTAGGTATAACACTTTGTAATCTGGCGGTCAAAAACTTAAAAAAAAAAACTTAAGTTAAGAAGAAAAATTGGAAAGTCCTGAAAAGTTCCGAGTTGTGTGTGGCGTTTCCTTTATAAAGTGGCGATATTTTTGAGACCTTTACGAAGAACCTAGAAGAGTTAGTCAATGCAACAAAAGAAGACTCCTAATTTTAAATATGCAGCAATGACTGACAGAGGTGCAAAAGACTAAACACTAAACTATCGGGACAGAAACCTATTGAAAAGAAAGAAATAAAATCGATGATCCTGCACAAACAAAACGCAAGACAAGTAGCCAAAAGCCTCATATTCAAACAATTAAAGATTGACAATTGGAAGTCGATTGTGTTGATGAAAGTTAGTGAAAAGTTGTTGAAAATTCTCACTGGTTTACCATACAATAACATAACCTCACGCCTTTATTCCCCGAAGGGTTAGGCAGAGGTGCAACTATACTATGGTACTCCCAAATTTCGCCAGGTATGTTTTTAAGTCTAATGTATTTTTTTACCTTCTTTATCTAAATATAAACTAATATTTATAATAACTAAAGAGAAAAGATTTGAATTTTTGTATGCTTGTTTTTAATGGATAAAGTCAAAAAATACATACCCGATTTAAAAAAATTCTTTCACCTATGGAAAACTGCATTATTAGCAAATAGCATGGGCTATATTTCTCGACTTCGACGCGAACGAAGTCGCGGGCAGAAGCTAGTATATAATAATTCCCAAGTTTTGCCCTGATCAATGCCCGTATGAATATTATAGTTAATTTAAATAACCGGTAATTAGCATCACAGCTCGTTAAACAATTGAAACACTTTGTTACGTTGCATTTAAATAATTTAATTACTATCATTACAATAACGGTTGTTATAGTGGTTATTGAACCGTGAATGAAACCACAATTAATTCAATGATCCCCAGATAAAACATCATGAACATTAAATAATTTATTTTATTTTCATTGTTTTAATATTACCATTTCCGTAATAAATTAAATGAGTACTTTCAATATTACCTATAGCAATAATATCAGTCAATTATAGTTCCACTATAGGGTAAAAGACTCTTCTCGTATAGAAAAGACACGAGATTGTCACGCTTGCTCAAAACGGGTTTGAGATTTCAAACTTATATTAATTGTAATTCCAGTTTTCTTCACTATTTTTTCTTCACCAAATTCGGTAATGCTCTATATAAATATATAGAAGAAATTTTGATACATACAAATTCGTAGAACCTCTACGAAGAATCACAGAATCACGTAGGAACTTGCTACATCGCTACGCTTTCAGACTGCTAAGGCAACGAGAAGATTAGAGACGTTTCGCGCCATTGCTGGTCGGATTTCCGCTCCCTAGGCCGTTAACTCGTAACCATGGCAACCAAAGACAAGCGGTCCGAGTTTATTGTCTAGAAAGTCTTGATAACATCGTTGGGTATGAAGCGGAACAGACTTGTAAATTGACAGGTTGCCATTTAGGTGATTTCGAGTGGAAACTTGGCTTTTATCTTTGACACAAGGCAGCATTTTCGTTACATTTGGGTTATTAGTTACAGAGGCTCAAGAATGTGGGTACAGTATGTTTCTAAATAACATATGCTTGTCATAAGTTTTTATTAGGTGGTTTGACTGAACTTTTAGAATCCAGTGATAAATTAATAATGACCCCAGTCATTATTAATTTAATTAAAAACGAATTATATATTACTTTGTTGAATACTGTTTTGCTGGTTACTGATGTCAAATTTATTAAGTAAGAAATAAAAATGCATTTATTAGCATTACTAAAAAAATACACCTTAAAACTATTACAGATAACAATTATCATAATGCCAAAAGGACCTCAACTCAGCGTAATCTAAGATGACAACACAAGGTGTACCACCTGACGCATTGTCAGCTGCAACCGCCTAGTACCATCTGTAATTATTATCCTGGCTCATGAGATATTAACCTGCGTAAGCCACCCAGCTAGATGGACCGATGAACTTAAGAAGGTGGCTGGGACAGACTGTATGCGGAAGGCGGAGGACAGGGTGTTCTGGCGCAGCCTGGGAGGGGCTTATGTCCAGCAGTGGACTGCGATAGGCCGAGTTGAATGAAATATTTCGAAATCTTAACTAATATATAAAATGCACATATTAGATTTTTTGTAAAAAAATATGCTTGTTTTGTTACGCTTTCACGTTAAGGCGGCAGAACGGGTTTGTAAAAAAAATTGGCACGTAGGGAAACCATGAGGTGGATTTGGACATAGGGTACTTTTCATCCCGAAATTCTTACGGAGTCGGGTTGTAATCCCATCGGTTCTTATGCGGGTGAAACGTAGTAATGAATAATGGTTTATCTATCTACCAAGCGACATGTTAACCTACATTATTAGGTATTGATATCGTAACAACTAACTATAACATAAATACAGACGATAATAATAGGATCAAAATAATAATTAGGGCAACCGCCCACTCAACGCCGCCAAGCTTGGCAGATGGATTATTATTGATTGGCAGATTATTGTTATTGTCTCAAAAAAGATTACTGCTTCCCGTCGTTTTGACGCCAATCTTTAATCGAATTGATATTAATAGACGAGCTCGTGGCTAAGTAATAACAGCTGCACGGATCGATCCGTCACGTTAAGGTACGTTGGTCGGTGGATGTGTGACCATCTTTACATACCGAGACCCCTCCGTGCCTCGGAAATCACGTTAAGCCGTTGGTCTTGGCTGTCATTCGTGATCTTTAACAGTCGTTACGGATCGTCAGAAGCCCGAAAATCTGACAACCAGACTTACCAAGACGTTTCATATCACCCAATAAATGGGTTGTGGAGGTCAGATAGGCAGTCGCTCCATGTAAAATACTGGTAATCAGCTGCATCCGGTTAGACTGGAAGCCGACCCCAAAATAGTTGGGAAAGGCTAGGCAGATGATGATATTAATGGAAGAAGATGACTCACTACTCAACAAAAGCAAAATGGGTAGTTAACTAACAGTCGTTAAAAGAATAAAGTATTAACTGCATAAAAGCATCAACGCCCTATAAACAATTTAAAAAGAAGGACTTATCGTCTGCCAAGAAAGAATACACGTCAGAAAAACAAAAACAAGTGAACTTCGAACACCCATTTCAATAAAATATTTAATACAATTTTGTCAGTTTGACAGGCCGACATTCCCAGTGAGATGTGTTCAAGTATTCATAACAATAATGGTACATGTCGTGTGACACGACACACGATATGCCTCGGAAAACAATACCGAATAAAAATGGCGGCGCGGCGGATCAATGAGAATGAGCGTTTGGATCGGAGATATTCGAACTGGAATGCTGATAATGTATGGGTTTTTTTTTGTATGGAGGAGATATTAGAAATACGAATTATAACATTCTAATGGATATTGATTATATGCATTTTTATACCTGCCTCAAAGTACAATTTTTTAAACGACTCGAGGTTACAGTTAATAAAATATGATAACGCCGGAATTGGTAATCATTTTGGGGCGTTAGCATATTTATGAGTTTTTCTTAGCTATTTTGAGCCAGTTACTGACTGTTTTTTTAATTAAAATCATGCGAACCATTTTTGAGCCTGTATTTTGTGGTATGGGTATGCGATGATGAAAATAAAGTACCTAATAACCCTACTATAATATTATAAATGTGAAAGTAACTCGGTCTGTCTGATACGCTTTCATGCCTAAACCGCTGAACCGATCGTCATGTAATTTGACAGAGATATAGCCTGAGATATGGAGATGGACATAGGCTACTTTTTACGGGATGACCGACATCCACGCGGGCGGTGCCGCGGGGAAAAGCTAATCTTCTATATAGTTGTAAATGACAAGTACTTAGGCTTTAACTGAACACTAGACGGTTGAAAATGGATGAACATTTTCCTTTAGTCTGAAATTAGCTTGTGTCAAACATTTGCTTACCAACACTCAGTATCGATATGTCACCAACAACAATCCGACTTCATAGTATCGTCAAACCGCCTTCAAAGCGAATAGTTGGGCCAACTTTGATTACTTCTGCGCCCTTTGATTGGGTATATTGGCGCGTGAAATCGTGGATCACTACCATTCCTTAATTGCTAAACTATTTGCGGGTAAAGACTAATTTTGTTGTGGTTTTTGGCTAAGAAGTTTGGCTGGGTCACATTTTTAGTTTCTATCTGGATTGAATAGTTAGAATATTTATTTTGACCTAGATAATTATAGTGAGCATTAAAAGCCGGTTATTATAAAAAATAATAAAATAGATATGTGTAACAATATTGATATATTTACAGACACATTTTCCCAATTTCGCAGAAAACTTAAAACTATTAGCGACTTTACAACTTTTTCTTTTTTGGTTTTTGCCACATATTGCCATTTAAGAAAATTGGAATGTTCTCTTTGCACTCGGTATCGTTTTCTACCGTTTTTAATTTTAAATTTCTATTTGACTGTTTATTTATTAATTTTAATGTTCAATTTTGATTCTTGTATTAATTTTAATTATTTTCGATTACGATTTTGATTTTTGATTGTATAATTTTTTATTACGATGTCTTTTATGATTTTATTTTTTGATGTTTAATTTTGATTCTAGTAATAACTTTAAAAAAAAATCTTATATCGATTTTATGAAGTTGTTTTTTTTTACTAAATTAAACTAAGGATTTCTTTCTAATTAATTTCTCTTTTTATGTAAGAGCTGTGTACGCCTGTAAGTGACAAATTCACCATAATTTAATGAAAATGTAATTTTTATCATACCAATGTTTCTAGTGACTAAGTCGTTGGTGTACCTTTTTGAAATAAATAAATAAATTATGGTTAACAATTGGTGAGAAACAGATGCTACACGTTGTTGATATCGACTGCAAATATTATTGGTATCAACTTCAACCTACATATCACCATCGCGCCTGCATTCCTTGAAGGGTAATTCCAATGTAATAGGGGGCAAAGCTATTGCTACCAACCGGGCACAAATACAGACTCCGGGCTGCTACTGAGATATTTCAGATGGAAAAACCAAGGATTACTTTTCCCGACCTGAGAATCGCACCCAGGACCTGATATTCAGCAGTAGCTCTAGCAACTACTAGACTAACAAGGCAGTCTATCTAATTTACCAAAACGGATCATTTGAATAGGAAGAGAATCAAAAAAATCTATTTTAGAAATGTAGTTCAGAGCAGAAAAGACACACGAATTTTCAATGTTCATCATCTATAGATAGCAGATCCGAAAAATAGTTTTTTTTTTTTACTTATTGCCCAATACTGCTAATGAAACATGAAAGCATTTCCCATGCGTATAGGTGTACTTCATTTTGTAATTAGGATAATTTATATCCACACACAATATTAATGTCAAATACACAGCGGCCCAGAAGAGATTATGTGCCAGTAATTATTACAATAACATTAAATTATTAGCTTTTCTGTAACGTAGCCGTAGAGCCTGCCAAAATTCAATACAATTATTGTTAATTTTGATAAGGTTAGGTTGTTTGATATTTCGTAGGATATACATAATAAATTGAAGTCACTTTCGTCTACGTGACTGCATTGTCTTACTAAACTACGCAATGGATTTTGATGCGCTTTTCACCATCATTTCGAGAATGTGTACGGGAAAGTGTGTAAGATTAAGTCGTAAAAATCGTGCGGCGGTGGCTAGTTATAAATAAAAGTATGTAGGGAGTCGTTCTGCTTATCCCAGTAGTGAAAACCATACTTCAGATTTCATAGACTATTGTACATTTATGCTAAGTTTTCATTCATCTTCTTACAAAGTCAAAAGCTTGTCATAACATGCACTCGTTATATTTTAAAATATTCCACGCAAATCTCATTGTCTTTCATCTATTAGGTACAGATGAAAGGTAATAAGATTTGCGTGGAATGGACCTTCTTGGAAAGTTGTTCATAAAAATATATTTTGTGGAACCATTTGTTTTCATGACACAACATACCTGGCCACTCAGAAAGTATCGCGAAAAAAAGTTTTATGTATCAGAGACTGGCCAGTTAAAATCTATTTTGAAAATATGATTATTTCTAGAGTTTTTGGCGGGATCGCGTTGGAACATGTCGCACGAATTTTCATTTTCATGGAATTTAGTGAAATAGCTAATTAAATTGTATAATTTTGATAGTGAATTATTCAATTTAGTTACGTGTGAGTGCACAAGTGTAGTGAAGGTGAAAATAAGTGACTGTTTGGTATTAACCGGCCGGACGACGGAGGGGTATGAAGTAGACGAAGGAGGAGGGGCGGCCACGGGGACGAGCGGCGCCGACGCAACGATCGGGACAATCCGAAAGGACGACGGTTCGATACACACGAGCACTGTACGCGTCGCGACCTACCTATTTGTCACATTTAATACTATTATAATATATTAGTGTTCATCTACAGTCCTAGTATTATTTCCAGAGTTTCCTTACACACGTAGATAGGGTCCTGGAACGCATCATATGGTCCTTCGAGCTACTTACAGTATTAAAAGTAAACGTCTAAGTAGGTGGTTCGTCCGTTACGCGATTTTCAAGAATTCAAATCTTCGGGCGTTCAAACTAGGCAACTTCAAGATAACATCGTCAGTTAGTTACGTGTCCGGAGGAGTATTGTGAAGAACATTCAAGAACTGCCTTTATCATCAAGATCCTTTCACGTCTGTCTGAGTGGAGTGGCCGCTAAAGTCATCGGTGCACGTAAGCCTGGTCTTCACTTCGGTGCCCAACGGACTTCGGACATCAGATCCACAACGTCAGCAGTCGTCAGTCAAGAGAAGGGGCACGAGTCAACATTGGACTTTGACCGGAGCGTTATAATACGCCTAGTCATTTCATAGCACGGATGGCTAAAGATACGTGAGATCTTTCCAATTCCTTATCCATTTTATTCATCCTTATTTAGTAGTATTTTCATACACATACCTATTTGATTCATCCATATACATTCCCATTTCATCGTAGCGGTTCAGATTGTCATAGACCTTATTTCATTCCCATAATCATTAACCAAGGTCATGGTAGTTATATCATTTATACATTCACGTGTCATAACAATTCTATTATCTTAGTGCATTAGTGGTAATAGTGTATTCACTGTGCTGTGTTGTACGTTTGCATATTTATAGTAGTATCATTCTTAGTCAGCTTGTTCGCCTTCTTTCCGTTTTGTTTTTTTTCGTTGTGGGTAGAAACAAATCATTGGTTTGTTCACTTCTTTTTCCTTTCTTTTCAACCATATTCGCAGTAAATCAATTAAGTATTGCATACCTACTGTTGGTTACAAAATATGTTTTAATTTGATAACAACGTTTCCAAATGAACTTTAATTTTGGCTGAGCTTAACGCCTAGTCGGTTTTTGATAGCAACCTGCGGTAGCCAACTTTTACTATACATTTTATTAAAGTGAAAGGGGAGAGGAACAAATAATAATAGTAGCTATTTTATTATTCTTCGTATTTTTTTAATTTAAGTTCACATTTCAGTCTGTCACAATCGATAGTTACATTCAAGGCCTGTATTTTCTTTTATATGTTTTCTTCCTATAACCCAGGTTAAAGGACAATTCTTTAAAAATGTCAAGTGATGCTAAAATAAAGGAACTCATTAAGAAGCGTGCTTCTATAAAGGCTAAGCTGACGCAGTTCACAACCTTTTCGTCAACTGCTCAATCATGTCAACAACTTAGTGATGCTCAATTAGTGGAACTCGAAATGAGAATTAGTAGAATGGAGTCCTCATACGATCTTTATGACGAATTTCAGAGTCAACTGGAGACGTTGTCGGATACCCCTGATGAGCTGTACATGGAACGCGAGCAGTTCGAGAATCATTACAACAGCCAGGTTGCGGCGGCCCGTGTTCTAATTACAAAGCACCGCACAAACCAACCAACTTCGAATTTAGCGTCCGAGGTAGGTTCTGATGATGGCCGCACTATAGTTACACACAGACAGAATCACGTAAGACTTCCTAAGATTAATTTACCACGCTTTGGGGGGGGATATAAAGACTGGTTAGAATTTAAGGATATGTACATCTCTCTCATTCACAGCGAACACAGCATTGATGAAATCAATAAGTTCCACTATTTGCGGACGTCTCTTCATGGAAGTGCCGCACTAGTTATTCAAAGTTTAGACTTTAACTCAGAAAACTATAAAAATGCTTGGAGATTGTTGTGTGAACGATACGACAATAAACAACTGCTGATTAATAATCACGTAAAAGCTTTGTTTGCTGTTGCATCTATACAAAAGGAATCGAGCGAAGGTATCAGGCGTATTATAGACGTAACTAACAAAAATCTACAAGCATTACAGACCTTAAAACAGCCGGTGGATCATTGGGACACGTTAGTTATTTATATTGTATCGTCTAAATTAGATACGGTTACAAGCAGACATTGGGAAGAGCATAGGAATACTCTAACTGATACTCCAACCTTGAGTGCATTTCTAACATTCCTAAGAAATAGGTCAAACCTGTTAGAAACTCTTGAAGAGTCTAAAAATTTTAGTATAGCTCCAGCGAAGACCGATAATAAAGAAAAGAGCTTTGTCGTCTCTCAGACTTCTGATGATAAAAAACAGAATCCCATAAAGCCATATATTTGCAAAATATGTAATACAGAGCACTACCTTTATCATTGTGAAGCATTCAAAGAACTATCTGCACAAGATCGACTACAGAAAGTTAGGGAATGCAAGGTCTGCTTTAACTGTCTCCGACCAGGTCATCAGAACAAGACATGCAAGCTCAGTGGTTGTAAATACTGTAAAAAGAAACATAATACACTTCAACATATTCATAATGACACACAAACGCAGGGACACTCATCAACCGTTACTGAAAATGTAGTATTATCGGCAAATAATAGACAAGGACATTTGTCACGACATGTGTTGTTATCCACAGCCCAGGTTTATGCCATGGACCACGAGGGTAAGCCACATCGTGCTAGACTATTACTGGACAATGGTAGCACGGCGAATTTCATAACCCAGGATTTGGCGGGTAAGCTTAATTTGCCAATTCGTACTGTTAGTTCTAAAGTGACTGGAATAAACAACCAATCTGCGAACCCAACTCAATCTTGCACTCTTCAAATTAGGTCGTCAAATAGTGACTTTATGGTGGAAATTGACTGTTTAATTTTGCCAATTATAACTACATCCATACCGCATTCATACATAAATAAACATGACATACCGTTGCCATCTGGAATATGTTTAGCTGACCCATCGTTTTACGTTCCTTCTTCCATCGATATATTAGTGGGGGCGGACATATTTTGGAGTGTTATAGGAACCAATCGCATACAATTAGGGAAACATAATCCAATACTTTTTGAAACAAGGTTTGGTTGGCTAATATCGGGTACTATACACAAGCCTAGTACTTCGGAAGTAACCTGTATGACTATACAAGACGAGACAGAAACAACTCTTACACGTTTTTGGGAATTAGACACAATATCACCTCAATATAATTATACGCCTGAGGAAAACAAATGTGAAAAATTATTTATACAAAATACGAAGCGCAGCACAGACGGGCGCTTTATAGTTACCATTCCACTTAAAGAATCTCCTAAGGCATTAGGAAATTCATACGACATGGCCAAGAGCCGCTTTCTATCACTGGAACGTAGGTTTGATAGGGATCCATCGTTTAAACAGCGTTATGTAGCGTTCATGGAAGAATACGAGACTCTAGGACACATGAGTATATTTGAACATCGATCAAGTTTACCGGATCATTATCATTTGCCACATCATGGTATTGTCCGAGAGCAAAGTACGACAACCAAACTTAGGGTGGTATTCGATGCCTCAGCGGTGACAACGTCAGGCAAATCACTTAATCAGATACAATTTGTTGGACCGAGAGTGCAAAATGATTTACTATCTATTCTTCTACGCTTCCGTCAGCATAAGTATGTAGTATCTGCTGATATTGAAAAGTTTTTCCGTCAAATCTATGTAACTGATACACAACGGCCTTTACAATTAATTCTATGGAGGTCTGATTCCTCACATGAACTTAAAACCTACACTTTGAACACCGTCACTTATGGCACAGCTTCCGCGCCTTTTCTTACAACGCGATGTCTGAAACAACTATCCACAGAAACCTCAGACGAAGCTACGCGGCGGGCTATAGCTGACGATTTGTATGTAGACGATTTTCTATCTGGGGGAGACACAATTTCCGATACAATTACACTTTGTCATAGTGTGATCAAAACATTGAATACAGCACGGCTTAATCTAAGAAAATGGCGATCGAATAATATACACATTCTTACATCTATAACGCAGGATCATAACACACCCACACATGATACACCAAATACAGTTGAGTTAAGCGCCAATGAATTATCAAAAACATTAGGACTCCATTGGCAATATGCTCTTGATCAACTCACATTTTCAATCGACACTACAAATACAGATTTAATTATAACAAAAAGAATTATCCTTTCAATAGTGTCACAAATATTTGATCCATTAGGACTTGTCACACCTTGCATAATTGAAGCAAAACTCCTCATGCAAAAACTATGGGTTACCAAAAGTTCATGGGACGAGGAGGTACATGATGATATACGTAAGGTGTGGCTCAATTTCACACATATACTATCTCATCTTAATAATCTAGATATTCCTAGAAGAATTACGTGCGATTCACCCATATCGATTGAATTTCATATATTTTCAGACGCTTCAGAGAAGGCGTACGGAGCGTGTCTTTACGTTCGCTCTATTAGCACAGATGGGTCGGTTAGTGTAAACGTGTGTGTGTGTGTGTGTGTGTGGCTCCAATTAAGGTCACTACTATACCACGCCTGGAACTCTGTGGTGCCTTGCTAGGAACACGGCTCTGTACAAAGGTACTCAGTTCTGTCACCTTTCAGTCGGTGAAAAATATATTTTGGTGTGATTCCATGATCGTTCTGGGATGGCTCGCTTCATCACCTGCATTGCTTAAGCCCTTTGTTAGGAATAGAGTTTCCGAGATACTGGAAGGTTATGGTGATAATGACTGGCGCTATGTACCTTCCAAGGATAATCCTGCCGATCTTGTGTCACGTGGGATTGGCGCAGACCAGATAGGCAATACAAGTCTATGGTGGTCCGGACCACAATTCTTGCTACTGGATCCATTGCAATGGCCTACTAAGCCTAATTCAAATAGTAGTAATGTGCTACCAGAAACCATCACTTCATTACATTCTCAGGATGTTAATTTGAATAAAGGTAATCAAACATTTAATTTATTAATTAGCAATTCATCAAATTATTTTAGACTTCAACGTATCACAGCCTACATACACAGATTTATAAATAATATGAAGAATTCTCAAGCACGGTTGTACGGCTCACTAACAAGCTCTGAATTAACTTTTGCTTCTAATTTCCTTATTAGAGTTGCACAGAATGAGTCATTTCAACTAGAGTACCAATTACTAAAATTGGGTAAACAGTTACCTCATAAAAATCGTCTTCTTTCACTATCACCCTACTTAGATAACAACATAATTAGAATCGGGGGTAGGCTTAACAATTCATTCTATGATTATACCACAAAACATCCCGTACTTTTAGACAGTAAACACCATTTAACTGTGCTAATTTTTAAATCTTTTCATTTAAACCTTTTCCATGCAGGTCCACAACTGTTGCTTGCAACTGTCAGGCACAGATACTGGCCACTAGGTGGTAGAAACTTGGCGAGAAGAACTGTACGAACTTGTGTAAAATGTATGAGATTTAAGGGCGAGACCATTCAACCTGAAATGGGACAATTGCCAAGGGAAAGAGTTCAGTTGGAGTATCCGTTTCTTGAAACAGGCACTGACTATGCTGGTCCCATAATGATTGCTGATCGTAAGGGGAGAGGTTGTCGACTAATTAAAGCCTATATATGCGTTTTTGTCTGTCTAGCTACAAGGGCGGTCCATCTGGAACTTGTCTCGGACCTTACGAAGGAAGCCTTTATCGCAGCTCTTAACCGATTTACAGCTCGTAGGGGTAAACCAAAATCAATTTTTTCAGATAATGGGACTACCTTTGTTGGCACCTTCAACGAGCTTTCTAATATTTTAAAACAGGATTATACGTTTGAGATGGCTGAATCAGGTATAAACTTTTCTTTTATTCCTGCGTACACGCCACACTTTGGAGGATTGTGGGAGTCGGCAGTAAAATCTGTTAAGCACCACTTACGACGGATATTAGGCTTAACACACCTAACGTACGAGGAACTGTCCACATGCCTTACTCAGGTCGAAGCGATACTGAACTCTCGACCACTCACACCCTTGTCCAATGACCCCTCTGACCTTGCTCCGCTTACTCCATCTCATTTCCTCATTGGAAGACCACTCATCTCTTTGCCTCATCCACAGATACTCAGCCAAAACATCAGCAACTTGCAACGGTTCCAGCGCATTGAGTACTTAAAGCAACATTTCTGGAAACGATTTGCTAATGAATACATTTTCTGGCTACAGCAAAGGACAAAATGGTGTACATCCAGAGGACAACTTAAAGAAGGCGCCTTGGTGCTTATCAAAGATAAGACTGCTCCACCACTACAATGGCTTCTTGGGAGAGTAGTTCGTCTAATCCCAGGGAGAGACGGCATCGCGAGGGTAGCGGACATCAAGACGAAGAAGGGGATCATTCGTCGAGCTTACAATACGATATGCCCGCTGCCTACTACTCCATAATATTGAAGACCTCTCTTCAACGCCGGGACTATGTTTGGTATTAACCGGCCGGACGACGGAGGGGTATGAAGTAGACGAAGGAGGAGGGGCGGCCACGGGGACGAGCGGCGCCGACGCAACGATCGGGACAATCCGAAAGGACGACGGTTCGATACACACGAGCACTGTACGCGTCGCGACCTACCTATTTGTCACATTTAATACTATTATAATATATTAGTGTTCATCTACAGTCCTAGTATTATTTCCAGAGTTTCCTTACACACGTAGATAGGGTCCTGGAACGCATCAGTGACTAACGTGGACTTTTCGTGTTCCCCCCAAAAACTCCTATTAGGTTGTTGTAAAGTTACTACCGCTTTACAATAACTTTGACTTGACTGACTAAAGACGACTATGACTGTTTTGTAACTTCGTGCCCGATATCGGGCCATTTACTTGATCTAAAAGAAAAATTACTTGACACTGGCGAAATGCACAAACCGTGTGAAGCCAAAATATAAAAAAAACTAATAAAATAATTATTTCTAAGTAAAAATAGGTACGTTCCAAATTCAAAATTTCCCTCCACATTGTTTGCGAGCTTATTTAAATTATCGTGTCTCATAAAAAAGGATCTGCGCTGGGAACATTTTCGCGCTATGATTTTTACGATTTCAAGTGTCGCCTGAAACCGGACGAATTATACGATAGACTTCAAATGGTATCCATGAAGGAAGGCCCGTCTAAGGCAACTGTGTATCCTTGGTATAACGAATTCAAGCGCGGTCGACTAACTTTAGGGGATGAAGGAAGAAGTCATCGCCCTTTGACGGCTGTTACGGAAGAAAACGTGCTAGCAGTGAAAAATTTAATCCATGACAATAGGCGAGTTACGTATCAAGAGATTCAGCACATACTGCAGGTTGGATCGGGAAGCCGTCACGCAATTCTACACGTGCATTTTCGCGTAAGGAGGATAGTTTCACGCTGGGTGCCGCACAACCTTACCGATGCTTAGAAGCAGACTCGGGTGGAATGGTGCCGTGATATCATAAACAAATTTGAAGCAGGCTCGCCTGCTTCAAATTTCACAACAATAATACAGGTGATGAGTCTTGGATTTATCAATACGATCCAAAAACGAAGCGCCAGTCCACGGTTTGGGTGTTTCAGAATGAATCAACACCTACCAAAGTACAGCATCAATGCTGAATGGTAGGTATACTACCAAATTATTGACGGAAGTTTTCTTTGTTGTGAGCAACAAGCGACCAAACACAGGGCTCCGCGGGCTACTGCTCCACCACGACAATGCGCCTTCGCACACCGCGCTGAAAACGAGTGACTTTCTGGATAGCACGCCGGTCAAACTCCTGGGTCACCCTCCTTAGAGCCCTGACCTAGCTACACGTGACTTCTTTTTAATCCCGAAAATCAAAAAATCTGCTCAAAGGGATACAATTTTCGTCGCCGGAAAATGCGCTGTCAGCGTTCAAGCAGGCTGTAAACGAGCTGTCTGCGGCGGACTGGAAAATGTATTTCGAAAACTGGTTTAGACGCATGAAACTTTGTATAGAGGCTAGTGGAGAGAACTTTGAAAAGATTTAATAAAAAAAATATTTACCCATAGAACATTTTATTTTTTCGCAAAACTTTCTGAGTGGTCCACGTATAAAATGGTTGCAAAAAAGCTTTCGTTATTTTTACACCTGAAAAGATCCAACATTCAACATAATTTTCTGGACTAAAATATTAATCTTTTGAGAATAAAGGTAAGTAAAATGCTCACATCAGAAATTTTCCTTAAATCGTGAGTTTGGTAACAAACAAAATTCGTACACGCATTTGATCCTGAATGAGGATGTGGGATACGGACCTTCATCGTCCGATCGCGAGTGAAACTTCAAAAATCTGTTCTGTGTCAATTCGACTTAGCGAAGAAAAATGGTTCGTGGCTAAGTTAAATATAATGGTACATATCATACTTATATATCCTGTCAGTACTCCCCTAATTAATTGTGTGTCGTACGAGTATTATAACTGTAAATAGCAGAGTGACTTTTATTCGTTCTCCCGCACACAACCCTACACATTTCCCAAAAGGACATTATTAATGACATTATGTAATAAAACATGAGAACGTGCGAATAATCGAATCCTCAACGCGTAAAACAAAAGCAAATGTGACACTGTGCCAACTCGTCATAAATAAAACAAATTAAAAACATCTTTTACCCCCAATTTTTTTCCAACTCCGTCCATCCACAATATGACAAATAGTTACCATCTCCGATACAACGAAAACAACCCTTTTCTTATCAACAGAGACTTATAGCTCCAGTATTATGATAAACAGCCGGGGATGATAGACTATTCTCCACAGCTATCCTCCTATTCACAAAAACTTGACGTTTACAAACGGTCAATAAATCTCAGTATGCCTTTGTTATTTTCTTTTCAAAGTAAGATGGCCAGTGAATGATGGGTAAGATGAAAAAGAATGGTATGGTACAATTTTAGGCTGATTTATTCGAATAGAGAAGCTCTACGAAGAGTCAGAGATTCTTTTTGCCCACAAGTACTGCAGTCTGCCAGGACATAATGCCATAAAGAAATGCATAAACATTTTTGTTGGTACGCTCCAAGCGTCGTAGAAAATTACAAAAAACGTGGATAGTGCTTTCCATCTGATATGATGATGATGATAAAATGTTGATATACAAACTTATAATGTTGTTGGAATTAACTTTAATTTACATATAACACATTTACACATCATGAATTCCAGTAACGGAATTATTTAACTATTTCTTGTCTTTTGGCCTGTTTTCTTTTCTTCTTGTATTTACATATATGAGGCGAAAGGAGTCTGTAAGGATCATAGGAGGTGGGGTTTTGTTGTTTCTGCCTACCCATAGAAAGAAGGCGTGAGTTTCTGTATGTGTGTGTGTTCTTAGCCGATACTAGTGTAAAAAAATAATTATTTGAAAAGATCGGCTTAGATGGATCGGTGACAGCAGACCGTTTTATAAATACACATGAACAAAATGTTTGCTGCGTTTACAATATACCAACAAGGGACCATCCTTAACTCAGTTTACGACTACTAGATCAAAAACCTTTCTAATTAATTGAACATTTCGCTCCTATCCCCTTAATTCAGTACTAAATCAATTTTCTGTTTATTCGACCTCCATTTAAATTATATTTCAAGCTATATTTCGTTATTATTCCCAAATTATAACATAATAAATCAAATTGCGTGGAAACAATAGCGGGGGAGAAATGTACCCCAAAATATCTGTCAGGCAATGCAGATGGCAGATTTACGATAAGCATGTTTAAGCGTGATTAATTGCAACTCCTGGGGTTGGTATCTATTTAGAAGCTTTGGTAATTAAATTGCATTCTCAATTTGAGTGTTTTTCGTACAGCATGTTGTTTATTCGCCAACCGTTTGTTTTTACATACATCATCAGCCTATAATGATTCCACTGCCCTCCTCTCTTCAAGAGAGGCCTGTAATGTACGGGGACCCAGTACGGTTTGGTAGATATCACATGTCTTCGATTTCTTTATTCTAGAACGTGCCGGTTTCTTAACGATGTTTTCCTTCACAATTTTGGGAGCAGTGGTGATGGAATTATTTACACAAAGTAAAGCGCCTGCCTGGGCTCGAACTCACGACCTACGACTAGTAAGTTGAGGCCAAAACTGTTCTGCTGTTTTTTAATGTTTCTTTGAATTTAAATATCAAATCATAACAACACCGCCTACCTCCTCGAAAATTTCGGCAGAGGTGTAC
The DNA here is from genome assembly GCA_949091785.1 of Polymixis lichenea. Taxonomy (NCBI): domain Eukaryota; kingdom Metazoa; phylum Arthropoda; class Insecta; order Lepidoptera; family Noctuidae; genus Polymixis; species Polymixis lichenea. The sequence continues at coordinate 17,732,273 of OX420931.1, read as the reverse complement.
CTATAACCGCAATTTCAATTTTAAACAAGCAGTTCTAAATTGTCACGGAGTTGGTCAGTCACAAAGATGATGCTAGTAGTAAATTCCATAAGATCATATTGAGAAGAACGTGCAAGAAACTTCATGGATCCTCAATTTTGGTTAAGTACATCTTTCACGTTGAAATTATTCAGGACGACGCGCGATGATTTTGTATTTTTTTTTGCAACTCTTTAAAAAGATGTAATCGATTAATTTTGCTATGTGGTTAAAAATTGATTGCTTAAATGGTAGTTTTCGTTTAGAGTGGGTAACACCGAATGTGGTTGTGAGTGTCATGGCGGCGGCGACGACCACTTTTTGTTGCGACCGTCACGCGGTGCACACGCAAAAATCCATTGGCTCGAAATGCAAGTTTATCAAATATTATGGATTTAACGTAATCAGTGATAATCATTGAAATCATTATTTTTTATGGTTAAGCTTTCTTGCGTTATTTATCAGTAAATTACGTGCGTTATTTTGCGAGTTATATTTTTGGACTGCCTGCTCGTACACGCCCATGATGGAGGACCAACAGATGAAGTTTTTAGCAGCGACACGTGGTATATCAGCCGCTCGAACATCCGTCATACATATATTATACTGACACACATTCATCATAATGAAACCAAATTACCTCCTCCAATATACATAATACTTTAACCGCCGTTAACTGTAGGACCCTTTAAACTAAGGTTACTGTGCCGCATATTTCCCATATACGGTTTAAAGGAAAGGGTCTCGGGCTAAGGGTGTGTTTAACGCGGAAGTGGCCTAATATAGCTTGATGATGATGAAGTGAGAAGGACGCCGATATATCTTAGGGTACGGAACCATTTGGTACTACCGTAGATACATTTTGATAAAGGTTTATTGATGACTAGCTTTTGTCCACAGTTTCGCCCGCGCGGGGGTCAGAAATTAAGTATTCCACGAGAACGTTTAACCCCCCATCTTGGATTTTCATTGAGTCTCGAAAACCTAGAAAACGATATCTATATTGAAACATTTTAACATTTTCGCAGCCGCCATCTTTGATTTTAATTTTGATCTCACTACCGGCCTCAGCGTAACAAACGGAGTTATTTTCGTAGTTATAATATAAAGTATGGATGTATTCGTGTTTTAGAAAACCTATCCGGAGTCAGAGCGGTTGCAGGTAATTTTACCTTTCAATGATTTTAAATGATAAATGCTCCATAATGTTTGTAGGCTTTAATCGAATATGAATCCAACATCCCATTAGATTCATTTTATAATTGTGTCTTCATTAGCCAACATTGAGCTTCACACTTTGGTTCGAGTTAACCCATCACGAATGGTTTAACCCTTTTAGCTGGCGACCCAAGAAAGGTGTTTTTGGGTCTCACAATGTGTTTTAAAAAACAGAACAGGTAAAGAAATCAGTCTGCTACCAGTCTATCCGGATGCAGCTGAATACTGTATTTTACATAGAGCGACTGGCTATCCAGCCTCCACAACCCATTTAATGGAAAACACGATACCCTTGGCAAGACTATTTGTCAGACTTTTGAACTTCCGTCTACCCGTAACGACTGTCAAAGATCTACTAATGATAGCCGAGACCATCGTCTTAACATGCTTTACAAGGTGCGGAGGGGTCTCGATATATTATTAATGGTCACCCATCCACAAACCGACCCATGTGGCTGTTATTTTTAGCCACGCGTTCACAGAAAACGTAAATGATATCCAAAAGCCAAGTATTTATTATAATGTACATAATATTGTTAGTAATATTAACACCTACCTTTTCTTTTGCGAAAGGAATAGATATCAGAAGCTGTTATAACTAATAAATAATTTATTAGTCCGTTATAAGACGGTAAAAGAGCTGCTTATTTCAGAGCCAGATATTAATAACGTTGTATTAATAACAGAGGATAATAACATTAGGTATTGGGAAGCGGTCACCGGTCCTATAACGTTGTATTATTAAAATAGCTCCTCTAGTTTTTATAGTAGATGTTCACATTTAATAAAAGCAATGGTTACAATTATGTATAGTGCTTTTTAATCAACGAGGAGAAACGACTTCTTAGTCGATTTACTTTTTACTTTACGATTTACACTTTTTAATAATATATAATTTTCTATAGCTATGCTACTCGCAAGAAGTTAATTTATTTATGGGCGTTGCGACAATTCCAGAATTACGTATTAGGCAATTGGCACATGGGATATTTCCTAATAAATTTTGAAGTTTCATAATACTTCATCGCCATGGCAGCAACGAAATTCACTCATTGTGCCAACTTTGTGTTTAGTCTAGATCACAATCGACATCGAAACTTTTACATAAAGTATTAATTAATTGGCGACTAGCACCAGAAAAGGGAGCCCTATGCCCAGCAGCCTCAATGACAATGATGATGATGATTCATTTATTTATTTTGACTTCAAGCACGGCTCAATCCAAACTAAACCATGAATGTGTTGAGACGTAATAAAAAAATCGTAAGTCGATTCTCCTTTTACTCGCTTAACAAAACTGTTCAGATTATTTTTATCAAAACCTACATCAGTATTAAAATAAAATAAAAATGGAATCGAGTTAAATCCAACCTCATTTCGGATCTTCAACTACGTCCCCACTCAAAGTAATCCAACTTTCTGACCTTATCTTAAAAGGAAAATCGTATCTAACTAACTTCCGAAGATCTCGGAGCGATTCTATCGCACACTTGAATAAAAACAAAAAGTTATACAGGTACCATTTTGCAATTAGAATAATTGAACTAACTCTGACCAAGATAACGAAATGGACTAAAATGTAGACTGAGCTAGATAATATTCTGTAACCTTTTTTTAGTGTAGAATATTAATTTACTAGCTTTAGCCAATGGCTTCGCCCGTGTAGAGGCCTGAATTTCCCCCGGGAACGTACTTAAAAGTATCCTATGTCTCAATCCTGGTTATAAACAATCTGTGTGCCGTTTTTGCGTGATTGAGTAATACACATCTAAACATAAAGACTTTCATAAATATAATATTAGCAGGATTTGTCACGTCGTGACTCATTGTCTCTAATAATGTGATGTTTTGTCCCCAGCTTAGTACCACTCCTATTACAACTTTGACAGTTGATTTTAAAGTTATTCTTTCGATATATTTTTGCCAAACTCAAACTAAGTAAGGCAATATATAGACTAAGTATTCTCATAAAATAAAAGAGACGACTTCTCTTTCAGAAATTACCGTATCAACAAAAAAAAAACATTGAATCCTCACGAACAAAATCACTACGAATAAGTCTCAATCTTGTTTAAACATTCCTCTATACAAACCATCCTCAACAAGTACCCAAGAATCCCACTGACGTCATAGCCAGGACTGCGAGGCGCAAACTGCAATACATAGGTCACCAAGTTTCTTTGAAATCAACGTAATGTCAACTACAGCCGTTAGCAACTACCCTCTTTGCCGTGAAGCCATTAAAATGTTCCCTGAAAAACCTTCTGCAGCAATTTATAAACACAAATATAGAAATAGAAAATTTGTAAGGAAAGTTATTTCTTCTTGAACAGTATTTTATTTCAAAGTTCTTGTAAGTATTCCAGTTGTTGTGTGTTCAATTCAATTTGGTAGTTGCAATTTTTATTTCAGGCGAGGAAAATGTGTCAAAAACAAATAATATTTACAAAGGCTGTTTGACACCGAATTTTTGTTTTTAAAACATTAGAACAGCGCGTTTAAGACTAAACGCATTCATTGTTTTAAGGCTTATTTAATACCTTAAATAAGCCTTAAAACAAATGACTCTTATGAGCCTCTTATGAGCCTTAAAACAAATTAAATTTAGTAGTGTAATTTTTCTAAATAATTAAGGGGGTGCACTAAGGTAGCTCGTGAATTGCAAATATTCTTACGACGTTCTTTATCCCATTGAATAGGTATTTCATAAAATAGTCATTCAACGGGATTATATACACTAAGAGGGTTGTATTGATGAATTTAATGATTATAATTTCGTAGATACATACTTGTTACGGTCGCAAATCCTCAATATAGTTTTTGTCTTCCCTACCCACAAAAATGAGACGAGTTACTCTGTTAATTAAAAATACGCCCAAAAAATAAACGTGTCCATTAATCAACTATACAAAACCTTTTACCGTCCGATACTCCACTGAAATGTCGAACGTCACGTCAAGTTCTCCAATATGGCCGAACAAAAGGCCTTATAACGTGAACAAGGCCTGCCTTCATACAGCCACTTAATTAACCACTTTGGCTAACGAAAGGACGTAGGTATACATATCAATTTTGCTACAACCCGATACTAGGATAAACCTTTTGCAGGGCCTCTTGCGTCATTGATGTGGATGGTAAAAAGGGTTTTTTGAAAAGAAGTTGTTTTTGGACGGTTCAATTATATCTGTTGGCAAAATGTCTGTCTATGTGTGAGATTCCGGGACGTTTCTTAAGCTTGTGTTATTGGGTTATTCTGTGAAGAGAAAATCTCTTCACTTCTCGAAGTCAACTGTAGAATAAAATCCCCCCGCCTATGCTTCACGTAGCTTTAGAAACAAATTGAGATTATTTGGGTCTTGTGATACTACTAGTACAAGAGCCAAGGCTTCTTTGATGTTTGTGGCTTGAAGTGAAAAAAAAAAATATGTTGGGGTTGGCTTCCAGTCTAACCAGACGCAGCTGAATACCAGTATTTAACATGGAGCGACTGCCTTTCTGATCTCCATAACCCAGTTACGGGATAGCACGATACCCTTTTAGTAAGACTGGGAATGATCCGGAATAAATTCTGTAAATGTTAAGAGACTCTAGACTGAGAAATACCGTAACAAACTCAATAAAATAAATGCTGGAATATTATCAAACCAAATGTGGAATTGCTTAAAAATTTAAGATAAATATATTTCCGAAGTAATTTATTTATTTATTTTGTGTTTGATTAAATGGCTATGTTTAATACATGACATCATAACATCACGCCAAAGTCTAAAGTCTCGCCAAAAGGTTGAGCAGAGGTGTATCTATTTAGTACTCCCACATTTCGCCAGTTATGTTTAAACCCCATATAATAGGGGGTGACGTGAGCCTAGTACCATCAACCGGGCACAAATCAAAACTCCGGGGTGCTACTGAGAATTTCCAGATAGTGAAACCTGACACTGCCCGATCTGGGAATCGAATCCAGGACTTCATGCTCAGCAGTAGCGACCTACGACGTACCACTCGTAAGTTGCGGAACTAAGGAGTGCGGGGAAAAAACATCGCCGCAGGAACAAATCGCCTGTTCGTACCTGGGCTTTTAGAGAATAACGATCACGTGTTAAACCGTCTCGCATACAAATATTTTGTGAATAGAAGGTAGTATAAAGTCATGTTGGTACACACTTATAGAATTTATTACGTTCTGTAAATATCAATGTTATTCATATTATGTGTGGCTGACTGAAATAGAAATGACGTATGTTACGGCTGGAAAATAAAAAGTCAAAAAAATTTACTACTAAATTAAATTAGTCGTACCTAAATTTAAATCACAATTGACATTCTTTGACAGTTGTATGAAATAGCTTTTAAAATACTACGGGAGTTTTTGGCGGGATCGCGTTGGAACATGTCGCACGAATTTTCATTTTCATGGAATTTAGTGAAATAGCGAATTAAATTGTATAATTTTGATAGTGAATTATTCAATTTAGTTACGTGTGAGTGCACAAGTGTAGTGAAGGTGAAAATAAGTGACTAACGTGGACTTTTCGTGTTCCCCCCAAAAATTCCTAATTGGGTTGTTGTAAAGTTACTACCGCTTTACAATAACTCTGACTTGACTGACTAAAGACGACTATGACTGTTTTGTAACTTCGTGCCCGATATCGGGCCATTTACTTGATCTAAAAGAAAAATTACTTGACACTGGCTAAATGCACAAACCGTGTGAAGCCAAAATAAAAAAAAATAAAAAAAAAAACTACGGAAAATTGACGTCCGATGTCAATTTTATTCACAATTAATTTCTCTGCCCGTAAATAAGTTCATTGTTTGAATTTGCGATATTCATCTTATGGGCAAACATACAAATAATGCTCCCGCAGACAGGCGTGACGAGACGGTACGACGAATTGTTCTACTAATACGACTAATTTGTTCCGGCGGACAGACGCGACTCTAGTAGTCTTTATTGTTTGTTTTTTAGCTAGTTACGGTAACCTACCTAATTAACTATTACTGTAAGCCTGCATCATCTCACTGCTGGTTAAAGGCCTTTCCGCAAGACTTGCAACACTCCAGATCCAGTTTTGTTTGAAACGTAACTAAGTAAATTTTAGGTGATTAAAAAAAAACTAGTCTTGATTCGGCCTTGGAATGGAACCCAAAACCTCACGCTTATAGGCTTATGTGCTAATAAACTAAAACAAGACCGATATAATATTTCATTCAGTTAAATAAACCCTATTACAAACTAAAACAAATTTAGACACCATTAGCCCAGCAATCCATTACACAAATGTACAAAGCATAAGTTCCGTAATACCGGCTTCAACATCAAAACTACGGAACTCAACTTATACGGCCCAATAAATTTGTTTATTGCTTCTATCTGCAGAATAAATAAAGCTTTCCTTTAGACTGTTCGATCTTCTGTATCGAGGCCAAACTATATCGTGGAAGCTGTGAAGTGTTCTGTGTATTATGAAGTTATGAAATTCAGACGGAAATGGGACTCTGTTTGCGGGAAGCCGATTTGCTTGTAAGCTTTCCTATCTATTTTCGTTTCGATTCCAAAGTCTCGGTGCAGTTCCCCAATCTGAGCCAAAGTTGGTTCAAATGTTTGCCTGATTTACTCAAACTCTGTCCTGTGTATTTTATACTATAACCCAAGTGTTGGTTCCAATGGTTGTGCCAGGCAGTTTGGCCAAAGTATGGTTATATGCATGTTGCTTCCGATATTTCGGACTACCTATTTGTTTGCAATTTGAATACCAAGTACGACATTTCTGAATCGCTTTTGAAATCAAAATCTACGGATTTGTGGGCGCGCTTGCGATGGGTTTTCTTAGCAAATATTGCTAGTGTTTGCTTTGAATATACTTGGTTCTATCTTGCAGCTATGTAAATTTTCCCAATATTTTTGCTTGGGCTTCAGTAACGATAAAATGAAAAAAATGTAATTTTATACTTTCTAAGCTTTTCCCAACTAGATTGTGGTCGGCTCCTCGTGTGTCCGAAGTAGCTGAACGGCAGTTTTTTACAAGGGGCGAATGAATAGTTTTGTATATATACACACGTAATATAAATTCAAGTCGCTTTGCGTGGCTGTCTGTGTCACCGTGTTGTTCTTCTAAACTGCACAACGGATTTTGATGCGGTTTTAACCATTGAGGATTCATTCTGGAATGTGTATGTGAATTAATATTAAAGTTACATTTAAAAAAAACCCTGATGTTTTCTCAAGTTGTAAAAACCGTGCGAACAAGGGGCGGGTCGCTAGTTAAACATACAGCATTGACAAGCCACAGTCAAATTTTAAATTAAATATTTGTGACAAGCTTTTTAATTAAATATCTAAATTGCTTTCCACTATAATTATTTTACAAGTGTAAATTAAACACGAATACAAATGACGACGGATCTAACGAATATAGCGCCTCATTAATTGTCACCTTTACAACTAGTAGGTACATAAATATGAACTTTAAGTATGAATAAGGAAAGTATAGAATGCACCAAAGCAAAGACTAAGGACGAAGGACTTATTATTTAAGTCTCATGCAGACTAGAATGACGCGAGGGTAGCGTTGGGAACCTCTCGTAGAACAATTTCCATGAAAATTCATGGACAAGTGTCGCGTCGCGCCTGTTTGAGGCAGCCTTTAGGCAATTTTTTATTTATTAAACTGTGCCGATGGTGAACCTTGATGAAATAAAAAAAAACTACACCAAAGGCAGGACATTATATGGCCTATACCTAAAGCAGGGTCGTGGCTAAGTAATAACAGCCGTACGGGTCGATTGAAGGTGAAGCTACGCTTACCGAAGTCAGTCTGTGGATGGTTAACCATCCATTTCATATTGAGATCCCTTCATGCCTCGGAAAGTACAGTTCCGGCTGTCATTTGCACATCTTGGATAGTTGTTACGGGCAGCCAGAGGCACGAAAGTCTGTCAACCCGTCTTACCATGGGGTATCATGTCACCCAACAACTGGGTGGTGGAAGTCAGATAAGCAGTCAGTCCAAGTAAAATACTGGTATTCAGCTGCATCCAGTTAAACTGCAAGCCGACTTCAATATAGTTGGGGAAGACTAGGCAGAGAGACCTACAGCTTTTACAGTAGAAGACTACGCAAAAGCGATCTACAGTCCTATTTCTTCTCTAACGTAGCATAATAAATTTCTTGTATCGTTTGAGAAGTTAATAAAAAAGGAGTTTTATTACGGGCTGTAAACTGGGTGGGTGACGGTTAGTATTATCGCTACGAAAATAATTTTCGTGTTATATAGCTTGGGGTGATTAAAACAGCGGGTGATAGGAGACTTTACTTTGACAATATAAATGCTGGGAACAAGCAGAAATATTTTTTAATGAGAACTCATTGATTGTAATTAGGTTTTTCTTTCTGAAATTTCTCAGTAGCAGCCCGGAGTCAGGATTTGTGTCCGGCTGATGGCAATAGGCTCTTCCCCTATTACATGGGACTTAAACATAACTAGTAAAGTGTGAGTGTACCATAGGTACACCATAGGTACGCTTTGTTTCTCCAAAGGGTTACCTTTGGAGAAACAAAGCGTGATGGTATGTTATGTAAAAAAACCGTCTTTTAAGTAAAACTAAAGTTGAATTGAACACGTTTTCAACTTCATATTCTCAGTACAGAAACCGGGTATCAGGCTATACTCTGCCAGCGGGTTGGTGCGGGTTGTTCGAAAGAGATACCATGACCCCTAGCACACAGGCAACTGAGGGAACACGGGTGGGGTTTCGACAGTAAAACTCTGACAAGCGGGAGAAGTTATTTGATGATTTCCCATCCTCAAAAAAAGGCTATACTCGCGGCTGTCCTACTCAGAAAATGAAAAGCGTGAAAGAGTGTATGACGGACAAAATACAACGGTTTCCATATAATTGAATATAACTAACAGGTTGACGTCATACTGTACTGTATCTACTGAACGTTACGAGTCAGGGATTAGCCATAAAGCGATTACCAGTAATCCTTAGTCATTGGTTAGATTATCTTGCCTGTAATTGATGTCTATGCTATGGAGCGGGCTATGCTTGGAAGTTACTTTGCAGGATAAAATCTGAAATTAAATTATCCGGGAAAAAGCAAACTTCTCGATACAGCTTGCACGGCAAGCAAACTGAAGTGGCAGTGAGCTGGCCGTGTTTTTTGAAGGAATGACGGCCAGTAGAGCAGACGATTCCTGAAATGGATACCGCGTTTCGGCAAGCGTACCGTGGGATGCCCCTAAGCTATGGACCCGGAGTAAATGCCCTTCGCGGAGCTCGTCGATGCCTTGATTCGCTGGAATGTGGTGGCCCAGAACTCAGTATATCCCTCCGTTGTTCCCGGATTGAGTTTGAGATGATAGGCTGGATTTTGTGAGATGATGCCGGATCTTTGAACCCTGCAAAAATTACGTCCAGCGTGTTATGTTACGAGGAAACAAAACCGGGTCCCCCGCGTGGCGGTCACCCCATAGATGATGATACTTACTACTATACAGTCTAAGATAGGAATGTGCACGGACTTATCCTCAAGAATAATGGGCCTTATGTCGTGAAATATCATAGCATTCTTCAGTTCAAAACTCTGTAGGTAAAGCTCTTTAATCTACCATTATTTTTAAAATGTTGGTATCAAATCGAGTAGAATAACAAAAAAAAAACAGTTTTGCCTTATGCCTCTAAAAAGTATTTCATAATTGCATTTGTGTAAGTACCTTTTGATTAAATCCAAGTTATTATTAGAATCCAATGAAGCCTTTCAACTTAACCTTAGTCCACTTTTTTGTATCTTTTGCTCTTATAAAATTATTCAAGTCAATATTACATTTTTCTTACAATTGGTCAATATTACATTTTGAAAACGTCACCGTAAAATCTTCGCATTGCCTCGCTTCGATGAATAATAAAACAAAATTATTCATACTTGTAAAGGTCGACACATCATATCCTTTGTCGGTCTTCGGTTGAAATTGCTAAGTTTATCCATTTCAATGAATATATGGACATTTTGCTGTCTCGTAGCCTTATCGAATTCAAATCGGAATATTAAGGGTGTAACTTTGACTTCGAATCATTATGTAATACGTAAGGGACTATTTTAAAGTAAATGTAAGTATTATAATGATTAAATATTAATTTAAATGTTGTTCTAGAACAAATAGCAGAATGATGACTTCTAAACAAAAGCAGGTTTGGCCAATACTTATTTTGTTACTGGAGACCATAATACAGTCGTTAGTTTCTTCGATTCTCAACCGATACGATCCGTCACATAAATAATTTGCAGTTTGTCACTATCAATAGCATGGCAAAAAGTTATTTCAATCTTGAAACACTACAGTCTATTTTATAAGATTGTAGATATTGTAATGTGTACATTTATACGTTTTAATAGTGTAATTGGCATTGACTGTTCTATAATAACCTAATTTGCCTACAACGGTTCCACTGCTTTGTGAGAGGGAGCGGTCTAATCCACCACGTGAATCCAGTGCGGGTTGGACGTCACATATCTTCGAATGTTTGGTTCTAGGACATGCCGACTTCCTCATCATCTATTTTCCATCACCGTTTTGAGAGAAGTGGTAGTGAAAATGAATACACAAAGCAAAACCTGCCTATGTTTGAACTCACGACTTGAAAATCGGAACTGCCCGGCTGATACCACTAGATCACGACTGCTCAAATGCTATTATTAAACACATTATTAACACTGTCAAGTTTCTACCTCAGAACTCCTTATAACCCTATTACCTCGCTTGACTTAACAAAGACGTAGGTAACACTAGCGAAATATCTAATAAAAGCTTATTGTCTTTGATAACCAGTAGTTGAACTATATTAGTGCTTGCTATTTTGGTGTAGCCATAAGGCTCAACTGATTTAATTTCTCCAAATTATATGTACTTATGTAATCTAGTTATAAGGAGGTGCGAACCGTAATAATAGCTACTGATATACTCAGAACGGTGTAGCGGAATCTACATCACCACATGCGAACTACGAATGGGTCTGCCGAGCAGATGGGTGTTGGGTCTGGTGAGCAACTGCCCAACATTCGCTTTTTTTTTTCAACCTGTGAGGTTGCCGGCTGCTTAAGAGCGTTCTCCGCACGCGGGCTGGCAACGGCGTATTTATGGCGGTTTTTCGTGATTATTTCATTAAATACGAGTAAAAACAAAAGCCATGCACTAGGTTGTTGGTATTTTCAAGTTTGTATGTTATTTTTTTACAGTTATTTTGGTACTTACTTATAAAAATCGACATACCGTCAATAATTTTCTATTTGCATTACTTAGTACGATTAATGTTTTATTATAGAGTAAATGTAAAAAATAATTATAAATACCAACGATCTAGTGCTTGGCTGAAAAAATGATTGTACTTTTGTTTGTATTTAATTAAATAAATAATAAATGCGTTGTTGCCAGCCCGCGTGAGGTGAACGCCTTAACCGGACTTGCCTGTGGTAACCTTAATAAAATAAGGCTTCCAGCTAGGGCTTAATAACCTTAAACTAAAGCGACTGCTCGCTAGAGACACCCTCTGTGGGTTACAGACCACGGCTTAGGGCATCGCTGGTAGGGAGCAGTAAGGAACAGGCTAGATCGGACTGATCCCAACCTTTGATTTTGGGAATTCTAGTTGCGCGGTTAACTCTGCTTGCGCAATGTAGGATTTTGCGTGAAGTCAGTGTGATGCATAGGTCGCATGTGACGGTGTAAATCTATGGCTAATTTTCGCAATACGAATTTCTTTATTCCGTTTTATTTCTAGCCTTGAAACTAAAACTTACCTGACGAGTAACTCTCGAAACAGACTAATTAACATAAAAAAGTTATTTGAATAAATTACGTCGTCAAAGTCTGTGTTCATTTTACATAGCTTTTAACTGACGAAGTTTAATTATAATGATAATAATTATGTTTGTGATTTTTTTATTTATCAAGTCGGTTCTGATATTTGTGTAACTATACCTATTGAACTGTGGTATACACGATGCAAAAAAGAGAATGTGTGTTAGATATTTTCCAAGAGAAAAACCAGTATTGTGTTCGGAAATCCATAACAAAAAAAAATGTACAAGAAACGCCTGTTAGAGTTTTACTGAATACTAGCTTTATCCCCGCGGCTGCGCCCGCGTGTTATGCCAGTAAATAGTAGCCTATGTCCTTCTCCAGGATTCAAAGTATCCCTGTACCAAATTTCATCACAACCGGTCAAGCCGTTTCGGAGATAAGCCGGAACAAGCAGAAAGACGTCTGTCTTTACGGTGTCCGTCTAGACAAACCTTAAAAAATATAAAAAAATATTTACCGTACCTTCATACGCATTTAGTGAAAAGCTGAAACTATTATTTTGACATTACAAACAGACTTCAATTTTATTTATTTGTATAGATTTATAAAAATCAAAATCAAAATATTTTATTTCACATAAACCTGCAAGGGCACTTATGAAACGTCAAAAGCTAGGTGTCACTACTGAATATTTCAGTGTCCAGAAACCCGTGACCACTTATTCGATAGTAAAATAATAAATAGTAAATCAACATTTACAGGAAAAAAATATCAAAACATCAACAAATTCTCAAATTGTAAGCTTTCGGAATGATTATTTTTAATATTATTCAAAATGCCAACACCTAAATAAATATTGTTGTAAATTATTTATATCGTCACTATTCTTCGGCGTGCCTAACAGTTTGTTGTCCTTTACTTTATAAAATAAGCTAATAAATAATTGATAAAAAAGAAGCCAACAAAGAAGCAGAAATCGATTGTAGCACGTGTCGTCCTGCAACGTATAATAAAATCAAACGCAAGACTTCCGACACCTAAATTAGAATATTATTACATTAAAATACTAAAATAACACGACTGTAATTTAATAGGTTAAACAAACCATACATTTATATAAAAATAAATAAAATTGAAGTAGCTGTTTGTAACGTCAAAATAACAGGTTTTTACTAAATGCATAGGAAAGTATAAACGGTAACAATAACAAAAAAAAAAACAGCATTTAGAATATTCGTCTGTCGATCTGTTCGTTTGTTCCGGCTAATCTCCGAAACGGCTGAACTGATTTTGATGGGATTTTCACTGGCAGAAAGCTGATGTTATAAGAAGTTACTTAGGATCTTTGTCTCGGTAGCACGTTCCCGTGGTATAATTTCCGACCTTAAATTACTAACTTTTTATGACGCAGTGTTCTAATTTAAGTAATTTATAACAAAATACTAGATAAATCAACATTCATATAAATAATGACGGAAATCGATTTTGAATGTGTGTTCTTTTTGAGTTTATTCTGTTAACATATATGTAGTTCGTTTCATTGTTATGGCGGGTACGCCATAACAATCTTGGGAGTCTAGCTTACTGTAACTACATTTTGTTTGCTAACTTTTACGTTACGCGACCTATTTTTAGACCACTGTTACTAGAAAAACATTATATTTTGTGAGACGATAACATCTTCTTTATTTATGGAATTAACTATGTACAGCCTATCAGCAAAGAATATGAACGTAAACGAAGCCAAAGGAGCTTGTAAGTATTGTAGCAGGTGACGTTCTGCAGTTTTTGCCTACTCCAATGGGAAGTACGTGTATTTGTATGTAACAAAGAAATTAGAGAAATAATAAGGGTTTTTATGAATATTCAAGCCACCAGTTGGCGCAACTTAGACAAGAGATCTTCCAGTTCGAAAATGAACTTAAAATATTTGATGTCATTCGTTTCATTCCTTCGTTCACCATTCAGTCCGTAGGCGCTTTGACACTTTTGATAGGTGCCCGGACGAGACACCTCAGTGCTGCCAACTAGTGAATGTCATTTCAGAAAACTCTCATTCTAATAAGTAGATTTAGGTACCTATAGTAAAATTAGGAGAAATAATTCAAATAGATAGGTTTATATACCTATAATAAAGTAAGACTGATTGACTGCCTCGTTGGTCTAGTAGTCGCAAGCGCTACTGCTGAACATGAGGTCCTGGGTTAGATTCCCAGGTCTGGCAAAGTGTTATTGGGTTTGTCAATCAATAATTTCTCAGTAGCAGCCCGGAGTCTGGATTTGTGCCCGGTTGGTGCAAAAGGCTCGCCCATAATTACATGGGACTTAAACATGACTAGCAAGATCTGGGTGTACTATAGGTACACCTCTGCCCAACCTCTCAGGAAACAAGGCGCGATGTTATGTTTATGTGTATTAAAATAAGACCTGCGTAGGTCAATGATGATAATTCCTTGTAACTTTTTTATATTTATATGTAAGTGATATTTAAAATTTTAGTATTGTAAGTTTATGGGTGTGAATCTTCATAAGTCTCTGTACTTCGGTATGTATACCTCCTGGGTGGAAGCTCTATAACATTTGTCGAGCAATAGTTACAAGTCCCGCTACAATGCGAGTAATGAACGCGTTTATCTGTAGGTACCCCAATGTGTACGAGAGCCTGAGAACAATTGAGGTTTTGATAAGATCTGAGAGCAAGAATCGTGGTTGACGTTCCCTGCAAATGATACTCGTGTGACGAGAATTTTGAAAAGATTGCTCGAATTCAGTGTTTGTGTTAAGAGTGGAAAGTTAAATAATGAATTAAATACCGGGATGTGAGCGTTTGCGTAGGGCGTTTGGCCACCGCAACCGTCACCGGGATGTCATTGTCACCGAGAAACGTGATTATACGAACCGAACGTGACATCCCAGTGACGTTTGTGCAACGCGGAGGAACTGTAGTTTTCAATTATTTCGGTGTCGAGCGGTTTTACGTAATTGTGATTTATTATCAATTCTGTTATTTTCTAATAAATACTTCTAGGTAATTTTATATTTCTTATTAAAAATTGCTTTCTGATCCATTGTCTATATGAATAGATGGTCTATTTTCTGATCGGAAAACCGAACCGAAATCAAACTGAAAATGTGCTTACGATATTTGGACTGGCATAGTTGCTTGTTGTTTTATTATGATCTTAGTAGATATCATAATAAAAAGAAGAACAGTTAAAAATAAATTTATAAGCGATTATGAAAGAGAAGCAGAAGCCATTATTAATGGAATATTCAGCTAATTTTCCTAAAGTGTCTAGAGAAATGAGATAGCCCGAGGTCTCTAAACTCATTTAGGAAAAAGGTCTTTGTAATTAACGCAGTTTACCCACAAATATTAATAACGGCCTTATCTTTCAACGCAGTCATCCGGTAATAGGCCTTTCTTAATGGTAAAAACCTAAAGGATTTTGGGAACAAGCGATCATTATTTGTTCAAAAGTCGCTATGTGAATTGTATCACGAAAACCAGTGTGTACAAAAAACAATTAAGTTTTTTTTTAGAGTGGTATGGAATGAAATGGTTTATATCTGATTACTATGTAATCGGATTATTGTGAGGCGCATGCGTGATCAGATTTTGAGGAGCATGAAAATGGCAATTGTACAATTCCTCATATCGAACGTATAAACTGGCAGTTTATTCTGTAGGTAAAAATCTCACAGATGAAGAAGAACTAAGTTTGAAGTGAGCTATCGTTCCACCTGATGCTAGGGATTGGCACTATGGGCAGCTTGCTTCAAGCTACACACAAACATTGAGTGTATTTAAATATTTTTAGAATTGCCCGTAATCGATGTATACGACGTAAAGTCGTTTAGGTTCTAATGGAGAACGGTTTGTTTTTAATGGAGTTTCGGGGCCATCAAGATGGCGTTTATATACCTATCTACATGTTAGATTTGTAAAAAAAAATGGAGTAACGACTTGAGATATGTAATTATTTGGAACTATTTTATTGTATCCTATTATTTTCTTTCGCTAAAGTAGGATGTTGTGTATTGTATGTTAGGTCAAAGTTATAAAATAATTGCCGAGTTTTACGAAAAATTTCTTACCCTTCGCCGTTAGCATAACTTACTGTATCTTTTTTAGGGTATATAAAAAGATCTAAGAGTCGTTACCCGCCCTAAAAAGGCAGTGTTGGTGTAATAAATGTCAATGTGATGGATGTGCCACATTAAGCCACATAGTCTCGACTACAGCTTTACTTTGTAACGTTTTATTTTTACACGCCTAGAACAAACGTGGGTTTTTTTTCATGTCTTTTTCTGGAGTATAAAACAAACGTATTATGTGATTAATAAAAGGCTTTGTGATCTTATTTAATCGTTTTGAAACTGTTGTAGAAAAACCATAACTAAAGTAGTAATAAAAAAAAGGTTTTTTTCTATACAGGCCCACTTCTGGGCAAAGACATCCAGGAACTCTTTTCCCGTGCCACGTCGAACAAGTCGTCGCGGTTATTATATTAACTCCAAAAAATACATAATATTTCGTTTTGATAAACATACCTAGGTAGTAGGTACCTAGGTACTCAGAAAAATATATTAATTTACGTTTTTTCTCGCAAAATGTCGTGCAAAAAGGTAATCAAATTTCCATTCTTCATGTTATATGGTTATCGTTCATCAAATCATGCCGCCTTTCACAAAACTCTCGTATGTAAACGGAAATATACCTACCTATGTCAAATCAACAGTATTCACTGACACTCAATGTACGTAGCCTTATATAGGGCGCTTTAATTGAGTTACATTCATTTATACCTTGTTTAAATGTATGAATGTAAACTAACTAAACTAACTACGAGTACATACCGCAAGTAGGCATTCTAATATTGACCTACCTTTGCTTTTGGACAGTAACCGAATAACCTGCGGCTCCGGGCGCGGTCAGGTCCGAAATTATACTACGGAAACGTACTACCGGGATTAAAAGTATTCTATATGTTAATCCACTCTATAAACAATCGGCGTGCCAAATTTCATCCAAATCCATTGAGCCTTTTTAATGCTGAACATCCAAACATCCAAACTTATAAACTATCACATTTATAATATTAGTATAAAGTAGGATATAATAGGATAAAATCTACAAAACATTCATAAAACGGCATGTCAGTAATTTAAAAGGTTTTTGTTTTGGGTGGGAAATCATCAAATAACTTCTCCCGCTCTGGGTGGAGCGGGAGGGCGTGTCAGACTTTTACTGACTAAAACCCACCCGTGTTCCCTCAGTTGGCTCTATGCCACGGGCCCCGGTATCTCTTTCGAACAACCCGCACCCCTGGCAGGCATCGGCCCTTGCGAGCCTCATCAGTTGCTGCTGATATCTCTTTATGGCGCGCGTGGAAAACAACGTCCGGGCCCGCAACGTCGACCCGGGCCAAGCCCCGGTCGACGGCGCGTTGTCCGGTAAGGACCAATCCTTACCAGACAGCGAGCTACCTATTACTCGCCGTCCGCAAGCCCGTGCCTACGGTGGCCGGGAATCAGCCTGGGATTCCCGACGCCCAGGGCATCTCCTGCGAAGGCCACGGCCGTGAGGGCGCATGTACTGCATTTCCCTCACGTGCACCGCCTCCCTCTTTGCGAGCATAACTGTTTCGCTGAAGGAGGCGACTGCTAGCCATGCACACTCGCTCCATACCATGGCCTGGACCAGGGTCAGACGCGAGAGATCGCCGCCGCCGATCACCTCCACGAGGACACGGCGGTGCTCCGCCCAAGCCGGGCAGACCTCCACCGTATGCTCCACCGTGTCCTCAGGGCGATCTTCGCAATGGAAACATCCGGGCGTTTCCTCCCGTCTTATGTGAAACAGGAACCTCCCCAAAACAGCCGTGTCCGGTGAGGACCTGTGTCAGGCGGAAGGTGAGGACGCCATGCCGCCTCTCAAGCCACTCCTCAAAGAGGGGACTTACCGCCGCAATTATGGCGTGCCCAGATAAGTTCAAAGGTTAAGTCTTATCATAACAATTCAAGTATTGTAATAGTATTCCTGCACAAAATCACGACCATACGATCTTCCATGATCCTGTCAGATCCACACACGAGTTTGCTGGTGACATCATATCCACAGTAGGTATTCCCAGGCAGTCTGTGTGAAACCTAAAATAGGGAGTTCCAATTAGGCCGTGTTCTCACGCGGTGACCCAAATGAGAGTGTAGACTGTACGATAGCTTCATTTGAACAGCACCCTAATTGCGTTACACTGGCAATGAGATCGCGCCCCATGTGGATAGAGGTAGATAATCTTGCTTGTGTGAAATTTGCCTTTAGCCTTTCGCAAGTACTAGTTTGAAGGCTTGTTTCACGAACATGAAATGCACGCGCGCAGTTCGCAAGCGGCTCGCGAGCGACGCATTCGCCAGGTCTAGACACACCCTTATTGGGTTTTTCTAGCAGCAATTTCTCAATTATATCCCAGTCTCTAGATTTGCACTCGGTTGGTGCTACCAACCGAGTAGGCTCGCCCCCTATCACATGGGACTTAAACATAACTGACGAAATGTAGGTATGGGTGTACTGTAGGTACACCTCTGCCCAACCCAATTACGGCAATCAATGCGTGATGTTATGTATGTACAATTCCTTTAAAACTTTCATCCCGATTCATCCCCGTATCCTTACAAACCCCATTTGATGATACAGGGTTAATTTTCTAAGCCTGTTCCAGGATTTAGGTGTTAATTGAAAATATTCGTTCCGTGCATCGAATGTCAAACAATATCGTGATTGATTAGCGGTCCAGTGTTTTGGGCAGTCGGCGATGATACACCCCTTTGTTTGAATGTAATATTGTATTTTGATTATTTACTGTTATTCAAATTGATCAAGTTGATCTAGTTAATTGGGTAAAGGCTAGGCAGATTATGACTGTTAACCACGGACCTATCATCTCTATCAGATATAGATATTTTGAAATTGATGAGAGAGAATCATTATTTAGTTAGCGTAAATTGTAAAGGTAATACTAATTTTTAAATTTTAGATAGGAATTGTCGCAACAAAACAAAAAAGACTTTTGGTGAATGGTTACAATCTGATTTAGGGCTGATTTTTCAATAGTCACATAACTTTTAACTGAGGAATAAATACGAGTATGTCGGTTTGACAGCTTTTGTATAGAAAATATGCCAAACTGTCAAATTTATTCTTCAGATAAAAGTTATCTGACTATTGAAAAATCAGCCCTTAGTTGAAATAAAATGTATATTTTAAAATTCTACTAGCTTCTGCCCGCGACTTCGTCCTACCGCGTCGCATCGCATCGCCCGCTCGCGCTATCTGTACGTTATCGCTTAGGGTTTAAAAAAAAAATTTTTTTTTTTTTAGAAAATTTGAGTATTGAGTATTGGGTTATTTCTGACTTTTACTTTTCGCTCGTCTCCTAAGGGACGTAGTGGATGTGCTGTTAAGTAGCTTTTTTTTCATCAAATAACTTCTCCCGCACTGGCTGGAGCGGGAGGGCGTGTCAGACTTTTACCGACTAAAAACCCCACCCGTATCCCTCCAGTTGCCTCTCAGGGGCCACTGTATCTCTTCGAACACCCCGCACCCCTGGCAGGCATCGGCCCTTGCGAACCCTACCAGTTGGTAGCTAATAACCTTCCTCAAGAATTTGTTTATCAAATTCAAATAGGATTTTTCTAATCTAACTGGTAGTTCCAGAGATTAGCGCGTTGAAACAACACCACAAACAAAAGCTTTATCATATTACTAGTGTCTTCCCGTGACCTCGTCCGCGTGAAATTTCTGGTTTCCCCGTCCCACTTTATCGCATCGCATCGCCCGCCCTAATTTCCCTTTAGTTTAAAGCGTTCTTTCTGACTTTTTTTTATTCGGCTCCTTAGAGTCGTATCATGACGTCAAACTACTTATAACCTTACAAAAAAATGGGTTAACAAATGCAACAAGGATTTTGACTGGTAATTTCAGAGATTAGCGTGTTCAAGCAAAAGACAAACAAACTCTTCAGTTTACTTATATTATAATTGAGATATTTGGTAAATAACTATAAGTCTTATTAAAACAGATATTGATGTTACTTAAACTTTACATTAACTACGTTTCTACACAATGTTATTTATTATTTTGACTTGTTTAGAAAAGCTTAAAAGCTTAAACACAATGAAAATGAAATAACAGTCGCAAAATTAATACAAATTTATCGTGGGTCCTATTAAAGTTAGCCCGCAGAATTTAAAACTTTAAATATTCCTAGAAAATAAATGAAATAGTTTTTTTCACCACAACCTTTTTTCATATAGGTTAAAAAACCCTTACCTATCTTCAGTGGCGTGCACAGAGTTTTTAGACAGGGTAGGCAGAAATTAAAAAAGGCAAAAAAACAGAATAACCGATTGCTGTACCTACCTACACAGCATGCAACCTGTGAGGGAACTAAATGAATAATATTGTTTAGTATTGAATTTACGATTGACTTTACCTTTAGTTTGTACATATTAATTGCAAATCCGGTGTACAACTACCTATTATGCACAATCACTTGATTTTTTTCACCGATAGATAGTAGCTCGCAACCAAAACAAATAAATCAAAACAAACAATGGCGTCGGAATTACTCGGAATAAGAAAATAATACGACAAAAACAATGAAGCAATGCTATTTTTTAAAATAAACGCATAACCAACTTTGTTCGGAAAACTTCGGTAAGTTTCGTAATTCGTCTCGTTGTACAAAAGCCAGTGACTACCCTGTACGGTTGTGTGCGTTATTTGTTACATTGTGTGCCACGTATGTATAGGAACACACACTGAATAAATCTGCACGACCACGAGAGCACACATATAAACATTGAGACACGAATAGTTCGTGTCCCTCCCGAGGCACTCAGCGGCGCTAGTTCATCGCAATGTGAAGTTGCGTCAAATTGTACGAACGAACGGGGTATTGTATCGATTATACTAAAACTACGACCAACGCATAGCTAAGGCGCTGAATTATGAATAAAGATTTTTTGTTTAAAGTGATAAAATAATATTAGTTTTACTTATTTATCTGATTTAGGTACGGTAGGCAGTGTCTTTCTGTCTTTTTGGACTGCACGCCACTGCCTATCTTGAATAAATTATAAACATAGAAAGGTAAACATTTTGTTAAATAATTATTCTCTATTTTCTGTTATTATTACGGATATGTTTATTAGTATTAAACTGTAAAATCTATGAAGAGTTAATATCTGTAATTTATACATATTTAGTTCAAAAGTTTAATCGAATTCAGATGTACATAATTATAGCCATTATTTTAAAGGTGAATAAAAGATGATAGCCAGCGATGTTAGTTATTTTTGTGTTTTAATAACTATAGTTAATATTAATAAGCAATACAAAGTGAATAAAAAAAATAAAAACCTTATCCCGGTTATCTGTTATTACGGATATTTATAATGATTAAACTCTTGATTATAATCAAGAGTTCATGTCCGTTATATAGACACATTTTGTTAAAATATTCTATGAAAATCCGATTGATCTAATTACAGTCATCGTTTTAAATGTGACTAAAAGATGAAAGCCAACGACGATAGTTATTTTTGTGCTTAAACAAACTGTTATATATATAATATTATATTTTTAAGCAACGCAAAGTTAAACATTTCGTTAAATAACTACTTCTTATTATCGGTTATTACGAATATGTTTTATTATATTAAACTATAAAGTTTATAAAGAGCTCATGTCTGTAATTTAGACACATTTACTTTAAATTTTTAATCGGAATCGGATTTCCATAATTACAGCCATCGTTTTAAAGGTGAATAAAAGATGGACGCCAACGACGATAGTTGTTTTATGCTTAAATGAATTCTAATTAATATTACTAAAATTAAACCAATTTCTATATCTATACATACCAAAAATGAAATAGTAACGAAGTTAGAACTGTACACTGAATATATACGGAAAAAAATGTATTTGCTACGAGATGTGTGGGAACGAGTCTGATGCCAAAAATATAGTTTTTAGAATGTTTCAGACTGGTGCATAAACGGCTGAAAAGATCCGGCACACAGATAGTTAAAACCTTAATTTACATAAAGAAAGAAAAATTTAGTAGTAAAGAGTGGTTTCGAGTTGTTTGAAATGAGTTAGCGCCTCTTTGTTATAGCTTTTGTAGGAGAGGGGACATCAACAGTCATCAAAATGAGTTAAGAACAAAAACGAAATCCCAAATATTTGGAAAATTCGTTGTGATGGTAAACATTCATAAGATCGCCTTTTAAAAAAGGATGGATGGAATTCCGAAAGAAGATCCTAATTAATGAAGTCTTCTAACTATTTTCCTTAGTATCTATGGGTTTTTAGCAAATAAATTCTGCGTTTAAATAAAAATACCAGATACATTGAAATATAACACTCACACCTGTAAATAATGTATAATTAATCTCGCGTAATAAGAAATCCTTGTTGGAAACATCAAGTTAATAGTTTTATTAAAACGTGACTCCTGAACGTCACCTTTAAAAACACGTGCAAACAGTTATAAGCGATGGTCTCCCGCGTTTCGCGACCAATTTCGGTTTCACAAACAGCAAATAAACTGTTACTCCTTCACACTTTTATTGCTTCCTAAAATACTTCTCAACCCCAATTGGGGACACTGAAAATAGGGACAGAAATCTTGAAAGACATTACGTTTACAATCGGGGCGCAATAAAAGGTAGAATCGTTAAATAAGACAAGCAATTTAACGCGTGAGAGGGCCACGTGCTGTACACTGATTGGTCTTCGTTTGTATGGCCTTTTTGATTGAGGCCTCCGAAGTTCGCCGTCAGCGAAAAGTGGAGGCCTTTTTGGTTAATGGATAATGTGTTACATGAGGGATGTGCTTGAGTGCCGGTGATGTTTATCGATGCGGGCGAAGGGTGTTTGAGTAGGGCTAATGAGTGAGGTGGTATTACTTTTTTATATAGAGATTGTAGGAATAATGGTATGTATGTAAAATGACACCGTGATTAAAAAGTAATTTCAACCCTACTAATATTATAAATGTGAAAGTTTGTATGTTTAGATGTGTTTTACTCAATGATGCAAAAACGGCTCAACGGATTTGGATTAAATTTGGCACACAAGTAGATTAAAGCCTGCATTAATACAAAGTCACTATTTATCTATGTTCTATCCCAGCTGTACGTTCCCGTGGGATAATTTTCAACACCCACGCGGGCGAAGCCACTGGCAAAAGCTAGTTAAAAATTAAAAAATCGATTGCGACTCAAATTCTGTATAAGTAGATACCTAATATATAAGTAGGTATAATTTTTAGTTTCCAAAAGAAACACTGTATTTCAAGTAGGGTTAGGCAGAAGTGTATTTATGGTGCACCCAAATTTTGCCAGAAAGAAATAGTCTGTCCCAAAAGTGCCTCCTGATGAAAATGTTAATAAATACATTGATCAAATAATGTCCCCGAAGTTGCCAATTTGTAGTGGCACTCTCAAATTGCGAGCTTTGATTTGATTATTTGAATACTTCAACCCGAAATTCTAAATTTAAGTCACCTGAAAGATGTTTTCATTTGACAGTTGAGGTTAATTTTATAACCTCAATTTTCGTCAACATTTACGATAACAATTTAATATTTTTTGGAAACATCGGTGAAATATAAAGTTCGGACCAGCTAAATATGTTACTGTTCCCTATAGTGAGTGATTGCGTAAGAATTTTAATTGAATAGTCCTTCTACAATTTCAGCAGATAGTTTTCGAACAGACATTACCTACTTGCATTATACTACTGACTTCTATTTACTACACCTATGTACAGACACCAAAAGAGATAAGTAACCAGGGTCCTCAGATTAACTGGAAGTTTAGTAGGAAACCGATCGGCAAGCGTAGCGTGATGCGCCCCCCAGCTAGATGGACCGACGACCTAAAGAAAGTTGGGACAGACTGGATGCGGAAGGCGGAGGACAAAGTGTTGTAGCGCTACATGGGAGAGGCCTATGTCCAGCAGTGGACTGTTATAGGCTGAGTTGATCGATGATTTCTATTAGTTAAATTTGTTCGAAAACATCCAACGGTTTTTGACTAATCTTCAACTATATCCGACGACCCTGGTTACTAAACTCTTTTGGTGACCATTTATAGCAAAAATAATCTTCTGTAAACATACATAGACTGTATGACGTCTGTTCGTAAAAGGCGAAACGTTAAGCAACGTTATGGTAACTTGATCCGTGACTAAGTGTTTGCGATGTCGAGCAAATCATTCGCCTCGTTTGCTCAGCTATTTTTGGATGTATTGGTAAAACAGGTAGGTCAATTGTAGGAGGTAAGTTACAACGTGGTACAGGTAAATAAATACTAATGAACGTATGAGACAAAAATCAATAAATCTGCCTAGCCTTTTCCCAACTAGGTTGAGGGTCTCCTTCCAGTCTAACCGCATGTAGCTGTATACCAGTATTTTACATGAAGCTACTGCCTATCTGATCGCCACAACGCAGTTACTGGGTAACAATATACGCCTTTTTACGCTTCTGATTACCTGTAATGCCTATCAAAAATCTGCGAATGATAGCCGGGAGCAATAGTTTATCGTGCTTTCCGAGGCTGCGAGGGGGTCTAGATATGTAATGGATAGTCATCGATCCACGGACTGCCTTCGGCAAGCGTTGCTTAACTTTCGATCGATCAGTGCGGCTTTTGTTATAGTCACGTGCTCCTATGTGCCTTAAAGAGACATCGTCTAGAAAAATAGTTCTTTTAGTTTTATGCCAAGGTCCGTGGTTGAAATCTATAGAGTGAAATTGGACTATGCTAAAGTTACAAACAGTACGCGTTTGAAAATAATACTAACATGTTTAAAGTTAATGTTTGTATTCGTATAAAAAGCACATTAATAAGTCTTACTGTACTTGGTTTGAGTAAAGTCTAAGATTGAAAGGCTAAACAAATCAGGATTTAAAAAAAAAAATCGAAAAAAAATTGCCCATTATATATGTTTACAAGACCCATGATAAGCCAGGGTAAACAAATGAAATGCTGTCAAAAAAGTTAGGTAATTCGATTGCAAACTTTTAGTACAATCGTGTTGTTCCCTTATGACATTTGTAAAGGTCAACACTTCTGATATAGGGTGATTATTTTTGGAGCACTTTCATAATTAAACAGGAAAAAAATAAGTTTTAAAATTTTCAAATTAACCTACGACTTTGTGGACAAAGTAAGGTCATTTATTCCCTATACCAATATGTAGGTAATTAATTAATCCCTACTAATATTATATAACTCTGTCTGTGTGCCTGTTACGCTTTCACTCCTAAACCGCTGCATCGATCGTCATGAAATTTGGCCGAGATATAGCCTGGGATATGGAAAAGGACATAAGCTACTTTTTATGCGATAACCGAAGTCCACGCGGGCGTAGCCGCGGTAAAAGCTAGTTAATTGAAATATTTTCGTTATTCTGTTTAGGTATGTCAAATAAACGTCAAGGAACTATTTTGAAAGCCGCGGGTTGGCTGCAGAAGTACTAAAATATAAAATTCTCTATCATAAACCCATACTTCAACTTTTAATTGTTAAATTATGAAAGTATGGACATGTCCACAATAAATTTCAGCGTAATGTCCTGAATTTAATGACTTGGGGACCGTAATTATGAAATATGAGCGAAACGTGGACTGAATGTGACAATAATTCTTCTTTGCGTCGGAAAAATTACGTTGATGAAATTATAGTTACTTTCATTGTGATGTTAATATTATATTGTTTCATATTAAATGAAACAATATAATATTAACATCACATATAATTTAAACACAATATAATTTAATTTTTTGAGTAGGTTTGTATAAACACTTTTACAAGTAAATCATATTTTTAAAACTAGATGAGGTCGGCGTGTCCCATCTGACAACTCTGAGAAGAAAGGCCGAAACAAACTCAGAGGTCACAGTCTCTTTTAAAGTCCAGACATAATTTATTTATTTAAACTTTTCGCACACAAAAAAAGGTACAAAGGCTAATCTTGGCCAGATAAAATTATTATCGTAATCTTTGCCTTGGAAAGTATATCAAGCTGTAGGTCTCGGCTGTCATTCGTAGATCTTTGACAGTCCTTACGTGTAGTCAGAACCCCAAAGATTCTGACAACCAGTCCAACCGAGGAGGATCGTGCAACGCAGTAACTGGGTTGTGGATATCAGATAGGCTATCGCTCCATGTAAAATACAAGTATTTAGCAGGAACTCGAAATGTTTTATTCTCGGTCGGGTATTGTATAAACTCAAACCATTAATTTCGGCAAAACCAATGACAGGCCCTTTTAAATTTTCAAGGGGACGGCCAGTCAGAAAGAAGAAACTAGTTGCCCATTCCAAAGCGCAGTAGGTTCCTATGGAGAATAACGGGCAAGAAACTCCATGGACACTCTTTTATATCAAAATATTTTACCGTGTACATTCAGGTCATAAAGGTCAAAGTGCATTAAGAAAAGTTTCGCAGTTTAAGCTAGAAGTGTCCAGAGCTCTTGTCACTAATGAGGTGACAATAATAATTATTTTAATGATTCAGTAATTGCTCACAAATTACAGCCTACGCAGATCGTTTACCTGGCCGTTTCTTTTAATTGACTTTAACAGCTTGCGTGGGAAATTGGGAAACAATCGTCTTTGAAGATCTTGTGAAAGCCGCAGATATCCAGTGGATGAGAGAAGCACAGAACCCGTTGAAGTGGTGGTGCTTGGGGAAGGCCTAGATCCAGAGGCGAACGTCTGTTGGCTAAAATGATGATTATATGATGACGACTTGGGATACGATACTTGATCTGCACCTACGTATAAAACAAAATAAACTGAGATTTGACGGTAATTAAATTTCTATATACACTTCTAATTCATGAATTGACGGCACGGTTGGCGCAGCGGTTAAGCGATTGTCTGCTGCGCTGCGTGTCGCTGCGGTTGCGGTGTTCGATTCCCGCACGGAACAAATATTGGTATGACCTACAAGTAGTTGTTCCGGGTCTGGCTGTTTGTGTATGTGAGTTTTAAATGTTTGTGAACGCACCCACAATACAGGAGAAATTCCTAGTGTGGGGCAGCGTTTAAAAAAAAATGAGAGAAGAAAGATAGCCGATTGACCTGAAATTGGGGATCTGTTCACTATAGACAACTTTTACTTGAAGTCATAAAGTTATGACTTAAATTCATCTCCGTTTTGGCCAACCCGCACTGGGCCAGCGTGGTATTTACGGCCTATTCTCTCTCACAGAGTGGAGGCCTGTGTCCCAGCAGTGGGAACATTGTAGACTAATTATGATGTTATGATTACGATCTGCGTTTTGTCATAATTATAATTAGTCAAACTTATTTTAAATATCATAAATATCACGCGTTTGCGTTTGCTGTTATAGATAGCAGGTAAATGAATTCAAGCAACAAATTAAAACTAGTAACGGCACGAAAAAGAACTGAACTACACCGAACAAATTAATTCTCGCAGTGTTTCGATGGTGCAACTTTTATAATTGCATTGCATTTGCCCATGGTACATGTCACATGTCTTCGATTTTTCTAGGACATATCGGTTTCGCCAAGATGTTTTCCTTCGGCGATTTGAGACCAATAGTGATGAAATTATTTACGCAATGTAAAGTGCCATAAGCCCAGGCAGGTTCGGACCTACGACTAGTAAGTTGAGGCTGATCTGCCAGGGGTGGGGGTTGTTTGAAAGACACACAGCACACAGGCAACTGAAGGAACACGGGTGGGTTGTAGTCAGTAAAAGTCTGACACGCCCTCCTGCTCCACCCATGGTGGGGGAAGTTATTTGATGATTTCAAAGACTAGACCACTAGACCAATGACGCAATTGTTTTAATTTATCTCACAAACTCGAAAGCCCTTGAAAGTGACTGTTTTGTTCGAATCCACAATTTAATTTATTCCTACAAAGCGTAAGTAGGTACGAAGCAAACTATCTCAACAGGGTTCAAGAAACTTCAAGTAATTTCGAGTAGAACACAATATTAACTGAAGAGCGCTGCTTCAAAAGCCCGAAACGTCGAGTGAATAAGAGCCCGAAAATCTAATAATGTATTTAATCAGAATCAATAGGGTCGAGTTTCGTAAAAAAAATCTCTCGTACTACAGCGAACGCAATCCTCAGTTAATAAAAACGGGCCGACAAATTAACGGTTGGTAAAAATAGCCGACCGTGGCCGTGTGGATCTGTGAATGGGTAAAAATAAACATTTACCTTCAGAGGAAATAGGTAAAACTCTCTCTCTAATTATTTTATATTTTCGAATAAATATATTCGGTGAATATTCAACTTGCATTTTAAATGTAAAACAATTCAGAATTGGTACTCGTTTAAATAAAAATAATAATTAGAGAAGACAAAACTACATCATTGTGTCAGAAATAACAACAAGAATTGGATGACTGCTACGGCGTAGCTCTTCATCAAGGTACTGCTACGGAGCTACGCTACGTAACCGGTAGGTGCTACGGAACAACGCTATCGTCGTGTATCCGATAAATGTCAAGTGCCACAAGCATAAATGACATGTTGTGTTATGCATTATTATCTATGTTTGGAATAGACTTTACAGAATGAGTTAAATTTATCTTTCTAACAAAAAGTACCAAAGTATCTTTTACATATTTTCCTGTTCGTTCGTATCTTCTTGTCTGTATATTTGTGCACATAAATAAATATATAAAGTTCGTACATGAATCCAACCAATACGACTGTACAGTTAAGGCAAAAAAACGAAGAAACTAATTCATCTCATGATAGAATCATCAATTACAAAGGATGTCCCAATATCTTCCTCACAGCTTAATTGAAACCAAACGATGGACAAAAAACAAGTTGCTTGAACTTTGCCAATGATCGATGGCCTCTATTGATTTAGTTATAGACCTTTTTTATTATCTAAAAACTTCATTGACCGATCGACAGTCGTTCGATCAGCGGATTCCTACCGCCCTTTTATTTTTCTTTTATCTTAAGAAGGCTATCGCACTAACATTGACGGTGAAACTGTAAAAGCTTCAGAGTAACAAATTTCCTTCTAAGATATATTTTTCTTGAATGAAGTGGCGAAGTGTTGGAGGTTTAGCGTGTTTTAACGTTTCTGGTAATATTTCAGTCGATGAGTTAAGTAATGAATAATGAAGATTATAAGGTGCCTCCATTGATGGAGTGAATTAGAGTTTGGTTTCCGGAGAGACGTGAATTCAAACATTTTTATTTTGCAGCATATTATGTTGTGTGCGTTTTCCTGGAACGTTGGAAGACTTAGGTCTTTAACTAATATATCCTGCCCATTATGATACCAAAACTTGGAAACTGACAGCCTGGCTGGTCGCTAGTCACTCAGCACGCTATGAACCCCTGCTCGGAATTTCTTTGATGGTCAAATCAGAAATTAAGTTGTCCGGAAAAGAACCGGAGTAACCGACATAGCTTGCACAGTAAGCAAACTGAAGAGACGGTGGGCTAGCCAGATTTAAGTGTTGGCTGGTGAAGCATACGAGTCCCGGAATGGCGACCGCGTATCAACATTCTAGGTGTGGGACGCCCGCCAGATAGATGGACTTACTTAGAAGCTGGCTGAGACTGATTGCGGAAGACAGGGTGTTGTGGTGCAGCCTAAAAGATTGGTATGTCCAGCAGTGGACTACAAAAGGCTGAGTTAGAATGAAAGAAAGAAAAAGAAGTATTTATTGGGACTCGTAGTAGTGGAGTTATGTGCCTCTAGTATGTGCTAAACAAAATGTGATTTCTTTCTTTCGATTTCCACTTGGAGCATATATTTGAGTAGTATATGTATTGTGTGTGTGTGTGTGTGTATTTGTGTTTGTTGTTTGTTGTTGTAGTATATGTATCTTTGTAGTCGGCATATGAGAATGTGTAATATGTATAAGTATAATCTCCCACGATATAGTTAGTAGAAAAGGGCAAACATATTTACTTGTGGATTCTTTTTACATTTTCTTATATTCCTCAAGGTCTAAAAACTATTTTCTAAAGAAGAGACCTAAAATAAAAACAAACGACAATCAGCCTTTGGCTAATACTCGTTTTGTCTTTAAATTGCCCACTTTTCTCAAAGACCTTTGTTTTATTAAAACACAAAATCTGTTTCATCATCATCATCACCATCTCAGTCGAAAGACGTCCACTGCTGGACATAAGCCTCCCCAAAAGGAGGGTTTTGCCATAATCGCCACGCTTGGCAGGCGGGTTGGCGATCGCAGTATGGTGGTAAAACGCATAGAGAACGCTGCTGCCCATTCTCTAGTAAGTCCCTTAGTTGCTTTCTCCGACACCAACGGGAAGAAATGGAATGGTGCTATTCTTTTACGTCTGGCACCACACGGAAAAAAAGCTGATTAAAGTAATATAATTTCTGCTTAAGAGAAAGCGTAGGTAGCCTGCAAATTTCAAAGTTTCTGTCATTTCTTGCAAATTCCAAGAAATGGCAGGGCAGTAACAGGTTGTGTAGTGATTGAGATATACAACTGTTTCAGGAAATAGTAATTCAATGGGATTATTTGAACATAGAGGCAACCCTCTATGTTCAAATATTGATGATTTTGATGATACAATTCTGTAAAGCCATATTTGTTACGGTCGCGAATTATATTTTCTGCACCTTCAACAAACCATTCATGAACGAATGAAATAACATTTATATAATGCTGACAAACTGCCTTTTATATCGTTAGCGTAAATCTAAAAATTACTGTGTTTTATTCAAACAAACATTTAAATATATTTTAGTTTCATTAAATAATTAGAATGTTCCGCAGGCGCTTGGTCATTCTAACTTTTTAGTGCCTTTTAACATAAAAATCTACTATTATTCTAAGACGTTTTCCTAAGCAAGCATTACCTAAAGCCAATTGCTGGCTGGAAATCAGCAATTTAGGTCTAGGTTTAGTTTTATTAAATTCTTCGTTATTTCTTTACTCAAAACGAATTTCGAAATAATTAAGTTAAACCCTCGTCTATCTCAGTAAAAACGGTCTAAAAAGTGAAGTTAGCAAAACGAAGAGGATTCAGTACCTTTTTTGTAAATGAATTTATTGGATGAAAAGTGTCAGTATGGCACTGGTAAAATGTGGATGTAAAATACATCTGATTTCTGCTTCTGTGTATATCATCATGATGTTACATAACATAACTAACGCCCCACATTGCCGCGAGAAATCGCGGCACAGTGGCCAGAGCTCCAGCGGGATCTCATGGCGACATGGAGAGTGCGATTGTAGCAACACAGTGCTGGGCACGCCACTATTGTGGCGGTGAGTCCCCTCTTTGAAGTGTGGATTGAGAGGTGCCATGGCGTCTTCACCTTCCACCTGACGCAGGTCCTCACCGGACACGGTTGTTTCGGAAGGTTCCTGTTTCGGAAGTTTTTATTAAAACTGGATGAGGTCGGTATAGTATGATACGTACATAAATGGCTATTTTATGTAGTATGTTCATAACTCGTGTCGTACATAAAATAGCTGTTATAATAGTGGATATTAAGATAGATAACACCTCTGTACCTATTTATCTGTTCTAATCCTCTAGTCTATTTATACATGTGTACATAAATGGTTAAATTAATTAAATAAATAAATTAATCGTTATTCCTGTATTCTACCGTTTATAGTGAAATGTTGTCTATGTATGTAAATGTTAACTGTACATAAGACAAACATGGAACAAACAAAACGATTCCCTCCTCCCTCTTAAGTGTGGAGTGGCGGAAAATCCTTGTTTCACGGAACCATAAATACGTAATAGAATTGAACTAGCTGATAAATAAAATGAGATTGGAATTACGGGTGGACAAACTTATATTTAAAAGTGGTTACTTGTTAAACTTGAGGCTCCAATATAATTCAAAATCAAAATCCAAAGTCATTTATTCAAATTAGGCTGGTATCAGCACTTTTTGAACGTCAAAATTACATAAGAGAGTCACCCAAAACGCCCGCCCTTTACCACTTCTTAGTACTTCAGCTGGGAAGAAGAAGTGGCGCAACAAGCTCCCTTTTTGAATTAGGATTAGAATTTATTTGGTAAGTCGATAAACTTGACTATTCTACATCCTCTGACTTCTACATATTTAAATTATATAGTTATTTGATGTTGTATGATAATAGATATAATAGTGCAATACTGGCCTAGTGGTAACTTGGACAAGCGCTTTACTTTGTGTAAATTATTTCATCACCGCTGCGCTAAAACGGTGAAGGAAAGCATCGTGAGGAAACCGGCATGTCTTAGAACCAAAAATTCGAAGTAATGTCACATCTATCAACTTGCACTGGGCCCGCGTGGTGGATTACGGCCCACTCCCTCTCATTGAGAGGAGGATTGTGTCCCAGCAGTGGGAACATTATTTGCTAAAATATATAAAACAACTAAAAGCACTAACATTATTTTTATTCTAGAATCAAAATGAGCTGTATGATAAATAGTTCATACAGTAGTAAAATATATAGCTATTCAGGAAAGTTTGTAGCGGAGCGCACCGGACGCACATAAGTATCCTCACTCGACACTACCTGACAGTGAACCTCGTTAAGTACTAGAACTTTTTTCTGCTCTGGGGGTCTAGAATGATATGCTGAATTCATGGTTACAGTTTGCGCACTGGATAAAAACTTACCCTGTATAGATGGATTTGCAAAATTCTTGTTTTGTTCGAAAGGTGTTTATACCGATATGGTCCCGTTTAAATTTCATATAGATATGATGATGCGTTTCGGAGACAGGCAGCGGAACTCCTCAAAAAATGGCAGCAAATCAACCGCGATTGCTGCTATCGCGTAAATATGCATTGTTTTGACCCCAAGGATGATGAAATTTTTTACTTTATAGTGTGTTTTCGGAAGTCGGTTGTATTTATTTTTGGAAAGAGTTTTTTTTATTACATTTCCGAGGTCCATTATCGAACTTAACAGTTTCTCTAACAATTTATATTTAATTCGCAAGCTTTAATCTATTTAGGCCAGCCTCAAATAGGTGGCACGAAGCCAAACACATTCGGTGCTGCCAGTGCTAAAAATAGCCACCAACTTGACGGAATTAAGGTGGGTTATGTGGGCAACCTTAATTCAATTTAAGGTTATTTTCTTACGTTTTATATTGATGGCAACTGAAATAGGAGTGAGACACTTTGTGAGAACATTAAAGCAGAAGGAATAGTATTATGTCGATGTATGAGCGCAAAAATATGAGTCCTTAAATAGGGGGCGAGCCTATTGTCATCAACCTTCCCGAAGGGTCAAGCAAAGGTGCACCATAGTACACCTACCTTTTCCCAGTTATGTATAAGTTTCTAAAATAGGGGGCGAAGCCTACTGCCATCACGCAAATCTAGACTCCGGGATGTACTGAGAAATTCCCGACAGATAAACTTAATAACAGTTTGCCTGACTTGGGGATTAAACCCTGGACCTCATGCTCAGCAGTAGCCCTTGCAACGACGCAGTTTAGGTTAAAAAATTTGAATACAAAATTTTCTTACACTTGATTTATTTGAAAGTATAGATACCTGTCAACTTAAAACCTGACATAGTGGATTGATTAAATCATATCTATAAGTCAGATCTAGCCATAATAACAGGTTTTAAAATTGCAACCTGGTCCCTAAACATTCCTTTCCACTACGAAAGCATGGAGAGTAAGATCTTTATTTTATTTCACTGCTCGAATTATTCTTATAACACAATTTCAAGATGGCGGACTTGACTTCCTTTCGAATGTTTCAGGGGAGCGATAAAAAGTTGATAAAATTGTACTAATCAATTTATACGCTCGGAAAGGAATCAAAGGCTACATGCCTTTGATTGCTTTAGAGGCAATAATATTGTGTTTATGTTTGAAATTGGTCCTGTTAAAAGCGGTATCTTTGTATATTCCATAGAAATTAATACTGTCTTTGGAGAAATATGGACGTATATTATTTATTTATTTAATCGTCTCGCACACAAAAAAAGGTACAAAGGTGGACTTAATGACTCGAGCATTTTCTATCAGTCAACCAAGGTGGTGTGGAGAGGAGATCAGATGGCCTCTTCTATTTAAATACATAATTTTAAAGTTAGGTAATCGAGTTACGCTCCTTGCATTGTGCACACAGTTGTACCTAATAAAGCAAATAATGTCTAAAAACAGATTTTAATCAGTCTGTGAACATTCAAGGTGGCCTTTTTATTTTATCTTCTCTATAGAATCTTGCCGTTATCATAATAGTGAGTAGGGATCTCCTAGATTGGCTATTAAACGACGGTAGCTTAATTTTGATACTAAACCACGGCCACGCAAAGGCTTCTGATGGTAAGCCAGTATCTGGTAAAATTTGAAATCAACCCAAACATGGTTGGGGAAAGGCCCGAAAACCAATACACGTTCTTAAAAAAATCTCAAAT
Source organism: Polymixis lichenea (assembly GCA_949091785.1). Classification (NCBI taxonomy): domain Eukaryota; kingdom Metazoa; phylum Arthropoda; class Insecta; order Lepidoptera; family Noctuidae; genus Polymixis; species Polymixis lichenea. The sequence goes on along the minus strand of OX420931.1, from coordinate 17,697,764 downwards.
TAAAGTCACGATCACATCAGCAAAAACCAATGTAATAAAAGTAAAAAAAATGAGGATTATTTGACATGTAAGAATGCGAACGTTCTTAAAAATACCGGAATTTTCACACAAATATTCGACGATGATGACGTTTACTAAAAACCTTAACTTTCGTATCATCGACAGATCGTCAGTATATTTTGTTTTACAAAACATACTAAAACTGCGCACTCATCATTAGCGGCAAAAACAACAAAGTAACTGTTCGGAATATATATAAAACCTTAGCTCGGATATCCAGTAACCAATAAAGAAGAAAACAAAGAGCAAATCCAATTCCTTCAAGGAACATTGCACCGCCAGGGTCTACAAACGTGAACGAATAGAAACTGCAGTCGTACGGAAAGTAATTAAGTGGCGACAACTTGAAGTATTAAAGAATGCCCTGTGACTTTGAATTGAGAGTTATTTCAAAGTGGCGTACCAAAGATTTAAATCGTCACGTGAAAAAGTATGTATACTGCGAAGAGTGAGCGCGATAATAATGGCGCATTTCAATGACAATCAAGTCTCTGCGACATTGTGTGTATCAGAGGTGTCAAAAAGCAGAAACGCAATCATCTTTTGACAATGTGTGCATCATTGCTTGTTTGTTATTATTCTCAGTTAGTTTCAATCATGATCCGAGTTTGAGTAATTTATGCGGCCTTCCCAAATGTCCTTTTGCTGGTATTGTTCGACGAATCGTTGAGCTTCTTAAGTTCTAAGTTGAGCTGCACGATTATTGATAAATGCGTGCACTGTTTGGACATGTCCTCTCCATCTGAGTGATTCTTTCCACAAAAGACCATTTCAGACAAGACATGTGGATTGGTGTCTGAAATGGTATTTCGAGGGAAGAACTTCTTCACATGATCTGACCAAAATTACCTGTATCTGGCCTTTAAAAGAAACTGTAACCTCTGAGTTTATTTCGTTCAAACAAACAAATTCTTCAGCTTTTTATTATTATATGTAGAATAGTTTAAACAAGCTCACTCCTACATCAACAAATATTTACTCGTACACAAACAGACATCACGGCGAAACTTGGACATTATACATACCAGAAAACAATGCAATATAAGTCAAGCGATTCAATTAATTACAACAGACTAACAATTTCCATAATTAATTAATCTTAAGACTTACGTGACGAATTTCAAGGTACGTGATACTGTTAGAGATGTCACTGGATCTTGATAAAGAGGGTGTCGTTATAAACGAAATGGGACAAGATGGTTGGATTATTAGGTGATTTTGATAAATTACGTAGGTATTTTAGTACTTCATTCAATTATTCAATTCTTTATACACAAGTACAAACTGCACAAATGAGGATTTGACATACCTAGCCTTGGATTTCGAGACACAAATGACATACATAAACTCTTACCTTCTTCCCATGGGGATAAGCAGAAACTACAAAAATCTGTTCACAATCAATGGTGTGCTAGTGCCTATGCTTATGGTTGGAAGTAAATGGAAAAAGAAACATGAACGTAGAATAAATGCTATAGAAATGTGTTCCTTGGGGCCTCCCAATAGTCACACCTGACATGCCTATGTCAGGTGTGACTATGAATGATAGGCTGAGGAAAGATGTGATAAGGCAACGGTGCGGTATAAAAGAAGGTGTAGTGACAAAAGTTGAAAAGAGTATGCTTAGATGGTTTGGTCATGTTGAAAGGCGACTAACAAAAGGTTGGTGAAAATTTACAAGGCAGATGTAAGTGGTAACGCTGGGAGGACATATTGTGACCTTATTGGTGATGTTCTTCAGAAAGGTCATATGCGTGGTACTCGCAACTGGCGTGCGTGTATAATCTATTGTTGCGTGACCCCCCGGGGTCCGTGCATCTCATTTTTTATTTGTCTTATCGCACATATAGTTTTAATATATACGTGGATAACTTGATATCTTATAAATCTTTATAAGAATATGAAATATCTGGAAAAGTTGATCCTATTGACAGGCAGGCTGCCAAAAATCTTCATGTGCAATGCAAAAAAGAATCGAATTCGTATTTTATTAGGCGTTTTCGGTAAAACTTGATTTTCGTTATGATATTGGTAAACATCCTCTCCAAACTTCAATTACAACCATTATGAAGATGTAGCTTTCTTACCATCAAAACTAAGTTAACATGAAAACTTCACCTTACTAACGATACAAAAGCGAAACAATCTCGCTAAGAATCTGTAGCAGAAAGTACAACACTTAATAAAACATTCACGTAGAAGCCTATTGCTAGAACTCAACTTTATACGTTACGCCAGACCAATATTAACTTAACTCACGCTTAGCCTGTATACTTAAAAATAAAACGTATATTTTTCTTAAGGAAGGAAGTTTTGCTTGCATGGAGCCGGGCACGCTCTAAGGAACAACTTTGAATTAGAACTTTAGTATCGGTATATAAGTGAAGCCAGTGTTGAAGTTTTAAATATAATTTACCGGTTTAGTTTGTTTAAAGATTTTGTAAATATCAGTACATAACCTGTGTTGTATTTATGTGTGTACTAAACAGTTTATAGGATATGGGTTTTTAATAAAATCACATTAAAAAATGGCTTCTAATATGAATAAAGGGAACTTCTCTCAGCGGGACTATACATGTCTCTGCGAGACCACATACATATCAGGCATGTGATGGGTCACATAGGATTTTCAAATCTGCAAACTCAGTCCAAAACAGTAGTCTCGCATTTCTCTCCAAGAGACTACATATACTATAATTTGAACTCACTCATAATACAGACTGGGCATAAAAAACAAATGAGCATCGTACATCTCAATCAAGTAATGAACTTGGGAGAAAATGAAACGACTTAGTAGAATCGTGCACCGAATCTTAAGTAGGTACTAAAAGGTTTTTGGTAACCAACATGGCAGAATTTTATATTTAAATAGGTTATTTCACGAAAAAAACCGACTCAAAACAGGCACTAGTGACAAATATTTCTACCGCAACACGTTCACATTACATGCGGTCTCATACATTCCAAAAATGCGAGTGATTTCTACGAGAATTCTGCTTTTGTGTATGATTTAAATCGAACTATTCTAAGCCTGAGCTCAGCTAAAATTCTCATGTACTATGTAACACAGTTTAAGTGTGTTCAAAATAATGCTGTGTGAGCGCGATTGTGGCTCTATAATTGCCCAAGAAATTTTATTCATACGTGGTGGAGCAGTAAGCATAAATGTTACCTGCCTCTTCTCGAATTTGTGCTTCAAAGGGAAGTAAATCAAGTTGCAACGTTGCTATTGCAGCTGTGAGCTACGTTGCTGTAATCATGTATGAATGAACGTTCAAATATGAGGTTTTGTGTATTGCTTTAATATCCACCCATACCCATACTAAAATGGTTATAGAACTCTGTCTGTCTCTCTGTTACCTTATCATGCTTTATACAGGAAAGACAGACAGGTAGCTTGGGACCTAGAAAAGGTCATATGCTACTTTTCATCCTTGATCGCAGACAAAGTCGCACATGACTATAAATAATCATAAAAATAAAACGCTTAGAAATTGCACTGTGATCAGAAATGTAATACTGTGCTGACACACTATGATATTCAAAGGAGTATGTTTAGAGTAGAAAATCATACAGATGTATGAACGTAAACGAAGAAAATGGCACAAGTATAGTTACAGTATGTAAGAATCGTAGCAGGTGGCGTTCTGCCTACCCCCACGGGAAGAAAGCATGAGGTTATGTATCTATATTATTATGTTCCTATATTACCCAGATATATTTATGTCCTCAATTAGCACCACAAATAGCTCTCTTCGCAAGTATCAAACTAACTCGACACTCAACTTCCAAGTCAATTTAAGTTGCCAAGCAATTAGCAGTACTGGACAAGCAAGAAACATAAGTACTTAGCAATGACGTCACTTCATATAAGACTGATATCCTCCAACAAGTTAGATTATGTTGACGTAGCTCCAGACTTAATTAGATTATGATCAGAACTTTAATTGCCTTTCACCTTGACATTTCGTTTCCCTTAATTGGTAGAGTTTGTAAAGTACTTTAGTGGAGAAAATGTCTAAGGGATTATGTCCTGGGTATCGACCCAGTGTCCTAAGGAGTGGCAGTAACAGGTTCTAAAGATAGCAATAGTAGGTATCAACTATGGTATATTAACGTGGTCTTTGAGCTTAGTGAATGGAACAAGATTAGTTCCTGGTTTATTATAGAATATGAGCCATTTCTGACAACATGGTTCTCATTCAGCCTGGCCAAAGTTTTTTCTAGACTTTAATAAACCTTTGAGTTTGTTTCGCTCTTTCTTCTCAGAGTAGTCGAATAGGATACACCGACCTTATCTACTTTTAAAACATGTCATGATCATTGTTGATTGTAAAAGTTTTCTTTGAGCCAATTTACAAAAATAAATATTATTTATAATTTATCCAAGGCCTAACATGATCTATCGTTTTATTCGAACAAAATAGTTGATTGCGATCAATGCCCATGCCTTTTGTCTGGGAAGAGACCTTTTCAATGCAGTAGGACAGTTACAGATGGGTATAATAACATACTTAGGTGAGCTGTTTTTTGACGCCCCCTTTAATGCTGGGGAAAGCTAAATCTTGCTGGATTTTTAGCTAAACTGTTACAAACAGTCGCTATAGAATCTAATAGAATAAAAAACTTTTATTTCAGACCAGACTCCATAGGATTAGTAACAGCTTTAATTTACTTCTAGTGTTAGTAGGTTACAGACATAGATAAACATATAGAATTAAAATTCAGCGTGGAACTGCATCTATCTTCGCAACATCGTTGAATCTCACCGATCTGCGAATACACTGAGAATAGTGTTGGTGTTGTCACGAGCATGCGTCATTACAGATGCGCATCTTTTTCTAATAATAGCGACAAAATCATTAATATTATACTAGCAGGCACAAACACAAACAACAGTAAGCTACAAACAAAGCTAGCCCGATATGGCAAAACCCGAATCATTGTGATTTCACAGGACGATCCCGAATGATTTCCCACCCTATATTGAGTGGACGCCATGATTCGTGCCTACATACGAACGCGTTGCCGAAGCACTGTGATTGCATGTGTTCTGATTTGTACGTTATTATCTAGATTATCCGGTGCTGTGGCCTTTGTTGGTTCTACCTGGCTCATGTACCTATGCGCCTGGGATAAGCTGACTGTGCTGTGCTTTGAGCATAGTACTGTTTGACTGAGGGGCTTCAATTGGATATTGGGGTGTCCAATGTGAGGCGTTTTTTTGTGTTCGAGTATCTTTCAATAATATAAATTTTAAAGTAGATTTTCGTGTCTCTTTGTATGACCGGGTAGTTCTTCTAAACGATACAATAAAATTTAATACGATTTACACCATAATTTAGACAAATTGAGCAGTGGTGGCCCAGTGGTAACGGCCGCTACTTGAGTTGTAGGTTCGAGCCCAGTCAGGCGTTTTACTTTGTGTAAATTCTTTCATCACCACTGCTCTCAAAACGGTGAAGGAAAACATCTTGAGGAAACCGAATTTCCTAGAAAAATTCAAAGACATTTGACAATCAATAACCTGAACTGGGCCCGCGTGCTGGATTTTGGCCCACTCCCTTTCACAGAGAGAGTAGGCATGTGTCCCAGCAGTGGGAACATTATAAGGTGGTTATGCTATTCTTGTGGTTAGAGAATTTATTTACAAAAGAAAAAAATCTTTCATTAATAAAGAAATCTCGATGTTTTGCCTGGTCGCGAAAACCGTGCGAGGCAAGGGCGAGTCGCTAGTTAAAAATAGAACAACTTTAATCTAACTTCAGGGTCCCGCTATATTTGGTTCGTTCACGGGCACACATCAGAAATACCAAGACCCCAACTATTGTATGTTTGCCGACTACAATTACGTATTATTCCCTGCAAGAATAAGGTCCACACCTCAGCCAATTGCTCCCTAGGTTGACAGTATAAACTGTTGTTGATTTACCTAATACATTCGCGATGGTTCTTCTTGTCAGGTCCGAGCAAATGAACCGTGAAGTTACACGAAGATGTGCGAACACATTTTGCGCTGCCTTCTATTTATTTTCTATCTCACGTCGTCGCACTCCATCGGGTGTAAATCGAGGATAGGAAGAGTACACGTATAAAACTATAATGTAACTGGTAGTTACCTATCAACAGTGATGGCACAAATGGGCGTTGGCAAGTTTATTTACAGAATGGTGGTTTATCTTCAGCTCACCGAGGTAGCTCGATCATTTTTTTACTTCACCTAATCTAATCTAACTAGCCTGTATCGTCCCACCGTAGGGCAAAGGCCTTCCTCTCCCTTTACTATACAATTATGTCTTTTGCTAGTGCTGGCCAGTGCTGCACCTTGGATAGGTTATCGTTTGTCCATTCAAACAATGAGTAATTGTCGACTTATACAGAAAAGCTTAACAAAGGATGTAGGATGCAAGAGCGAGCAAAGCCAGCTCGATAATTTAAGGATCTCGCCTCGAATTGGTTGAGTTCTCTATTATTATAATAGGCATTTTCGAATGTTTTTTTAGTTCTGAATGTTTTACACATATTTTATATTGTAGCTAGGGAAGCCCACCCTCTTCCACCCCGCGCCCGGTGCCCATTATGCCATATACTATACATGTAATTATTTTCTGGACGCAGGCTTCGATATTCGATTTGTGCCTGTAAATGGCAATAGGGTCGCCCTATAACATGGGTCTTAATCAAACCAACGAAATGTGAGTGTAATATACCTACGCCTCAGCAAGTTCTCAGTCGTTCTAAGACGGGCGTTGAAATGCGGAGCGTTTTTTGACACCTTAATGTAAAATACTAGTGAAAATTACAGATTTTTATGAAAGTTGTTAAGATATGACGAAACCGCCTTCTTTGGACACTAAAGATTAAGGCCGAAACCGACACGAAAACAATTATGAACTTTTATGAATCTAATACCAGAGATAGATACTAAATAAATAAAACAAAAACTTTATTTTGTTCAGATAACACACAGCACAATATTTAAAAAAAACTACTAACGGTTTACATAGGAGCCTTAGGTTCTAGATTTTACAAATGCTTTAGACCAACACTAGAATTCTCTGTGTCGTGGGTCCATTCTCTTCCGTTCAGGTCAATAACTCAGTGACAAGATTTACGAAATTACTAAAAGATATAGTATCAGAACCTTTATTTATCAAAACAAGGACGAAACCATTTGTTTAAGTCTAGTCACAGACTTGACATCCAGACACCTTTTTTATGAAATTCATTTCTTCATAAAAAGGTGTTCAAAAGCCGTTTAGATAGATCGCGAGAGTCTTTAGAATACATAGCACCTATTTTTAAGTTGATTTTATGCCAACCACTGAAGAAACAGACATCTTTTGCAATTTAATAACGTTCTTTTGTAGGACACTGGTAGGAATACTAATTTCGATTTAGGTGGTTAGTACCGGCGACTTATTTCGGTGAAACTGTTCAAAGTTTTAGTGTCTACAAAAACGGAATGGCTACAAGAGAAGAAAAGAATTAAGTCCTGCTCTGTCCTGGTTGCGATTTCATTTTACTTTTTACTTCATTTCAAAGGGATGTTTTAAACAAATGTATACTTTTCCCTGTAGGTATAGTTTGAACGTTTACAGTAGGTACTTTCACAGGTGTTAGAAAATAGGCCCTTGAATATATTTAAGTTTCTTCGAATCGAACATGTGACCCAAAGCGTAAAAAGTTCAACTACCCCATTAATATTTTTTTACTTTTTCATGGTAGATAGATAGATTGAATACTTTTTATTATTTTATTGTGTACCTTATACAAATTACAAATATTTATGTAGAAATTTTGGGCACAATGGGCGAACTTATAGCTAAAAGCGATCTTTTACCGCCTTTAGATGGATTGACGCAGAAGGCAACGCATACAATAAATACATATAAAACCTACTGGAATGATCTATAATAATACACACATGGTCATTTGTCTAATGCTTTAGATCTCTAGCCTAGAAGAACACCAATAATGATAAAATGATAAATGATAAATGATTTTATTTCTGTAAGTAGGTTTGTACAAACACTTTTACACGTCAAATGAAACTACTCATATAACGTTAGGAAGAGGTGCACCTAAAATACAACCACATTTCGACAGTTACGTTTACGAGCCTATTGAACCATGTAACTATGTAGTTAAACAAATAGAATTTAAACAGGAGTCCCTTCTGAACAACCAATAATATCAGAAAAAACTCTTTTGTTTGTACCTACACAAGTTTACATGTGTGTTGTATCTTTCTACATTTCTTTCTTGTGATTAAATTCGATACGGGTTCCGAGCCCGTTTTTCTTTCAAGGACACATTCACATATTTTTCCCTAGAATTTTCTGGTCTTAATATACGAAGGAGTCTGGTACATAGTAGTTATTTGTTATGCAAGGCTGCAAAGTTGTTTTTTGGAGCGAGTACTTGTATTGAAATCTGAGCAAGCGAAGGATTTTAGGATTGAACCATGAGCGAAGCGACTGGTTCAAATACAGAATCCTGAGCGTAGCGGGGCTGTTAAAGGTACGAGACGCAGAATACCTATACTGCCGAGCGAAACACACAATTTTTCACCTCATTACAGCAAGGAAAATGCTAGGTGCAAGAAAAACAGCCTAAATAATTATATTAAATTAGTGTACTTAGTTCAATGTAGTATAATAGCTTTGCATTGTAGTCTTCGAAAACGTTTTCAAGCCTTTAGAACGTCTCCATGCCTTGATTAAATTGTACGCTTTTATGTACGTTTCGCGCGATTTTTCCGGATAATAACTTAATTCAGCATTATGTACCGCTTGCACTAACTCTGCAGGTGTTAAATTTATATCTTCATCGCTGCTGAACTCACTCACATCTTATGATTTCTTACGATTTTATAAAAAAACAAACCAAAATGATGGAAAGCGAATTGAACGGAGACGAAATTTTATTAAGTTTCTTTTTTTTTTCATTTAGTCGTCCTGCTGGCCAATGCGATTATTTAAAAAATGGGGTTGGCGCACTGACATGAAGTAAGTATTAATGCATTTTCAGTGGGCTGTATAGAAAATTATTGAATAGAAAGAAAGGTTCGAATTTCAAAACTCTTTCCATGCTAGCGGGTAAACTGCACTTTTGTACGCAGATTTCGAATGACAAACAGAATCTTTCTGAGGTTGTGAGGTGATTTTTTTTTTCAGGGATGTTTAATAAAAAATCTTGGTATTTTTGGACTTACAGAACAAAAGTGATTACTTAATATTGTAATTGTACTGGGGTTGTTTATTTAAGAACATGGAGGACTTACAGCTAATAAAAACAGACAAAAATGGAAACTATAGTCACCAGAATACCAATTAAAAATCCTCAAGCAGTTTTATACTTAATCATAGTTTAAGGTGTGAGCACAAAAACAAAGATAAGAAAAAACCATCGCCTTATTAAATAGAGAAAATAAGATAAATACGAAGTATGCAATTTTATGACTATAACAATATAAAAATAATAAAAACAAATGATATAACCTACCGCTGCTTGAAAAATTTAAGGCATAAGCACCTTTTTGCCGAATTCACACTAATTGTGAATGGATCAAAATTATATTCCTTGCACATATCATTGAAACTCCTGCTAGCGCGCACAATATAGCTGTTCTGCCTATAATTCGAAAATGTATGAGGTACTCGTATGGGTGGATTAAAACGAAGCGTCGTACTTGGCACATTAAAATAAAATTTTGACAATAACTCAGGGTTATCAATGTTATTATTTAGGATTTTCAACAAGAATAAACAGTCTGCAATTTTACGGCGATTTACCAGTGGTAGCAGACGATACTTCTTACAGAGTCCAAGAAAATCGGCTGATTGATATGGAATCCTTTGATGAAAGCAAAGATATTTTTTGAACCGTCTTTGGATGTTTTCAACGCGGTCAATGTATTTATGATAAAGTGGATTCCATATCTGAGACGCATACTCTAGGTGACTTCTTACAAAAGTGCAATACAATATTTGTAGTGTTTTAGCATCAGTAAAACACTTAGAGAGACGTATTATAAACTCAAGTAGTTTAGAAGCTTTTTTGATAATTGCGTCAATGTGTGTGTCAAAAAACTAACTTAGTCTTGATAGACGCCCAAGTCACGAATAGTATTGCACCTTGGCAAGACCTGGCCCGCCCAAGGTATAAGTTGTGGCCAGGACTGCACATTTTCTAGTGTACGTGATCACCGAACATTCGGATGGATTGAGATCAAGTCTATTAGCTCGACAATACTCTTCAAGCCGATACAAGTCAGCCTAAAGTGCTAGTCAATCTTCAGGTGTCGAAATAGTGGCACAGATTTTCATGTCATCAGCAAAGCATAATAGTTTTGATGAATGGAGGCACTGATCGATGTCGTTTACATAGACTAGAAATAAACAAGGACCGAGCAACGAACCCTGAGGGACTCCGCTGGGCACGTTTACCCAACTAGACATATCATTATTGAGTACGACTGCTTGTGAGCTGTTATCAATGTAAGAAGAGAACCACCTCAAGAGGTCACCACGGATGCCCATGTAGCTTAGCTTCTTAATCGGGGTATCGTGGTCGATCCGATCAAATGCTTTGCTATAATCTGTGTAAACTACATCAACCTGCTCAGCATTATCCAAAGCATCCGTAATGAAATCATTAAATAAAATCAAGTTAGAAGTAGTAGACCATCTTTTCAAAAATCAATGCTGAAAGGAGCTGAGCGAGCTAGCAAGGGCGGAATTTAACTGATTACAGACAATCCTCTCAAATATTTTAGCTATAATGCACAACTTAGATATAGGCATATAATTAGTAATCTCCGTTTTAGACCCCTTCTTATGTACGGGTGTAATAAAAGCAATTTCCATGATAGGTAGGGCAATGGAAGGCGCGCATTTAATTAGAAATGTTGATGATATGTTATCAGGGCCAGCCCCTTTAGTTGGATCCAAGTTACGGAGTAAACCGGTCACAACATCAACATTCACTTCTATGTGACAAAATTTTATTTGATGAGTGTTGGGTATCGATTTAAAAAACTAATGAAATTAAAAGATAATAAAAATGTTCATCATTTCAAATGTATTTAAATATTTAAATGACACTGACATGTACATTAAGGCAACCAAATTAATGTTAGGGTGCGTGCAGACCTGGCGAATGCGCCGCTCGCGAGCCGCTTGCGCACTGCGCGCGTGTTGCTCGCGTGCGCTTACAGCCTACGTTTGATGCGCCGCTCTAATACAACTCTAGCAAGGCTTGAGTGGGGCGCGCGCTGCTTGTGCGCACATAGCTTCTTTCGCGTTTGAACTATATATGGGGGCGAGGGAGGTGCACCGCGGGCGACACGCGCGCACCTGCTGCTCCGCGACGCGTAGCTTGCGCGCGAGCGGCGCGCCGCTGGCGCAGGGTCTGCGTACGAACAAGAAATGCACGCGCACAGTTCGCAAGCGGCTCGCGAGCGGCGCATTTGCGGCACATTCGCCAGGTCTGGAAACACCCTAATGTATGCTTTGGTTTTTGGAAAGTGGTAAAAAATATGTAAATATATCCTCGAAAAATTACAAAAACAGCTGATCATTTAGGGGCGTTGACCTTCGCCCATCGAATGATGAAAGATGTTTATTTTGAATTTTTTGTTCCATTACTTTTCGTTATCGATACTCAACACGTGGGTGTATAGTGTATGCACATGTATTGTCAGCTAATTAAATATGAACCTGTTGACACGTCACGTTCTCAATTCAGTCAGGAAATATAAAATCTGTATCCATTTTTGCGTTGTCCAAGCCCATTACCAAAACATCACCAGCTTCTGTCAAAACAGACTTCAATTAACTCATAGACTTTAAAGTTAGTTGCCTTTAAAACAATCGCAACACATCACGCGAGGCCGCTAAGGTCCAAGTTGCGTCGACCAGAGGACGCCCATGGGAACATGTAACTGAATTTAAACAGACAGTGAAGGATTAGCGTTGGGGGTTAGCTGTACTTATATGTGGGTAGTTGAGTGATACACTTTTGTTTTTATGACGTAATTGTGTGGTGGCCGTCGGTGCAGGAGTTTGTTGAAAGTTATAAAGGTTGAAAGTTTTATGTTGGTAATTTGTTATATCGCGTGGTTTAGCAAATCGAATTTTACCAATTTTACTAAGGGTTCCGTACCCAAAGGGTGCCTCCACTGTCTGTTGGTCTGTCCGTCCATCTGTCTGATAATGGACTGTATCTAATAAACCGTAATAAGTAGACAGTTGAAATATCCACAAAGTGTGTATTTCTCTTGCTGCTATAACAACAAAGGCTTTAACAATGCACATTAAATAAAGTAAATTTAAGGGTTGTTTAACACTACATATAATGACAAGTTTCTTTTTTTACTGTACGGTGGTACGAAAGCACACTTAGCAGTTTTTTCGAAACTTGTTTCTAAAAAGCAGTAAATGTTTCAGTTTACCATACCAATTAGTTTTGACACGAGTTAACACTACATAAAAAAAATTATGCGAACAAAATGCTCGAGTATTCATAAAGATCCAAAATATTGGTGCAATTTCTTATCAACCCCGTTTATTCAACCTTCACACTTAGTTACCACAAGTAAAGCACGCGTCGCTTCGTGAAATAAAAATAGTATACAAATAAAAGCATTGACAAATAACAGCTACATGCAACATAATTTTTAGTATATACGAAACCTGAATATAGTTTGCTTAGAACAAGTAACTGAATCGACTCTAAAGGCTCGTGCAGACTAGCGCGACGCGACGGTCGCGTCTCGACACTCGTAGAACAATTGCTATGAAAACTTCATGGAAATTGTTCTACAAGTGTCGCGTCGCGCTGTCGCGTCGCGCCTGTTTGAAGAAGCCTTAATAAATTTTACACAATTTTTATATTTTTTGACAAAAAAGTTTTGATGGAAAATTTTATCATCACACTCGCCGTACGGCTAGATACATACTGCCTAATTATTATCAATGAGCACAAAACTACGCTGGACGCGCGGTGGACACCGGGGCGCCGCGTGGTGACCATGTTTGTGTAGACAACTAGATAACATAACAAGCTTATAACTTAGTGATTTCTCATGTTGCAGTTTTGAAATTCTGTACATAGATTCTTTACATAAAAAAATACATACGTGTTTCGGGTTTTGCATATACTAAAACTATGATTGTACATGAGCAGCACGTTTCTTAGGACCAAATTCAGCAAAGACCAAAATATATAGTACGAACAAATGAAGAGAGGATACAAGAGCATTGTTACAACGAAGATAGTTTTAAACTCTTGGCAGAATGTCAAAGCCTTGTACCTGGGAGACCTAACCCTATTACTGTAATGTAATCCAAATCGATTTTATTTGACATTTGAGAAGTCGAGTCATACCGATTAAACTCTTGAAGTTGCGTAATTGGATTTGTTTTTCGTCGCCCTTAATTTCTTAGAGATTATCTTAAGATATTAAGTTTTGAATGGATTCAAGATTAATATTCCTAATTGCGGGTCTTAAGGGATGGCAAGAGATACATTTGTAGATGATATTTTAAGTTCAATCTCTAAAAAGATTACATTTATTGTGAGTTATAAAGGAACATGAATTTGAGATAGACGATGTTCAGCAATTTCGTACAAAAACCATTATGAAAATAATAGAACTTTAAACCTAAATCTCGAAAATCCGTCATAGAATCTTCACAAAAGCAAGGACGAGTTACCATCACAAAAAATAATATCGAACAAAATTCGTAGAGAAACTCAAACAGTGCGAGAAAAATGTTCACATTTCCATTACAAATTGGAGATCAAACTTGGTCCTTCCACACCATCGAATCATGATCTAGACTCCTAAAGTTTAGACGCCTTGTTAGTTCCTACTCTTTCCTATAAAGTTGCCGAACTAATAAGTTTCATGAGAAAACCTGTATCGATACAATAGTTGATAGACTAATTGTTCTGCCAAGGTGACTAGAACTCTGCTTACCTCGCTTATGCTACTTGAAAATCTGATTTGAAACGAAGTTCCTTAACGCGGCTTGCGGTAAGAATTGCCCGGTAGAAATCCTCACGTAAGGAAAAAGCGTCATGCCCTGTCCTCTTGTCTCTTTCTGTTATATACGAGTGTGTGTGTGTGTGTGTGTGTGTGTGCATGCGTGGATCGCGTAATGAAAGGTATTTCATCCGTGACGGGGTTCACCGAGTGCACACATTTTTGTGTTTTTTTTAAGCTTGGCTTTTCCGTTTAAATCTGTTTACGGGACTTCGAACTTACAATAATTTAATAACTTTGATTATGAGAATTAAGTTGTAATGCCATAGAAATCCTAAACAAGAATGCAATTGTGACTCCCGGGAGTAATGCAACAATGGAAGATACATTGTGTCTCGGTAGTCGCTACTTATTAGGTCAAAAATGTAAATTAGTCCTAATTTAAGTAACTAAATCCATACGGATTATAATAATAACTAACCAGTAATTTTATGCGCACATAAGCGTATTACCTATATTGAATTTACATTTTGATTAAAGTGAGTTAACCGAAAATGTCGCGTCTGTCGCATCTGTGAGACCGGACCCCGACAAATTACTTTAAAGTCCGGTCGGAAATTGCGACGTTGTCACCAAATAAATGAGTACAGAAGGCCAGCGATATAGACGAAAGAAAACCACTACACGCACATATGGACGTTCAGGGATCTGAAACTATAAAATCAAGTTATTTATTCAAATTAGGCTGAAAATCGTAAAAAAATTACATTACAAAACGCCCGCCCTTCAGCTATGGCTATCATTTAGAATGTTAAATTATAAGACAAAACACATGTAATTTAACTTACTTAAACGAATTTGGTATCGCGCATTTGATTAGGCTATAATGATCTGAGATAAAATTCACTTACATAAATAAAAGCTTTTGTTGTGACGCGGTGGTACTCATTTATGTTATACATATTATATTTAAATGATTTGACGGGAAAATTAATTTATCTTACTATATTACAATAAATTTGAAATTTTGTATGTTGGGATGTTTAGATGTTTGTTACTCAAATACGCCTGAACGTATTTCGCTGAAATTTGGCACACAGATAGATTATAACCAACGAACGTACTACGTTAACACATAGGATATTTTTTTTATCCCGGTAAAACGTTCCCTTGGGATAATTTTATTTAAAGCTGGGATGTATGTAAAACTAGCTGACCCAACAGGGGTTATCCCGTTCAAATTTTAATAATTAATACAAAAAGGACGTTCAGTTTTTCCCGAATTTTAAAATTATCCGGGAAACTTTCTAAATTTTGCTTTCCGTAAGAATCAAATTCGTATTATAAAGAACATTTTTTAACCAAAGTGTACTAAATCGGACCAGCCGTTCTTAAATTATGCGTTTAGTAACCAACAGCTTTAAATTTTTATTAGATTTGACGACGGAAATGGATTCAGAAGTTGATTCGAAACAAACTGCATTCTCGTCTGGCATTTAATCTGTTAAACAAGGGTATAGGCATGCAACTGTGTTCAACTGTTTTATGGACTCGACCTTCTGTAACAATCTGTTCTGTGCCTCAGTCGTACATAGTCTCTAAAGAAATAAATTCCGTTTTCGTAAATGAATTCCGTTTGAATTAACGTATGGTATTTATAAAGGGATTAGGATACCGGTTTCCTCATCATATTTACCTCTTTGAGCTAACTACATGAGTCTGAGTGTGTGTTTTATTAACAGTAATAAATATGCTTCTTTTGCTACGCGCTCTTTGACTAACGTTGAGGCTTTTCTTTGTTTTATTCCCTGTTAATTATCCACTGCAAGAAATGAGTATTTTTGTAGGAATGGGATATTTTCTGTTTGTCCTGTCCAAATATTGTAAAGCCTTTTTAATTAAATGCTGATCGCATGCTTCTAATCCGACAAGAAAAAGAGATCGTAAAATTATAGCAGAGAAATATGTTTTTTGAAACATTTGAATAGCCAATCGAGCCAGTTGTGCCACTTGAGGGCCTTGTGGCTAATTAATAATAGCCGCATGGGTTGATCGATCAGGTTAAGTTACGCTAGCCGCGGTTGGTCCGTGGATGTGTGACCATTTTGACATAACAAGACCCTTCCGTGCCTCGCTGTCATTCATGGATCTTTGACAGTCGTAACGGGTCGTCAGAAGCCCGAAAGTCTGACAACCTGTCTTACCAAGGGGTGTCGTATTACCCAGTAACTGGGTTGTGGAGCTCAGATAGGCAGTCACTCCATGTAAAATACTGGTATTCAGCTGCATCTGGTTAGACTGGAAGCTGACCCCAACATAGTTGGGAAAAAGGCTAGGCAGATGAATACCCAATGTAAATTTTAAGAATGGGAAATTTTTCCTTTGTCATTCGATTGTAAATAATTTTTACTTAAATGCTGATCAAGTGCTTGTAATGCAACAATAGCAGTAAAAAAAGTTTTATTTTAAACAATTGATTAGTCAATCAAAAACTTAAAACATATTTTTTTAATAAAATATATACTGTCTTTTTTCAAAAGGATCACTTTTAATACAAATGTTTGATTATAAATGAATGTCATAGATCTCATAACTATCAAGGTTTGATTAACAAACTAGTCGTTCCGAAACATGAATGATTCAGACTCAATACTACTTTACAAAGTATTACGCTAATTAATAAATATCATATGTAGAAATCTCAAAAT
The DNA here is from genome assembly GCA_949091785.1 of Polymixis lichenea. Taxonomy (NCBI): domain Eukaryota; kingdom Metazoa; phylum Arthropoda; class Insecta; order Lepidoptera; family Noctuidae; genus Polymixis; species Polymixis lichenea. The sequence goes on along the minus strand of OX420931.1, from coordinate 17,681,003 downwards.
AAACGAAATCCATATCCCCGTAACGCTTTTAATCAAAACCGGTTTTCCGAGAATCACATAAAATAAAAATCAAAACCGCGCAGGTAGCCGTGGTAATCAGGAACGTAGTTAAAACCTAATTAGGCCCAGACCGACCAAATTGCAAGCCTTAACGCCGTAATTTTCAGACATCATTTATCAACATACCATCATCCAATTGTCCGTACGAATTGGACCTTTTCATTAAGCGATATTAATGAATTGAAAACTGGAAATGTGAAAAAACTGTCTGAAATACAAACTTGTGCTAAAATTTGATCGACTTTTGATTAATTAACCACTGATTAAAGTAAACTACGTACTGTTTTTACGCAATTGGAAATGTTGGCTAATAATCCTAGTCATCAGAGAGGTAGTCGAGATACAAGTTTTACACCTAGTTCGGTTACAGCTGCTCCCATATTGTAATATCTTCACTCTAGCCTAATTTTTTTAAGCAATATGGTTATTGTAATGTCAATATTTTTGGTCAGTAAATAAATGATGATTATTATTATTAATTTAAAGTTGATAAAATCAGCTCGAAATTTTGCTTTAAATGCCAAAGTATGGAAACGCTACGAAAGCTAAAGGGCTGTACTAAAATTGATTTGCTGCTCCCGAGAAAAATGGCAACAATTTACGGGAAGCTGGCACGGTTTTCTTCGTTCGTAAAAGGTTTACGTTTGACCTGTTATTTAATCTATTGGAACGAACACTTATTGCCCATTACTTGCATGCAAGTTTTTATTTATGAAACTAATTTAGATTTATCGTTGTTGAAACAAACATGTTTGGCGCCGTGACGCCGCGTCGAGTAGTGAACTTAACTCAAGTTATGCACCGTAATTCATGTTAATTTTGACAAATTGAGATCTGGTTTTGATTACGGACTGTAGTATCTGACTTTAGTGAAGTATATTTCCATGCCGATTTCTGCTACTTTGACTACTTCCGATCTTGGCGGCTATGGGTTACGAGTGTGTGCTCATATGTGGTTAATGTAGCCTATCTTGGCTGGAGTGTAAGTACCTATTATTAAAAGAACTACAATAACAGTTGTCGTCAAGGTATGAACCTGGACAAAATAAAAAGAGTACAATATAATAGTAGATACGTATTTGGGATCTGTAATTTCTACCTGTCTCCATAGGTAACTATCGTGAGGGTATATATCTATATAAAAGCGAAAGGTCTCTCATTCATTCACTCGCTGATTAAACACGAAATCTTAAAAACTTCTGGATCTACGAATATGAAATTTGGCGCAGAGGTTGGCTATGATTAGGAGACGTCAGCTAAGAAAGGATTTTAAGAAATTCCCCCCGTAAAGAGGTGAAATAGGAAGTGGAAGCTTGTATTTAAAAAAATCCTTAGGCTAGCGAAGCCTGTTTCAGATAATTTTCAACACAACCGCGGGCGGAGCCGCGGGCAGCAGCTAGTATACGTATATATTGTGGATTTTCAAAGTAGATTTGAACCGAGTTCTAATGACCAAAGTTGTGTTCTTTTGGGAAAGATTTGACCAAAACCGTGTAATGTTAGATGTTATTTGAAGTGATGTTAAACTTATTAATGGCTCTTGAGTTGTTTCAATTCATCCCAAGGGCACCGTGGAAGGCAATTAAGGGATTATATTAGTTGTTGCACAGTATTTGTGTAGAACCAGAAATTAATTAGTTTGGGTATCATGGAACATGTTTTGATTACCTACGCTAGTGTAGTAATAAAACGGAAGGAGACTTGGTTAAACGTATCCATTTAGGATTCAACAGAATGGCTTTTATATGGCAGCAAAGAGCTCTGGGTGCATTTAATGAGATTTTAAATTGTTTTGCTGCTTAAGAATTGCTACAGCAAATGAAGGACACGGACGTTTTAAAACAACAAACATTTATAAACCCACATATGGATACTTATTTGTACTATTAAACTATAAATAAATTGTGACAAGATCTGTCAGAATATTTACTAACCATTTCTCTCAGATTTTCTACTTTATACATCATCAGCACCATCTGCTTAGCCTTTCATTTAATTTCATTGATTTATTCATTAACAATTAACATTGTGTTGAACATTTCATCCTACTAATATTATAAATGCGAAAGTTTGTGAGTATGGATGTTTGTTACTCTTTCACGCAAAAACGGCTGAACGGATTTGAATGAAATTTGGTACACAGCGTAGATTGTAACCTGGAATAACACATAGAATACTTTTTATTCCGATACTACGTTCCCGTGGGATAGTTTTCGACCTCCGCGCGAGCGAAGCCGCTGGCAAAAGCTAGTATTAAATAAAATTATCACATGGAGAAACAATACACAATGCCTTTTCCTAACTTCCTAACTACGTTGGGGTCAGCTTCCAGTCTAATCAGATGCAGCTGAGTACCAGCATTTTACATGGAGTAACTTCCATGATCATATATCTTCTCACTGCCAACCAGTAGACCAAGCAGCCGTTTACAATAATAAACTGAATGACCCAGCAATACTCGAGATAAGTGGTGCTTGGCGGTGGGACGTGGCGCTTCGTGAGTCGTGACGCGGCTGTGTGGCGCCAAACAAATCGTTTTGGTAGCACAGACGGTAACGGTACACATCTTAATCAAAGCTTTTATTGGTAGAGATTAATTTAATATTCTTTTGCTAAGGAAAATTAGGCGATAAAGGGAAACAGTTTACGTAGTACATATTAACTTTTTAAACGTCTGTGTCATCAGTTTCTCTAAGCAAAGACCGATATGCTGGCTTTGAAATCGTGAAATAAACGTCCACACACAGGTCCAACACAGCAACAGGGATGTGTAGTTCTTTTCTCAAAAGACCATTTCAAACACCAATCCATATAGTTTTCACTTGATCTGACCAAGATTATATCTGGACTTTTAAAGAGACCGACCTCTGAGTTTGTTTCGGCCTTATTTCTTAGAGCAGTCATATAGGAAACGCCAACCTATGTGATTTTAAAACTTGATTGACGAGTTAAACCAAACCCGAACGGGGTACGCGTGGTGGATTATGACCCACTCCTTCTCACAGAGAGGAGGCCAGTGTCCCAGCATTGGTTACTTTAAAGGCTGATTCTGTGTTGTGTGTGTGTGTGTACTTGCAGTATAAAATTATTTATCATTTAACAGATAAATACAAAATACGAACTCAAAAGGAAAAACAAACCCTCATTTATACACACTTAGGTACTACTAAGTATTCATTTAAACTACGCTTAATAATCTATAGAACAACAGACCGACTCCCGACAACGCCATGACACGTGGAAACTGGAGCATCCGTCCCATCCTCCCATCCTATCCTCCGCTGACAAAGGCATCCCCACTTATTTCAAACGTCAACTCAAGAATGGCTGGAAAAACTGTGTCAATGTAAATTAGAGTGGTGTTGTTTAAGTTAAACGGGGTTTTTGATGGCGTTCGCGCTCGTCCTATAATCTGAGAGTATATTGAAATTGAGAAAACAATCTTAAATATACCCTAAATGTTTCAGGTGAAAACTCATTTAAAATTTAGGAAAGGATGCTATTGTAATTTTGGGAATCAAACGGTAACAAAAAAGTTTAATTGAACAATGACGACAAAAGTTGTGACATAAATGACTACGCTTTTTGTTGAGGAAAGGTACTAAGCAGGAAATAGCCAAACTTGGAAGTGTGCCAAGTAAACAATGTAATGTAAGAAAGACTATCATAAATTCTGCTTCTTTATACATTAATGTCTTACATAATGACAAAAATATTGTGTTATAAGAAGTGAGCAAGACACACGTGCAACAAGAAGACGTTGCAGCTTTGCAGTTCTCAGATAGGACCACATACTCATCATCTGCGCAGCCTTTTCCCAACGATGTTGGGGTCGGCTTCCAGTCTAACCGGATGCAGCTGAATACCAGTATTTTACATGGAACGACTGCCTATCTGATCTCCACAACCACTGAGTTGTGGACGTCAGATACCCAGTAACTGACTGTGTAACACGATACTACTTGTTAAGCCTGGTTGTCAGTCTTTTGGGCTTCTGACCACCCGTTACGACTGTCAAAGATCCACGAATGACAACCGGGACCAACGGCATGCTTTCCGAGGCACGACGGGGTGTTGGTAGGTAAAGACGGTCACCCATCGACGGACCAGCCGCGGAAGGCGTAGCTTAACCTGATCGATCGACCCTTGCGGCTGTTATTACTTAGCCACAAGCCCCTTAGATAGGACCACATAATAGTGCAAAAAATATGATGTCCAATCTCCAACCCTGTTAACAAGAAACCTAATACCATTATTCAACTTAGGGGAAAAAACAAACGATCTATCTTTTAGGAACAAAGAAAAAATACATAAAATAAAAATAAGTGTCACCTGCATGTGTTGTGAAGTCAACAAGTTTAGATGGATTGTTCTAGAATTCGATGAACGATACTCTCCGCTTTGGTCCGCAACCTGATATCAAATGAGAATAACTCGAATATCCTTCAAAATAGAGGTAGTATGATAGTCAAATACGGGTCGGTGCGTTTGAGATTTCATTTACATACTAGATCGAAATTCAAGGCGTGAAACTACGTTTAGCATAGTTGGCTATAACTACAGGTTAGTATGAATTCATGATTATGTCAAGTTTCTGTCACTTCTTTTTTCTGGAAGGACCAAACAATTCTTCAATGATTTTAAATTGTAGATTTGTTTTATAAAAATAAACCTATAAAATGTATTTGTTATAAAATAAAATATGCCCTTAATTAAATATATGCATATTTTTATAATGAATGCAGAATATAATGTGACACATAGCTTTCTCCACCTGTATCTACCCAAAACTAACCAGAAAAGAAGAAAATCATGGGCAGTGAAGAAAATTGTTTCGAAATATTAAAAAAATAATTGAGGCAATTATCGTGTCTTAATACCTTGACCAATTAAACAAATTTTATCTTTATTCAACAAAATCATAAGCCATAGCTTAATTTGCTCTCTTTTTCATTTTAATCACAATCCAAAAATAACTTAATTTTTCCACTCAAAACGCCCTAAATTAAATCATTGAAACCGTAATTTATTTTAAACAAATCAAATCAACGCTACCCGGTTTCTATGTCAGGGGTCATAAAGAGCCGCTTTACGCCTCTCTGGTTCCGTATAAAACTTTCATACATAATTTCGCTGAGGGTCCAAAGTTTGGGCGTTGACGCGTCGGAGTTACGGGCCCCTGAACGAATCATCCGTCGGCCCTTCGAATTTCGCTTATCGTGCAATTTGTACCCGAAGGGTAAGTATTAGCTTCTTCGTAATTTATTCCGATCTTTACAAGTTAGCAGTGACCAGGAAATGTGATATTTGTACAAGGTTCAACGTGGCAAGTTTGGCACATGTAAAGGGAAATAAAAAAATGTGGAACGATTTAGAAAAGTGAGTTAATCTCAACATTTTCTTGTATTAAACAGATCTTCGATTTTTCAGGTTTTTTTTTTAAAACAAACTTAGATAAGATAAGCAAAAGACCTCATTCAATAATATTTGTTGTGAAGTTTTAATATCAAAACCTCTTCATAACTGAATTTCATTACCTGACGCCAAAATACCTTTAAGAAGTGCCGAATCTCCGAGTAAAAATATTTTGAGGATGATAATTATTGTTCTCACTTTTTAATAAGATCCTATTATGTTTTTAGAACTAGGATAAACGCAACGGAGTAGTTACGTAACACACTAACAGTAAGAATGGCTTTCATTTTGACAGGTCAACAAAATTAATTACGTTATTTACGTTATCGAGCAGATACAGTTTTTGTATATATTTTTTACGTTGTTATCAAAAGGATTCAGATTCTGATTGACTGTGTGTTACGCAATATGGACAGACTTCGTTTAATATTAATGTTCACAGCCCATTTCTTCAATGCAATGTATCTAGTTAGGGTCTCTTTACGATTTCAAACACCTGTTTTATTACGGTAAAGTAATAAAACAAACTAGTAACCTTTATTTTATTTTTATACGTTTTTTTGGGAATCCTTTTAAATAAAATCCTTGGTCGGGTAAAAACTTCTACGTATGCTAATCTTAGCGTTGTATTAAAACAGTAAGTATTTTAATTATTTAGGTAACACCGGACCTTGACCGATGACCTTGTGAGGAACGCAGGAGTAGGCTGGATGCGGGAAGCACAGAACTGGTCGAAGTGGCGGAGCTTGGGGGAGACCTATGTCCAGCAGTTATGATGATGATGATGAGGTAACAACGGATGTTGAAATGGGACATAAATACGATTAATTATTTAAACGTTTTCGGTGAATAATATTATTCGATACTCACACAAATCATTTACATTATAAATTATTGTAATTTATGTACTTAATTAAAAAGACACGATTTTTAAGGACTACGTAACACAAAAACGCGCAACAATATGTTATGTGTATATAAAAATGAGAAATTGCATTTTAAACAGTCCATTTTGCATATTTAAGTTTAATTTCAACGAAATGGTTCCGTACAATTCTTAAAGCTGTACAACTTAAGTGTTCCTACTCCGAAATGCATTACGTTCATCATAAAACACCCCAGTAGCATTGTCAGTAAAAAAAGATAAATGTAAAAGAATGAAAGATTTTATCTTTAAAAGATAATATCGCGAAGCTGGTAATATGACGGATTTTCTTGTTCACACGAGCTCCCTAAGTGCATTTTGACGATGAAATGTGTCAAATATCGTGTGTATTTTCTTTGTGAGCAACAAAATGGTGTTTACTGTATCGAGTTCCTTTTGTACGTCATCGTTATTTTAAGATTAGAGCAAATGGAGTGGTCTCTAATAAATTGAATATCATTTTACATTTTACACAATAGTTGATTGTTAGGTACATGCTTTCATTAAATTGTTCCATTAAATTTTCAGTACAAACAATATTATTCTTGTTTGTTTTGTGATAGTCTGAAATAAATAAATGTAAAACGATTAGAAGCCTGGGAAATTACTCAATTACTTGCTGTAATTCCAGTATAAGTCCACTGGAAATGGAAATGTCGGTCTTACATGATCCATTGTCCTATTTAGTTTCTTTGCAACATCACATCATCGTATATCCTCTCCGAGAAATGTTCTTGCCTAGCTATTTCCAATATTGTTGTTCACTGAGATAATTTAAAAGAACTATGTGGGCAGTAAAAGATGTACACGTTTTATCAGGCTCTCTTTTATTCGCTCGTTTGTTTTAAGACATAGGTACTCTAAATAAAATGACGCATATGAAACTATTTTTTTTTTGTCACTAGGTACTCGCTGCCTGATAGTAACTTTATGTTTAAATCAGCAAAAATATCGTATTTCCTTAGTGAACTTCAAACAACGGTTTTCTATAAAATATTGTTAGCATTCGGCGTGCTAACGATATTGGGATACATAAAACGCGTATTTATAGTATAATTTGGACAAATATTCCTATATTTTAGTCTAAAATATTTTACATTATGACATACACCATGCATATTCTAGAACCAAAAATTCAAAGTCATGTGACATCTACCAAACTACCAACCCGCCCTGGGCCCACGTGTTGGAATAAGGGCCACTCCTTCTCACCGAGAGAAGGCATGTGTCCCAGCAGTGGGAACATTGTTGGCTGACTATCTACGTGACTTAAAAATATAACTGTCAACTCGTTAAGTTGTGTCTCTATAAATATATTTTCATAATCTTTTGCCCTTACCTTATAATTATTAGAAAAGGTTGCCAATGAAACCCATACAAGCTAAGAAATTATAAGGTCTTCTGCTTAAACATAGTATCTTCTGCACACACCCACACATATAGTATCATATTTAACTATTTAAAACGGTACCCCACCAGAAAATCGCTTTAGAATTTCGTAAAGCTTAGTAGTGTATACGACACTTCTCACCGCTCGTGAATATAGGAACGAGAATAATTTGCTAAGATACACAAATCTCCACGCTTACCAAAGCTGCAAGTAATCCATTCCTACTCCACGGTGTATTGGTACTTGAAAACTGACAGTCTAGCACTGTTCCAGTTTGTTGAGGTACTTTGATTGCAAGGCAGGCTCCCTCGTCTATTGTCCTGCTTGTCGAGTGAGTTTGTGGTTGGTTTTGAAAAGTAAGTAAATAGCTGTGGTGGCACAGTGGTAACGACCGTGACTTTTGAGTTGTAGGTCGCAGGCTCCAACCCAGACTGGCGCTTACCGTTATGTAATTTCATCACCACTGCTCTTACGGTGAAGGAAAATATCGTGAGGAAAACGGCATGTTCCAGAACTAAAAGTATAAAGACATGTGACATCTACTAACTCGCACTGGACCCACGTGGTGAATTGTGGCCCACTCCCTCTCAGAGTCAGGAGGCCTGTGTCCCAGCAGTAGAAACATTAAAAGCTAATTATGCTTAGAAAAGTAAAAAACATCACATCATCATCAGTTTGTTTAAGTCCCATGTAATAAGGGGCTAGCCTATTGCCATTAAGCGAGCACAAATAATGATTCCGGGTTACTTCTGAGAAATACATGTCTAAAAAACCCAATAACACTGCCCAATCTCAGAACCCCTATCTAGACCAACGAGACAGTCAGTCAACAGTAAAGAATTTTTGTTAAATTGTTAGTAAAATTTCAGGTCATCGTGATTTTGTTCATTCACTATGACCACTTAACGATTTCTTGCTTAGATCACACACGACATCTGCTAATACATATCGAGAAATTGTCTTGGAACACACAGAATATGACATTTCGACTCCTTAACGCTACATTGGTTTCTACAAAACACGATATTGACGTAGTTTGAACGTAGTAAAATTCCGCGGGGAATAATTATAGCGATACAGAATTGGGGCCCAGGTAGTCTAGTTATTTAATGATAGTCCAGAGGAATATGTCTGAAAGTATAGAAAAAGATAGCGTTACATGATAACAAAGTGTTAGAAAGGGAGCAAAGATCACGCGCGCCTCTTGTGTAAGTAAGTGGCATCGTTAGAAAGGCTCTAAGTTACACAATTTCTTTGTAAAAATAGTTGAAGATATAAAGTGAAAAGCTCTTTTGTTTGTGACAGAATTAAAAGAGACTTTATATTAATTCACCTTTCAAGTACGCGGGTAACTTAGCTTTTCATAATCCTCAAAAGTCCTTAAACTGCCGTAAAAACGTCTCAATGTACAAAAACGCTCATCTCAAACAATGAGTTTTAGACCCTTACTTTATTTCAAAATAATGTACCAAATTGTCCATTTAGTCCTACATTTTTTGCCCCAAATAAGGTATTCAGCAATAAAAGCTACATCAGAAATTACGCGTACATAATATACTCCTGAAACTTTTATCGTTTATGGTTGAGCAAATCTTTTGTTCTTCGGACCCCAAGCGATTGCGACGGATATATATTTCCCTCCATAACTTTTATGTTGATCTTAGGATCTAGCCATTCCTGTATTTTGTTTACCTCGCCCGAAGCTATCGGTTGATATAATTTGTAAAACAGACAGAGTTGAAAAATAAACCCCTAAAGGTCTGCCGGATTTGTTTTTTTTTTGGAACACGCCAAAAATTGGAGTGTTTCAGGAGTTTACAAAATTGGTTCAGTTGGTCCTTGAATGTTTGGTTGGGATTTATTTTTAAAGGAGAATCAATGGAAACCATATTACTTGCCAGTTTTAGTTGTACTAATGTAGGAAAATTTGGACAAAGGCGCCTTTTCTTACAGAGAAGACCTTGATCACTCGTAGCGTGTATATAAATCCATAGGTTATAACAAAGTCCACTTATGTCCAACAGTGGACTTCTATAGAAAAATGATGATCATATACATACATTATAAGCAATGCAATGCCTCTTCATTCTATTTATTGTTAAGGACATTCTCCGGCGCCCAGACTTACCAAATGTTTATTACAATCGATAGAGCCATATTCTAGTTTTGCGAGACTAAAGCGTGGCAATTGATTTATATATTTAAGATGAGCTATTTTATGATTTCGTTATACAAAAAACATAATTATTATGTCTATCTCTCACGACTATTTATAGAAGATTGGAATTCTTCACTAAGAATACCTATTTTCCCCATATTACTTAGAGTATACATAATTACAATATTAAAAATGTCTACAAAGGTCGGAATGCTTATCGTCATTCTCGCTATGTGTTTGCTGTCAAATTAATTGGATTCCTCGCGTAGTGTGAATTGTTTGGGTTGATGTAATTGTGTCATTTGTTTGTCACCTGTTAGTCGATGCTATCGTACGGTATGTGCATGCCTTTGGAATTGTCCACATACTTAGTAAGCAAACGTTCACAGGTTGAATTCCGGGCATTGTAGCAGAATTTAGACCTAGTACATCTCAAGCGGTTATGTAGGTACAATATTTTGCGTTTATTATTCACAATAAAAGTTACGTACTTTAAACGTATAAATAGTAGAAACCCAGCACAAGTTACAATTTCATTTAAATCCATCATTATACGTTTACACAAGTTAGTAAGTGCATTTCATAGATATTTCTAGATAAACTAGTCCGCGTGAAATTTCTTATTTTTAACATAAACTATTAGAATAGTTTATGTTAAAAACAAGAGTTAGGTTTGCCAAGTGTCATAGATGACACTCGGCAAACCTAACATACTGTATAAAAAATATGGTAATAGTTCCTACCGAAGTAAAATTCGTTTTTTAATCCCAAACAGTAATCTGACATTTCTAACAGGAGTTTGACATTACACCTGTCAAATAATAATTACCCATTTTTTTAAACCTAGGCAATACCCTAGGTTTCAAAAATTAACTAAAGGTGCTACAACCTTAAATGAAAGTTCAAAATACAGGTAAACTTACTTTAGCAATTACTTAGCTGCTGTCGTTAGTGTTGGTCGTTTAACTTACTGTATAATTGTAAGTTGTAACTTGTAAGTGAAATAAATTGTCGTGCAGTTGGAAACCGTTTTGTCAGCGACATTATACTTTTGCGACATTACAAACTTTAAACGACACTTCTTTTTTTTATGGCGCTTTTAGCAATATTGTTGAAATGTATTTTGTTGTAACTTACTATGTAATATTTTTATAGTGAGATAAATTGAGGTAAGTTTTTGAAATAACATTAATTAGTAACACTATTTTGTGGATGCGTGTAATGTTCTTAATAATGTGTACAGAGAGGATAAAAACGTGGAAAGATTTTTAGTATTTTTATTTTACTCACAAAACTTTATACTTAATGACCTACAACTGACGTACGATGACTTTATTTGTATGACATACAGGTAGTTGTTCCGGGTCTGGCTGTTTGTGTATGTGATTTTAAATGTTTGTAAACGCACCCACAATACAGGAGAAATTCCTAGTGTGGAACAACGTTTTATAAAAAGAAAAGAAGGAATGGATGTACTATACAACACATCCCAGAATTTACGTTCACCACCAAACATCCCGATTAGAATACGGATATAAATTATAGTTATAATCATAATCACATACACAGATTTTTTACTATTATGTAGTTAGAAGACATTGATTTTTAATTAAATTGGTTATAATGGTTATGGGAGAAAATTGTGGTCACATTACAAATCTCCGCACGCACACACGTATAAGGGCTAGACCGTTACCATAGGAGGTAGGTACTTCGTCCATTTTGGTTTGTTTTGGAAATCTGACTATAATTTGACACGCTATTATTAGCTTGGTATGTATGTAACGGAATCTTCTAACGTGATTTTCACCCCCTTCAAAACGTCGGATTATTTTGAAACTTTGCACACTTATCAAGGACTGATGACAATTCATTAGTTTTATAAAATTTGTAACAAAAAGTTGGCCAAAAAATGAAGAAAAAAAAAGAAAAATCACACTTTTGTAATTTAGCCGAACTAAAAAATAGAAATATAAAACAGTTTTAAAAAAACTAAAAAACATGCTTGATATTAATTGATTATAAAATACCTCAAAAAACATCCCACACTTTTTTTAAATTACTTTCTTCGTTTTAGTGTGGTTTTTAAAGCGTGTTTTCTAGTTTTCAAAATGTAATTTTTTAAATTATTTCCTAGATTAAAAATTTCAGAAATCGATTCAGTAAACAATTCTGAACGAACTACTTTCATAAAGTGCTTTAATTCAGTTACACATTGTATAAAGATTGGAAGTTGCGCAGATTTCACGTACCCCGCAATGCAGACGGCATTGCGGGGTACGTAAAATCCACGGATCTTTACGCATCAACTACAAAATGTGTGCTACTGGGTTCCTTTAGACATTAATGTAACCTACGTTGCTCTTTGGAACTATTATTGTAGCTATTAGCCTTAACTTTTGCATTTGTGCTATTAGCCTTATGGCAATAAGGCTAACAATAATAAACATAACAAATAACTTATTTCCTCCAAAACCGTATTTTATCGAAACATAACCAAGGATCACTGATTAAATAAATCCTATATCAGGGTCGAGTCCATAAAAGCAGTGAGTATACCCGGAAAACCGGATAAAGGCATTATCAGTCCCATAATTACGAAAAGGAGTCGTAAAGCTGTGGAGTTACAGTTAATATTCCTTAGATGAATTCCCTGTAAAGGTGTGCTCACACGAGCAACTTAGTTTGCTCAATTCATCATCATCTGCCTTTTCCTAACTATATTGGGGTCGCGGGTTCCCGTCCAACTGGTTGCCGCTGAATACCATTATTTTACATGAAGCGACTGCCTATCTAAACCTAAGTAGCTCAGTTCTGGGCAATATTAGTCAATAATCATCACGACAGCAAATCAATCAATCAATTTATTGTGGGATCATCTTGTAGCAATTGTTACTAGAGACACTGCCACACCTTACTGATACTAAAGGAGCAATGATAAACTACACAAGACATAAGTTTCCTATACAGATTACATGGAGCAACATTATCAGCTTATAACGTTCACACTGCTGGGACATCGGCCACCTATTTCTGTAAGAGGGAGTCGGCCAAAATTCATCACGAATACTTCGGGTTTTAGTCCAGTAGGGATACAATAATTTTTCCACATAACCTTCGATAATTCTAAAGTTTTTTATTTTCTCTGGGTGGATAACTTTAGTGAATCCAGTGCTATGTACAAAAATGCTAACAGTTTAGAGTTATGCAATAGGTATAAAGTAGGTATTTCCTATTATTTCGCGTTAGAACAATAATATAAAACTTAAATTAAAATGCTTTACTGATTCTTTATTAATACTATCTAAACTGTATATTAGTGAAAATGCTAACAGATAGGTATTGTGGAACAATGGAAAACTGAAAATGTCCCGTAACTCATTCAATAAAAAATTTAAGTTTTTTAAATCATCTCCTTTACGGGCATAGGTATTAGTTACACCTTACAACAAAAGTTCTAACAACTAAGTAATATGCTGCACAAGCAATTGTATTTTTACTTTACGATATGCGCAATATTGAATTTAAATTGATAATTTTGCGCCTACATATTCGTAATAATAAACTCTACTACCAAACAAAAGTTTCAACAAATACGTGCTATGCCTTTTGTTTAATAAATAAAATACAACTTGGGTATTGCGGGGCGCGGTACAGGTACCTACGACAATGCGTGCGCCGCCGCCGCCGCGCCTTGCGGCGAAGTGTGGTGACACTCCACTGCGGAAATGCAGACGTATTGAATGAGGCACGAAATCATTTCACTATCGTCTCTTCTCAGAAATCACTAGGTACACTGTTCCGGTCCGTGATTTCGCCCGTGTGTAACTAATTAATCATCAACAATTATCAGAATCCCGTCACTCCCGTCTAAAAAAGACCGTTTTGAAAAATACGCTGTTGTTCTCTTCTTTATTTCAAACAACTTAATAGGTACCTACCGACCAAGATCGTTACAATTATGTACACTTTCACTATGTAGTGATAGGGGAAGGGTACAGAGACAGAAAGTGGAGATTTCGTTACAATTTTTTTTTCGGGATAGTTTTCCCGGGAAAAATACATATATATGTATTTAATATATATTAAAAAAATAATTATATTGAAGCGGTAAAAAAATTGAATTCAATAAGTAGGGACCTGTTTTTGTTCCATCATTTTAAAAGTACCCTTAAGTGATCTCCCGAAAACCGAAACAAGAAATTCCCGCAAAAAAAAAGATTGTCGTAAGGAAGTCTACACTTTTTGTCTCTGTTACTCGAAGTTTAGCTAAATACTGTCTTCCTATTGTGATGTTTGAAACATGGTGCTTTGCAATTTTCATAGAACACTAGTGCCTTTGGGTACAATTGTAACTAAATTACAGTTTCACTTTCTAGTATGGCGGCCATCACTTTGTTACGTTAGTATCTACTGCTCTGAAATATTACGTATCATATGTGGCATCTGCCAGCCTTCCTACGATATACTCCCAACACTAGTTGACGATAAATTTACTATGTGTAGTAAGAAAGTGTGATAACGGCAATGGTGCTATTATGAATCAAGCTCCTGAATAAGGAGCAATAAAATAATAATGCTACTATATGCTACTATTTTTTATTATAATCAAAACTATAGAACCAAATCAGTCATACAGCTGCATTTTGTCAATAGCGAAAATAACTAAGACATAATGCACAACACCCGAATATAAATAGACTTACGTATACGAATTAAAAAGACCAGCTTTAACTAACATGACAGTATTGGCGGTGAATGTTTAAATAAGCTCAGTTATGCAGATGACATGGTTCTGCTCAGCCCCTCGGTCAACGGCCTCAGAAAACTAATTTCCCTTACACCAATTAACCTATAATGTTAAAAAGACAGAAGTAATGATTTTCAAACACGACAATGGCCCTAATAAGGTCTTGCCAATTACTTTGTGTGGATTAAAATTAAAAATAGTTAGTCAGTTTTAAGTATCTCGGACACATCATAACGGAAAATTTAAAAGATGACGATGACCTGGAGAGGCAAAGACGCATCGCATATAGAAGTAACATGCTAAATAGACGTTTCTTCCATTGCTCGAAACAAGTAAAATAACTCTGTTCCAGGCTTACTGTCAGTCGTTCTACACCAATCAACTTTGGTACAAGTACAAGAAGAGTGCATACAACACGCCTCGTGTACAATATAATAACGCATTTCGGGTCATGCTCAACCTGCCCTGGCGGTGCAGTGCGACTGAGATGTTTGCTGAGAGTAGAGTAACCGACTTCTTTGCGTTCATGGGGAAGCTCAGGGCGTTGTTCTTTTCGCGTGTGGTGGCAAGTCAAAATAGTATTGTCAAAGCTGTTTTTCATACTGTGCATTTACTGAGGGAGACAAAATAAATGTACTCACCATTGTTACATTTGTTTTGGCTTCCTTGGTGTGAAATGGTGGGTTGCTGTTATTTTTCTTTACTTTGTTTTTATGTTCGTTTGTTTAGTTTATCTTTTGTTTAAATTATAATTTTATGGGTGCTAAAGCCTGAAATAAACGATTAATAAAAAATAATCTAATAATAATAAATAAATAAAATTACAAGTTTTACTATCATAATATAACGAAAAATATTTAAGAAGATTATAAGGGGGATTAGCATGGAAGCTATGGAAGGTTCAGCATCAGCTACAAATAATTGCTTAATGAACCTCTTTGTTATTGAGAAACAATATATACTTTATAAAAGCTTTCGTCTCTTAGTAGACGTTGTGTTTCATGTTGAATATTCCTGTTCTCCGAGGTTGCACCTGGTTTCATAATCTGTGCATTCGTTTAGTTAGATGACTAATTTGGACCTCGGTTGCCGAGTCCACATCAGGCTCGCTTGTAATTATGTGTGCTGTGCTGCATGGTTTAGCTATGCAGTAGACGCACATAGCAGAACATTTCAATCCGGCCTTCATACACGTACAATTGCCTTTGCAGGTTAACTTGCACTTGCAAGATATAACTTTCAGTATATCGTCAGGTGTGGGTTGGTCGAGTGTTTTGATGGGAACTAAATAAGGTGCATCCTACATAAGGTGAGGCGATGCTTCACACCTGGACAGCTTTTGAGCCTGTATAAATCTCAAGTGCGTTCTTGTGTGGAGTATTGCAGCCACTTATGGGATGGCTCAGCAAAATACCAGCTTGCTGCCCTTGACTCGGTGGAACGCAGAGCAAAAAAGGCTCATAGGTGACGAAACGTTGGTGGCTGGGCTTCATGATCCCACTATCGCCCTTTTACTACCGGACTACCAAACACACTGCAGGGTACCATCCGCACTTGGTTGATATCCCGACCAGTCGTAGTCAGCGCTACTGTTTTTTGTTTTTTTTTTTTTTTTTTGTTTGGGCAATCATCAAATAACTTCTCCCGCTCTGGGCGGAGTGGGAGGGCGTGTCAGACTTTTACTGACTAAAACCCACCCGTGTTCCCTCAGTTGCCTGTGTGCTAGGGGCTGCGGTATCTCTTTCGAACAACCCGCACCCCTGACATGTATCGGCCCTTGCGGGCCCCATCAGTTGCTGCTGGCATCTCTTTGAGGCGCGAGTGGAACACAACGTGCCGTTGACCCGGGCTTGGTCCTTACCGGATAGCGAGCTACCCATTACTCGCCGTCCGCAAGCCCGTGCCTACGGTGGCCGGGAATCAGCCTGGGATTCCCGACGCCCAGGGCGTCTCCTGCGAAGGCCACGGCTGTGAGGGCGCATGTACTGCATCTCCCTCACGTGCGCCGCCTCCCTCTTTGTGAGCATAACTGCTTCGCTGAAGGAGGCGACTGCTAGCCATGCACTCTCGCTCCGTACCATGGCCTGAACCAGGATCGGACGCAAGAGATCGCGGCCGCCGATCCTCTCCATGAGGACATGGCGGTGCTCCGCGGAAGCCGGGCAGACCTCCACCGTATGCTCTACCGTGTCCTCAGGGCGATCTTGGCAATGAAAACACCCGGCGTTTCCTCCCGCCCTATCAATGATATTAGTCATAAATTCAAATCAATAAGTATGTAATGTCAGAATATATAATGTCATAATTACTAAGTAATGTCTATTACAAATATGATAATTTTAATAAAAGTAATAACAAAACGAACTCAGGTATTCTCCCTAATTACACGTATTATTATTAATATTACACACACAAATTTCTATCAGAGAGGTATTCATTAATTGTGTAGTATGTCTTACTTATCAGTAGATTATTGAGTTGCTTCTTAAATAAATGGGTATCTTTAATACTTAACAAAGCATTAGGTAACTTATCATAAATATGTGGTGCCATTTCTAGGAAGTTTTTACGGAATACTGCTTTTTTGTGTTGCTTACTGCTTATTTTATTTCTATGTCGCGAATTGTGTAGTTTTTCAAAAAGGTGGAAGTTTGTTTTGACAAATTCGGCCACCTCATATATGTATAGGCAGGGTACTTTTAATATACGGAAATTCAGAAAGAACGGTTTGCAGCTTTCCGTGCTTTGAATACCGTATATCGCCCTCACACATCTCTTTTGCGCTCTAAATACTGTCTCCTTGTTGGTGGAGTTACCCCAGTATATAATCCCGTATCGTAATGCAGACGTAACATATGCATGACACGCCGTAACCAAAACTTTTTGATTTACTTCGTTTGAGAGATTACGTAAAGCATAGGAATTCCCCTCTTTGAGGAGTGGCTTGAGAGGCGGCATGGCGTCCTTACCTTCCGCCTGACACAGTTCCTCACCGGAGACGGTTGTTTCGGGAGGTTCCTGTTTCTAATAAGGCGGGAGGAAACGCCTGGGTGTTTCCCATTGCGAAGATCGCCCTGAGGATACAGTGGAGCATACGGTGGAGGTCTGTCTGGTTTGGGTGGAGCACCACCGTGTCCTCATGGAGGCGATCGGTGGTGGCAATCTCTCGCGTCCGGCCCTGGTCCAGGCCATGGTACGGAGCGAGAGTGCATGGCTAGCAGTCGCTTCCTTCAGCGAAGCAGTGATGCTCGCAAAGAGGGAGGCGGCGCACGTGAGGATGCAGTACATGCGCCCTCACGGCCGTGACCTTCGCAGGAGACGCCCTGGGCGTCGGGAATCCCAGGCTGATTCCCGGCCACCGTAGACACGGGCTTGCGGACGACGAGTAATGGGTAGCTCGCTGTCCGGTAAGGACCAAGCCCGGGTCGACGGCGCGCAGAGCGGGAAAAGTCATTTGATGATTTCCCACCCAGAAAAAATAAAAACCAAACGAAAGCACAGATTATGAAGCGAACTGCAACCTCGGAGAACTGGAATCTTCAACATGAAACACAACGTCTACTAAGAGACGAAAGCTTTTTATAAAGTATATATTGTTTCTCAATAACAAAGAGGTTTATTAAGAAATTATTTGTAGCATTTTTTTTTTGGGAATTTCTTGTTTCGGTTTTCGGGACATCACTTAAGGGTACTTTTAAAATGATGGAACAAACACAGGTACCTACTTATTGAATTCAATTATTTTACCGCTTCAATGTAATTATTTTTTTAATATATTTAAAACATATAAATGTATTTTTCCCGGGAAAACTATCCCGTAAAAAATTGTAACGAAATCTCCACTTTCTGTCTCTGTGCCCTTCCCCTATCACTATAACAAGTAGCTACATATTGAAAGTGTACATAATTATTACGATTTTGGTCGGTAGGTACCTATTAAGTTGTTTGAAATAAAGAACAGAACAACAGAGTATTTTTCAAAACAGTCTTTTTTAGACGGTAGTGACGGGATTCTGACAATTGTTGATGAATAATTAGTTACACACGGGCGAAATCACGGACCGGAACAGAGTACCTATTCTCTATTTGAAATATAATTAGACATTTAAACAAACCTTTTTACAGTCCGACCAACCGATTTCGTCTTTTATTTCGTATGCAAAAGGATGACATTAAAAGTGGTTACAATACCAACTGCTTACTGCAAATGCCATTTATCATGCTGCCAAAGCAATAGAAGTCGAAATCAGTTGAATGGACTGTACAAAAGGTTTATTTAAATGTCTAATCTTATTTCGAACGGAGTATAGTGATTTGTGAGAAGTGAGAATGTTGAAATGATTTCGTGCCTCATTCAATACATCTGCACTTCCGCAGTGGAGTGTCGTCGTACCTCGCCGCACGCATTATCGTACCTACACCGCGCTGACCGCGCCCCGCAATACCCAAGTTGTATTTTATTTATTAAACAAAAGGCATAGCACATATTTGTTGAAACTTTTGTGTGGAAGCTGAGTTTATTATTACGAATATGTAGGCGCAAAATTATCAATTTAAATTCAATATTGCGCATATCGCAACGTAAAAAAACGATTACTTTTGCAGCATATTACTTAGTTGTTAGAACTTTTGTTGTAAGGTGTAACTAATACCTATGCCCGTAAAGGAGATGATTTAAAAAACTTAATTTTTTTATTGAATGAGTTACGGGACATTTTCAGTTTTCCATTGTTCCACAATACCTATCTGTTAGCATTTTCACTAATATATAGTTTAGATAGTATTAATAAAGAATCAGTAAAGCATTTTAATTTAAGTTTTATATTCTTGTTATAACACGAAATAATAGGAAATACCTACCTCATACCTATTGCATAAGTCCAAACTGTTAGCATTTTTGTACATAGCATTGAATTCACTAAATTTATCCACCCAGAGAAAATAAAAAACTTTTGAATTATCGAAGGGCATATTTTTCTGGCTACTGGACTATTTGGTGGATGTCACTTGTGTTTTAAAATGTTGGTTTAGGACATGCAGGTTTCCTCACGATGTTTTTCTTTAGCGTTTTGAGAGCAGTGTGCCTGCTAGGGTTTTGAGTCAGTCCACAACCTGCAACTCTTAAGTCTTGGCCGTTACCACTGTGCCACCACTACTAATAAGGAGCAGTAAATGGTAATTTCGACATTTTTTTTTTGGTATTCATTTCTCCTCTATTCCTGCAAAGTGCTGCCGGGAAATAATTGCTGGAAAAATTGCGCGTGTAAGCATAGCTTTAGGTAGCTGTCGGTACTGAATAAAGGGACATCGTAAAAATATGGCGGCTTTAAATGAAAGCACAATAGAAGAATTTTTATAAGAGAGATTTCTCGCATTCTTTTGTTACAATTTATGAAAAGGAATTCTTATGCGGTATTTTGAAATTAGTGATTTTTTATTTGAATCTTGTTGTTATGAGAAAAAGTTAAAGCATAAGAATTCTGTTCCTGGAAATTATAACTGTTAGATTTTAACAGGTAGCTACTGTAATAAATTGATAAATGATATTATTTCTGTAAGTAGGTTTGTACAAACACCTTTACAGTCGATCATATTTTTAAAACTAGATGAGGTCGGCGTTTCGTATCTGACTACTCTGACAAAGGCTGAAACAAACTCAGAGGTCACTGTCTCTTTTAAATTCCAGACATAATCTTGGTTAGATCATGTCAAGCCCATGTAGATTGGTGTCTAAAATGGACTGTACTTAGTACACAGCTTATATCATGCTCCCATTATGTACAGACCATCAAACCGAATAACTTTCTTCATGGGACCGACATCATTATCAATAAAAAATAATCAGTCATCCCGTACATTTGGATCGAGTAGACATTGAAGTTTTGTATGGGACAGTTGTTTTTATTTCGCGATTAAGATTTTGGTCCCATGGAGAAAGTTGTTCACTTTAATGGACTGTACCACACCTTACATTTGACGATATCTTTATGATACCTATATATATTATGTACTTTAATTTATATCATACAGTTTGCTGTATGAAATAAATAAAATTACTTTTTAAAAAGCTTGAGTACTCGAACTTCTTGTTTCTTGTTTAGCCACCCACTCGAGTGAATGTAATTTATGTGCAAACTGAAAGTAATAAACTTTAGACCTTTGTAAAAGGAGAAAACAAAAACATTAGACATTGATACATCGACTTATTTAAAAAGTTTTCATGTACCCTGTAGGTATATATCGTGGAATTTTGTAATGAGGTAGTAAGAGCCAGCTTGTCCATCATTTTAAAGTAAGTAGGGAGTGTCATTGCCTACGAAATGTACGGAAAAAGATTTTTACGATTTTTGAGTTTCTAGGACCTACTCAAATCTCAGTTAGAGATCCTTTATAAGAAACAGGATCGATTAACATATTTTTTTTTTGTATGAAATTTGCCCAATTTCTTGCCGACTGTGATTTTAAATTTTCTCTAAAATATATGGACGAAGACGGTGCTTGTTTTTTTTTTTGAGAAATATTAGATGCCCAAACACAATTTTGAAAAAAAATGCAATTATAACCGTTTTTCTATAACTACAACGGTTAAGGTTACATACCTGTACTGCCCAGTCTTACAAATCCATTCTGTATAATGTTTTCCTGAATTTAAAGATTTAGCTTCAAATCATTCCTCTTTAGAGTTCTGCTGATCATTCAAGTGTTTTAATTAATCAACTATACACTACTGCTACTCTGTAAAACTACAAAGTTTTGATAACGGCTTCATCACTATAAATAATACAAAATCCAAGGCTGCTTTTAATGAAATTGCTAGCAACAAAATACTATCTCAGAGACGTTCAGTGTGGGGGTGTACCCCCATAAAATGAAATTTAACGACAAACTTCCTACAACTCATAAGGGAATGCACGCAGGAGCTAAATCGCTACAATTTTGAGGCACTTCCAAAGTAATTACTAATTAAATATGGTGTTTAATGTTTCAAGTTAAGCCCTGTGTCACCAATTAAGCCGAAAATCCGGAAGGGGCAAAAAATAGGAGATTTTGTACCGATTAAACCAAAGATAATTTTAAAGAAATAAAGACTCTTTTGTAAATGAAATTAATGAGGTTTTTATATTAAACTAGCTTTTAGCAGTGGCCTCGCCAGCGTGGAGGTCTAAAATTTTCCCACTGGAACGTACTACCGGGATAAAAGAAATTATGAGTTAATCCATGTTATAAAGTCTGTGTGCCAAATTTCATTCAAATCCGTTCGGTCGTTTTGCGTGATTCAGTACATATAAAACATCCAAACAAATAAACTTTCACATTTATTATATTATTAGTAGGATAGTAGAATGCGAAGCCTCAACCCTGTGTCATACGGCGATCTTCTTTAAAATATTCTTGTAAGGAGAATATGACCATTTATTATAAGGATGCAAAATTGGAATAGATCGGATGTGCCATCACTCATGTCCGCCGTAGTATAGTGCACAAAACCGCTTTTATTAAGTCCGGGCTGTGATGTAAAATGGGGCAGACAGCTTGAAAAGTATCAACATAGACGGGCCAGGTCAACTGTGATGATCACGATTCACGAGTATGGTTCATGCTTGGACTAATTGACCATCGAGTGAAAAAAAGGTTCGTTGCAAAATATGCAGTTCTATTTTCTATGCGGCCTAGATTTTGAAGTTAGATGAATTCATAAATTCTATTTGCGCACGTGTGATTGCCGTTTGTATTTCGAATGCTATTCGTTTATTTTTATGAAACAACATTATGATTGCGTTTTTCATTCGTGCTTCAATAAATTTGATACCGAAGCGGGAAATATTGGAACGCGTTTTGTTGTTGCATGAAGCAATTAGTTCTCCCTGAATAATGCAAACAGTTTTAGGTACAGATTAAAGATACATACGTATAGATTTTTTTTATTAAGGGGAATCTAGTCGCGGGCTCGAACTCACTGGTAGGCCTGGCTAAAAAGCATGCTGTCTCACCAGGCATCGTGTCCGACAGAGGTAGAATCAGTGATGAGCAGTTAGACGCTAGTATACACGGATAACGATATTGAGTAAGATGCAGAATCATTTATAGCAAAACTGGCGCTTAAAAAAATAAGAAAAGTCCTTCGGAAGATCGGGTTTTATGAAAAAAAACCACTGCAGAAATGAATGACCAATAAAGTTTATTGAACTTTTAGATATTTCTGGTTTGTCGGTACTCACTTGGTTTTTGAGATTTTACACTTCATTTATTACTTAAACGCCCAAAGTTAGGATAAATTAGCAAGGAAAACGAATCTTTGTTGGCTCCTAAGTTTTTAATGGCTTTTTATTTTAGTATTTTGTTTCCATACCGACAATATTAATAATGAAACCAAACCATACCATGTATAATTTTTGATGTACATTGTCGAACAGTGGAGTAATGCACTCCTAAAGTTTGTATGGAAAAATGTCGACTATATTCACCTTAAGGCAGGATCGCCAGTCGCGGTGGTATCCTTCTGCGAAACAGTCATGTCGCAGAAGGAGGCTGCGGAGAGGGAGCGGGAGATTGCTTCCGCTAACCCGATCCGCAGCAGACGCACCGGGCGTCGGCGGAGGGCGGACAACGCCCTCTTCCAGCCCCCCTAAATGGGTCCAGAGGCGACAGATCCGGGGAAATCTGTCGCCCTCTGCTTGTTAGGACCCGAGATGGCGGCGCGTAGTGTTCCACGCGCGCCTCTCTATGACTTAAGGGGGGAGTTTAACACCTCACTCCCCCCCTATCGCGAGGTGGCCCGCAGAGGCGGGCCTGCACTAGCCGGGGATCGCGGAAGTCACACTAGTTCCCGTGATCCCCGGTGCAAGTGAGAGACGGAACACCGGGGTGGTTTTAGTCAGTAAGAGTCTGACAGACCCCTCCGCCCTCCCCGGGGTGGAGGACATCCATGAGGATTTCCCCCGTAATCAAAAAAAAAAAAAAGGATCGCCGGGGTAACTCGCGAAATTCGATTTTTTCTTACGTTTTTTTGAAATTTTCTCGTCAGTGTTACCTTGTATGTTGAATAAAATATGATTCGCGACCGCAACATGTATGTATATAGGTATTTACAGAATTATAATAATTAAAATCAAATCTGTGATTAACATAAATCAATACAACCCTCTTAGTTCATTAATCCCATTGAATGATTCTTCATGGAATAATCATTCAAAAAAATTGGAATTTCACAAATGTTTTTTGATTCATGAAACAAAAAACATTCAAAATTTCCATGACTAATTTGTTTTGTTCATAACCAAATTACATTTTCATCTGTATTTAATTTAACAAAGACGAATATATTCAAGATAAGCTCTAGTTCCTTGCCTGTGAGTAGTTTAAGATAGAACTTGGGAAGCTGCGGTTTCTCAGTAATTCCATGCACTCCATGCATTATATGTTCCTGTACATAACGTGCCTTAAATAATTTATTGCCTCCTATACTAGAATACTGTCTCAATTTGTTACAAAGTTGTTAAAGTTTTATATGTGGGGTTTAATTTGAGTTTGGAGTTTACCTCATGTTGTACAACCTGAATTTATTTTATACAAACACTACTTGACCGTACAGACGCTGTCCTGTTTCATAAAACTCGATCACAGCGCCACTTACCAGATCCAATTGAGCATCTAATCCATCCAAGGATCCACCCAAACACACAAATATTTCATCAAATCCGTTTAGAAGGAGTTCAATGACGTACACACGTACAGAAGATGTAAATACATATATAGATATTCATGTAAGTAATACAAATTCAAACTATAAAATAGTACCCAAAATCTAAGAACCCTAAACTAAGTCTAGGAACACTAAAAGCAAACTTAGCCAATACAGCATCAAACCAGATTCTTCTCTATTCATGTTGACGTCACTACTGACGTTATTCCCTAACTTTCTACCAACCCTCGTCTGGGTATCAAAGCGACGAGTTTCCGCCTCAGGCATACGATAATATTAACATAATGTATGATGTCCAAGTAATGTTCGCGGTATCAATAGAACTACGTGGGCAAAAACAAAGCTTCCATTTGTATGGTTATTGAATTTGTGTGATGTCTGTAGGTGCCTCTTTATCCTGTCTGCTAAAAATAAACTGCTGATTTGCTGTGTTGTATCATGTTATTCTGGGGTTAAAGGAACTGCTTTATAACCGAGCAGATATGAGATCAAAACAAATGTGAGTTTTCTTCTTTCATTTGTAAGTTTCTTTTGGACCCACGCTAAACAAAACATTTGTGAGATTTTTACCTGGATTTTAACAATCTCGAACTAATACGAGTAATACCGGTAAGTTGAAGTGGGACTGGGCTGACCACGTCAGCTGTATGTTCAATGAGCTGTGGGCCAAAATTACCAGTACTTGGAGTCCTGACAGAGCCAGAAGGCGTCGCGACAGACCCCATATAAAATGGCGGGACGAGCTGGAGAAAACACACGACTAGTGGTCTACTTTGGTCCTAGATTATAAGAGCTGGAAGTTATGGGGAGCGGCCTTTGCCCAGCAGATGCATGATGCGGGGTAACAGTTGCAGTAACAGTAACTATAGTCTGCCGCTAACCATGTATGAAAACCTTGTGGGCAAGGCCGTTCCATCATAGACATCATCCATAGTTCCAACAGACGTGATTGTGCTCAAGAGCAGGCCCATCCAACAAAAAAAGGACCTCTAAACTCCCTTGCTGAATTGAATAGCGGTGTCTCATACTTAATGAATTGTAAAATCGAA
Organism: Polymixis lichenea; assembly: GCA_949091785.1. NCBI lineage: Eukaryota > Metazoa > Arthropoda > Insecta > Lepidoptera > Noctuidae > Polymixis > Polymixis lichenea. The sequence goes on along the minus strand of OX420931.1, from coordinate 17,655,553 downwards.
GTCAAATACCCATTACCTGGCAATTACAAACTGTTAGAGATAAAGTTGGCCTTTAGTGAAACAGCGCTGAGAGCTTTCTGTTATTCTAACGAGTTACAGACAAACACGGCTCATTTTCATGTCAATTAGCTGGCCCCGATGTATCTCGCAAAAGTTTGAACAAAAGTTAGAACGAAACTTTGTCCGACATGTTGGCTGGATAATGGTTTTATGTTTGTATTGGGAATTGCCAACGATAGTCGCGTTTTCTAAAACTTGTTTAAGCTTACGTTCGTTAGTATTCAGAGCAAATATAATATTATTATTATTAGCCTTTCCTACATAACACCGCATATACGTTTACGTATTTCGGCGTATCCCGGGATACGACCAGAAATAAAATCTATTACATTTAGGAGTTTATCTAAACTCAATTATGATTGCCCTAAATATTGATCAACATTGGGTTTGTTGGTTGTTCTACCTTGTTTATTGGCTCATTGGAGTTAGGTATGATGTAATTATATGATGTTATTAATGTGTTAGCTTATTTGCCCTGGCTTTAGTTAATCCACTGGTATATAAATTTGATTATAAAACTGTTATCGTGTAAAAAAGTAGCCTATGTATGTCCCTCTCCATATGCCAGGCTATATCTTCGCCAAATTTCATGACGATTCGTTCAACGGTTTAAGTGAAAACGTAACAGACAGACAGAATTACTTTCGCATTTATAATATTTAGTAGGGATTAATCTAAAAGGATGAAAAAATCACAAACTGTTTCGTTTGGAATTTCGAAAATATTGTTTGTTTCGTTATCTGTCAACACTTTTAAGTCAACTTCCACAGCTATTCTCGTAACAACTCTCTAATACAAACAAAAAATTGCGATTTTATCAATGAAAACCTGGTGTAACTCTTCCAATCTTTAAACTCTTTGCGTTATCGTGACTTACGATTGAAGAGGCACAAAAACCTCGCAATGAAACCATTCGGATCTAAATCCTTCGAACGAAATGTTTGCAAACATTGATGCGATAAAAGGTTCCGTGATAAAAGTTTCGATTGCCGCCGTATTTCCATGTCGGGGTAAAAAAATGTGGCCGCTTGTCATTCGGGGAATCTATTGGCTTTACGTACCATGTGGGAAGCCTGGATTACTCCGTCGGCTTAGCAACGGTCCAGCCAGGCTTAGAGTTTTGGTATTGTATACTGGCAGTCTGGATGTGAAGTGGTTTACTAATAGACAAAATTGTCTGGTTGAGAGGGGCTTAGATATGTCTAACTACGGAAGATGGACTGAGTAATATAGAAGAGATTGACTGCCTCCTTGATCTAATGATCGCTAGCGCCACTGCTTAGCATGAGGTCCAGTGTTCGATTCCAAGATCGGGCAAAGTGTTAATGGGTTTATCCAACGGATTTCTCAGTGACAGCCCATAGTCCTAGAATATATGCATTAATAGAATTGCCTCCTTAAACATTATCGGCGAGCTGTGAGTGAACTCCAGGTATATCTCTGCCTAATCCTTCGGGAAAACAGGCATGATGTTTATGTTACTATCGATTGAGGAACACATTAAGTATTAGTTGAAACCAAAGTTCAGGCAGGCATAACACGATTCAAGGCTCAAGATCGTGCATAGCAACACGTCTTAAAGCTCAAGAAACCGGCTAATGCCACCGGCGGCGGCGGCCGTCCTTTCCGGTTTGTAAACCCCGTAAAAGTCGACATTGGAAAATGGATTACTCTTATTGTTATTCTCAAGGCTTCCGCTATGAGCTAGCAAGTTGTGATGCTGTTCCACGAATTGGAACTTTAAGACCAGTGAATTAAGTTTCATAATTTGTCGCGCACTTGTGGTAATACTTGTTGAAATTCTCCTCGCTCTCAAAGACCGGTTCGATAAACAAATATCGATTTCAGCTGATAAGATTGTTTACAGTTATCTTTGCGCTTAGGTATACCTACGTACTTGTATACGTTAAGCTACATTCAATGTTCACTCAGAACACTTGAAAAGAAATGATTGTGTAGACTCGAAATAAAAAGTAAAAGGGTACTTGGCCGCGGCTCTATACCTTTATGTACATTTTATTTGGGATGTTAAGGTTTCGCTTTCGTTCCTCTCTTTAGAGTAGAAATCAGACACCCCCGTCGACAGTTGGAACGCGTTAGTGAATAAAATATGTCAAGTGCTAGTGAAAATTTATTTTACCCTTAAACCAACAGGCATTTGGCTCCGTTATCCAAATTGAATTAAGTTAGGTTAGGTTAGGCAGAAGGTATACCTATAGTACACCCACATTTCGTCAGCTATGTTTAAGTCCCTTGTAATAGGGGCGAGCCTATTGCCAACAACCGGGTACTAATCCAGACTCTGGGCTGCTACTGAGAAATTCCAGAAAAAAAAACCCAATACCACTTTACCCAAACCGGGAATAGAACCCAGGATGTCGTGATCAGCAGTAGCGCTTGTGACCCACTAGACCATGGATGGCGAACCTCTAAACCTCTACGAGCCATTTTTCCCAATAAAATATTGAAAGAAAAAACTAAATATTTTCACAATAACAGGTACTCTTTATTAACAAACAGAAATAGACTCGTACTATTATACAGTAATCAACGTCATACCACCTTATTTAATGAAAGAACAAATTAGTGCAATTTCTGGTATTTTTTGTTTTGGTTGGGAAATCATCATATAACTTCTCCCGCTCTGGGTTGAGCAGGAGGGTGTGTCAGAGCGTTTAGCCTCCTCGCGCCACTCCCAAGTGTGCGCGAGGACTTTTGCTTCCATATCCCATGGCGGCAATCCAGCAAGGAGGCCCGCCGCCTCACCGGGGATCGTGCGGTATCCCCAGACCATCCGAATGGTCATGACCCTATGGGACGCCTTCAACTGGCGTGCTGGTTGGCGCCTCAATGTAGACGCCCACACCGGTGCCCCGTATAGGGCAATATACCGCACGACTCCCGCGTAGAGCCTCCGGCAGGAGGCGTTTGGCCCCCCTAGATTGGGCAGGAGCCGCTTTAAGGCAGCCCCAACCCGCTCCAGTCTGGGAACCAAAAGTCGAAAATGCTCCGCGAAGTTTCACCGGCTGTCGAGGACGAGTCCTAGGTACTTCATCGTAGACTGGACGCCGATGTGAACCCATCGGTGCCGTTATCTGAGAACCCATCGGTGGCGCATTCCGAGGACCATGAAAACACATGGCCTTGGACTTGTGCACGGCCACCTTGAGTCCCAGTTGCCGGATCCTATCGACGATTGTCGCAACCCCGTGTGTTGGTAAGTCGGCCGCCGCCTGGTATGACCTTCTTTGCGCCAGGACCAGCATGTCGTCAGCGTAGCAAACTACGCTGACGCCATTAGGAAGGTCGGCGCGCAGCACCCATTCGTACCCGATGTCCCACAGATGCGGCCCCAGGACCGATCCCTATGGGACACCGCACGACATCTCTCGCCACTTCCACTCCCTGGTCACAGGGGGAGATGAAGACCCTGTCCGTCAAATAGGCCTAGACCACGCGACCGAGGTAGGTCGGCATCCGGTGATACCGGAGTGCCTTCCTGTTGCAACTCCAGGGCAGGGTATTACAGGCATTGGCGATGTCTAGAGACACCGTCAAGATGACCCCAGTCCGGGCCACAGCATCCCCCGTCCTGAGGGCTCGCAAGCGCATGATGGCGTCCACCGTGGAGCGCTCCCTGTGGAAACCAAACTGGCTTTCCGCCAAATCCGGCCCCACCCGCAACAGCCACCCAAAGAGGCGGTCTGCAATTACTCTTTTAAAGAGCTTGCCCACCTCGTCAAGCAGCACGATGGGCTGGTAAGCAGACGGAGAGGCTGCGCCCGCGAGGCGCCCCGGTTTCTTAATGAGGACCAGTTTGCCCGTTTTCCAGTAAAGTGGGAACCGGCCCTCCTCCAAGGATGCACTTAGGAGCCCTCTTAGTCGAGGCCCGAGAGCCTTCAAGGCCAGGACCCAGGGTTTTCCAGACAAGCCGTCGGGTCCTGGGGCGGTATTCTTGGCATTCAGCCTACGTACCGCCACTCTTAACTCTACCTCGGTCACCTCTAGAGCATCGTCGTCGTCGTCGGTGTGGTGCGCATCGGGCACCGCAGAAGGCGGAGCCATGGGCGGAAGCGCATGCTCCCCTCGCGAAGAGAACAGAGCGTTCACCACGTCCTGCATGAGCTGAGGCCGGAGACTCTGCGTCAGCGGGGGAGCCCACGGGTGGATCTTATTCCGCACCGTTTTGTAGGGGCGTCCCCACGGGTCTCTGTTCAGAGTCTCCAGCGACTCCTCGCGGGCCAATACCCTGACCCGCAGGATCTCCACTCGGAAGGCGAACTTCGCAGCTCGTACAGCTTCGCCTGAATGGGTGCAATTTCTGGTATTAGGTTCATATATACTTTTACCAGAATGCAAGTTGAACTGGAATCTCGTGAAATAGGTACGGTTTCTGAAAGTAACGACTCTAGCTTCAGGAGATGAAATTATCACGCTCAAATTTCTAAGTTTGTTACTGTGACATAAGCTGCCGTGCCCAAATTATTTTGTTGCGTGCCACCAAAGGCACTTGTGCCATTAGTTCGCCATCCCTACACTGGACTAACGAAGCAGTCAACGAAGCAGGCGAAGTATATCAGACATCGGTTATTGCTCATTTGCCATCTACGTTCCAGCCTTATAAATCAGTTTTTATTGCAGTAGAAAGTTGGTATCGCCTTAGCCCAGTAATAGTGCTTTCATGTCAGGAGAATTTTTTGTAGTCGACGCGTACTTTTTTAGCACTTGTTGCATTCCATATATGCCATATATATATGACATGCCGGTTTCCTCACGATGTTTTCCTTCACCGTTTTGAGAGCAGCACCGATAAAAATGTTGACACGTAATAAAGTCAACCGTATTTCCCTTCATAATTACATTTTATTTTCAGCTTTTAGATTTTGTTAACAGCTATAGATAGAGAGGTCAATCAATCTGCCCAGCCTCCTCCCAACTACGTTGGAATCGTCTTCCGGTCTAACCGAATGCAGATGAATACCACTATTTTTCATAGAGCGACTACCTATCTGACCTGTACTACCCAGTCAATGGGTAATACCCCTGTGTAAGACTTAGGTATATATAGGGAGGTGTGGAGGTTAAATTAAAGTCCGTCGCCTGACCAGAGGGTCGTTCGGGCCAATAAACCCGACACTAAACACGACTAAATGGATTAGCTGGTATTTAGCGACACGATGCATTTGAACAGTATTGACTGAACATTGGAAGTGGATTAAGGGGGGGAATTGGAATAAGTAAAGGCTAGATTTCTCAGAAGAACTTGTATCTGAAGAAAAAATATGGCTGTTCCATATATTTTCTTTACAAAGGCTGCAAAACCACCCGCCGTTTATATTCCTGGAAATTTATCTGACGTTGATAGATTTTGTTCATTACTTAACTTTCAATAATTAAATAAGAGTTGCTAGCAATGTTTAAAGGTTTTCAGAACTGCGTGGTTAACAGACACTAACTTCTAAAAAAAAATAGGGAAATTGAGCAATAATAATAATCTTTGTATCTATATGAGTCAAAATCAAAATCAAAAGTCAATTATTCAAATTAGGCTGAGAATCAACACTTTTCGAATGTCAGAATTACATAAGACAGTCCCCCAAAACGCCCGCCCTTCACCACTACCTAGTGGGAAGGAGTGGCGCAACAAAGTAAAAATGAAATGCTGTTCGTTGGTAAGCACATCACTTGAAAATGGCTGGACCGATTTGGCTATTTTTTTCTTTTAAAATTTTCAATATAGTACGAATAAGGTTTAAGGGGTAAGACAAATGTCAATAGTTTCCCGAAAAATTGGACGAACCGGAAAAAACTGAGGGTCATTTTTTATTTTTGTAATGTTTGTGATAGTCGGAATAAGGTTTATATGGTATAAAGGTTTATATGGTTTATAAGATTTTTCTATGAAGTATTGAAACTTGTCTAGGACAACGGCAAAAGATTGAATAACCTAAATCTTTTGTACTGATTAAGTAACCTTAATCTTTTCTAAGGACTTATTCTCCCTGTCGTGATTAATGTTTAGTTGTACCTGAATTAAATGTGTCCGTTCTTGGAATACATCAATTACGTTACCTACCGCCGGCGCCGTACTTAGCTCAAATGTATATTTTGTCGTCTACGATAAATCTTGTATTGAGCCTGAATTCCAATGTTCCAGGTTAATCCCAAAGTCCTTGGAGCTATTCTTGTATATCAGATAATGTAATACATTTACACAAAGCATTTGGAAAGAGAACAGTGGCGGCTCAATACGGCCGTGACTTAGACGTTGTAGGTCGTAGGTTGGAACCCTGACAGCTGCTTTACTTTGCGTAACTGATTTCATCATCACTGCTCACAAAATGTTGAAGAAAAACATTGTGAGGAAAGAAGAAAGAAAATACGTTTGTTTGCGGTAAACATGACGCAAAAAAGAACAGGAACACACAAAAATACGAAAAAGTTGAGGAAAACATGCGTTACATCCACGCAAAACGGCTGGTAACCGATGCGGTGGTGGTGCGGGTAACCGGCATGTCCTAAAATAAAAAAATTGAAGACATGTGACACACTGGGCCTGTCTGGTGAATCACGACCCACTCCCTCTCACAAAGAGGAGGGCTGTGTCCCATCAGTGCGAACATTATAGGCATGTAAAAGACTGTACTAAATAAATGTATTATAGTCTGGAATGTCCTCCCTGGCGTACCACAGTTTTCTTACCCCTGCCTGCCTGCCTGTCTGCCTAAAGACCTATTCTATTCTATTCCATTCTACCCTCATAGGTTAGGTCACCAAGTTGAACGTTAAACGAAAACTCAAAATTCATTTTTATTTTAATGTCGTGTGAGTTTAAGATGAGAAAAATCCGTTTCCATTTTTATACTCCCAATTTAAAAGCAGATACTAAAAGTTATACAGCCCCTTAATTACATGTAGACTTACTAATGTTTAAAACCGATAAAATACAAGTAATTCTAAGACATTACGAGAACCTTCTCATTTTTTTTTGCTGAAACTCATGCAAAAACAAAACACAATCATTGCTTTCAACTATTTCCAATGAGATATAACTAACTTTTTCCAAAATATGTTGGGGTCGCTTTTTAGTCTATGCAGATGCAGCTGAATACCAGTATTTTACATGGAGCGACTGCCTATCTGACCTCCACAACCCAATTACTGGGTAATACCCTTCCTTACCCTATGGTAAAATTAACAAGTTTCTGGCTTCTAACTACCCGTGACAATTGCCAAATATCCACGAATGACATCCGAGACCAAAGGCTTTATGTGCTTTCCGAGGCACTGAGGGGTTTTGGTATTTAAAAATAGTCACCCAACCACGGACCAACCGCGGCAAGCGTAGCTTAACCTGATCAATCGACCCGTGAAGCTGTTATTACTTAGCTAAAAGCCCGTCCTATTTCTACTAAGGTATACCACTTAAAAGTTACACAGTCAGACATCGCAGTCGAAAGCCTAATAATAGGATTTCACTGTCACCCTTTAGGGACAAAACCTATAAACCATTCCGTCCTCACATCACTTACAATTATTGGAATCCATGGAGTACCTATATGAGATTAAGTCAACATAATAATTATGGGCGACAGAAGCCTATACCCGACAGCGAATGGTGTAGTTTGCCAATGGGTTTAAATCCTATAATTCTATAGATGGGTAGTCGTGTCGAAATGGTGACGGTTTAAGCCCTGTGTATTTAATAGGATTAGTCTATATCTGTACTATTGATTGAAGAGAATCAATGGGGTTTATAGAGAATTGGATGCGTAGTTCATCAATCTGTTTCTGGATTTATTTTTAATCTACAGTACTTTTACTATAGTTCACTCAATTTAGAAACAGCGAGCTGTTCCGTATTTTAGTTTTAATGTAACGAAGTTTAACAATATTAGTTGTAAAATCGCAGAAGTATCACTAATCATCATCTGCCTAGCCTTTTCCCAACTATGTTGGGGTCGGCTTCCAGTCTTACCGGATACAGCAGAATACCAGTATTTTACATGGAGTGACTGCCTATCTCACCTCCACAACCCAGTCACTGGGTAATACTGGGTTACTCTTGGGAAGACTGGTTGTCAGACTTTCAGGCTTCTGACGACCCGTAACGACTGTCAAAGATCCACTAATTACAGCCGGGACCAACGGCTTACCGTACTTTCTGAGGCACGGAGGGCTCTTGGTATGTTAAGATGATCACCAATCCACGGATCAACCGCGGCAAGCATATGTTAACCTAATCGACCAACCCGCGCGGCTGTTATTACTTAGCCACCAGTCCAGTATAAGTATAAGTAAAACTGCCTCATATAAATAATTGCCGATAACGTTGCATGTGAATTTGATTTTCTTAAAAAGACTGGTGTTGCTTGTTAATTGTGTTACGTAGATAAAAGAAACAAATCTATGTGTCTCTAAGTCCACTTTAAACAGTATACTTTTAGACGTTTCGCAAATTACTCAGTTTACGAAGTGTCGTAACAAACAACTGGTTTCATTTAACAAGTAATTAAACAGCTGATTTATTTCGTAGCTACTGCCACCAAAAGTCCCCATAATTTACTGTGACTTAACTGCCTTAACTGCCAATTTACATTTGTTTTCATCAAAAGCTTTTCTAATAAATTTTAAAATTTAATCGAGACCAAACTGAACAACATCGTATATTGTTGGCAAAACAAAACTGATGCCAAAACGTTAAATTACCTACTTTGTCAATGACAAAAAGGTGAAACAGATCTCGTGCCAAGACATAGTCGTATCCAGTCTCCTTTTGCCTTATTTTTGAGCCGACAACGTGTAAATACAATGTCTCTCCTAAAATGTTACAAACTGTGCATAGTAATCCATTTGTTCCGACGAAGGACAGACGGAGAAATAAAAACGTCCAGACTATAAAACCTTAGTCCATTAGGTCACAAAATAATTAACTTAAAAACGTTTTATCGAAATAGCTTACGAAACCAATATAAATAGGTAAACCTTAAAACAATTAACGACCCAATAGAAGCCCAAAAAACGACGAAACTCATTCAAATGCATGAATCCGTATCTGAATGCTCAATTTGAATTTTTTCTCTATTTGCATATCACGCCGGGCGATTCAAATTAAAAGAAATTCAGCCAAATTTGCCTGAAATTCGATTATGGAAGAACAATATTGAAGTAACGGTTATTTGGCTGATTTTGTTTGACAATGTCGTTACAATATCAATATTGGCTCAACCCAATAAGTGTAAAAATCAACTGTTGGTGTCTAATGGACTTGAGAATGAATAAAAACTCCATGTCAAAGCCACAAATAACAATTGAGTCCAGAAAAGCCGAAATTGAAACAAACCCAGTCTCGACCAATAGCCCACGTCCACCAATTCGAAACTAAAACTTCGACTTACCGAATTCGCCACACACAACACACGAACACTTACGCACCTCGGCGGAGTTAAAAAAAATACAATTTAGCCTTGGAACGTCCGATGAATAAATTCGTTTAAATAAAAAAGATGTAGTTGAACTCTTGCAATTATACTCAGTAGATGGAATATTAATGATAATTTTGAAATAAGGAACTTTGAAGATACATACGCACGCGGTCGCTGTATTAGTCGTAGATCGGACTGCGCCCGTCTGGTCGGGTCGCGGTTCGGGACGCGAATGAGTGTTGGGGCGCCGCGCGAGCCCTTATAACGACGCTCTCAACCCCAAACGTGATGGCGGTGGGCGGCACTATACAGAGCTGTTATTGCACATTCTTTACTTTTTATTTTGTGTGTGAGAAAGAACAGAAAATGATACAGTACTTTCCTGGATATCATGACAACTGAAACTCAAAATGCAGAATGGTATTTATTTTTTTGGGTAGGTTTCTTTAACGGGATATCAAAATATTCGACAAATTTGTGGTTTATAAACAGTATTTTTTCACACTAGTTAGCAGAGCTTTTGACTGAATTCATCCGGGCTACAACTCACATCGGCTATCTCCCTAAAACCAAAAACAAGAATAGATGATAAAACCTAATCTCTCATGCTCTATTTGACACACTCCACATGACCCCATCACGTAGTTCTGAAAAAGGAAAATTAATTCCGGTATTATCCTCTACAGACATACACCGCAGAGTGCCATCCCTGTCGCACGGTGGCGGGTTGTCAACAAAATGTTATTAGTCGTCATCTGCGGAGACCGCGTAACTGGAAAAATTCTCGAGTGGCTGAGTGGGAAACTATAGGTTAAGTTGCAAGCAACGAGCAAGATTGAAAGGAGTGTAAACAAGATTTACGTGAATTATTTTCAGTAGACAGGATTTTTAGTAAATTAGCTTTGACCAGTGTGTGTTGCCAGTGATGACCTATGACACTGAAACATTATCGCTCACAATGATCCTTTTTAGAAGGCTTAAAGTCACCCAAAGGGCAATGGAGAGGGCTATGATTGGAGTTTCCGTACGTGATCGAATCAGGAATGAAGAGATCTGCAGGAGAACCAAGACAACCGATAGAGCTCGATGAATTGCCAAACTTACAGACGGCCGATGCGGCCGGAAGGTTCTGGAGTGGCGACCGCGTACCGAAAGACGTAGGGTAGGAAGGCCTCCCACAAGGTGGACCGGGTATGCGGGAAGCACAGAACCGGTCGAAGTGGCGGAGCTTGGGGGAGGTCTTTCGGCTGAAATTATAAAACAGGAAAATTAGACGTTACTCTAAGATTAAGACGTTCCTGTCTTTATTATAACCAATCATTTTCATACAAAACTCCCGTAGAAATAAATAATAGTTTAAAAAAACTAAAAAAACACGCTTTAAAAACCAAACTAAAAAGTAGAAAATTATTTTGATTCTATTGAAAAGCGTGGGGTGCTTTTCGAGGTATTTTTATAATCAATTAATATCAAGCACCCCACGCTTTTTAATAGAATTAAATTATTTTATACTTTTTAGTTTGGTTTTTAAAGCGTGTTTTTTTAAACTATTATTTATTTTCTATTTTTTAGTTTTGCTAACTACAAAAGCGTGTTTTTTTCTATTTTTTTTTAATTATTGAATTTTCATAGGTCCTCGAAAAGTCTACAAAGTTTAAATGAAGTCTGACCGTTTAAAGTGGGTCAAAATAGCGTCCAAAGGAGTCGGTTCCATACAAACAAAAAACATACAAACATACAAGTGAAGCTAATATAAAGCGTGTAAAAAGGACGCTTGAGTAAAGCAGTGGGCACATACAGGGTGGCTAAGTTCAGCTGCTTACGCTGTTTTAAAAATCCGTCAATTAACAGACTTCGACGCCGGAACGCTGGTCCAATTAACTTACTATGTTTTTTGGTATTAAATTGTAAGTTCAGGCTGCTGATTTAGATCCCATCTTTGTTCTGCAAAAGAGGGTTGCTAAAGCTTTCTACAACCTCCGCAGACGCAAATCACTAAGGGAACTGTCACATTAAGTAATGCACCTTGTCAATATCTGAATATATAATAAAATTATGTACAATTGAAAAAGTCTACCACTTTTTTGTAAGAATAGTGGCGGGCATAATTTTAATACTGAAATAGAGAAAAGTTTGACTGATTGCCTCGTTGGTCTAGGGGTCGTAAGCTATACTGCTGAGCATGCAGTCCTGGGTTCAATTCCCTGGTCAGGCAAAGGGTTTTTCCATCTGCAATTTCTCAGTAGTAGACTCTGGATACGTACCGGTTGATATCAACAGGCCCGCCTCCTATTTCTTAAACATAACTAATAATAATGAAGAAATATTATTTATCCTTTATTTTTAAAATAAATATGTACGTACCTACATAGCATCGAAAAAAACGATTTCTGAATAAAGATAGAACGACAGTTTTAAGAATAAGAAGAATAAGAATTTTTATTTGTAAACATAGTTACACGGTGTGTGAGATGTCACAATATTACCTAAGATTTTCTATGTTAAGCTGCGAAGCGTACAAATATTGTCATACAATAAAATTTGAATTTATTCATTTATAAAAAATTATATGTCAAATAATATTGAATTAGTTATACGAGTACACAACTGGTAGTCAAAATCATATTGCAATTAAGTAAAAAAACAAAATTAAAATATCGCTAAAATTAGATGTCAAGTAACAAAGACATGTCAATTATTAAAAACTATAGTGATATTTTATCGTTCAAAAACTCAGTTTTATTATATTAAGATTTATTTACAAGAAACTTCTTTAAATGTTTTATGAATAGGTGAATATTTAAAATTTTAATTGAATCCGGTATATGGTCGTAAATATTTATACTTTTATTTGGTGTAGGCTATAAACTTAACTGATGAAAATAGCCTTGTTCATGACTATCATCATAATTCATATACATATATAGTAATGTCCATATCATCATACGGCTACAAATAATTACAAAGAAGAGATATAAAATTCATAACACATCTAGCGAAATGTGGGTATACTAAAGATACAGGCTCTGCGTAACCCTTCAGAGGTGCAAGCGTGATGTTATATTATACAGAGTGGCAGGCAGACACGTGCAAACTGTAACTATGAATCCAGCACACGATTCTAAACCGATCCGTAGGCATTTTTCTTCTGTTATCAAAGCTGTTTCTTTCAATCTTTACGGGTCGTCAGAAGCTTGAAAGTCTGATAACCAGTCTTACCAAGGGGTAGCGTGTTACCCAGTAACTGAGTTGTGGAGGTCAGATAGGCAGTCGCTCCATATAAAATACTGGTATTCAGCTGCATCCGGTTAGACTGGCTGGAAGTCAACTCTAATATAGTTGGCATAATGATCAAAGCTGTTTCTTCTAAAGTGCAGTAACTACGAGATCAAAATGAACGGTAAAGCAATTTTTTTAGATCCAAAATCATGTACTGTGTCTATGGTACCTACCTTACTGTACCATTACGCAACAATGTCTATTGTTGCGCGTATATCTAATGTGTGTCGGTCGCGTCAATGTCCCTGCTACCCTGTAACTTTTAAACTTTAAAATTTAGCTGGCTTATAGAAAATACATTATAAAATGTGGGTTTATTACAACCCTACGAGGTCTAAGTAAAATTGGGCCAAGTTATTACATTGTTTAAGTGCCTCATAACCGTAAAATGAGGTTTTTATGTATTTATAGTAACATGGATAGATTATAAGACTGAAATGATTATCTTTGACAGTTACGCCTACTTACAATTAAGTTGGCTTTGTAATACAAATAAAACCACACAATCGATAAATATATAGTAAGAATACTCTTTATTAATATGTACAAATTTTACAAGGGCTGACACAATGTCCATTGTGTCATGCCCTGTCTTAAAGCTAAAAAACAAATGTAATGTTAATGAATAAGCATTGAATCTTTTTAATCGATAAGACCGCCCATTGAAAATTTGTACCAATGAAGTAAAAAAAAAGTTGTGATTCCTGACTTCAGTTAATTAAAAAGAAAAATGTTTATTTCGTCACCATATTTAAAAAACACGTCAGTGATTGGAGCCTCCATTTAAGTAAACAATGCCTGTATTAGCAGACACCGCTCTTCCATAGCAAGGTAATTATACTAATTAATAAATTCTGTTTTTTATTTTGTGTAATTTGTTTTGCAAATTACCCAACTATGTTGGGTTCGGCTTCTTGTCTAGCCGAATACAGATGAATATTAGTATTTTACATAGAGCAACTGCCTATCTTACCTTAAGGCTCGGCTACTACAATTATAATTTTCTTCTTTTTCGTGCCGCTCATTTATACAACATTAGTTTTAGTATATTCGAAACCCGGAATATGTGTCCTAGTATTTTTATGGAAAGAATCTATGTACATAATATCAAAACTGTATCATTAAATAACACAAGGTTATAAGCTTGTTATGTTACCTGGTTTTCCGTACAAAAACATGGTCACTGCGGTTCGCGTAATTATGTAATAAAATAATGATGTATAAGCTCTTCATATTAATTCTGGCTAACAATCGATAGGTACCTAATCAAATAATCAAATTACAATTTATATTATGTCACACTTACACACCGTGACAGTGTACACTTATACACCGTGACATTTTAGTCGTCTTACAAAGATGGTCCACTCAATGTATCAGACAAAAAATACCTTTAGGCGCAATATTTTTTTTAAACCATTTATTAGGATAATAGGTGCAAGAAAAATAAATAATGCTTTAGAATTATGAAACGCACTGTTAATAATATTTAAGTATCAAACGGTAGAAGATATTTATAAGATTCCATCTCCATTACATTCCATCATTCATTCCATCTCCATAACAGGCTGTTTCATACTACGTCATGCGTCTTAGTGAATGATATTATATATTTTTTTTACTTTTCACATGTTCAATATTGTTTTTTTTTAATAAATGATTAGTAGTCATTGGACTCATGAAGTGGGCTGCCGTTTTAAGACGATTAAAATGTCACGGTGTACTACAAGAACTCGGCCTGTGTCACCAAACACTTAAATAATGTTAGAAATAAACCAAAATGTGAATCTTCAATAGAACTTTGTGGGGTTTTGACGTGTAAAGAGAATGTTTGAATTTTCCTTCGTATCGTTTGAATGACCTTTTCACTTCTGAACTTTTGGACGTGTGTGGGCGTACTGTGCCTGAAATGCCACTCGCTAAGATATAACGAGACATTTATGAACAATAGGTTTTTTTTTTTTAAATAAGAAATGTTATTTTTAATGTGATGTCAGTCTAAGTAAATTGAAAAAATATTGTATCTTAAATGAACTACGCGATTTCTATGCCGTAGCTGAGGTGCTCGTAGCACTTATTTTGACACCTACGGCGTAGTTGTCGTAGACTTAGATGTCGTAGGATTTACTACGACAGCTACGGCATATTCGTAGATACGTCAGTATCTAATTTGTAGAATGATAATATAATTTTTGCGGGAATGACAACTAATATTCATGTCATTTTTTTTATCGTATAACCAATTTATCATCATTAATTTGTGTCGCATCAATAATTCGAAGAAACACGAAATACTTTATTTCAACCACTCATTCTTAAAACGTATCAGAATGATCGAAGTAACAATGAAACAAAGCATAAAGAGCATGAGTTACACACAAAACAGGTCAAACAAGGTAATCTCACGGTAATTTTCATGACATTCTTTTAATTAAAAGAGCCAAGGTTGCTCATTGCTCTTTATTTATGTCCTGAAGTAAAACGATATAAAATACGACTCGTAATAACTTGTAACAATAACACTAAACAAATAATTGCTGAGTTTCAGCAAAGTTAGGATTGCGGGCACGTCCTAGTTTTCAATACAACTTTAGTACAAAAAGCTCAACCAACTCGGTAATGGCTATTGAAACAATTGCTTATGAAATACTACACTCAAACGATTTGCTAAATTGTTTTATCGTTAAAAATATATAAGATAGAAAAATATAATTTGTTCAAAACATAAGTATCATCATAACACATGTCATTTTTATTTCTTTATTTTATTACGCTCACTAACTATTGATTCTACTGACACAAACAAATAATACATTATTAAAGTAAATGAACAGTGCATCAGTTATTTATAAATAAACACTACATGCATAAAACAACAAATCAGAGAAATATGCTAACTTTCTTAGTGATAAGCGCTAAGATTGAAAAAAAATTAACATCGGTAAAAAGAGGGGCAAAGGAAGCATGTAAGGATCAGTTTAAAAAAAAACGCTAAATTATTGAAATAATAATAAAAGGCAATCACATAATTAAATAAATTCATATAAAATATCACCATCAGCAATATAGCGATGAAATTAACATAAATTAAAATGTGATGAAAAGTGATCAAAAAAAAAAAATGTTTGAATTAAATTGATAGATAACATTGGTAACAATTGCTAAATTAATAACAGTGGCAAAATTAACGTAAGTCATATACTTGATTAGGACAACATGCGAGAGGTTACATTAATTCATATCACAGCCATACTGTTTTAATCGCTACAAAGAATGTTCGCGAAGAAAATTTTCATCAAAATTGCTTTGATGCTTCTCATCCTCATCACCTCATCTTAGGTAGCACGTTACCCCTTGGTAAGACTGATGACAGATGCTAATAGTAATCTTATTTAAGGCGTATAATAGTTTACATACCATGTCGCCTGCAATTCCCGAAGAGTTAGGCAGAGGTATACCTCGCGTACCCCGCGTAAATAAAGCCTTTTAACGACTACGGTCCAGAGACGGGCAGTTAATCGGTTTTTGCAAATACCTAACGGTATTTATTTTCTGGGTACTTTTAACCTGGTAGCTTTTGTATAAGGCTTAAGGATTGAGCTTGAAACGGCTCGGTAAAATGGTTTTTCTTGGATTAAGTTACACTTTGAATTTTGCTTTGCCGTTCTAAATAAAATGCTGGCAAGGATTGGCTTTTATCCCGTCTGGATAGTTACCGGAGCGTTTCGTATGTACTATTATGAAATCGTATCAATCTATCGTTCCGTGTCGTACCGGACGTAAAAGAATAGCACCATCCCATTTCTTCCCGTGGGTGTCGTAGAAGGCCACTAAGTTACTTACCTACCAGAGAATGGTTCGCAGCGTTCTCTATGCGTTTTACCACCATACTGCGATCGCCAACTCGCCTGCCAACCCTGGCGATATGGGCAAAACCCCCCTTTTGTGGAGACCTATGTCCAGCAGTGGACGTCTTTCGGCTGAATTGATGATGAATGATGATCAATCTATTGGTTTTGTTCAACACGAAAAAATAGGCCTGCGCAATTAACGATTCCAGTACCTAATGACCGCGTTATCAGCCTATACCTTATGTTCCCACTGCTGGGACAGAGGCCTCCTCTGTTCAAGAGAGAGAGGTCTATAATCTACCACGCAGACCAGTGCAGGTTAGTAACCTGTCTTCGATTTTTTGGTTCTAGACACATGCCGGTTTCTTTACGATGTTTTCGTTCACCGCTGACCTCTAGGGTAAAAAAGAGGATTCTAGTTCCCAACCTTCTGATATATTATTAGTCTACGAAATGTGGGTGTACTATAGGTACGCTTATAGTCGGACTAATGCATCATCCGGTGCTCTACTGTAGTTTACACTTCTAAACTAATATTATAAAGAGGAAAGATTTGTTTTTTTTGTATGTAACGAATAAACTTAAAAACTACTCGACCGATTTCAAAAATTATTTTGCCGTTAGAAAGCTACATTATCACTGAGTAACATAGGCTATATTTTAACCCCGTATTCCTACGGGAACGGCAACTACACCGGTAAAACTGCGGAGCGCTGCTAGTATTGAATAAAAAGCGGTCAAGTGCGAGTCGGACTTGCACATGTAGGGTCGCGTTATAATCGTACAATATTGATCACTACAAGCTTTTTTAAAACATGCGTAAAAAAAGCGAGAGAGGTGTCATAGCGGTATGTGATCATTAGTAGAGGTTTAAAAAAAACACGTTTCTTGTATGGAAGACCCTCTTTAATTTTTTACTTTATTCCATTTTTATTATTTATTGTTATCTCGGCCACACACACAGTCAGTGAACATTTAAAGTTACGATTCACAAGATATAGCCCTGTGACAGACGGTCGGACATGTGGACGGACGGACGTGCAGTGGAGCCTTAGTAATAAGGACCCGTTGGCACCCCTTGGGTACGAAAAAAAGATAAAAAAAAGTCAATATTGTTTATATTTTATCATCTCAATATCATATCATTACACAGCTTTATTCTTCTCAAATTGCGTACAAAAACATAATGTGTCTTTGGAGTAAACTTCCGTTATTAGACACCTCAAGGTAATATCAATTTGTCGTTACAGATTTATTGAAGGCTTACTCTCTGAGTACAAAGTTCAGGAGCTCATACAAATGATAAAGGGTAAAGGTCGTTATGAGTTCCCTTCGATGCTTTCTTTTACTAAATATAAGGTAAGAATAATATATTTCGTAAAGGATGAGAGTTAATATTTTATAGAATCTTACTAAGTTGGTAACGAAAAAAGATGTCGCTGAAAATAGGTACATAAAAATATATAAACATTGATAACCTCCTCCTTTTTGAAGTCGGTTAATAATACTGAGAAAATAATGGGATTTACTCGTATTTAGTTGAAATCAGGATTGCATAATATTGGCAAAGTGTTTTTAGTAAAATAATGGTGTACTCGTATTATAAGATATGTTTGATAAAAACGGAACAAAAATCCATTTCAGTGAGTAACATTCGATTGGATTAACAAAAAACATTTTTTTTTACTTAACATTTACATAATAAAATATTTGTTATGGAGAAAATGAGTTTACAATAATTAATATTGTAAACTCATTTTCTCCATAACAAATATTTTATTATGTACGAAACAAATGGAAAATGTTCATATTTTATTTCAATTTCATATAAAAATCTCTTTGACGTGGAATCAAAAGCCTAACTAAAAGCAGTATGCATTATTCAAATTAATGTTGTATCTCTCTCACACACATGATCGAACGTAATACCCATCCTATCCATATAATTATTACAATGTGAATATACTTATTATTATGTGAAAGTAGCTATGTCTGTCTGTTATCTTTCACATCTAAACGCCAGCACGGATTTTGATGAATTTTGAGACATGGGTAGACCATGATCTAAGTAAGGACATAGAACCTTTTATCCCGGTTCTCGTAGAACTCAACGCGGGCGAAGCCGCGGACAAACCTGGTTTGGACATAAATATACAACTACAGATTTACAGTACGATGCAATGTACCTTTCCGCATGTCTCGGGACCATAGGGTCCCAGACCTTTGGTAGGCATACGAGGGGCCGAAGTCAGCTTGCAAAGGTCCGCTAGTGAACAATTCACTACTTACTTAGTAAAATAATATTTCTAACAAAATCTATGCTAGATGTTCAAATACTAGTCGAGTTGTATGTTAATATAAAATTACATGTAGGTATTTATTCCGCTAAACGTTCGACACTATACCCGACATTCAAAATGGCTGCCATGTATAATTACTACAGGTTGTTAGCCTACGATATCCTTATACTTAAAACTATACTATCGCCCGCCTTTACTATGATACTTCATTCTATCTAGTACAGAATATAGTCTGTAAAGTATTATAACTGGTCAAGATAACGCTAGTATTATTATGTTATCTTAAGGAAGGAAGGAAGCAAGTTCACACAAATCCAACACTTTATAGTATCAGCCTGTACCTGACTATGTCACTGCAGGTGAAAACTAAAGACTTCAGAATAGGAACGAGTATTTACAACCAGCGTCGTGGCGATATCAAATCTTAAGTCCTGGTTTTCTTTAGCTTAGGTTGGTAGTGATTCATAAACATATAAGTAAAATAGCTGCAAAAATTTATAATTAGGACCCCGCATCCAAACGGATTTCGGATTCAAACCCAAGTAGGCTCTTCACTTTGTGTAAATTATTTCATCACTACTGCTATCAAAAACGGTGGGGAAAACATCATGAGGAAATCGGCATGTCCTAGAACCAAAAATTCGAAGACATGTGTCAATTGATTACGGCCCACTTCCTCTTACAGAATAAGAAGGCCTGTGTCCTAGCAATGGGAACATTATGAAAGTGACCGTCAGAAGAATGCGATCTACGGTATCTTTTGTGTGAATAAAACGTACAAGCGCAGTTTAATTAATCGCGTAATTTGGGCAAATTTATATTAGGGCGAAGTTTATTCAACGTACTCCATGGCGCCGAGCTGCACTCTGTTGGATTCTCAATGCTAGGTTCAACACCGAGAGTAGAAAATCCAGTGCGCTAGAAAATTCGCCCGGGATTTTATTACGTCAGTGTGAATATTGACTAAAGAGCGCGACGGTTGCGCAGTCGCAGCATGACTGCTTTTAGTCAGAACGCAGCCGTAGATTTTTTTTTTAGAAGCATTGTTGCGAGTTGTCAGAAATAGAACTAAGTCAACCTACGCATTCGAATGGATAGCAAATAGCACCAGGCATCCTGGTAAACATTGCTATAACCTTTCCAATGACATTATTGAAGTGACGCTTCTTGGGCGGAGATTCGGTAATTGGACGAGAATTGAGAGTGAAGTTTCAAGGACAGGTCACGTTTAGGCACATTATGTAACATGAGATAGAGGAGAAAGATATAACTCTCTTTGTCTCACACACTAAATCTCTGTTACTCTTTACGTTTTAAGAAATTTAATTTCTTTCACTTTCTTTCAATTTTTTTAATTGTCGCTGGACAATGGACAAATATGTATGGAATGTCGTAACATTCCATAAATTTTTCGCATTGTCAAAATACAAGATACAATTTTCACCAGGCGCAAACTGTCACTTTGAATTCAGCATATGAATCTAGACCTGTAGCGATAAAGTAACATCGGTTGTAAAAAAAAATTAGCAGTACCTACGCGGTCAAAATAATCAGCGATTTTTTATAGCCTACGAAAACTTTCTACGCTACGGGGTCAATCATATGCTGAAAACAAAGTGACAGTTTGCGCACTGGTGATGCAATTTTCCTCTATATTTAAGATACACAATAATATTGTTCTAACTACTATTAACCCTACCTTAGCTGTTAGATTTAAAAATAAATAGTTAGGAACTACGTTTGTGTCCTAAACAGAACCTTTTCATCCAAAGTTAACTAACTGTTGGTCCAAGTTTTGGACTGCGCCAACAAAGGGTTTGTTTAGCAACGTTGTTAATTTTTTCTTCCTTGAATAAAACAAAGTTTGTGTTTTTATTTTAGCAAAATCAGGATCTTAGAAACACTTCATTTGACCAGGGGGTAAAAAGGGGGTTAAATTATACTGCTGTAAAAGGTGGTGGTTGGTCCCCAGAAACCTTGCATAAACAATTTAGGACCTACAATAATGTGATTGGTACTAAGAAAATTTCAACTACTAAGTACTTAAAAATATTATTACCTATACTAATATTATAAAGTGGTAAAATTCTTTTATTTGTGAGTTTGTATGTAGGGAGTATTTTTTGGATCTACTCTGAAAAATTATATGCTATTTAACATCACGGTACAACCCTTTGTTAAAACAAGAAATTTCAAGCGATCGAAGTCGTGAGCAGAAGCTAGTCATTATTATAACTAACAAAGTAGTTGGGAACCAGGAACTTTTCATGTTCTCAAGTTAATGACAGCATATGGAATGTTCTAGGTCTCTAGAAATACCATTAATTCTTACTTAGGAATTATGACTGGTAATAAAATGTCAAGTCTGCTGTGCAAGTACTAAATGAAAGTAAGGTTGCGACACTTGGCACAAAGGTTATATTCTATAATAATATTATAGAAATAAAATTTGTTTGTTTGTAAGTTTGTATGTAGGGGGTAATCTCTGGAACTACCAGTCGGAGTTGAAAAAATATTTTTGCACTAGCTTTTGCCAGTGACTTTACCGGCGAGGAGGTCGGAAATTATGGGTATTACCAGGATAAAAAGTATCCTTTGTGTAAATCCAGGTTATAATCTATCTGTGCATCAAATTTAATCCATATCCATTCAGCCGTTTTTGGGTAATTGAGTAACAAACATCCAAACATCTAAACATCCAACATACTTTTCACATGCATAATATTAGTAGGATTTAATAGCTGAATTGTTGAGGAAGGTTTTGATTTAACATCATGTTACGACCCTAAGGAATTGAGTAAACAGAAAAAAGCCACAAAGAACGCTAAGCGAAACCATGTCATATTTCATCATTTTAGCCGAAAGACGTCTACTGCTGGCTAGGCTTCCCCCAATTTGGGGGGTTTGCCATAATCGCCACAGGATTTGCAGGCGGGTTGGCTATGGCAATATGGTGGTAAAATGCATAGAGAACGCTGCTGCCCATTCTCTAGTAAGTCCCTTAGTCGCCTTCTACGACACCCATGGGAAGAGATGGGATGGTGCTATTCTTTACGTTCGGCACCACACGGAACGATGGGATACATAATACATGGGCATTAGCCCACGATAACATGCTACCGGTAAATAAATTATTATTTACCGGTAGCATGTTATCGTGGGATCATTTCTGACATCCACGGGGGCAAAGCCGCTGGCAAATACTAGTAAATAAATACAATTATTTCTTTAGGATACATGTTTAATATATTATACTTTTACTTACTCTTTTAACTAAGGAGTTCGGTATTAAGAAAAAAAAGTCTAATCATTTATTTCAAATAGGCACATAAAAGGCACTTTTGAACGTCAAAATTTAGATTAAATAAAATAGAATGGATTCTACTCGCCCCTTCCAAAAGGTAGTTTCGTATGGAGAAGAATGGGCAAGAAACTCCCCGTTACTATTTTAAAATGTTTTATAATATTTTATAAACAATTTTTTTTTCTACACTACGCAGGCAACATTTAAAGTGGACTTAATATCTTTTAAACATAGATACACTCAAACAACCAATGTCAAAGACTTAACTACAAAAACACACACATGGCATAAAAACTCTGAATACTATCTCCTTTTGTTACCAACCAAACATTGTCACTACACAACGGGGTTGTTCATTTCATACAATTGTTCCTTCGCTCGTACCGACGCGCAAACTACAAACTTCATTATTTTTTCAAACATTTGCCTATTCGCGTCGTTGACGTTCCATTGTTTTTGCACCTGAATATTGAAATTCTACATTACTGAAGATTTCACTTGCTTTCATTGTGATTAAATTTCTGTTTCAGTAAATAAAAATAATGTTTTTTTGTGGTTGGTTTTTATGCCGTAGAATAGGTATATTTTCATGGCATGTATTTAATGCGGCAACTAAGTAAAATGAATATAGGTTTTAAAAAAAAATAGAGTGGGTACCATATATAATGGGTTGGCAGCTAATAAGGAGTATCGTAATAAGTAATAGGTAGCATATTAATATATCAGTAATAAGCTCCGTTTTAATTTAAACTAGCATCAAGTTTTTCTTTTGGGAACTGAATTAATATCTAAGCGGAAACTTAATGGCAAAAAAAAAATAGAAAATGGGCATTCATAAATAATATAAATCAGATTCTATTTAAAATTGTTTGTATGAAGAATAAATATAAACTAGCTTATATTCTAGCTTAGTTTCTGTCACGGCTCCGGCGCTGCGGGGCTACGGCGGTCCCTCGCGAACTTATCGTCGCAGATGGTTTAACACTCACCACCGCGGCTTCGGCTTGCTGGCCGGCTTCGCCGGCCAGCCTCAGCCGCCGCGGCGAGTGTAACAACCACCCGCTCCTCAGCTCGCGGGCCGCCTCGCCCCTCCGTGCCTACGCGATTCTAAATTACACTCTAGGGGTAGGGCAGACAAGACTGCATGGAGTCGGATTTATTGCGATTCGTTTCTGTCAACCTGAAGAACCTAGTTTTTTGCCACCCTACTAACATTATTAGTCGCCAAGTCATTATTTATAGCTCCTCGCCTAATATTTTATTTGACTGGTATAGTTTATTTGCTACCTAAACGCAGCTGCTAGTTTTTAGTTTTTATAACACCTTTAATTTTGAACCTTACATAATATAATAGTCGCGAAAATATTTAATCGCTGGCAAGTTATTTTATTTGTTGCAAACATTTAGTCGACTTTTAAGTTATTAGTCACTCGGAAAATAATAAGCTTATTTTCATCACTATGTTATACTAAGTAAAGTGAAACAAACGCAATTTTTAGAGGAAAAAAAATTGTAAATCAGCAGTCTTTGATTCAAAGAAAAACCCGATCATATTTGTTATCTCTTCAAATGGAATCTAAAAATAACGAGACCAGTTACTTACATTTTAAATCTCTGGTCCAATGGTCACAGTCTCTCTCTCTCACAGTTAAAACCAGATTTTAGGTAGAACGCGTTTTCCCAAGTTAGAACTAGTTTTTAATAAATGCCTTTGTTAAAACTAGTTCGACGGGACTCTTTTCCGACAGGACACTGCAGGCTCATCAGGTAGGTAATAGGTTAGGTTAGGTTAGAATTGTGAACAACCGCGCGCCAGCCGAGCGAGCGAAGCGAGCGGTGCCGCGGTAGCGGCCGGGGAGCGCTACTTCTAAGTTAGCGGTAGTTACTTGGCTATTTTGTTCCGTATGGTGCCGGACGTAAAAGAATAGCACCATCCCATTCTTCCTGTGGGTGTCGTAGAAGACGACTAAGGGACTTACTAGAGAATGGGCAGCAGCGTTCTCTATGCATTTTACCACCATACTGCGATCGCCAATCCACCTGCCAAGCGTGGCGATCATGGCAAAACCCCCCATTTTGTGGGAGGTCTATGCCCAGCAGTGGACGTCTTTCGCCAGAAATGATGACTTGGCTATTTAGTAATAGTGCAAGGATGAACCTTGTCGGCCAAGAGTCCTGTCGGCGACGTGTCCTGTCAGCGAAGAGTAGTATTGTCGGTGTTCAGCCTGACGGCGTAGTGTCGGTCGGCGTTTAGTCTTACACTCAAATATATCAGTGGCAAATTCTAGATTGGTCTAGGTATTTCTAGTTTTAACAAAGGCATTTAGAAAAAAATAGTTTTAACTAGGGAAAACGAGTTCTAAAGAAAAACGGGTTTTAACTGTAACTTATACAAAATTATCCATTTACTTAACACTATTATTGATCGAAGCTTAAAACATAATAAAGTCCTACTAATATTATAAATGTGAAAATTTGTATATTTGGATGTTGCAATGTCTGTTAATAAATCACGCAAAACGGCTGAATGGATTTGAATATCTGGCACACTGATAATTTATCACCTGGATTAACACATATGATACTTTTTATCCCGGCAGTACGTTCTCGTGGGATTATTCTCGCCTTCTATTCGGGCGAAGCCTTTGGCAAAAGCTAGGAAATAATAATAATAATAATAAAAAGTAAAGAAACACACATTTATAATAGACATAGCAGTCCCAAATACTAATAACATACAAAAAACTATCACAGAAAAAATTAGGAAGTATACAGAATTACAAGAAGAAATTACCAGAGTTTGGAAAATGAATACAGTCACTATAGTCCCAATAGTAATATCTATGATCCAAATACACATACATAACACTACAAAAAGCTACCATATTAAACAGTTGCCGCATAGTTATAAAATTCCTACAACTAGACTCAGATAACAATTTCACTGCAGTACAGAGTAATTTACCTTCTTAGAATAATAACTAGAACATGAGATTCTAAAAATGCCAGGTACTAACCTGAGAAAATTAAATGAAAAACAATAATAATAATAATAGTACCGCCCTATTACTGTCCCACTATAATGCCTCTTCTCATACGAGAAGACATCACCATCTTTAAAAAAAGATGCAGGAATCCAGCTTTCAATATTTAAACCCAATGTCAATAAAATACCAGCCAGTAAGAAATACACTCAGAAATAGAAAAGCCAATATCTATGTACCCTTGTAAGAGGGCGCCACTATCTATGCATTCAAATGCACACTTCACTTGACTACTAAATAAATATATACAAGTGCAAAGTGGAATGGAGACTCTTTACATTTACTAAGTTAAAATGTTTTTTACTGTAAATGTATGGGTTTAGTTCTTAGAATGCAAGCACTATCTGACTGTCTCTTAAGATACAGGATACCCTAGTTTAAGAAATCGAGTCTAATCTATTGTGTACAGATTTCTGCAGTATCCAAATGTTTTATGTAAATGTTCTCTACCATAAATTCAAATGTTGTAAGTACAATTATCTGTACTTTTGGAAATATAGATATAATATTATTATTATTATTTATTTATTACTGTCTGAAGACTCGAAGAAAAAAGTTACAACTTACTTTATTTACTTCCTTTTAACTTTGAATTTGTGTCTTATTTAAGTCCTTTAAAGAAATACTTACGAAGAAGGTTTTACCTAGTGTCCTATTTTGATGCTTCTATAGCTAATAACCACAGTATTTTATTCTAACTTCACGCCAGCGGCTATTGAGCGGGCTGTGCTCGAAGTTTCCTCGAAGGATAAAATCTGTAATGAAATTGTACAGAAAAGAACCGTAGTTACTGTCATAGCCTACTGACTTGATACGAGAGGCGGATGACGACAGTGTGTTGTGGCTCTGCCTGGGACAAGCCTATGTGCAGCAGTGGACTGTATTTGGTAGAGTTGATTGTGTTACCAACTGTAGTTTTGTTTTTTCCATACTCGCGTTATGTCGAAACAAAAAAGAAACCAAAGGTACTTTGTCTTCACATAGACACTTATTATTCCCTCCCTGACGAAACTTTACAAGACAGCGGAAACCAAATACCTACACACCGCTTTCTCATACAACAAACAAAATTAAACCATAACTTCTACGTACAAAGTTTGTTTTCTAATATCCTTAAGGAGGTTCTATAGTTCCTTAAAGCAAAGAGAATAGTTTGCTGACACATTATCAGAGTTATGACGAGGGATTTGGCCAAAACTCTTTGTTCAACACAAACATTATTTTCGTATATGTAAAGACGGTTATTTTCAGGTCGCTTTGAATAGTCAGATGGTTTGTGTCTTGGGTATATCAGGTTTAATATTGTAATTTGTAATTTCAAACATTCCTACCAGGGTGTGGTAGGTCAGATCTGTGACTCTTTTGCAACAATTAGGCACCCTTATGATATCCCGGGCCAGTAGCTGTGGGATCCGAGAATATCCAAGTTTTTGGTGATTTTATGTGCCGATTGATTAGCTTCCATTGCTATTTTTAACCCACGACGCAAATTGTGGGGTGTTATAAGTTTGACAGCTATGTGTGTCTGTCTGTCTGTGTGTGTGTCTGTTTGTGGCACCGTAGCTCTTAAACGGTTGGACTGATTTGGGTGCCGTTTTTTTTATTTAAAAGTAAGTTTTCTAGCGGTGGTCCTCAGATATGGTTCATTAAAATCGGTTCAGCCGTTTGAAGATTATCAGCTCTTTTCTGGCCGATGAAGAGATCATCAAGTGAACTTCTCCCACGGGTCTGATCGAGTCGAAATTTGGTATTTTATTACGTCAATGATATTAAACGAACAAAGTGACCTTGAACTGATGCTGGAACATCACCTGGAATTTCCAGGATACCCAAGTTACTCCCCAACAAACAGCAGAAGTATCGTTTTTGGGCTCATTGAAAAGGTCTTAATGAATAGGTTATAGATAAATAAATAGTGATCAGGACGAAAAATGAGGATAAATAAGTAACAAACTTCAATGTGAGAAATATACGGAAACCTGCACAGATTTAAGTGTGACATGTGTCGATCGTAGCGTGTTTACCAGTACTATATTAAGTTTAAACTAGAGATGGGCGTACTATGACTTTGGCCGACTAGCTGACTTGCCGACAAGTCGGCCAAGCCGATCTTTGCATCCATTTGAAGACGGGTAACATCGGTAATGTTCGTGACTACGCTTTCGGCTCGTGCGCGGCGCGGCTCCCGGCGACCAGGCGGAATTTTCGGGAAATGTTTTTTGTTTACTTTGCATTTATTCTATCATTGTTTACGTGCGACCCGGCTTTTCTTCCTATGCTGACTTTCTATGCTTTTTTAGATTGCCCTGAAAGTAAACTGTTAATCTATTTCTATAATCAAATAATAACAGTAAAGATTTCAATTTTTCTAACAACGTCTTTTAAATTTTTACGCATATTAATACGAGTAAAAATGGGCCGCCTAGTCGGCGGTCTTAGTCGACTAGTCGTCGACTGACGCCGACTAACCGAAGACTAGTCGGTACATCGCTAGTTTAAACAGCAGGAAATAAAAGTTAAATTAAATTTTACCAAACCCCCGACCCAAACATAAACCTCTAAAAAGTAAAAAAATAATATTGAATGGCTTTTTAAGTTGTAGGTAATATTTTGATCATAGCATTATCACGTCGGGGGATGGTCAATGAAAACGCTAAACAGACGATACCCAACAATAATTACTGTAACTATGCTATTGTAGAAGGGATAATAACATTTTCATTAGCCGTCCCCGACGTGACACTGCTTTGATCAAATATTACCTACAACTTAAAAGGCCAATATTTTTTTTTTACTTTTTAGAGGTTTTTGTTTGGGTCCGGAGGTTTTGAAATTTTTAATTTAACTTTTTATTTGTAGTTTATACTTTGGTCAGAAGTAATAGATCTTCTTTAAAAACAATCCTAACGAACCACTTCTTGTTTAGGGTTCCGTACCCAAAGGTTGAATACCGGCCACCGTAGGAACGGGCTTGCGGATGGCGAGTAATGGGTAGCTCGCTGTCCGGTAAGGACCAAGCCCGGGTCAACGGCGACGGCGCGTTGTGTTCCACGCGCGCCTCAAAGAGATGTCAGCACCAACTGATCGGGTCCGGAAGGGGATGCCTGCCAGGGGTGCGGGTTGTTCGAAAGAGATACCGCGGCCCCTGGCACACAGGCAACTGAGGGAACACGAGTGGGTTTTAGTCAGTAAAAGTCTGACACGCCCTCCTGCTCCACCCAGAGCGGGAGAAGTTATTTGATGATTTCTCATCCAAAAAAACAAAAGGGTCCCAACGAAATCTTATTACTAAGCCGCCGCTGTCCGGCTTTTTCATAACTATTTGCAGTCCGGCAGCATTTTTTAGTTTAGCATGGTTGATGATCATAACATTACAGGTACATGAGATTCTTCAACTGTATCTCAAAGTCAGCAACACGTCGGTAAGTAATTCAAAAGCTTTCATCCGGTAGTTTGCCTGGAAAGTGTGCACACCCACGCGTGGCAGGCGTCAACAGCTGAGGCAACTACAGCCGTCGACGCGTCGGCGGCTGCAGTTGCCTCTGCCGTCGACTCATCGGTGACTGTAGTTGCCTCTACCGTCGACGCGTTGGCGGCTGCAGTTGCCCCTGCCGTTCGCGTCGCACTCTTGTGTATGCACAATTACACACTTATTAATCTGCTATGAAAATCTCGTGTAAAATGTACCCTATTTATAGGACCATACATTTAACCAATTAAAATGAAGGGATTTCGTCGACATAATAGCCGGGCATTTTAACAGCAATTTAATAATGGCTAGCTGATGCATTTTTGTCTGGCTTTCTGAGTAATCGTTTTTAAACATCCACGTGCATTGCATAGAACAGAAAGTTATAAAGTGTTGTTCGGAAAACAATTTTAATAACTAGCTACGAAAAACGGCAGATGAGTTACTGCAATGAAACAGCTTAAAACTTTGTTTCATTGCCTCATGGCTGCGTCCAAAAACAACTATATTTCTACTACACATTTTCCACTCATTTTGTATTCCTTGCTTGCTAAGTAACAACTCAATTAAGATATATCCTTTATTGGAACGCCGATAATTCGTGTCTACCTACTTGAAGACAATAGTTTAGTCACACTATCTAAGACGATAACTACACGATTTGTTTCAAGAATTTTAATTTGGGAAATGACATTTAATCCGTGTAATAGAGCTACACGGTGACTGCTACATACATGCCATCTGTTGAGACAGGTCAGCTCAAAGCTGCAATGGCTCTTTCTTCAAAAGGCCTTTCCAGACATTACCCTGCATTGTTAGACTCACATAAAATTTAAATAATATAATGTTTGGACTTTAAAAGAGACCATGACCTCTGAGTTTGTTTCGGCTTTTCTTCTCAGGGAACAGTCAGCTAGGAAATGCCGGCGTCATCTATCATCTAGTTTTTAAAATATTGACCAACAAAATATGGACGTGTAAAAGTGTATTTTAAGATCTACTTACATAAATAAACATTTCATTTCATTTCATTTCATTTCATTCCATTTCAATAATGATTATGTAACAATTACTATTTCGATTTGGAGCCAGTTTTCAATGTCATCTTGTTTCAAATAAAATACTCACATATTTCTATAAAAACAGCCAAATTATTTTATTCCCCCAGAAAATAAAACACTAGTACATTCAAAACATGTAAATAGATCGGACGCGACGACACAGGGAACGCTGCTCGGAATCTAATAAAAGAATTTAAAGGACGTGTTCGTCCCCCTTGCACGGAGATACTCGCGCTGTTTAGACACCCGAAACAAATACAATTGGTATATGCCTGGTATTCTTGGTCTAATTGTAAGAAAGTGGAATAATAATAAAAGCTCCTGAAAGATGGAATGAATACTGATAGAAAGAAGAACGATTATGGTAATTACACAACAGATCCATTGCATAAAGCACTAATAGCTTTATCATCATATGGTGTCGGCTTCCAGTCTAACCGGAAGCAGCTGAGTGCAAGTGTTTTACGTTGGACGAATGCGACTGCCTATCTGAACTCCACTACCCAGTTACTGGGTAATACGATACCCCTTGGTAAGGCTGGTTGTCTAACTTTCGAGTTTCTGACGACCCGTAACAGTCAAAGACCCGTGCCGCTGTTACTAAACGTATAGTCTTAAGCCCCTTATCGAGTTACTAAATATAGTGATGAAGTTACAAACATAAGTATATGTATATCATGTTTTTTTTAAGTGCTTCATAAATACGATTAAACAAGATTTACGTAATTACATTGTGTCACAATACACACAGGTTCATAATACTAATAGCAAACCTAATTCGACCTTCGAAGTTTTTAGAAACAACATTGAGTAAACGAAGTCTAATTTAATTCCTCCCAGCCGAGAATGTATGAGATAACTTAACCTATTTTTATAAAAAATACAGAAGAGAATTTTTCGCGAGAAAATTCGACACTAGGACCATATTCGTAACATTATTACTTTGCATGATAAACAGTCACGTGCTTCTAAAAGAACTCATTTGTGCGTCACATTTAAGAATTTCGCCTTAACGATACGCCCTCGGAAGAATAATGCTGTTCGCGTGACTTGACTGCGAAAAGTGTGTATAATCTTCGGGTGGTTACATTTGTTGCACGTTTGTTGCACAGCAGAGTGGTTTCAACACTTTTTTATGGCATGACATTCAACTACTACTTAGCAACTATTATCAGTGTGTCTTTAACTTTTATGACCAACTGCATTACCACAAGAATGCTTATTTTTTCAAGCATTTGCTATTTCTAATTACTAATTCCGTATAAAAATGTTTAATGAAAGCGAAACAAACGTTTGCGGTCGAAGGGACCCCCCGTCAGGAACGGGGTTCCTTACGCTATTCCTTCGACTCCGATTGTAACGTAACTACTATGGATTCAACCAATTGCGGTTTGCAGCCTCAAGACTTGCTAGTTATCTGACCCTCTACCGAAACGCTTGCTACTGCGGTTACAGATAATTGCCCACTCAAGATTGAGTTTGGTCACTTGCGGGTTTTGGTGTGAAATGTCTACAAGTCATTTACGGGCTTTAGCTAAAGGACTTTGTATGTTAAATCCTATGTTTAACCTACAGAATATTGTGATAAAATTAGCCTCGTAATTCCAATACTGTTATATATGACAGATTTTACTGTGGTTGTGGCTTTTATCAGGACGAGGTTTTTGTGTGTAGGATGTAGTAGTAGGAACGTAACTTCCAGTAACTGGGTTGTGGAGGTCAGATAGGCAGTCGCTTCATGTAAAATACTGGTATACAGCTGCATGCGGTTAGACTGGAAGCCGATCGCAACATAGTTGGGAAAAGCCTAGGCAGATGATGGTAATGATGATGTAGTAAGAACGCTGATGTTTTAAATTAAATACAATTTATTTGTAGATTCGGTGTAAGTGAATTTTTTTTAATGTATTTAAGTATTTAAGTGTAAAAGTTAGCTATTACAACAAGCGTGAATTCTTATTTTGGTCACACATCAAAAAATCGAATAAAATAAAATAATTTCAGATAATCAAAATCCATTGGTGCAATTACATTCAGATTACAAAAACAATTATTACAAAAATGGTTATTAAATAGAAAATATAGATTACTAGCTTTTCCCAGCGACTTCGCCCGCGTGGAGGTCGGAAATTATCCTACGGGAACATACTACCGGGATGAAAAGTATTCTATATGTTAATCCAGGTAACAAACTATCTGTGGGCTAAATTTCATTCGAATCCGTTCAGCCATTTTTGCGTGATTGAGTAACAAACATCCAAACTTTCACATTTCGTATAGTAGGAATAGGACAGTTGGATAGTAGGGTTAAAAGAATATCGATAAAAGTTTTATAAGATATACAATCACAGAACCGTAGAACATAGTTCTAGTATTTTAACCCACTAGATCCAATCCCAACGAACTCAGCCGTCCTTATGGAGGCGATTGGCGGCGGCGATCTCTCGCGTCCGGCCCTTGTCCGGGCCTTGTTCTGGAGCGAGAGTGCATGGGTAGCCGTCACCTCCTTCTGCGAAGCAGTAATGCTCGGGAACAGGGAGTAATGGGTAGCTCACTGTCCGGTAAGGACCAAGCCCGAGTCGACGGCGCGTTGTGTTCCACGCGCACCTCTAAGAAATCTCAGCACCAACTGATAGGGTCCGCAAAGCAGCCAGGGGTGCGGGTTGTTCGAAAGAGATATGGTGGCCCCTGGCACACAGGCAATTGAAGGAACACGAGTGGGTTTTAGTCAGTAAAAGTCTGACACGCTCTCCCGCTCCGCCCAGAGCGGGAGATTTGATGATTTCCCACCCAAAAAAAAAACGAACTCACCCTATGTTAATCCACTACTGGACATGTCCTAAGTCACGTATGCTGATTTATCCGTTCAGTTCTAAGCTAATTTCACCAAAATTACCTTCACAAGACTTCTCATACCCGTAACATTATAACGCTCATTAATTTACCGCCCAACCAACAACCTGTGACGTTTACGTTGGTACAGACATGTATTTATTGCCTGCTTTCTACTAACAAGGTTGCTACAACACTGTTTTAGCTCGCATTTAGTTGGTATCAAATATTTGTATGTTTGTGTAGGAGAGAGTGCATTTTATATTGGTTCTCCTGATGATTAATCTTGTGACTGGTGACATGGTGACGGGACCAATGACTTTATGGTCCTCGGAACATGCCACCGACGGGTTCCCAAATAACAGTAGGAGGGGTTTACATCGGCGTCGAGTCTACGATGAAGTACCTGGGACTCGTCCTCGACAGCCGGTGGACTTTTGCAGAGCATTTCCGACGTTTGGCTCCCAGGATGGAGCGGGCCGAGGCTGCCTTGAGGCGGCTCCTGCCCAATCTAGGGGGCCGGACGCCTCCTGCCGGAGCGTATACGTGGCAGTCGTGTGGTCCATGGCCCTATACGTGTGGACGCCTTAATTGAGGCGCCAACCAGCCCACCGGTTGAAGGCGTCCTATAGGGTCATGGCCATCCGGATGTTCCGGGGATACCACACGATCTCCGGTGAGGCGGCGGGCCTCCTTGCCGGATTGCCGCCATGGGATCTGGAGGGAAACATCCTCGCGCGCACTTGTGACTGGCGCGAGGAAGCCAACGCCGGGGCGTAGCTGAAATTGCGGCACAGCGAACAGAGCTCCGGCGGGATGTCATAAAGACATGGATAGTGCGATTGTCGCACCCCAGTGCTGGACACACCACGATTGCAGCGGTAAGTCCCCTCTTTGACGAGTGGATTGGGAGGCACCACGGCGTCCTCACCTTTCGCCTGACGACCGGTCACGGCTGTTTCGGGAGATTCCTGTTTCGTGTAAGGCGAGAGGAAACGCCCGAGTGTTTTCACTGCGAATATCACCCTGATGACACGGTGGAGCATACGGTGCAAGTCTGCCCGGCTCGGGCGGAGCATCGCCGTGTCCTTGTGGAGGTGATCGGCGGCAGGCAACTGAGGGAACACGGGTGGGTTTTAGTCAGTAAAAGCCTGACATGCCCCCCTGCTCCACCCAGAGCGGGAGAAGTTATTTGATGATTTCCCACCCTCAAAAAAAACGGGACCAATGACACCAGACTACCCGACACGACTACCAGGCCAGACCAGACCTGACTAGACCAAAGAAATTGTAGTTTTTCTTCACAAAAAGCTCTACTTACTTCACTATTTCTTCTGCTGCTGGTTTGATAAGTGAAGGTGCCGTTTATTTACTGGCGACTCAGTTTTAAACTTTGGTTTGAAGGTTGGCAACATAACGGCACACCTCAGGTTACTGATTTCTCAAACATTACAAAACTATTAGGGCGGGGTCACCATGTGATAATTCCCCTAAAAAAAATATACATAAACGCCTTTCATCATATCAAAATCATATTAAACCAAAAAGAAAAATGTACACTACTTACTTAAATACAGATCTCTGATCAAAGAATATGGATAAATTATAACAGGTAAAACGACCTTTTTCCTCGTGAACGCAACTTCGATGCTATACGAATTCTCTAACCTATTTTTTCAAGTTACTTTATGAGACCTGGGTACGTTGTGTCCTGTCTATTATTATGTTCATAACATCTCGCCTGAATTGCTTGAAGTCATATTCAGAGGTGTATCATCATCCTCATCATTTCAGGCGAAGCACATCTACTGCTGGACATAGGTCTCCCCCAAGCACCGCCACTTCAACCGTTTCTGTGCTTCTCGCATCCAGCGGATTCCTGTGGCCTTCACCACGTTACGTCTTCCAGTACGCGGTCGCCACTCCAGAACCTTTCGGACCTATCGGCCATCTGTTCTACGAGCAATGTGCCCCGCCCACTGCCACTTAAGTTTGGCAATTCTTTGGGCTATGCCAGTTATCTTGGTTCTCCTACGGATCTCTCATTATTCTTGTAGTAATAAATCTACTATCATCATCATCATCATTTCAGCCGAAAGACGTCTACTGCTGGACATAGGCCTCCCCCAGGCTCCTCCACGTCAACCGGTCTTGTGCTTCCCACATCCAGCGGATTCCCGCGGCCTTCCCAAGGTCATCGGTCCACCTTGTGGGAGGCCTTCTCACTCTACGTCTTCAGGTACGCGGTCGCCACTCCAGAACCTTTCAGCCCCATCGGCTATCTGCTTTGCGAGCATTGTGCCCTGCCCACCGCCACTTAAGTTTGGCAATTCTTCGGGCTCTGTCGGTTACCTTGGTTCTCCTGCGGATCTCTTCATTCGATCGCGTAGGGAAACTCCGAGCATACCCCATTCCATTGCCCTTTGTGTGACTTTAAGCCTTCTGATAAGGCCCATTGTGAGCCACCACGTTTCTGTACCATAGGTCATCACTGGCAACACACACTGGTCAAAGACTTTCGTCTTAAGTCACTGCGGTATTTGGGACGAGAAGATATTGCGAAGCCTCCCGAACGCGGCCCAGCCGAATCGGATTCGACGATTGACCTCTTTCTCGAAGTTGGACCGTTGAACTGGACAGATTGTCCTAGGTAAACGTACTCGTTCATAACTTCGAGCGTAGCGCCTCCGATCGTCATGAGCCTGGGTGTTACATGGGCATTTGACATGACCTTTGTCTTGTCCATGTTCTTTTTAAGACCCACTCTTTTGGAAGGTCTACTGAGGTCATCGAGCATTGCACTGAGACACTCCATGGTCTCAGCCATCACGGGCTGGTCAGGCTGGAAAAGGTGAGTGACGTACTCGCCATTAATGTTGATGCCAGCCCCTTTCCAGTCCTTGAAGGCATCCTCCAGTGCAGCTGTGAACAGTTTCGGAGAGATAACGTCTCCCTGTCTCACACCTCGCTGCAGCTTTCGAGGTCCGGTCCTGGAGTCGGACTGACATAGTGGCGTTTTTGTACAGACACTTCTACACCTCGATGTACCGATAGTCAATCTGGCACCGTTGGAGGGACTGCAGTACAGCCCATGTCTCGATCGAATCGAAGGCTTTTTCGCAGTCCACAAACGCTAAGCAGAAAGGCTGGTAATACTGTTCGGTCTTATGTATAACGTGCCGCAGCGTATGTATGTGGTGTACGGTGCTAAAGGATTTACGGAATCAGTATGGTTCGGAAGGCTGCAAGTCGTCAAACCTGCGTGCGAGACGGTTCGCGATGACTCTCGAAAACAGCTTGTAGAAGTGAGATTAGCCTATATTTTTTTAGAAGGGTATTGTCACCCTTCTTAAAGAATAGTACCACCGCACTTTCGTTTCATGCCTGTGGCGTCTACTAATACAAATTCTACGACTTTAGGATATCGCCGTTGCACCCGTGCGAAACCGGCGCGGTTTTTCTGTTTCGTTAACCCACAACGGCAACATGTTAATTCATCAAGATTCTTGTGTTATTCATGAATACATACAGACTTCAGAAGCCATCACACCGTTTCCACCATTGCGGAAAATTACGATATTTGATTCATCTTTTACCAAAACCTTCTATAAACTGCCAACCCTGTTTTAACTGAAAGTGGAAGTGCCTAGTGTTTGACACTGAATGTTATTTACGTGTTTCGAGACGTTACTCACGTTACCAGTAGGTACTCATATTGTTAATCATCTCATAGATTAAAAGTGACAGGTTCTTAGCACATTACCACATCCTACTCAGTATGTAATCGGATTGAATATTTTACGAAACATTTTTTCGAAATTAATACTTCGAAAAAGTGTTTCGTATCGAATTAATTTCATCGTATAGTAAAATATTTGATGTGCGTTCGAACTGAAGGACAACACTGGGAACCCCTAAAAATAAAATCCTAGGATTCAGCAGTAGACTTAAAATAATTGTAGAACGAATCCGGGAATTAGTAAACAAATAAAAAACTACATCCCTTAAAGTCATCAGTTCTGACAGATGGATCTCAGAACGTAAAATGAAGGTTATGTGAATACAAATATTTTGTAAAGAATTTGTAAAGATATTTACTAAATAACAGACCACAAAGCAGCGTTATGGTGATGTTTTTCGACGGTAAATAGCGGGCGCTATGTGGCATTCACAGCATGTTAGGAATCCCTAGCTCAAAACTATGCAACAATGTATTGCTTAGTCACGTAAAGATCTCAGAAATGTCAAGTGGACACATGAGCGTGCACTGACTGGACAGGACCACTGAAATAAGTGTGGTTCTTTCCTAAAAATACCATTTCAGGCGAAGGAGCTGAGTAAGCTGCCCCCGTCACGTTCGATCATGTCGACGTTACACGGCTGCTAAAGGTCACTACCTTGAAAGCGGAGATGGCCAAGATGCAGTCCCGAATGGAGGTTTCTGAAAAAAACAATATTAAACTACGTTCAGAAATAGCATTATTGCGCAACGTTGGTTCGGTAATTGGGTCACCAGAGGCCTCAAAGGTGAACACGAATCGAGGGGCGCAAAATGCATCCATCGGCAGTTTTGAATCGGCGAACGCAAGTGCGTCACCAGCTGACGATAACGCTGAGCAAGCACCGTCCGCCGCCTGCACCGTCGCCCGCACCACAACACCGGCTGCGGTAACGTCACACGTAGGTACGTCGACCCCTAAACGTATCTATGCTGCTATTGTCGCAACCGGCAAATCTGATGCGTCGCAGCCTAAGCGACAAACCGGAAAAAGGGACAAACTGGAAAAGGGTACTCAACCTGCCCTGACTGCGGTCCGTAGCTCCTTGCCAAGAACTGGCCAAGTTGATGAGGAGGGTTTCACGAAGGTAGAAAAGAAGAAGAAGAAGCCCTGCTCTCGTAACTTGTGCGGTACCGCACCGAGTGGACCCAGCATGCTGCTGCGCCCTGCTGTGCCTACGACGCAGCTGTACCTTTCGCGTCTGCATCATTCCACGAAGATTGAGGAAATCGTGCAGTACATGAAAGTGAAGACCAACTGGACACTGAGGGTCAAAAGGTTGGAGTCGCGCCACGACATCAACTTTAAGCCATTCGTGGTACGAATTCCAACCCACCATCTACAGTACTACTTGAAAGAGGACTTTTGGCCGAAAGGTGTCGTATATCGACGTTTCCGAGGACGGTTACGTGACGCCGTCAACTTTACGTGTTTTAAGCTGGTTTTTAATATGTATTAGTGTGTCATTATTGTTTAAGATTATTTTGTGTATTTTATCTATGGACCTTAGTTGCCTGATAATAAAATGATTATTATTATTATTATTACTAATCTACATGGTTTACACATGACCTGACCAAGATTATGTGTGTCTCTATATCTATTTAAAACAGAACTCTGTGACCTCTGCACCTCTCAGTGAACTCAAATGTCGAAGTTCTCCAGTCGTTTCAAAATAAAGTTTTCAGAGTTATATCAAATATTCTGTGGTTTATGAAGACCCCAGAATTACATAAGCATCCACAATTCAGAACTGTAATAGAGGAAATAGAATTCAGGGCAGTCATACAAACATGAGATAGCGTCACAACTACCAGCCATAGCCATAAATGAACCAATAACTATGGAAAGGCTTACTGAATGAACTGTAAATAATTTTGAGAGGCAGATTGTTCGCTGGAATAATGAGTCAGTCGTCAATTTCCGCACAACAAATTATAGGTTTACAACCAATTTCTAAAAAATATGGCAGTAAACAAACTGGCAAGGACATTGACGTGCAAACTGTAACCATGGTTTCAGGTCATGATCGTAAAACCCTGCGTTTAAATTTTTCGTCGGTTATCAAAAGAAAATTGTGCTGTTTTATAGAAAAGTTTACTACTACGCGATCAAAATGTATTGAACAGCTATTTTTTTGAATAACCGATGAAATATTTCAACGCAGGAGGTTTAGCAACATGTACTGAACCCATGGTCACAGGTTGCGGGTCAATGTCCCTGCCGAAGCTACCTATTCGAAGTCCCTCATTACGATGTTGACGTTCCTCCCTACCTACTTTCTATAAAAAGATACCAATCAAAGGTTCAAATAACTCAGAATTCCCTTTTAATTACGAAACCTTCAAATAATTACGTCGATGGTCCTTCATAAATGAGCACGATTTGTTAAAATTCTTGCCTCAATAAAATGTAATTCCTCGCAAGTGTTTTGAAAAGAAATTAGAGGAATTTCCTTTTTATCTCGTTAGAGTTTTCTCATTGAAAAGGAATGCCCGCAATTCTCTGGAAACGTAATATGAAAAATAATGATGTAGAATTTTGAAGGCTTTTCTTCTGTCTACGAAATATGTTTTCAATATGAAACGAGATTCTGGAAAACATGTCTAATTAAATCGCGGGCAAACCAGCTCAGCTTTATACATAGTGAATTCGTTTACCCTACAAGAAAAGTAACGTTATTTTTAATTCATTTTATCCCATATTTATCAAATGCAAGATTTTGAGGTATGTAGGTACGTACCGTATATACAGATTTTTTTAGAAAGTATTTTAATCTTTAGAAACAAGTATAAAAAATTGACTTTTGATTTATCTACAAGTGACCATTCACATAATAATTTTTTGTCAACAACCCAAGACCCAAACAATCTCAAGCATGTACCAGAAAACAGTAGCGTAGCAAATTTGCTACGGCGTAGCCCCAAGATGCTACGTAACGGCTCCGTCGTAGCTCTCTCGTGGCTTGCCAAGGCGAGCCATGTTGGCTGCATTGTAAATTAGTATAAGAGTCTGTGCTCAATATAAATTGTTCCAACACTGCATTCAAGAGAACCTACTATTGGACATTTCGTAGTTTGTCCATTGACTTTCTGGCTGCATTCGGCAAAATGGAAGTATTGCAGGGTGCAATTGTTTGCCATAAAAACAAAACAAACAAATAATTTTGTAGTCGTTTTCTGAGGGGCTTGTGGGTAAAGAATAACAGCTGCTCGGATCAATCGATCAGGTTAAGCTGCGCCGCGGTTGGTCCGTGGATGGGTGAACATCTTTACATATCAAGACTGCTTCGGAAAGCACGTTAACCCGTTATTACGTTTACGCATTACCCAGTAACTGAGGTGTGGAGATCAGATAGGGTCCATGTAAAATACTGGTATGCAGCTGCATCCGGTTAGACTGGAAGCCGACCGCAACATATTTGAGAAAAGGCTAGGCAGATAATGATTTAGTCGTTTTATAGAGCAAAACCACATATTTCTCACTCGGCCCAATAATTTACAAAACGTTACAGCGCACTGCACACCAATTTATTAATTGCTTCGTTCAATCATTCTAATTAGTATTAAAATTGTGAATTAATCATTTTAATGACAAAATGTGGTCTGGACATCAAATCGCCACTCAGCTCTGGTCCTAATTAGAAATATGCGTCCATTTGAAGCATAGTGAATTATTATAAATTGGACTCGTCTGCCTGTGCTGCTATTAAGTATCAAAAAACGTTGAAAAGTAGCACTCATTTTGGCATAAAAATTAACTATTAAAACCAGAGAACGAACCAACATTGATCATCTAACCAGCTTTATGCATGCTGGCAATTCCAGACTATTAATTCCAGATTTCCCTACAATGTTTTCCTTCACCGTATGCTATGTATGTGATATTATAAAAACTCCTAGTAAAAGAATCTGGTCCGTGGGCGTGTGTTTTAGTTTGTTATTTTGTTTCCCATATAAAAAGGTAGACAAGCATATTCTTTTTTTTTTTTTTTAAACGTTGCACCACACTAGGAATTACTCCTGTATTGTGGGTGCGTTTACAAACATTTCAATTCACATACACAAACAGCCAGACTCGGAACAACTACTCGTAGGTCATACAAATATTTGTTCCGTGCGGGAATCGTACCCGCTACACGCAGCACAGCAGTCAATCGCTTAACCACTGCGCCAACCGTGCTGTCCGCAGCTCCTTCAATTTTTACTGATTTATATCGTAAAAAACATAGTTACAAAAAGAAGGCGATTGTTTTTTTTTCATAATTAATTGTTTTTCACTTTTTAGCTACGGTACCTACCTTAGACCAATTCGTTAACCACTAACTTGTTAAATAAACAACAGTGACAGGAGATGTTAGAACGTCATCAAGATACCCAAATGAATTAAATACGTATTATCAAAGCTATCGTAAAAACCAGCCAAGCAAAATTACTAAAATTTAAAATCACCCTAAGCATAATCTAAACATTAAAAAATAATCGAAGTCGATCCATAATTGCCGGAGATATAGCGGGACATACCTCCAGAAAAAACAGACGAATCGCAACTATCATGCAAACTTACATCTCCTATTATTCTAGACCATATTTTCAAAAATCCTTCACAAGACCTTAACTTCGTTAAAAGAACTCTTGTGCAAAATTGCATGGTTCTAGACCGAAGTGCCTTCGATTCGTAGACTGTCAGTGAATAAATTTAAGATTTTTACCAAGCAGATATTGTGAGAAGGGAATAATGGCAAGGAACCGAAAAAAATTGGTATTACTTTACACAAATAACATTGTTATAACACAGGGATTTATTATCCATAGCAACAAATTACTGTTTTTATAAACAACAAATCTTGAAACAAAATCAACGATGAATAGAGAGCGCGTCAGAATCAAAGCCTTGACGTTGACCTTATATACAGGTCACAATGGAAATATTTCTATTCCATAAAAGGTATTCTCGGCACAAAAGATCAGAGTTATTTTAGTACCAAGTATGTAACGATTTAACCTGTGGAATCAGATAGAAGCCTTTTGAATGTCAATTACTGACGTCAAGTGGCGCATTAATATTTAAGCGATTCTAAGCAAAGGTAATGTTGATTTAAACTGAACTTCTCTGAATAAGTAATTCCGTTCGTTGCTTTGTTTTTTGGTTTACGAACAAAATGTGATTACTTAGGACGGGCTGGTAAAGTCGGTATTTGAACATTACGGTCGGTGTTTTACGATTACGTAAAATTTTTCCAACC
This sequence comes from Polymixis lichenea, assembly GCA_949091785.1. Taxonomy (NCBI): domain Eukaryota; kingdom Metazoa; phylum Arthropoda; class Insecta; order Lepidoptera; family Noctuidae; genus Polymixis; species Polymixis lichenea. The sequence goes on along the minus strand of OX420931.1, from coordinate 17,613,904 downwards.
GTAAACTAATGGGCAATCCTACCTAGAAATGTTTCGTCAATTCAAAAATGAATGCCTCCTGTGAATGAATAATCAAGATAAATATTAGTTAATAGTTTGATACGTCCATACGTCCATAGGTCCACGTAAATTGCTGATAATCATCTGCATCCGTTTAGACTGGAAAACGACCCCAAAAATAGTTGGGGAAAGGCTAGGCCATCTGCATAGCGTTTCCCCAACTATTTTTGGAACCATGACTTCAATACGTTGGTGAGTTTTTGTTTTTGTTAGCCTTTTTTTATCACACTGCTAGTCAAAAGGCCCTTTTCCTTCCATACCTCTCTTTTTAGTGCGAACTCTGGCCATGTTAGCCCTGTAAACAAGATCAAATCCTTACACCACCATCGCCGCGGTCTATCTCAGGCATCCAGTGAGTGATGATCGTTGCCCATCTCTCCAGGTGCATTCGTGTGACGTGGCCAGACCACTCCCATTTCAGCCTGGCTGATTTTTCTTCACCATTTGCTATTTGTTTCATGGAGTTAGTTAGGGTGGTGTTTCGAACGCAATAACCTCTTACTGCGTTCGAAACATAAGGGCCAGTATCGTAATTTGAATAAAGTCTGATCTCAGTCTCAATCTGTCAAAAATACCTCTCGTTTCCATACATTTTTGACATTTGATGAGACTATGACTAGATGTTGAACGCTTTTAATTACGACAATTGGCCTTCAGTTCATTTAACGTTTGATATAAAACAAAAACTCTTCACAAGAATACCTATTATCCTTATTTTCGGGTTAACGTGCTTGTAAGTGTATGATTATACAAGAAACCCGATTCAAAATTATCAGATATCAAACCAATAATCTCAAATCTATTTTTAAATCAAGATGCATGTTCAAACGATGATCCAGAATACCAAAGCCTCAAGAGATTATTTCCACCCTCGACCATATATTATGTCAAAGCTGTAAATAAATATTCCGTACAGCTCCAACATCGATTGATGCTATTTCCATCGTGTTCCAGGCCAGGCTAGCTAGTTGGAACTATAAATAGTTAAAAAGCAAGCTTCTTTGAAGCCGGCTTTAATTAGATGCTAATAAAACTGCTAGAACATTCGCTATATAACTTTGGTGTTATTTCTAAACCTATTATAAAACCTGTGCGGGGGTGAAAAGTGATGGAAAGGAGTAGTGATTTTAATTAGCTTTATTGAAAAAATATCGGAATATTGTGCAAGAACTAATTAGAAGGGAAATAAAAGTGGTTTATTAATTGTTCTTCAGTTTATAGATTGACATATGTGTCGGTACCGTGGTCGGTACTAAAGAGGTGTTGTCCAATTGGCTTTGACAACCGATCTGCACAAATATTTTACGAGTTGATGGCGTGTATAATGATATAAATTCCATTTCGTATTTAGAAAATTATGAAATAATAGAGTCGCAGCTTGGAGAGTTGACAACGCGCGTCATTATTTAGACTAATATTATAAAGAGGCATTTGTTTATAAGTTTGTCTGTAAAGGGTATTCTCTAGAATTGAAAAAATCTTTTGCAATTGAAAACACAATTCTCGAGAAGAGATCTAAGCTATATAACATCACGATACAACCCTTAGGAGTCGAGCAGAAAGCAAAAAGTCACACATAACGCTAAGTAGAAAGAAGTAAGAAGTATATAAATAGCGCGTAAGTAAATAGCGTGCGCTGGTGATGAGATGCGCCGCGGTCGGTCGGGGGACAAATTTTCACACGGACGACGTCACGGGCCGAAGCAGAAGCAGAAGAAGAAAAAGCTAATGTAAAATAATAATTAATTTTTTTAATAGAAATAATAGTTATATGACACACACATGATACTAAACTAAATATGCCTTTCATTTGATCATCCTTATAATATAAGGGAGCAGAGATCTACATAATTTTATCCAGTAATTGCGAAATGTCTAAAAAATTCTTTGAGCTAAACGAACCACTCATTATTTGAGAATTTCTAAACTTTTATTCTACTAAGCCTCATTAGATCGTATGTATTGATTGTATAGTATATTTATGAATGGCCTTGGTACCGCAGATAATTTCCACCTTTGTACAGTGAAATCATGAATAATTCACGTTCCAATTTCCAACCTGAAATTAGAGCCTTCGTTAGAGATCCTACGAAGGAATGTCAGTGACTGGCTTTTGGTATAAACTCAATGGTACTAGGGTACTTGTAATTTGCCGGGTTTCGGAATTTGAAATGAAATGCTGGCATCCTTTGCGTCTAGGGCTCAATTTAGGACAAACAAGCAATAGGGTTGCTGAATTATGTATTCGGAAGTTGGATGTTCGAGGCTGAAGCTTCCGGTTGTCGCTAGTACGACAATTTGCGGTAATGACGGAGTTAGCGTTTGAAAGCGTTGACGCTGTTTGGGTTCAAGAATTGCTAATTGGAACACCGCTGTCGAACAAAATTCACCTGTAAAAGCTGTTGTTGTTTTTGAGCAAGTGGCGTATTTCCACCTTTTACATCGTTTTGTTTGGTAAACAAATAAAGTAAGGGATTTGAACATTGAATTATGAAGCTTTTAAAACTGGTTGATAGATACTAAAATAAAGATCAAATAAATGTACATTATATGTATGAATCGAGCTTAATGGACACTTCTTTGTGTCCACACAAAGAAGATACCAACTGAGACTGGGAGTTCTGTAAGTGATACTGAATACAAAGTTTTATCATCAATGTTTGTCCGGAAACTGGAGGGCTTGTGGCACGAGTCAATCGATCAGGTTAAGATACGTTTGCCGAAGTTAATGCGTGGATGGGTGACCATATTTACATACCAAAACCCCTCCGTGTGTTGGAAAGCACTTTAAGCCGTTGGTCTCAGCTCTCAATTGTGGATCTTTGACATTCGTTACGGGTCGTCACTTAATTTTACCAAGGGGTATCGTATTACCCAGTTAATGGGTTGTAGAGATCAGATAGGCAGTCGTAAAATACTGGTATTCAGTTGCATCTGGTTAGACTGGAAGCCGACCCTAACATAGTTGAGAAAGGGCTAGGCAGATGATGATATAAGTCCAGAAATAAACGCTTACAGCACAATCTGTTGTTTCGCTTAAAGTCACGGAAGTTTCACAATTTTTTAACAAGAAAAGCTTTCCAAGTTCTGAGCGTAGGCAAAAATCTAGATATTGTGGGATCTCCGTGCTTTTCGTTTTTTTTTTTGTATGTTTGTTCTGCGATATCTCCGTCAATTGTAGATGGATTTCGAAAATTACTTTTTTCGTGGATAGGGGTTCTTTTTGAGGGTGGGAAATCATCAAATAACTTCTCCCGCTCTGGGTGAAGCAGGAGGGCGTGTCAGACTTTTACTGACTAAAACCCACCCGTGTTCCTTCAGTTGCCTGTGTGCTAGGGGCCGCGGTATCTATTTTGAACAACTCGCACCCCAGGCAGGCAACGGCCCTTGCGGACCCCATCAGTTGGTGCTGCCATCTCTTTGAGGCGCTAGTGGAACGCAACGCGTCGTCGACCCGGGCTTGGTCTTTACCGGACAGCGAGCTACCCATTACTCGCCATCCACAAGCCTGCGCCTACGGTGGCCGGGAATCAGCCTGGGATTCCCGACGCCCAGAGCATCTCTTGCGGCAACTAGGGCCGTGAGTGCGCATTTACTGCCTATGGATAGGGGTTCAGGGGTGGCCCATATAAATTTTGTTAACTTTGCTTCGGTAGTTTTTGTGTTAGGCTCGATAATACGTTTTTAATCTACTTAATACACCTTGATGACATTCTGCTGCTTCCTGGAACTGTTGTTTACATAGCAAGTAGTGGTATACGAACTGGTGTGGGGTAGGTGCTATAACTGAAAAGTGAATTATAGTTTTTCCAAAAAACATCGGTCGGAGTCGGTTGTATTTATTTTACAAATATACGGTTGTCAGCCATCGGGGCTATCTCGTCAACCTTTTATACATCTAAAAAAGTGAAATAGTGTTAGCTCCCTATTATTCTATTAACTTGTAGGTAACGTTCCTGGAGGTTGGACGACGGAGAAATGCAAATTAAAACCTCTACAGCACTTCACAAAATTATTGTTAGTTAAAGCTAACATGAAAATAATCAACTCCTTAAAGTTAGATAAATGCATTCTGTAGTCCAGTGCTTAGAACAAATACGGCCCCATTACATAGTGTAAGGACTAAGTGATTTACTCCAGCAGTAAGAGTTCCTTAGAGCAGAACTAATGTCTAGTTCTAGTGTCAAGATGACTGCTAGCTCTGAGCTCCGTACATTTCAATTTCCATTAATTTGTAGTGTTAACCGCTGTTTCTATTTACGTGTAATTTGCTGTTTTTCCATGGAAATTTGTGTGGAGTAATATTTCTTGAAGATAACCCAAAAAGATTTCTGGGGAAGTAAAAGTTGGTAAGATTACATCTCCTTACTTCGTTCAAAAATTGGGTAGGGGAGATATTTTTATTGTTGAATTCATTATCTGCCAAGCCATTTCCCAACTATGTTGGGGTCAGCTTCTACCTGTGGACCTATCTGTGGACATACTTCCTATAGTCCCAACACATACTCATTTGTTCTGCTTGAATTAAAACTATTTATTCGCTCTATAATTGATGCTATTCGATAGCGCCCACCTAATTACGTTACTTGGCATTAAATTAAAGTTATCAGCATTCTTAATTTAAATGACTACTTATTACGGCAGCTGTCTTCTCGACTTTCCATTGTGCAGGCCATAGCCTACCGGGTATCTGCTTTACAAAAATCACAGAAGAAAAAGAATACACGGAAACAATAGTACCGTAGCCAACCCAAATCGTATTAGGCTCGGTTTCAAACCTTCATCGGGCATTGTTCCAAGTTTCCAATCACAGGGCGCGATTGGTTTTTCTCAGAGACACCAATCACACTTTTGTTTCTAACTTGGAAATCAAAGTCCTGAAGCTTTGGTCGTGTAGTGCATATTACTACTGGGCTACTGTTAACAGAGTTTCTGAGACAGATAACTGTCCCTCCCGGAAGAAAAATCTGATATTAAGAATGCCATGTACTCAATGGAACCTCAAATGAATCTCATTTTGCTTTTCATAAAATATTAATTAATACAATAACAAGCATTACCTTTTTTCTGTTCTTTGCTGCTTATCTGTTTTTATATATATATGTACTACATAAATGTTTAAATAAATAAATATAATGAATTCGCCCTTTTTTGTGAACCATAAATAATTCCAATTTTTGGGGTCAAAAAAAATCTAAATCGCCAAGTAACTGCGACTAAAATAACTTGGATGTAGTGGTTGGTCACAATTCTAACCTACCCCGTTTGGTCGGGGTACCCTAGCTCAGTTACTTTGACCAATTGTGAGAAAAGGCCATACAGTTAAATAGAGGCTCATTTTTATTGAAAAAAAGGTTTGTTTCATTAAAACTCCAAAAAGTTGCAACTCTCACGAAAATTTACTGGGAAAATGCTAAGTGTATTTTTGTATTTTTGCCAGATGAAGTGGTGATCGCTATTTAGTGTTATTTTTATGAGCAAGTAAAAGGAATCTTTTGTTTAACCACCTTTCACCAAATACTATAAGGATGAGGGTAGTAACCCACCCACGAAATTCTTCTTAACTTAAAAAGATAGGAGTTCAAGAGGACATATTCAGACTAAAATCTAGGTTTCTTTTACGAGTTTTTTCTTTACCGAAGACCAATCTTAAGTATAATACAAAATTGAAACTAAACAAAAAGCACTTCGGCATCAAATTAAATCCCAAAGAAAAGAAAAGTAAAAAGAAATACTTGTTCTTACGAAATTTTGAAAGCCACAACACGATACGCCAAATGCGAGCCTTAAAAAAAAGTGCTGTTGATGAAATTTTAATATATTTACCAATAATCTGTTTATCAAAGTTTTAATATAATACAGAAATAAGATCATAGCTCTCACAAATCCAATATTTAGCCGGTATTTACGCCGTCCCGATTATATTATGCGTAGAGCCTCCGGATTACATGTGCTCGGCGGATTTTCACTTTATATGATAATTTTCTTTCCGTTACCTATTCACGTTCAGCGGGAAACCTCGCGATGATAATTGTGCGTTTCTATTGGGATTTCATTGTAATTTACTAAATAAATCAGATGTGTAAATGGTGGGTCATTTTTATAGAGATTTGGTTGATACCGAATGTTATAGTACAAGTTTTTGCAAACAGCGATTTTGGAATAGTAAGACAAGTACATTGTTAGAGATATTGAAATCTAATAAAAAAAACAGACTCTCGCATTTAAATGTTTAGGTAGCGAAAAAATATGTATTTACGGAGGGTTATGTTTTTCGAGTGTATGTATGCATGTAAGTGTATTTCTTTGTCAAGCCCTGTAGCCTAAATGGCTTGATGGATTTTAGCTTGAGACGCGTCTTTCGATTAGTCTCAATTGTGAGAAAGACACTATGTATATCAAAATTATGAAAATTAAAATGGCCGATTTTTGGCGCCATATTATGTCTTAAATTTTTTCAATCTCTTTTCTTAAGATCTCGAAACGGTTCCTTGACACTTCACGTGACCCAAGATCTGGTGTTTACCTTGGCCAGAGGCTAAGCATTGCTATACAACTTGCCAATGCCGCCAGTCTTTTGGGTACATTACCAGTCGACAGCGAAGCGAATACATTTTTCGACGTTTATTTTAATTTGTGAATAGTTTTAGTTAAAGTTAGACAGTAATTTTGTTTTATTTTTTAAAGAATTATTTAGTTATTAGTTCTCTCCTTAATTAATAACAATGGAAACAGAATTTTCGAACATGTAAATGATTGCTAATGGCATACAAATGATCAGTATAATCACGTCATATATATTTACTAAGGTGCGTGATCAGCCTGTTATATTGCCACTGCGGGGTCACACGGCTCCTCTCAGTGAGAGGGAGTGGGCCGAGTGTCACAAATGTCTCCGATTTTTAAAATTCTAGAATATCGGTTTACCAAGGTTGCTTTGACGTAGCCAGTCTTTTTTCTGGTTCCCATAAACTAAGAATCTAGTAATCATTTTAAAAAAAACCTCACATTTTTGATTTGGGAACTAACATGAAATCGAAGAAGATAAATAATTTCGGCTGTCATAATTATTATGTAAACCTCGAAATACGTTAATAACTTTACCCATTAAAATAAACCATTCATCATTCAGTTTAGCCAGATGCAGCTGAATACCAATATTCTACATGAAGCGACTGCCTATCTGACCATTTATTGACACTAAAATAAGCCTATAAAGACCTATAATTAAGTAAAACGTAATCTAGATGATCGTAACACGTTAGAAGGAAGTCCCTTCACCGCAAAAGGAAATTAGTTAATTACTTGAGGGAATTAATTAGATGGAATTGAAATAAGGTTGGTCCAATAGAGCTTATCTCGTGATATTCGCCAGTAAGATAGCAGGTGAGATACCTATAAGTAATGTGTAACTGAATTAACGCACATTGCAAAAACGTACACAAAGTAGTTGGATCAGAATCGGTTAATGAACCGATTTTTGGCACTTTTAGTGTAGGTAATTTTTTATGCCAAAAATAATAGGACACCGTGAAACAGTTAGACGTATTGGTGTATCTTACAAGTCCGGGTATGCTCTATACATGATGACATATACAGAGCATACCAAGAGAATATGTAAGTCTACAAACGCGTCACTACCCGCAAATCATTCCTCCCGAGAGCTTACTTTAGCTCGCAAGCTAGTTAAAGTAGTTAAATCGAGGCATCAACTTCCAGAGAAGCTGTAATCATAGTTCTGGAGCCAATCACTACCGTCGATCAGCTATATCAGGTGTCATGAATACATTGAGAACACCTACTGAGCACAAATAAATAGGTACAGAAGGTCGGGTGCACACAACAAGCGAAACAGGCGCACGCACATAGATGTATACGTACGGGCGGCGATCTCAAACAGATGCCAGTCGCGAGTGCACTTGCACTCGCTGTACGTGTAGCAGGTCTAAGTGTGCATGCGCTTCTGCTTGTTGTATAGAATGTTCGACAGATGTGCTGCTGGGCAGTTGGTTGCGCCACTTCTTTTCAACTAAAGCACTAGAGAGTGTTGAAGGGCGCGCGTTTTGGAGGGCTAACTTACGTCATTTTGACGTTTAAAAAGTGCTTCTTGTTAGCGTATCGATGGCAAAGATAATACAATAAATGTACATAGTTTTTTTTACATTTGTTTAGTCTAACATTAAGCAATGCAAATATTGTTCGCTGACGCAGCCATTAGATACTCACGTATGCTGCTTATGGAGGTTGTCAGCTGCGCTATAGTTGGGTACGAAGTATATTTACGGTTTTCAAAGTAGGCCACCGTCACTTGTGCCCGGAAAAAAAAAGAAAAAGTGCTGATTCTCAGTCCAATTTGAATAAATGACTTTTGATTTTGAACCGACCTTCTGTACTTATCAGTTTGTGTCCACGATGTCTGTAAAACTTTTCCCATCTACCTTCAACAGGTTCCTTTACCTAAACTACTATATATTCATGCCAGAACGCCGTATAATATTTTTATACTCGCATATTTGTGAAGCACGTAGATTTTTTGCTGAACATAATTTATAGGGGCGAAGTAAACAGGGGTGCGAGAGCGTAAACTCTTTTCTACGTTGTCGGAGTTGCCTATTGGTCTTTACCAATAGGCAACTCTGCAATATTTTCTGTTGAATGGAAAAATCATGTTTTTCTCTATTAATTGTTATACCAACCTAAACTAAACTAGTCTCCTTCCTTTGTCGGTTACTAAAACTTATCGAAACCGGGTCCACTCTTACGGTTTTCTTTATGATGTCACCCCAAAGGTCGCTCGAGGACATACCTTACGAGTCGAGGTCATCAACCTCGCGTCACATTTAAAATTTATTTTTCCGAGATTCCCCCTTCAACCCACTTAAGTACCTATTAAATGACTTATCATTCTTTTCATAGGTATTTATGTTAATATTTAATAGTCTGCTGCATTTCATCTGCCCTAAGTGCCTTAACGTCCTATAAATTAATTTACAAAATGGGGTCTAAATGGTGGTCATAAGTATAACCCATAACTTGTGTAATGTCGTTAAAAGTTTAGAGAATAAGGGCCCTGTGTACTAGGTACTCTCAATGTAAAGTGTTAGTTTGGGCAAGTTAACGAAGGCAAAATAAGTTATTGAACGAGTTTACTTTGATGTTTATTAATAGCTTACAATTATATATATACCTACTACCGCAATAAATCTGAAGAGTTTGTTTGTTTGAACGCGCGAACTTCCTTTCAATCAACCTTCCTAGGCTTGGTGGAGGAGCCCAGGGGCCTGTGCCCAGGAGTAGGACAGCGCGGGTTGACAAAAAAAAACCTGACCAAACTTATGTATGCGACATGAATCAAGTGACAAGCGCGCGCGACCTACGATTACCCGTTAGTAGCGACGGTGACTAATCAAACCAAGCTTACCGCACCCGCTATGAAGTTACCACCGCGCTGTGAATCAGTGCACACTTGATTGATCGTGCAATATTTAATTAGTCTGTTTTTGTCGCAGGAGTATACCTAGGCGCCAATCCCCTCTGTAAGTCGCTCTAAAACAACTTCTTTCAATTGTTTTCTCCGCAGTCGCTGTCACAAGACGCAAATCGCTTGAGCGTATAACTCGTTCCCAAGGGATCACACTATGTTTAAACTTAACAGCACTTAAAACATTTTTTTTAATGATAAAGCAGTAACCCCTTTACAACATTCATAATTAAATCCAAATGTTAATTGCAAGCCATACTCTACTAGCACAAGACATTATTTAAAACAATTAAAAACAGCTTCTGGCTTAATTGAAAAACTTCACACTACGTGTTAATTGAATTTTCATAGACAGTAAAGAGTCGAGCATACCAAAGAGAGCAAAGCAAACTTAAAATCAAATATATTAGTCTTTCTGAAAAGTGGGCCTAACATGAACGCGCGAGTAAACGTAGCGTAAATTCGAGCGATTTTCAATTTGAAAATACTCGTTTTGCACACAATATTTACTTAGTTTTAAAACCCCATTTGTCGCAGAAATTTAAACCAAAATGGTATATAGGTATGAAGAACAGGACGTAAATTTCACTTCACGTGTGTGCTACTGCCCAACGATTGATGTCGGGAGTCGGGATGGTGTTTCTACTAATATTATAAAGAGGAAAGATTCGTGTGTTTATAACGAATAAACTCAAAAACTACTGCACCGATTTAAAAATTCTTTCACGATTGGAATGCTACGTTATCTCTGAGTAACATAGGCTATATTTATTACTAGAAAAAATTAGGGATCCCACCTGTACGACGTCGTAGGATTTAGCGTAGTTCGCATCTAGCTTTTTATGGCGGCACTTCATCGCTATTCGGTATTCGCGTTTTTACTGTCTTTTATTCGGCTATATTGTCACAGATTACATTTACTCTAGAAAAACGAATAACTCGAATATACCGTCCACACATCATCATGAATTATATCGACGAATTGTAATCACAATCCTTTGAAATTTTACCAGAAACCGACAACCAACGGATACGAGAGTTCGTATATTTGCTTACTCGTCTTATTCGTGAAAAATAGGCAAATAAACCGTATTTTTTGCAAATAACACGACTACGCTAACATGAATAGCGATATATTCTACCGCCACTTGATGTCGCTGTAATGCTAAAGAATATTTGTATTTTCGAATTTTTTTTATTCGTTCGAATGTACGTTACGTTTACGTCACGCGTTCATACTAGGGCCTAAGAGTATGGACAATCTCAGGTTTTTTAGTAAAGTTATTGGCAGAAGTTAGGACGCAAAGTCATACGGGTAACTTCCAAAGGCTCAAGGTATGTACTTTGGTAAGACTGTAAAGGGTAAGTGGAGCCAGAAATTTAAACTTAGGGTAAGTTCAGGTGACTGTTAAAGCGAGTTGAGATAACGCGCGCTTAGAATACCTTTGCTGAGTACGTAGCTCGTGAACTAGTTTTTACATTGTATTGGGTTGTATTTATGCGATAACTAAGCTTTTCATTATTTTTATCCAAATATCCAAGTTGGAAACTAAAAAGTAAGACTCAAAAAATATTAATATACAAGAAGAAGTAGAATGCATGTTCAAAGTAGGTGTACAGATTAATTAATTTCAGGCAATAATGGTGACTACTTAAATGTGGTAATGTCAAAAAACCTAGTTGTAAATTTAAAAAAACCGAACCCAAATCGGTTCAGCCGTTTAAGAGCTATGGTGCCACAGACAGACACGCACAGCGGTCAAACTTATAACACTCCTCTTTTTGTTGGGGGTTTATAAAAGAAGTTAATTTCGTAAATATAAAAATAAAATTCATAAAAGGTGTCGGTCATGTCAACAGACATTGCAGTACTATTCCTACTAAAACATAAGAGAATACGCTTTATTGGGTCATCATCATCTGCCTACCAATTTCCCAACATGTTTATGTTGGCTTCCAGTCTTATCGGATACTAGTATTTTACATAGAGCGACTGCCTATCTGACCTCCACAACCCAATTACTGAGTAATACGGTAAGACTGAATGTCAGACTTTACGGCTTTTGACTTCCCGTGACGACTGTCTAAGATCCGCGATTGACAGCCGGGACTAACGGCTTAACGAGCGTTTCGAGGCATACTCTTTATTAGATTCACCATAAAACTGACAGATTTAACGCAATGGGCGGTCTTATCGGTAAAAGCGATAATTTTTTAGATCACCAATTTAACTGCCAAATACGCTATAAGTAGCACATTTTCTACGATATCTCATTTCACGATGAACTCGTGATTTCACAAACATTCAACCTTTGACCATGTCTGGTCGCAGCCTTAGTTTCAATTGCCTTCAGATTGAATTTCGAAGTCAGTTGGACTATTCTTGGAATTTCCTGTACTGCATGATTACTTCCAATTCCAATGGGTTTTGTTTATTTAGACTTGAGAGCATCTTTTAAAGATCGTCTGTTTTCTTCCAATGTACTGTCTAACATAACATCACGCCTGTAATCCCCGAAGGGTTAGGCAGAGGTGTAGGTGACCCAGTACACCCACATTTAAGTCCCATGTAATAGGGGGCGAGCCTATTGTACTGTTTTACTATTCCAAAATACAAAACAAGTTCTTACCCAAGTTCTTACCTGTTCTTGCTGCAACTGGTATCGATGGCAAACAGAAATGAAATGTTATCCCTACTAAACTCTACTAATATTATAAATGCGAAAGTAACTCTGTCTGTCTGTCTGTCTGTTACGCTTTCATGCCTAAACCACTGAACCGATCGACATGAATTTGGCAGAGATATATCCTTAGATATGAAAAAGGACGTAGACTACTTTTTTACGCAACAACCAACATCGGTGCGGCTGGATCCGCGGGCAAAAGGTGGTTGTTTATACATTAAAAATTATATCAGGATCACTTTTATACGTAAAAACAGCTAGATGGAGTCGACATTTCCTATCTGACTACCTCTGAGAAGGACATTGTCTTCACATGATCGGACCAAGATCAAGACAACGTAGATTAGTGCCTGAAATGATGTTTTGAGGAAAGAACCACACAGATTTGTGTGGACTTGTCAAAGTTCAAATTTGATCCAAAATTCAGCTATGTGAACTACGCTCACTGACGCAACCTTGGTTGCGTAGTTCACATAGCTAAATTTCATCAAGTTGTCATCAAGTGCACAGGTGACGAGGCATGCGGCGAAAGATGGAAGCTGGGCCATTGTCTGAGAAGAAGAAGAAGAAGCTATAATATATCAGAAGAATATTTTTCTGATATAATATTATAGCTTTCACGATTTTGATCATGTGATCAAAATCCTGAATTTCTTTAATTAGAATATTCTGTACCAAAAATTATTTTCCAAGAGATGTGTACTTATGTCTTAACGGTGAGCATAAAAGATGTGAACCAAATATATTGAACTTACTTTGATTTATTTCATGAAAAATTATCATTTTAAGCAAAATATTTACCGTATATATCCTTGTAAAGCAAACATAAACAGCAAATATAAACATGAACATGTTTACTGTAAATAAACAGCCTTTACCGGACGCCGATGATGTTTATTTTGCTTTCACAAACTGAAAGGATTTGGCGTATTTACGTAGGTAACTGTTAATATAGTATTTTAATGTTGCTGATACGGTTTGGAAACTCGATTTAATAGTACCTACCTTATTGACTGTAGTTTAGTAGCGAAGTAGCGAAAGTATTATTCACAAACATTCCTTTTTTTACTTTTTATTAATACTCCCTCTCACTGATAGGAGGCCTGTGGCCCAGCAGTGGGAACATTTTAAGCTAATTCGGTATATTAAAAAAACTTACTATTTTACTTGGTAAACTTTTTGCCCTACAGATCGTAGGTTCGATTCCAGCGAAGTTATATTTGTAAGGCGCAATGACGCATCGGTTGAATCATAACTTTTACTATGTTTAACCAACTCATATCTACCATACCACACCACAAAATACCACCAAACATCTCCAAATATTACGTTTAAAAACTAAGTAGTTAGTAATAAAATTCATCACCATCATCTCTGGCGGTAGACGTCCACTGCCGAACATAGGCCTCATCCAAGCTCCGCCATTTCGAAAGGTTATGTGTTTCACACATCCAGCGGATTCTTGCGGCCTTAATAAGGTCATCGGTCTAGCTTGTGGGAGGCCTTCCAAATCTACGTCTTCCAGTACGCGGTCGCCACTTCAGAACCTTTCGGCCCCATTGGCCATCTGTTTTGCGAACAATGTGCCCTGCCCACTGCAATTCTTCGGACAATGTCAGTTATTACCTTGGTAATAAACTTAACCATTCACCTATATCTTGACCATCGGGGACTACAGGCGTCATGTTTTGTTATGTTGTGTTAAGATAACACCAGTTAGTAAAATGTACCTATAACATTTTAGTTACATTTACATTTTATCATATATTTCAGCATTTTTGTTCTAAAATATTACGTAAAGCGTTACAATTTCAAAATAAAAGGAACATACAATGTCCTCGTTTGCTTCGTTTTAGAGTTCATCTACAAAAGTCAGACTGCACGACTGCCCCAGGAGATACCAGTATTCACGTGTTGAATAAAATAAATAATAAAATATAACAAATGTGCCAGGTGCCTGAGCAAAGCATCACAAATTTCTGTGGATGATTTTAAAAGCAAAATATATTTCTCTGTTATCTGGCACAAAAGTTTCTACTTCACATCACTAGGAACTGTCTTTACACTATGGCATTACCAGAGATCGGATATTCGGATGCATATTCACCTAAAGTTGCGGTGTTGGCTAATATGGAACGCGCTTTTGAATCGAAAAAATCTTCATTTAATGTAAAAAAATGTTTTAACTAACACACACCACCGCCACTCTTACAGACTTTATACACCCTACTTACACATATTGGCATCGCGATTAATTTTAAATAAATATATGTCTGAATAGCTATGCAATCCTAATAATTTAGAAGTCGCTTCCATACTATACGCCTGACTAGTTATGCATTTCCGGTGTTCCTGGCATCCCGAAATTTTTTTATCAAAAAAAAAAAAATTAAGCACCCCACTTCCATACTTTCATAACTAAAAATTAACTTTAGGTAAATATGCATCCGATTATCCGATCTCTAGTCATTACATACTTTGCAAGCACTGGTTTCTTATCTCATGTGAAATGACGTAGCTCAAACAAAGCTATTGCTTTTTGATGTTTAACAAGAATTACATGAAACAAAACTTGAGAATTGTGACTAACTTCTGAACTTGGTTATACAACATCTAAGAATATGCTGCCAAAAACACTCGGAATCAACTTAAGCTACGTTCTCCTTCATAGAGGAATCCGTTAAGGTAGTACTAGAAAGACTTACATTTTTTTTTGCAAATTGCAGGGCTGTTTTTAGTTTATCAAAATTCAATACCCAGCAATTATGATAAAATAGGTAAATCAATTATAATGGATATCAAAACCTTTTGATATCCCGTAACCGTAATTAATTATGAGACTGGCATACTATTCTTTTCCGTTTAAATTTTTCATGCAAAATATTTCGACGTCACGATTATTTATGCAAAACACCCTTACGTGAAATATGATAACGTCACGTTTTCTTAGTTTTAAATACGAATGATTGGTTTGAGTGAAAATGATTAACTCTTAAATTTCACCGAAACTTACACCCATTTATAAGCTAAAAAAATATGCTAGAGTTACGGGAAAAGGAACACGTTGTATAAGTATGATGTAGCTCTCGAGAGAATATTAAATAAGATTATTTCGTGAAAATATGACGATTTTCATCAGAAGAAGATACCAAATTTGCCCTTTGCAAACCAGTATCGGTATGTATGTATACTCGTTCTCATCAACAAAAAAAATCAAACAACAGTGCCCAGCCAATTGCCCGCCAATCAACTGTAATCCTAACTAATCCGTATTGAACAAGTGATTATTGTCACCCACTGTTGCAACAGAACGATGCAACGTACTACAAAATGACTAAGCATTTTCAAATTTTCTCGATAAACATACATATTGATTCCTCCCGACGTGCACTCAGCTGAGAACGTGGCTGAAAGCTTAGCGAGTAATGAGATAGATTTCGCTGAGACAGAAATGATAAAAGCGGTTTGCTGCTGTGGGAAAAGATGGGAAAATATCAGATATGGTTGAAAACTATGTGGTAAAAAAAGGATGAAAAATATCAAGTATGGTTGGAAACTATGCATTGTGATATCGTACATAAAGCATACTTTGTGATGCTAATGATGCTCGAAACGGTGAAGGAAAACTAAAGATTCGAAGATATCAAGACATGTGACATCTGCCAACCCGCATTGAGCTCGCGTGATGGATCGATTTCGGCCCACTCCCTCTCACAAGAAGAAGCCTGTATCCTAGCAGTGGAAAAATTATAGTCTGAACATAACCATCCAGCCTAACCCAGCTTATCACCTAGCCGTCTTTGTTTTTCGGCATCATAAAAATTATGCCGAAAAACAACGACGGCTAGGTAATCCTACAGGCAGTTCAAGGCTTAGCCATTTTTTCACCAAATTACGTCATCTGATCTAAATATAGATGCTAAATAGGCCATTAGATAAAGCGAATACTATAACATGAACCTCTTTCAAACCGCCCCCGCCAGAATCCGCTCGACCAATAACAACGTTTCTAGAAAGTTCTAGAAGACATGTGAGAAACATGCGACGTGCACTCTTCTTTTGACAGGAGCCGTCTGACGTCTGTCAACTGGGCAGCGTATCAAAAACCTATAGTTTTACTATTTTACGAAACTTGTGTCTTCGTCCCGAACCCTATTGTTTTAATGTCCATTAAATTATTGTAAACAAACTTTTTACAGAACTTGTGTGTACGTTAAAATACAGGATTATGTGCACTCGATCAAAATATCTAAACCGCATTCAAGGACTGTCAGTGTCAATATTCCACAACAATGATAACACTGTCAGCTCTTGAATGCGTTTTAAACGTCCTGATTGCCTTCAGTTTGATTAGTGCAATTCGCCCTTATTAGCAAAGTAAGTTAGTGACATCTTGCAAAATGCCTAATCATCACCCGATCTATTCTGTAACACATCTCACCGTAAAAACGGACGTGAAGTAAGCTGTCAATAGTGTCAATCCGCAAAAGCATCAGGTGGAATGACAATTCACTTTAAACTCACTACACTTATGTTTTCAAGGTGAGAACTTTACAGAATAGACCGCTAGTTCAGCAACGAGGAAAAATAAATTGAAATATGAGACATTTTTACTGGTAATTGCAACACACAAAGGCACCGCTACCTGGTACAACTTATGAGAGATGACAACTAAGTATTTTCCTCTATTTTTCTCAGCTCGCACTGTGACATGAAAAATTATTAAAGTGCATGCATTTAACACTTTTCAAGGAAAAGAGAGCAAGTAAATGTATGAAGCGTGTGGAAATATAACGTTGCACCTGTAATTCTAAGAAACGCCTCACACGATAACACAACTGTTTCCTTTAAGAACAGAGAAAGATACTTGTGACACAATGTTGCTTATATGTTACTTATTCTTCTGCTAAATGCTTGTGCTTAGAGTGGATCATACCGTCTGCTTACGGGTAAAAAGTAATAAGTGTAGTTTGTGTCATTTCGAGTAAATGACATTTCAAAATGTATGTTTTAATTTGATCTATTTTAAACACATTAATTTAAAAACTGTTAAAGCAAACTGTTGCACTAATTACCCTTCTTTTAAGATATACTCTTATCTATATAATATTTACAAAATGTGAGAAGATATCATTTTTACAAACTTACTATCTCAGCAGCCATTGGACATTGCATTTTTTTTATTTTACCAGTAGAAAAAATTACACGTGACTGCATTTTTAACTCGATTTAGTTAAAAATGTATTTAATTTGTTTTACCAGTAAGCAGACGATACAGTCGGTGATATTGTAGGTAAAAAGTAAAGTAAAAATAAATAAAAACCCGACTTCGTAAAAAGTGAATGTTTTATTTTAAGAAGTTCACTATTGAACTTAATACTATAATAGTACATTATGATATAAGTGCTGTAATTTTCAAAGCGCACGTATGTCATACGACGTTTAATGACATATTTGCGAGGAAATAAATAAAAGTCGGACTTTCTTAAACGAGTCAATCTTTAATCACTTGTTAAAGCAGTTAGAAAAGTTTGAACAATTTGTAAAATTGATTATTACTTGTTCACAAATTAGCGATGCGCGCGCATCAGCGCTTTTTTTAAGGCAAAGGCACAAAAACAGCCAGTATAACTAATAAAGTAAATTAATATTTTTTTGTTTTTGTTACAGATAAATGGTTGTAATTTATTGTCAAAACTAATTAAATTAAAGAATTAAATGTTTATTTTTTATATTTTATCTCTCAAAGTTAATTTTATTCATAAAATGTTGACCACTTTTCTGACATAAAAACTCTTTGCTAAGATTTAAAAAAGTACCGTTCGTTTTAGACGGAGCATCTTGATAAACCGTGCGTTTTACATTACAATAACGCACAAGTGCGTAATGACATACATTACGATATTGAAATTGGTGTAATAAGAGACCCTTGACGAGCAAATGTCTTATAAAGAATATTATCTCGTACAGACGAAGGTAATACATATTGTCAAATTTAAGAAGATTCCATAAAACGTACCACATACATACATCACTCACAAGATTAAGAAAAATCGATTGACGTAAGAATAATCCAAATCAGCCCACACATTTGGTTTCTAGAGCGCCGCAAAGGAGCAAACAGACATATATAGCCTGAAAAATACATTACCGTCCTTTGCGTCGCGCAGTCGAGTAAAAAGATATCAGTTATACGTGTTTGGTTGCCCAAGTAACATATGGTCTTGTCTCTTTTTCGCTCCCGTAATTTGCGACATGTCATCCTACTTCTAGTCTTCTACATGTCATCTAATAGTATGACATTGTGCTTTTTTTGAAGATCGAATGTTGAGTTGTGACTCATTTGCCTCCTTTTAGTTGTAATAGCATTGGTCATGTGTAATGAAGGGGGTTGGAAATTTCAAACTCGCTACTTTGCCGTTTAGTTTAACCGGGGCAATAATTTTTTGGTCCCTTGCTTTGGTTATTATCTCAAGACGCCTCTAGATCTGATAAGGGCACATGACTATGACACATTGATATATAATTAATTACATAGACTGCCTCGTTGATCTAGTGGTAGCGTTACTGCTGAGCATTGGGTCCAGTTTCGATTCCAGGATCGGACAAAGTTTTATTGGGTTTTTCGATCTGGAATTTCTCAGTAGCAGCCCGGAGGCTGGATCTGTGCCCGGTTGACAGCAATAGGCTGCCTCCCTTTTACATGGGAGTATAACTCCCATGAGATGCATGCATGCATGCATGTGATCTATAGATCACTAGCAAAATGTGAGTGAACTATAGATACATCACTGCCCAACGCTTTGCGCATTATAGACGTGACATTTTAAAATATGCACATTTTTTCACTTCTTCCAAATCCATTTCTGCATGAAAGGCAATAGATTGTGTTACATTTCATGTCCTCTTTCGTTATGTACAAACTGTTAATGTACTTAGGAGCAAAACAAAGAGGCCTCATGTTTATTTAGATAACGTCAACGCAAATTAAGATGGATTGAGGATATGCTACTAAAATCCCGGGAAAGGAACGGATTGTCAATGTGTGATATGGGTCTGCCGATAAATGAACGTTCGACACACAGATACTTACTTAGTTATTTTAGGGAATACAAAAGGAGGGTGGATTGATGAGTTTCATTAACTTCCTAGAACAAACACGGGCCGTTTCAATGACACATTACGAGGGAAATTGCAAATAACCGCATGGTTACCAGGTAAGATGGGTGATTGTGGTGATTTAGCTGTCAGGCAGGCAATGTGAGAGCGTGTCTTGACGTAATCGCTTAGTTACTATGTGCTGTAAATAGAATAGGATAGAACGAATAGAATAAAACATAACTTAATTTGTTGTTGTTACAGGTCAAATTAAAAACCTATCACGTGGCGATAGTGGTAGTCACGTGTGGTTGCCCAGTTGAAACGACCGGCCGACTTACGAGTTGTAGGTCGTAGGTTCGTACCCTGACAGGCTTTACTTTAGATACATTATTTCATCACCACTGCTCTCAAAATATCGGGACACATCGTGACGAAACTCGTATGTCCTAGAACCAAAAACGTTGACGGCACGGTTGGCGCAGTGGTTAAGCGATTGACTGCTGCGCAGCGTGTCGCGGGTTCGATTCCCGCACGGAACAAATATTTGTATGACCTACAAGTAGTTGTTCCGGGTCTGGCTGTTTGTGTATGTGAGCTTAGATGTGTGTAAACGCACCCGCAATACAGGAGAAATTCCTAGTGTGGGGCGACGTTTTTTTTTTTTAAAAAAAAAAAAAAAAGTCGAAGACATGTGACATTTACCAACCCGCACTGGGCTCGCATAGATTACGGCCCACTTCTTTTCACAGAGAGGAGGCCTGGAGCAGTGGGAACATTATAGGCTGATTGTGTGTTGTGCGTGGCATAACGATAACAAAAGGGAGTTAAAATGGAAGTACTAGCTTTTGTCAGCGGCTACGCCCGCGTGGAATTCGACAATTATCTCACGGGAACGTACTACCGGGATTAAAAGTATCCTATATGTTAATCCAGATTATAGGATACACTATTTGAGGGCCAAATTTCATCCAAATCCTTTAGGCCGTTTTTGCGTGATTGAGTAACAAACTTCCAAACATCTAAATATCTAAACATACAAGCTTTCAATGATTAGTAGGAAAGTAGGTAAGTAGGAGTAAGATAGGAAGTAGGAATAGTAGGAAGTAGGAATAGTAGGAAGTAGGAATAGTAGGAAGTAGGAATAGTAGGAAGTAGGAATAGTAGGAAGTAGGAATAGTAGGAAGTAGGAATAGTAGGAAGTAGGAATAGTAGGAAGTAGCAGTAGTAGGATAGGAAGTAGGATAGTTAGGAAGTAGGAATAGTAGGAATAGTAGGAAGTAGCAGTAGTAGGATAGGAAGTAGGATAGTAGGAAGTAGAAATAGTAGGAATAGTAGGAAGTAGGAATAGAAGGAAGTAGGAATAGTAGGAAGTAGGAATAGTAGGAAGTAGGAATAGTAGGAAGTAGGAACAGTAGGAAAAGAAAGAAGTAGAAAAAGTAGGAAGTAGGATAGCAGAAAGTAAGAATAGTAGGAAGTAGGAATAGTAGGATAGGAAGTAGGGTAGGATAGGAAGACACTTTTTTCCGGTCACGATAACGATATAACTCTAATTGCATGTATTGCATTGATATGCACGTATTTCCATATATTTTATGGACGTGGACGTGAACGTCCACGATAATATCGTCACGTTAGAAATAATAAAACCGCACATTGTTTAAAGATGGCCTGATGGCTTTGTGCAATAAGATAAAGCTAAATAATAACAGTCACAGGTCAATCGATCAGGTTAAGCTAAGCTTGCCGCGTATGGTCTGTGGATGGGTGACCATCTTTACATACCAAGGCCCTTCCGTGCCTCGGAAAGCACGTACGGCAGTTTGTCCAGGCTTTCGTGGATCTTTGACAGTCGTTACGGATCTTCAGAAGCCCGTAACTCTGAAAACCAGTCTTATCAAAAGGTTTCGTATTACCTACCTAGTAACTGGGTTTTGGAGGTCAGATAGGCATTCGCTCCATGTAAAATATTGGTAATCAGCTGCATCTGGTTAGACTGGAAACCAACCCCAACATTGTTGGGAAAAGGCTAGGTAGATGATAATGATGATGAGTTCGTGATATACCTAGCAATGTAATATTTTGTCGGTACCAAAAAAAAAAACAATCGGTGGAATCCCCAACAACATTTACAGTCCTCAAAATGTCAATTCAAAGCCAAAAAAATATCGGTACTTAACTTCAAAAGAAGGTGCAAGAATTTCAACTCACTTTCTGATTTTCTCGACACCTTTTCATTCCACTTAATACCACTCAAGCGGAAATACTGCGCGACCTCCTTCACCTTTTTCGAGGTCAAATAATGAGAGTTTTTTCCCTCGATTATCGAGTTTCCTTTAAAAGCAAACATCATTATCATGTCGTATTACTTCCGTGAGTGTTGCTAGCCTTTTCTAAATCTTCCTTGTTTATTTTCTTAAGTGCTCAGTGCTGCTATGTTTTTCAGAATTGCTTGAGGACTTTGACGAATATTTTAATGTAGGTAGGTAGAGATACCTGAAAAAACCTATTGAATAATCGTTTCAGTCTTACTCTGTTTTTTTTATTATTTTTTTTATTAAATATTATTGTTATATATTATTAAAATATTTACATAAAAGTCAAGTCTAAAAAAGATATGCACAAGTATATGAAAAAAGAAAAGGATCACAAGGTATCAAGAAATTCGTCTGCATCGTTGTCAACACGAAAGGTGCCCAAAACGAAAGCGCTGGCAGCATTGCCACGTTGCATGGCAATCTTGATTCTTTGGCCAAAAAATAAGCCAGCTCTCTGGTCACGTGAAGAGTCGACCAGATGCTTGGTAATGTCTCAAAATACTAAGTGGGCACTCAGACTCCATGGCCCTATAAGTTCCGATAAGATTGGAAATTTGCGCCATTTGAGGTACAGCCCGCAGTGCTAGGAAGATGGAATGGTACATCCTTTTTTTTGTTTTCATTTCCATTTTCATATTGTTATGTAAGAAGTCCATCTTAAGAAAATAAAAATGGATGCGTTTTATGTCAATTTAATTACATAATTTGTAATTTAATCCTAATCGAGAGAATCTTTTCAATGCCCCCAATGAATTCCGGATTTAGTTAATTAAATTGAATTGGTAACCCTCTTTGGGGAAAACCCTTTGATTGTCAGAGAAATCGTATTAAGGGACGCTTTTGGATCTCATCTACTTACCGTATGTCCGGTGCTATATAATAGAAATTAGTAGGTTTTTTTTATCGTAAATACCTACATCTGCCTTTTTTGGGTTTCCGTAATCAACAAGGAACCCTTGGATGTTCCCACTGCTGGGACACAGGCAGCATCTCTGTGAGAGGGACTACTGCTAGTACTTAGTACCAGAAAGCTATAATTTGGCATGGATACAGGTATTAGTAAAAAAAATACGGTATCAGGAGATACCGTATTTTTTCTACGTAAAGTGGGGATGTTTTTATTCTCGTCTACCCCCATAGTATGGAGTGTCGTTGAATAGATCTTTTACAACATTGTGGGTTTCTGAAATCAATTCTCCGATTAAGGGATTCATTTATAAAATATTAAAGATTTACAGTGCAAATTTTTATTAGAAGCAAGTGTCCGCAACGGCCAGCTAAATGGTTGTTTTTGGATATGTGAAAAAAATCACGATAATAGAATATATAACAAAGTTAAAAGGAAAACTATCACACCCAAGTAGGCTTTACAAGTTAACGAGTAATAGTGGACCAACTTACATTTGCAGTTGAAATATATGGTAGAACATGTTTTTCAACCTCAATGTTAAGATTGTTTTTCTTTAAACCACAATGTTGAGCTTCTATTTATGTGAGATGATAGGTGTATGAATTGCAATAAATATCTAGTTTTTGCAACAAAAATACATACACAATACCTGTGCGTAACTCTATGTAGTTTGAATTAATCCCGTAGGATTTAAAGCAACATTTTGTGCGTTACGAATTCGGAGAATTCCAAAAATACCAAATATCGTTCTATTATATACCGGTCGTTGGATTTTATCACGGTAATTTCATTTACTTATAGGATTTTTGAAATATTCACAGGAGCTCGACAATTTCATGGTAAAATATTTCGGTTAATTATTTCAATAATTGTTAAGCTCACAATTACCGGAAATTGCGTGGGGTTGTAATTAAAATATCAGTAGCACCGAGCTTTTCACTGGAATATTATAATTATCGAATAATTGGTGCTATAAAATTGCACATTAATAATTCATGAGACCGCAAATAAACAGCTATAGGTATTTCGGTTCAGAATCAACGAAATAATTTATTCATTATTGTGTAAGAGTACTGGAAATATTCTTAATTTAAATAAATATACCACACCGTAGCTTGTATTGACTTAAATAATAAATAGTCGTTTTGAAAATGACATTTGTTAAAACGCCTGCAGTTAAATTGATTTTATTTTGATATTGTACGGGTGGTTTAATATTTATGCGATATATAAGCTGTACAATAAGTAGTAGGTAAAAACTTTCCTAGTGAAAAAACTAGTGGACTGGCCGTCTCATCATCTGGTGCTCACAACAATGGCTTATCTATACATACATACCAATAAAGCATAAAATTGAAGTGGCTGTTTGTAATGTCAAAATACCAAAGTTTTACTGAATGCATATATAAACTGAATGTAAATATACCTAGGGTAATTAAAACAAAAAATCTTTTATTTTATGTATCTGTTTGTGTTTTATGTTTGTCGTGGCTAATCTCAAAAATAACTGTACTGATTTTGTCTGTACTTCACTGGCAGATAGCTGATATTATAAGGAGTAAATTAGAATACTTCCGTTTTTTTTTTATTTGAGTTCCACGCAAAAAAACACCAACGACATCTAATACATTGTTTTCCTACCTGCACGCGACCGAAGTCGCGAGCACAGCTATTAGTAGATTAAATTATCCTCATTACATCACTAAAAATAACCCACACCAAAAGCCGTTTAACGAGCTAAAGCGGAGCAAACATTCCCCAACATATTGCTTTACATTAAACCTTATGAAGAAGAATGTTCTTCGCCGTTGTTTTTCTATTTTTCCTTATACTAAACGTTGTTAACTTATTGCTTGACAAGTTCCTTCAGTTAGGGCTACGAAACAAGCCAATCATTCCGCTCACTGAATCCCGAAATGACGAGAGCGATCAAACCAATCTCGGTACTCCCGGACGCCTTCTATTTGCCTTACAATTGTTAATTGAATTGTTAGATTTGCGTTGTATTAATTACCCCTTTCTCTCTATTACAATGAAATTAATTGTCCTCGAATCGAGTGTCTTTAATGCCATACTGTTTAACTATTGTAACGTCTTCAGGGATTGAGGTCGCAATTCATTTTATTATTCATTTGAGTGTTGTCTTTTGTTTTATTGGTGTTTTATTTGTTAAAAGCTCGTGCTTCAATTGTTTTCCGCGACGGTGGGATCATTATTGAAATATAAATGTTTGTGTTTGCTGTTTATATTTCCTAGAAAATGTCTTGTAATAAAAAGGTTACTGTTTAATAGTTATTGCAAGATTTGATAGGAGAAGGTGGTTTTATTTCAGGAAAACACAATTTTAACGTAGTAATGCCACCAGTCTCTTGGGAACATAACCGGCAGCGATGCGGATGAATTTTTCATCGCCATATATTAATTAGTAAATAGTTTTAGTTAAGTTATATAGTTTTGTTATTTTTATTAATTAATTAGTTACAAGCTGTTATTTACGTCCATTGTAGTCCATTTAATAAATAAACTGATTAAAAAAATCTCTGTCATTCGTCAATCATTTAATAATCTGTATTGATTTCTTGGGATAAAGATTGATATTACAATAAAAGGTGTCATCAGAAGATCACGGTAATCCACGGCTTTAAAATTATATTACTTTTTGTTAATCGCTGGTTTCCTGCCCCGTATCTAATGACTTACATATTTAGTCACATGGATTTGCTAAACGCCTTCTGTAAAAAGTAAGACCCGGCTGGTTTAGGAGAACGTAACACATAATGTCAACTAATTGAGTATGATTTCAGTAGGCGTTTGACCGACATTTGTCATTGGGTTATGGTGTGGTTTAGTTTTCAGGGGAAAACGCTTGTTCAATGCACGAAAAGTAGTTTATTTTATGCACACATCTACTTGTAAACCAAAGGCCCTTAGATTAAACTAAACAATATTTACAGAATATGCGAGGGGCTTGTGGCTAAGTAATAAAAGCCGCACAGGTCGTCAGGTGTCAATCTTTACATAACAAGACCCCTCCGTGCCTCGGAAAGCATTAGAGTCGTTGGTCCCGGCTGTCATTCGTGGATCTTTGACAGTAATTACAGCGGGTCGTTAGAAGCCCGAAAGTATATTCGTGTCGCCACCGTATTACCCAGTAACTGGGTTGTGGAGATCAGATAAGCAGTCGCTCCATGTAAAATACTGGTATTCAGCTGCATCCGGTAAGACGGGAAGCTGACCGGATATCTGGGAGAAGGCTAGGTAGGTGATGAATATTTACACAACTTGTTATACATTTCGGCGGGAGCGACCGAGAGCTGTGGGTAGGAAAGAACAATGTGACGTGTGTGACAACAATTTAAAAAAGACTAAATATATATTTAGTAGTTGTTACGTTCTTGTAAAGAACGAAGTATACTAAGTGTCAACAGAGCTACACGGTGACTGCTACATACATGCCGTCTGTTGAGACAGGTCAGCTCAAAGCTGCAATGGTTCTTCCTTCAAAAGGCCTTTCCAGACATTACCCTGCATTGTTAGACTCACGTAAAATTTAAATAATATAATGTTTGGACTTTAAAAGAGACTATGACCTCTGAGTTTGTTTCGGCTTTTCTTCTCAGGGAACAGTCAGCTAGGAAATGCCGGCACCATCTAGTTTAAAAAAATATTGACCAACAAAATATTGACGTGTAAAAGTGTCTTTTAAGATCTACTTACATAAATAAACATTTCATTTCATTTCATTTCAACTCACGGACTGCATTAGGAACTCTAAACAAGGAAGTTTAGAGTACCAAAACACAAATAGAGGATGCAGTCCGCAGACCTGCTGGACTGTTGTGGAACTGTCAAAATGAAAGTGATTTCTACTGATAGTGTATTCCATAATTATCCATCTGGGCTGGCCACATCTGTCGCATGTCGAAGCAGCAATACGCAAAAACCACCACTCAGTGATCATAAATCTCAGGAAAAGACTACGTGGACGACCCAGAAAGAGATGGCAGTATGAGCTGGAAACCTTCTTAAAGGATTGCACTAGCGCAGTAGACTGGGAAAACTGGAAAGAGGGAAGGAAGGCCTTTTCCCTGCAGTGAGACTACACAGACTTATAATAATAATAATAAGAAGAAAGGCCCGTTATTGGGTGTGCAAGTCACCTCTTGCCATTTTATACATGTATAATAGAACACTGATCTGGCAAGGGACATAGTCCTTCTATAGTTGAAGGTTACCAATCCAATATAGACAAACCCACTGCCCAATATGTTCTTTTTCCATGTTCTGCGATAGTCCTGCGTCAACCGAGCTTGGCTTAGCTTTGGCCCCTCGTAAGGCTTCCAAAGGCCCGGGCCCCTAGGGTCCCGAGACATGTCAAAGACATCTAGTAATAATAATAAAAAATACTTTGTAGTAGTTTTGTGCATAATTATAAATAACTGTTTTTCGTGCAATGAACAAACGTTTTTCACTGATACTAACCCACGCCATTACAAATGCGATAATGGGGATTGTCTAAAAAAAATAACTATTTCATTTTATTTTAGTTTTTTTTTAAATTTAGAGCATTTTGAGAAACTACTTTGAATATTTTGATGATGGGCTCAATAGTTATTACTTTTTTTTCTTTCTTTTATGATAGGTGACGTCATCAGTGGCATAAAAGACCGTGCCGTTACCTCACTAGTACATAATTTAAAAAAAAATCTGTCAACACAACGTCAATGGGTCCTAAAGGCTCTCTTATTGTGAAAATGTTATAGAACATTACTTATAACACAACTTTGGGGGCGATAAACGGAGATTTACATTTTATGTCCCAATAATAAAAACTGTAGGGAGATAACAGTTGAAGGTTTATTGGCAGGTTTTAGATGTTTTAGGATCCTGAAATGATTATGGAACAACCATTTTAATGATAGTTGGGAAGCATGGGAACTTCTTGGTTTTTTTACTATGGGTCTTCTGGCTAAATAATAACAGCCGCACGGGTCGATCGATGAGGTATTTTATGTTTTTGTTTTGGGCTGGAAATCATCAAATAACTTCTCCCGCTCTGGGTGGAGCGAGAGGGCGCGTCAGACTTTTACTGACTAAACTGACCCGAGTGCCTTCAGTTGCCTGTGTACCAGGGCCCACGGTATGTCTTTCAAGGTTTAGCTACACTTTCCGCGGATGGTCCGTAGTTGGGTGACAATCTTTGCATACAAATACCCCGTGCTTCGGAAAGCACGTGAAGCTGTTGATCTCGGCTGCCTTGCGTAGACCTTTGATAGTCGCTACGGTTCGTCAGAAGTCCGAAAGTCTGACAACCAGTCTTACCAAGGAGTACCGTATTACCCAGTAACTGAAATGTGAAGGTCAAGTAGTCAGTCGCTGTATGCATGTAAAACACTGATATTCAGCTGCAACCAGTTTGACTGGAAGCCAACCACAACATAGTTGGAAAGAGGCAGATGATAATGAGCTGGGCAAATATATTTTTATTTTATATGTATGTTAGGGCATAACTCCGTCATAAACACCGTGACATTTTCTTCGTCTTACAACGGCAGCCCACTTCATGTACCCAATGACTGCTATTTACTACCGTTCATTAAAAAAAAATTTTTGAACATTTGCATAATCAAAAACATGAAAATATCACTAAGACGCATGACGTAGTTTGAAATACCCTGCTATGGAGATGGAATTAATGATGGAATGTAATGGTAGGTAGGTAGATATCTTTTACCGTTTAATACGTAAACATTATTAACAGGGAGGGTGTTTCATAATTCTAAAGCATTCATTATTTTTCTTTGTATCTATTATCTTAATTAATGGTAACAATGTTTTAATCGCGCCTAGAGGTATGTTATGACGGATACATTGAGTGGACCATCTTTGTAAGACGACTAAAATATCACGGTGTATAGACGGATTCGAAAAATTCTTGTTTTTGTTCGAAAGGGGTTTATCCCGAAATGGTTCCATTAAAATTTCCTATAGATCTGATGATGCGTTTCGGAGACAGATAACGGAACTCTTCAAAAAATGACAGCAAATCAACCGCGATTGCTGCTATCGAATAATATGCGTTGTTTTGACCCCAAGGATGATAAAATTTGAAATTGAAGTGGGGTAGGTACTATAGCTAAAAAGTGAATAATAAATACTTTTTCCAGAAAAAACAAACAACGGACTTCCGATGAAATACTACAAAGTGAAAAATTACTTTAATTTCGAAAGGCGGTGACAAAAAATTAAAATACATATGTAAAGTCACCGAAATTAAAGTGATTTTTCACTTTATAGTGTTTTAACTTTAAATTCGTTTTGTAACTTCATTAATTTTACATTTTTTCTTTATCAACTTATGTCACCGTAAATTTGCCGGGAACTGGATACTTAAGTAAGTTTACGTTCACACGGGCGTATTAATATCGCACTGGATCTTGAACGCACAACTTAGCATCAAGAGTTAAAAATCAAACAGTGTGTTTTTTTGACGCGCTGAGATGCGCTTTGTTGGATTATCAATGCTCAGTTCAACACCTAGGGTTGTAAATCCAATGCACGATAAAATACCGCGGCGGGATTTTTACGTCCGTTGTGAATGTCGACTAACTTAATCATACTGCAATAACCCAAGTACGTATAATTTTTTAGTACGCGGAGGTAAAAGATAGCAAAGTAATTTTCTAAAGTACGAGAAAATACTCGAACTGATAGCCATCATTAAAATCCCAGACTAGAAGGGAAAAGGCAGTAGTACCTCCTTTATCGTGGATTACACCGAAACCACGAACATAATAAAATTACTAAAGTTAATTACGACACAATTCCCCGTAATGGCTTTCAATTAAAATACTTTATTTACTCGAAACACAGCGTGGTAATGTCACGTACAAAAATATGTTCAGATTTTCTTTTTAACGATGACATCATTATCGTTAACCTCCTGCGTTCATCTAAGGTTTCATAATCAGCCTATAACGTTCCCACTGCTGGGACACAGGCCTCATCTCAGTGAAAGGGAGTGGGCCGTAATCCACCACGCGGGCCAGTTGTCACATGTCTTCGAATTTTCGCTCCTAAGACATGCCGGTTTTGCTACGATGTTTTCCTTCACCGTTTTTGAAGCAGTGGTGATGAAATTATTTACACAAAGTAACGCGCCTGGCTGGGTTTCAACCCACCACCTTCGACTCGTAAGTCGCGGCCGTTACCACTGTGCCACCACTGCTAGACGGGCCACCATTGCTGGTCGACATGTTGGGATAGCGCATCTATGCACACCTGCTTTTCTAAATTGTACTAAATTTAAACGTCTTAAGCGATACTCTTCTATTATCCTCTACGAGAAGAACGCTTTTCAATTTTGACAAGTGTATTCACATGCCACATTTTTGCACAAAACTGTACTGTCGCCGTTAAAATTCAATTTTAATGTACCATCGCGCACAGCTAACACATTAAAGATGTCAAAACCGCAAAGAAGATAGGGTACCCTGATGGTACAGGCGCGCACACCAAGCACTAGCTACGTGATTATATCGACATTGGTGGGCTTTACTTAAGCCCGTATCTACCGATATTTCCAAGATGTTTACGCTCAATAAGTACTTATGGAGCTTTGTAGTAAACCCTTT
The DNA here is from genome assembly GCA_949091785.1 of Polymixis lichenea. Taxonomy (NCBI): domain Eukaryota; kingdom Metazoa; phylum Arthropoda; class Insecta; order Lepidoptera; family Noctuidae; genus Polymixis; species Polymixis lichenea. The sequence continues at coordinate 17,583,719 of OX420931.1, read as the reverse complement.
TACGTAATATTAGGGGTTATTATTTACTTACATCGAGGGTTCGGCCTTGATGGTGCCTAATTTGAAGATCCGAAAAGTGGGTAGTAATCTTTTTATTCGTATTATATTTTGTTAGAGCATATTGCTTTGCCGTGTTATGAGTGTGCTGAGACAACTTAATAGCACTTATCACACATTTTCAGGATTTTATGTTAGAAGTAGTCGAAGATAAAAACATGAAGATTTTATTTTTACAGTTCTTTTTTTAGAGTTCCGTAAAATTTTGGCTTATTAGTCAACTCGCACAAATTATTTTATTGTATAAAACGTTAAGTAAACAACGAAAAATTATGAAAAAATTATACTAACTTTATTAAGTAAAATACAAGAGCGAGCCATTTGCCTAATACGTTTTACTGGAATTGTCGTTTCGCCCATAAATAAATTAACGCCATGCGAGTCGACTAAAGAAAATATTATATTATTTAAAAGTGACGATTCGCCCTAATTTCCAAAATGTTCTAATAAGACAAAATGTTCTGTGAAAAGCGACGAAAACTTGACTTATTACGACATTTTTTTACCTCACATTTCTAAAGCACTCTCTTCTCCTGTAGTAATGAACAAACGCCTCTTACTTCAAGACTTCATCACGGCTCTCTCAGGCTCATAAATTCTCTTATCAATTGGAGTGTCGGCAACTGTACCAGGCCTTTTGTTCATCAGCCATTGTGTGCCAAACAAAAACATGGCTTCCGCTCCTCGACGCTGACGCTCATTATAAACGTTCGAAGAAACATTGTATAAAACCTACTTTGTCGGTTGAAATTGGTAAAAGAAATGTAGATGACGATTTTCAGTCATTAGCACTACAGCCCATTCAATCCTTAAAAATCAGAATGTACTCGTACGTGTTTTTATTGTATTTATTTTAAGATATATTTCTCAATAGTAGCCCGGAGTCTTGATTTGTGCCCAGTTTGGATGAAACTCACCGCTCTTGTAGACTATAGAGTATTCCTAGATATTTGTGAATTACACTTTGACGAGAAAGAAATTTCATGCAGAGCCCACTCCACAGCGCGCTGATTTCACCATATCCTTGACTAACTAAAATTTTGGACTTCGTCATTTCGATTTCCTGAACAAGTCGAAAGTGGCGGACATAATAGGCAGCCAAATGACACTGCACTTAGTGGCCGACCGAAAATGGATTTTCAGCCGAAAACGAAAACGGAAAAGAAGCTTCGGCTTAGTCTTATTTTAATTTAAAAATTATTTAGAATTTAGACATTTAAAAAATATTAATATTTCCGCCGTGCCCTGAAATTTTGTTTTTTTTTTATGCCGAAGGAGAGAAAGAGCAAATATAGGTTTTAAAATAAATGAAACACGATAATTCCATTCGAGGGTACAACATTTTGTGTATTTCTTGTTGTTTCATATTATATTATAATCAGTAAATTGTTCGATTTTCGGCTTGGCCGGTTATCTGGTTTATGACCAAATAACGAAAATATTGCCCAATAATGATTTTTTGGCCGAAAATGGCCGAAAACGGCACACAAGCTTCGGTCGATCACTAACTGCAGTTGAAGACGCATTTATTCCCTGCAGTAATTACGATGGGTCATTTGATGAGTTTTACCCACTTAATGGTCCTGTACATTTTCCCCCTCAAACAAGTTAAGGATGTAGATAGCTTGATTACCATAAGGTTTACATAAATTAGGATTCTTCCAGCAGTGGAATGCGATGGGTTAAGTAGATTACATAAATTATCCGACGTTGAATACATTGGAAACAGCTGTTGGTATTAGTTAATTTCTAAGTAGGGAAAAGAATAAGACTGTGTGTGAGCCAGCAAGCCCTACACTACATCATCGTTTTGAATTTCTTTTTCACTGTTTATTTTCAATTCTAATTTTAATGGTAATGTGTTAATTTTGGTTCTAGTAATAATGTTAATTTTCATTTTAATTTTTTATTCAAATTACGATTATGAGTTGGTTTTTTACTTAATGTTTTACCCTTTGTTTGTAATTAATTGTTCTATCCTCACTACGAGTAAATAATCTTCTTAAAACTTATATTTTAAGAAGCTATTTTTTAAGTAAGTGCTGTGTACGCCTGTAAGTGACAAATTCGCCATAGCTCAACGCAAATGTTATTTTTATTATTTTAGTGTTTCTAGTGAATAAGTCGTTCATGAACCTTTTAAATAAATACATTCTAAAACAAAGTCTCTCCGTCGCGCCTGTTTGTCTATCTGAACGCGATAAACTCAAAAACTACCAAACGGATATTCACACAATTTTCATCAATGCACGGAGTGATTGATGAGAAAGGTTTTCTTGTTGGTATAATTAATTTAGGTTTCGTGTAAATTGGATAAAATATGACGATTATTGTTGAAAATATAAAATAAATGCCGACTGGGCCCTTTACTGGCGTGCACTGCGTAAACCAATGAAAACTCCGGTAAAAATCCCGGGTATAACATCACACCACACAAGGGTTAGATAGAGGTGGTTCATTTTAGTGTACCCACATTTTGTCATTTAGGTACAAGTCCCATGTAATAGGTAGCCCATTTTGCCGTCGACCGGGTACAAATCCAGACTCGGCAACCTTATTGCGTACCACACTATTAATCAGAATCTGAATAATTTCGAAGCTTATTGTTAATCTATTCTATCATATGTCCGAAAAAATTGTCTGCTTACCAACGTATGTAACGCTATGAATGATGTGGAACTGTCTAAATGCAAGGGATTCCTACTGATCGTGTTTTACGCTATTATCCCTCCGGGCTGCTACTGAGATTCCTGAAATTCTAGAATTGCAAAATCAAAGATAATACATTTATATACATTCTGTTCTACATTTCTAGGCCAAAAGGTCTTAACTACGGTTAGTTACATGATCCTGGTTCTGGCCTATATTGTGAGCTCGATTAGGATTCTACTGAGCTAAACTGTCTGAAGATACGTCGGATTAGTTTTGATTTATCGTCTGTGATGCTTATGTATTAGATAGCGATATGTTCCTAATTATTAATTAGCGGTGTATTTGCGCTAACGGGTTTTTCAGGAGATATCTGCTCTTCTTAGAATCACAATCGTTAATTAGTTACCTCTTACACCAGCATCCCAACAGCACCCTTACTGTAACAAAACTAAATCCGTCGTTGAGCTCCTAAAGTTCTGAGTTGAGTTGCACGATAAGTGACAAATGCGTGCACTGACTGGACGCGCTCACTCAATTTGTGTGGTTCTTTCCTCAAAAGACCATTGCAAACACCAATCTGCATGGTCTGCACATGATCTGACCAAGATTATGTCTGGACTTTAAAAGAGACTGTGACCTACAAGTTTGTTTCGGCCTTTCTTCTCAGAGTAGTTAGGTAGGTAACGCCGACCTTATCTAGTTTAAAAAATATGATTGACGTGTAAAAGTGCTTGTACAAACCTACTTACAGAAATATAATCATTTATCATTTAAAGTTCACTGTGATTTTGACAAACTGTTTGGTGGCAATAACCAAAAACAAGCTTAATGTAACATTTGTTTTTGTTACATTAAGGTTGTTTTTGGTTATTGCCACCGAACAGTTTGTTAAAATTACTGTGATTTTGAGATTGATACAAAATAAGAGGTAAAATAACTGTGGAGGGACTGTAGGGTTAGAAAATATTACCTTGTTCTTGAAGCTAAAATAGACCTAGTGCAAATGACATTCAACCTTAAGGTAGTGAAGCCATTACTAGGAGAAATATGCCTATTGCCATTTTTTAAGTAAACCAAGATGCACATTTTAAAAACTGCTCCGCTCTTTGTTACCTGCATAAGTATATTGGAGTCGGGTTTTATAGTTACCCCTCTCCTGTTTCTATTTATTACCCTACGCACGGATCACTCCAAAGTTAAAGAACGCTTGCTGTAATCTATTCATGGATAGGTTACCCATTACATATCGAGACCCCTCCATGCCTCGAACAGCACGTCAAACCGTTGGTCCCGGCGGTCATTAGTAGATCTTTGACAGTCGTAACATCCTGTCAACCATTTGATTCTTACCAAGAGGTATCGTTTTACCAAGTATCTGGGTTGTGGAGTTCAGATAGGCAGTCGTTCCATGTAAAATACTGATATTCAGCTACATCCAGCAAGATTGGAAGCCAACCTGAACACAGTAGGGAAAAGGCTACGTAGATTGATTTTGACTTACCTCTATTTCATTTGTTTTTAACTGAACTGAGATTGCGAGTTCTGTGCTAATTGCCAATTATTTAGGATATATTTCAACTTTTACTTGAACGCGACTAACATTACATTTAGTCTCGTATACTGAGCTCATCAAAGAATTGACATACATTTTAAAGGTTAAAGTATATCTCAGAGCTCAGTGTGCCTATTGGCAAAGGCCTCCTCTAGCATTTTCCATTGATTTCTATATCTAGCGACCCTTCTCCAGTTGGGACCCGCTGTTAGCTTTAACTCATCTTCCCATCTTCTGTATTGTCTTCCTCGTCTCCTTTTGCCGTCTCTGGGATACCAATCTGTGACAATTTTGCTCCATTTCTTCTGATTACTTCTTAGTGTATGCCCGGTCCATCTCCACTTCAGTTGGTCTATCTTTGTGAGTACTTTGGTCTTAGATCTTATAGTTGTATTTTTTTGTTCTGTCTTGTTTTCTGATACTCATCATACTTCTCTCCATGGTTCTTTGGCAATTTTTGAGCATATCTCTGTGGTTTTTTGTAAAGGACCAGATTTCACATCCATAGGTAAGCCAAGGTAGAATACAGGTGTTAAACGTGACTTAGAACATTATAAATCATAAACCTCGATACTTTGTATAAAGTTAATAGGGACCGGCTCCTGCTTCACACGGGTGTTATGTATTGATGTGGTGTCATTTCAAAACATCGAAAACATTCAGAAATTCTGCCGTGAAGAAACTGGCATGTCCTCGAACCAAAAATTCGAAGACATATGACATCCACGAACCCGCAATTAGCCCGCGAGGTTCATTATGGCCGTGTTCCTCTCACAGAGAGCTCACATGTCTTCGAAGTTTTGGTTCTAGGACATAAAGGTTTCCTCACGATGTTTTGCTTCACCGTTAAATCCTGTAAATTAGGTTGATAACTTTATCAAAATTAGTTTCGTAGTTAAACACGACAGTCACACAGACATACATGAAAAGGGACTTCATCTAACTTTAAACCGACAAACAATAATAAACAATCAAAATACACACATTCTGTCCACTTTCAACTTAGTTAAACATGCATAGTTGCAAGTGGATTCGCCGCAAGTCCAACGGAACTCCGAGAGGATTTCAAGTTGAAGTACATACGAGTACATACTCCAACCACGCTGCAAGATCGGGCTTGCGGACAAGATTGCTTGCTGGCTTGTGGTAAATTTTAGCATTATCGTAAGAATATTTGCTTGGAAAATAAACATGGACTCGACAAAGATAATAGGGAATTGAGTCAATACTTTTGGTGGAATTCTTCCCGTTAACATGGTAACGAAAATGACGAATATTGTCGTAGAGATAAGATTGGACGTTTAATACGTTTGTTAGCAACGCTTTCATGTTAAAACCGCTTAACGGATTTGGAACATGGGTAGACCATGACATGTATTCGGACATTTCAGACATCAGGATACTTTTATCCCGATATTCTTACGGGATTGAGACTTATGCGGGGGAAACCACAGGTCAAAGCTAGTCGTAGATAAAAGCAGACCTTCCAAATTCTGTCCATTTCTTCAGGCGTACTTTTCACTATTTCTGAAAACGAAACTGTACCGTCCCGCTAGGGTCGGTGACGCATCGTGTGGTCCATCCTCTTTTTTGTTATTTGAAGCGTTGCAACTGTCCTCAAGTCTGTCATCATGGTCACCTGTGTTGCTCAAGCTTGGTCATGAGGGTAGTATTCCATGACTGCGTACTGTGTACAGTATTATATGTTTATTATGTTTTAAGTTTTCAATTACCAAAACAAAATAAATAAATAAAATTAACAGCAAACAAAATGAGGACAAACATCAAATCTCAAATGAAGCCAACTAGAACAGTAGTTAATTAAAATATAAACTTTAGTCAAAGAATAAGAATACCTAGAAGTAACACAAAATGTGTCACCGATTTATCTGTGTGCGCGCTTTTTTAACCGGCTTCCAAATAGTAGGAGGTTTTATGCTCCTGTGTATGTCTTTTCTATGTATGTTCATCGATATTTCCATCAATTGAGGCACGATTTCGGAAATTCTTCCTTTAATTTGGTGGAAGAAGTTTGGGCACACCCTGGGAGTTAGCTTTAATAATATGTATTGAGTAAAGGTTTTTATATTTTAATAATGGTATAAAACTTCCTGTCACTGTTTACCTACTTAGGTGCATTTTTTAAATAACTCAATCAACTGGACCTAGGCTTGTCCCTGGTTGCGCCACAACACCATGACCTCCGCCTTCCGCATCAGACTGGATGTCCCAGCCAGTTTCTTAAGGTCGTCGGTCCGTCTATCTGGGGGACGTCCCACATTACGCTTTCCAATACGCGGTCTCCACTCCAGGACTTGTCTGCTCCACTGGCCATCGGTCCTTCGACAGACACGGCCAGCCCATTGCCACTTCAATTTGCTTACTTTGCAAACTATGTCGGTAACTCCGGTACTTATTTGTATCCTTTAAATAAATAAATAAATAAATAAAAACCTTTAAATAACTGATTTCCAAAAATGCGGTAAAACCTATTTGTAAAAAAAAAAATTAACAAAGCAAAGTATTCAAGTAGTCTGAAAGTTTCGTTTATATCTACACCTTATCTGCAACACACTATTAATTAGAATTTGAATAATTTTAAAGATGATTGCTTGATTGATTGATCCATTGACTCACATGTTCGAAAAAAATGTTGCTTAGCTTGCTTGGCAACGTAAACTCACACAAACAAGAGTGAGATCAGAGCACAGATAGACAAACTGTGCCTTAGGTACTTAATAGTTCGCGCTGCCAGTTCTGTAGCTCCTTCTAGATATTATGTTTCTGAGATTTCAAGAAATCGGAAAATCGTTAGGTAGCTTTGCATAATCAAGTTTTCTTCTTCCAACTAAACTAATAAAACAGACTAAATTACTAACTTAGGTACCCGGATTTAAGCAGCCTTTTCTTCTACTTCAGATAATCCTAAAACATCAACTTAGTCAACTTCATTAGGTTTTAATTTTATTTTCTTTGTTAGATTTTTACTGCTAAAATGTAAAGATTTAGAAAAGTGTCGGAGAAGTTTTTTTTTTTCACAAGTTTGAAAATTGTATTTCACTTAAGTTTGTAACTGATGAAGAAAATGATTTAACGATACATTCTTATTAAAGAAATATAATCCAACTAATTAGTTGGAGATCCTACCTATGTATGGTCACCAAAAGAAATAAGTATGAAGGGTCGTCGTATAACATTTTTAATTTAGTAAGAAACTGATGGATGTTTTCGAAACAAAAATTTAATTAATAGAAATCAAACAGTTCATTAATCAATATTTTCATTCGAAAACATCCATTTCTTAATAAACTTCAACTATATCCGAAGTCCCTGGTGACTTATCTCTTCTGGTGACTGCACATTAGGTTCTAATCGTTGTCAATTTGTATGTCAACATTCACATGAACACGCGGACGTAATAAAATCGCGGCGGGATTTTTATGCAGTTAATATCGAACGCACTGCTTAGCGCCGAGAGTAAAAAAATCGGACACTGTGTCTTTGCGACGCGGTGGTACACGTGCTGCACTCTATTGGATTCTCAATGCTCGCTTTAACACCGAGAGTCAAAAATCCAGTGCGCGAAAACATAATCCCCGCCGATTTCATAACGTCCGTGTAAATTCTGTCACAACTTACACATAGCAACGCATTACTTTTTTTTCGTTTTCAATCCCTTGAGTAGACATGGGTAGTTCGCGAACGATTGAAGGAAATGAACTACTTCATATCACAAAATAAACTTATCATTCAATCAGTAGTCATACAAATGTGTCTCTACTTCACTTAGTTCAGTCTTTCTTTTCGCTATTTCAATTTTAGATACACCAGCCTAGACAAAAATTTCTAAATATCACTAACAAAAAAACAAAACATACCTACTACTTAACAAAAATAGTTTTGCTTAAATTCAGAATTTCTAGGTTGACAGTCCTAAGCCTGTTTAAAGCATGAAGAAAAATTGACTTTGAACGAGAAAAGTGCATCATTTGTCGTAACTTGTCAATCACTATCGTTATCCTGCGATAGGGACTCGTTCTGATTCGCTGAACTAAATGAAGTACTGAAGGAAATGAGTGGACTACTTCACTAAGCGAAAAGATATACTTCATTCATTTCTTTTTACTGACACATTTTGCGCATCTCTACCCTTGAATATCCTCCGCCCTCTTAAGGCGCTGTAAAGGTTATGTCGGACTTTGAACCCACGTAATCCCTACGGTCTTCCTCTAACTTACTTTCATACTTTACTTGGTCCAACGTGGGAGGGAAGAGGCTCACGCATACAACTATCGGCAAAAATACTTATGAGCGGGTACTTATAAACATAGAAACATTTTTCAAACGAGTACCTACCCTTGCCTAGTTGTTAAATGAAAACAGCCTTAAGGATCGAATGCAGATTAAGCTACGCTTACCGTGGTCGATTCCTAGATGGCTGACCATCCATTACATAGTGAAACCCTTCCGAACTTCGGAAGAGATTATATATAATTATATGATATCGGTAGATTTTTGACAGTCGATACTGGCAGTCAGAAGCCCGGTAGTCCGACAACCGTCTTAAAAAAAAATCAAAATCAAAATATTTTATTTCACATAAACCTGCACTCATGAAACATCAGAAGCTAGGTGCACGGTTCCAATTTGTCGCTTCCTATGGAGAAGAGCCCCGGCAAGAAACTCCACGGTTACTCTTTTAAAAATAATTGGATTTTATAATGTTTTCAAATTACAGTGATATTAGGTATGGGAGGACAGTGCAGGCCTGTCAATAAGTACCAGGTACTTAGAGGAATGAAAATAAAGAATAGAAACTGTAGGCCTACAACGTTCTCTCATTCACAATATGTAAAAGAATCTACGTAAGTAAAATCAACCTATTTAAACCAAGTGGTATGATGATACCTTACAAAGGGTTATCGTTTAAGTGAGTTGTGGAGGTCGCATAGGCAGTCACTCCATGTAAAATACTGGTATGCAGCTGCATCTTGTTAGACTGGAAGCCGACCCTAAGATGGTTTAGAAAAGGCTAGGCATATTGATTGTACCCTGCCTACCCTCGATTTGTGAAATAAAAACAGCATGTAGTTCCCGTAACGATATGTGAGTGGAGATTACTTTTCCTTGCAATAAGACCGTCTACTACGCTCTTATCGCAAGTTGTGTAGTTTCATAAAAAGCCAACACATTTCCTTATCGTGCCTATATTAATTACTAGCTTCTGCTCACGACTTCTTTCGCGTGTAAGTCGTAAGTTACCACAATTTACTAACATGACAGCCACAATTTATAAAACTTTCCTGTATACTACGTTTGTAGTTTCGGTTATAGTACAGTTGTCGATTTGAAAAGCAGTGTGCCTGAGGCTGACACGCGCTCCATGGTCTTATGGCCAATTTGCTATAAAATACTCTGGTTGTTCGCAGCAGCTTGATCACTTTTGGGCGTTAAAATGCCCCGTTCACACACCCAAGAATTCTCTTGGTACGGTATTGGACTGATGTCCCTCTGTACACGAGATCAATCTGATCTTCTAAAGTGGGAACTACTCTACCAACAGCCGCTGATAGGTTCACCTATAAGCGCTCTCCTCTGGTAGAGTGTCTTCACTAACTTTAATCCGAAATCACATATTGATGGTCAAGCTCAGACTATAAACTTGCTTCCCTGTAGTCGACCTATTCAACGTAGCACTCACCTCGTCAGTTCTAGTTCCTCGCCTCACCCCAATTGGTGTTAGCCGGAAATCGCCCCTAAACAGAACTGTTACACCACCCATCATGTCGTTGTTGCTGCGGATGTCTTGTCCTGGCGTGCCCGATGCGATTCCGAAAGACGCGACCGTGATTGCAATTTTGCTCTGAAGGTTTTCTGACTTTTTTCAAAATGTGCGTTAACTTTATACTTGTTAATATCAATATCAATCAGCCTTTAATGGTTCCACTGCTCAGACATAGGCCTCCTCGCTGTGAGAGGGAGTGGGCCGTGAACCATCACGCGGGCTTAGTGCGGGATAGTAGATGTCACATGTCTTCGAAGTTTTGGTACTAGAACATGCTGGTTTCCTCACGATGTTTTCCTTCATCGTATTTAGAGAAGTTGTGATGTATATGTAGTTGTGGTGTAATGTATATAAAGTAAAGCACCAGTGTAGCAGACGACACGGGTGCATCCAGCACCACTCCCACTACTATAGACGTGCGCTATACTATCTGAGTCGAGTGAATCCACTGGTGCCACGGGTCACCACGCAGCACTGAATGCAGTAGTTGAATGTAGTACCTGTGTTGTAGTACAATCCATAAGAAACTTGGGGAGAGACGGGTAGCGATGAGGGAAATAAAATGCAGATTTTTGCTTCATCTTAGTTGTTGCCTCTTCGAGGGCTGTGATGCGACTGACCAAGTGGCGTTTCTTTTGTATTTTTTTTATGGATTCGTATTGCAGCTCAACCTATGAGGTTGTCGGCTGCATAGCCGGAGTTGCCCGTGACTGTCACCATATATTAAGGGCTCGAGCCAGGGCTTAAAAACTTAAAACAAAGCGACTGCATGCCAAGGGCATCCCCTGTATACTACGAACCTCGGCTTATGTTTTGCTTGCCAGTAAGAGTCGGGCTAGTTCGGAATTATATAATTAATAATTAGGGACGAATTTGAGGCTACAGGTTCAGCCGCGTGGTCTGGTTCGAGCAAGGGTCGGGGCTTGGGACGTAGCAGCGGGCCTCGGCGGGGTGAATGGAAGGATACCGTTCTGTGCTTGTGTATTTTGAACGTACTGGTGGATTTGCTACTCTCTGGAAAAGGGTTGTAGCATCGTCGGGCATGGTTAGGGTATGCCATGGCCAGTGAATCCTGGTAATGCGGGGACCGCCCGCATTAGTAGGATTCGCTGCCCGTGTGGCGGTCAGCTGTCGCAATCAAGGGATTGGGGTACTTTATAGCAGAGCCTACCAAGTGCCGACAAATGGCACGCCTTTCATACGGGCCTACGTTACCTCACATATAATTTTTGGTAAATCATAACCTTCCTTAATCGTATAAAACACCAACATTGAACATATCTGCACGTCATAAAAAATTGTAGAAAATAAACTCCAAAAACTGTAGTTTGTACATTTAGCCTTAAACGAATCTTTTATTAACTTCGAAACCAGTGGTCCGATTTACATGAATGGAATATTCGCTTTATACAAAACTCTACTATTTGAACCTGAAATTATAAAACGGTATACATAAACAAAAATCACATTTTCAAGTTACGTAATTATACGATAAAGCAAATGAGTTATAAACTTAATTTAATCACTCTTATTAGATTTTAAAATTAAAACGAAATGCTTATCTACGCTAGAAAGACTAATTTAGAAGCATAAACATCAAATTAAGCAAAATCTTGTTTACATTCTAATTCGTCTCTAATGGCTCCTACACACTACGCCGGCCATACTGCCAACAGGGCCGGCGGTGGCGGCATACTTAGTTTCTACGGCAAGTGCCAGCGGCCTAATATCACTTGCAGCATACCCGCAAGGCAAAAAAACGCCGGCTGTGTGGGAGCCTTTAGAAAACTATTCTGACTCACTACTCGATATTCATAGGGAACCTTCCGCTACTTCTAAAAAAATACCAATACTTGGGAATCGAACTTACAACTACAGGTTCGCAAAGAAATCGTCCAACCGCTTAGTTATTTTACTTTGTCGAGAGTTAGCTAAATGGCCGTTCTTTTACTCGCTCATGATGACTGCTAAGCTCTTGAAAGATATAGTGGGATGTTAATCATACTTGTAACTATCTATTTTATTCCCTATTAGCCCAATAAAGTAATTGAATAATTCGACTGCTGTCATGCAATGGTATTTGTGTTCGCTCTCATGTAGTCTCATTTTCTACGTAAATGTATGGCAAGATTCTTTGCGATTTACGACTTCTATATTATTCAAACTTCTATGGTCCCATAGAGTTTTTTGATCCCTATAAGAAACAGGATCAATAAGCAAATCAATTCAATTCAATTCAATTTATTTATTTTGTTAAACATAGATATGGTTACAGTTAGAATTGTCTAAAATATGTGCACTATGTTTTGCCAATATGCAGCATACAAAATTAACACAACAAGCAATTATAATTACAAAGTGGCATGCCTATTGGCATTACAAAAAAAAAACAATCAATTTAAAATATGTCAGATAGGTAAACAGGTCATTACAATTTCAGATAAATAAACACATTCACACTTAATAAATAAATAAAAATCGTATGAGTTTAATTAGCAAGTCGGAATCGTCATACTTCTGTTTATCATTAGTAAACTCAATGATGGAGTAGTAACATCTATCTAGAAGGAATCTAAACAAGGACCTTTTAAAGGATCCCAGACACTCTTTATTTCTAATTACTGCTGGTATACTATTATATATTTTTGGGGCATCACATTTTTTTTGTGAAAATTTCCTATTTCTTGCTGAGTTACACATTTTTTTTTTAGATTTGTGAATGCAAATAAGAACAGTCTCCTAAGGCCGTTTTCATGTAATGACAACGGTGGAGTTACCTACTCTTATTGTCCCATCTAACCTGTATTATGTTGTGATGTCCATCACTGCTGCTTGTGTGCATAATGAAAAGCGTGATGTTAATCACTCAGAAGGTAAAATCTGTAACTCTTTGCAATTTTCTAACCTTTTGGTCCGTCTTTTTATAATATGCAGTAAACTATTGAAGAATACGAATAAATTGAAATACTGCTCATCCCCCATGGCAAAAAGTGGGATAATTTATACCCTACGGTCTGTGCAGACATATAAGAAATATCTATGCAAAATCTGAACAAAATCTATACAGTAGTTTTCGCGTGATGCTGGAACATACATTCAGGCAAACAGACAAAAATTAAAAAAAAAATATTTTCGGCATTAGAATCGTAAAAAAATATTTAATGTACAGTTTTGACTTCACTACGATTTTATTACATGTATAGATTACATTTTTATACTATTTGTCCTCACGTCCTCAGCATATATAGTGTAAAATGTAAGTAGATAATCCTTTTTTACCTAAGTGAAAAATCAAATTTACGATTGGAAATTTTGCTTTAGGCCCGCTCTTAATAAACATTACTCAATGTCACGGACGCATGAACTATATTCACGAAGATTTCGACTATTAAAATATGCATGTTTAATACGACCTGTGTAAGTAGGCATCAGAAACGCGAAATAGCTAGATTCACGAAATAGCAAAGGGCCTCGTGGTCCTGGTTAAGACATAACACAATATTAGCTAAAGCCAATTTGATGTCAGTAAAAGCGAAATCTTGTCTCTCCATTTAAGTAACTAACCTTTAAACTAATGCATAAATAATAACTTTAGTAAATTGTTCAAGTTTAATGAAATTGGTTTGGGATTGAGAATATCAAGTTTCCCAGCAAAATTGTCTTTGTAGATAATTTTGAGAGTGAAAACTTAAATTGAGAGATAAACGTACATAATGTCTCAAACAGGGGTATGACGTAATAATACACTATGAGAAGTTCTCGTAAAGTACATTCACAAAAACCTTATTTTCTTCTAAGAATTTTTTTTGAAAATTTTTCTTGTTTCAGTAACTCAACTTTCATAACTAACTTTGCTTGTTATTTTCTTTTGAAATTTAGTTTTACTTATTTAGGTAAAGGGTTTCGTAACCAGAAAGTTTTTGACATTTTTTTTAAAAAAACTCACAAGAAGCCAGCCAATGTCTTGAATAAAACAATGCTGTAACTTGGTTTAAAATAAAAAGTTTTTTTTACTAATGTGAAGTCAAACTCAGTGTCTGTGGTGGCAGTTTCTGGCATCGCCACGACAAGGAAAGAGACGCACGTACTGCGCAAGAGACGTAACATATAATAATCCGACAAAACCCCTAGCTCTTCTGCCAGGGGTTCGGGTTGTTCGAAAGAGATACCGCGGCCCCTGGCACACAGGCAACTGAAGGAACACGGGCGGGTTTTAGTCAGTAAAAATATCGACCTCCCGCGCCGCACAGAGCGGGATAAATTATTTGATGATTTCTAACCCTTGCTCTTGACGCTGGCAGAATAGTTGACATCAGCTCAGTTGCCAAAGAAAAATCTAATCTAATCTAAAGTAACTAGCCTGTATGGGCCCACTGCAGGTCAAACGCCTCCCTCTCCCTTTTTCACACAATTCTGTCTTTTGCTAGTACTGGCCAGTCCTATCGGTAGGAGTCAAGCTCGTCTAAAAGAACCACCGATTGGGCCCCACTAAATGCACGACGCCATCGAGGCAGGCGGCGAAGAATAAAAATTTAAAAAACTCTTGGTCTTCTCGGTACAGAAAATGTTCAACTACATAGAAAGGTTTTACACCATTGCGTTTTCCTAACAGGAGTTGCAATTTGTTTGTACCTTGTTGGCAACAACATAAAAATATTTTTTTTTTTTCAAAAAAAAATTAAGTACCTATCATTACTTGGAAATATAGCGGAATATTTTTTTCTTCAAAACAAATTCAGGTATCATTACTTGCAAATATAGTAGAATAATTTGTAGTAGCAACGTAGTCACACTCTCTCACCTTAGCCAACTTACAACTAGCTTGCACGGTCACATATTTTTTTTTCCTCTCGTTAATTATTAGAATTCATAATATAAGATTGACGGTTGTGTACCCAAAGCTGTGCAATAAATAGTGTGCATCTAAAGTGTCTTTAAATTTGAATATTTCTCCTGGTACGCAGCCCAAAAATTATTCCTGGCGTGGCATAGCAGGACGCGTGCCCGACAAACTATACATACGAATATACACTGAGAACCCCAAGTGGAGTATTTATAATCATCTTAAAATCCCACAAACATATCGTACCTACCTACCTTCAATTTAACAGCTTATTATTTCAACCAAACATTTACAACACAATGAAATAGATAAACCTTCACAAAGTTTAATCAAGCACATTGTCAGACAAAACTACATTGCTATTTGAGTTATTTGAACAACGATTTACGAGTCCCTAGCAAATAGTCAGTCAAGTGCCAATCTAGCTATCTACTTTGTTAGACCTTTGCCCTTGAAACTAGACCCAGACTTAGGTATAGACAGGCAGACGGGTCTGTCCACACTATACGTTGCGACGGCGGTGTGGCGCTTAACCTCTGCGGAGTCCTAAATATACCTACACCAAAATAATGACCTCAAAAAAAAAACATTCTTTATAATTGTATCAGGCTGAGATATCGATACTCACTACCTCTATGGAGTTCCGCTAGCTAATTTAATTGACTAAGATCTCCATTGCGTACGCACAATCTGTATCCCACCTCCCATCTTGCGCCGCAAGGCACTCGTCACCTGCACTCGTGGCTTATTGACTGCGTCACAAATGGTATTCACAAATAAAAAATTACCATAGACAAGCTAAAAATATTTAATTTGACCCTGTAGAAACATTTATGGTATAGCTGCACCCAAAGGGGACAAAGCGGGAAGGGGTTCACGACTGTACGCTACGGTATTTTTAGCAAAGACGTTGCGTGGTCGCAACGCTTCGTGTGGACCAACCCTTAGACATGCCTTGTACCAAATGAACTTAGATATGTCTCCACACATGCCCAGATACAAACTTCTCTGAAACGGAATTACTTTGAGAATTAGATTTGATAACCCTTAGTTTACTTGGCCAGATTGTTAGTCAAATGTGATTGAGGCAATTACATTAATTAAGCCGAGTTTGGTTTAAAGATTACCCTGGGATTTGTACAGAAGATTGGGAAGAGTTACTTAATAATTTACGAGTAACTATGTACCAAACAATGAATCGACTAGAATCTTAGTTTGAAAAAATTATTTAAATACTTTAACGGGTCTTTCATTGTAATCACTACAAAGTTTCAAAATAATGTTTAAAAGTAGACAGTTTAAACGGCACAGTGACTGAGCAATTGACTTCTCACAAAAAATATAGATACTATCATCTAACCAATATTTTCATTCGTTATTTTTATTAGATACTAGCTTTTGCCAGCGGCGTCGCCTGCGTTGAGGTTGAAAATTATCCTACGGGGACGTACTATCGGGATTTAAAATGTATATCCTAGTGTAATTCTAGATTACAAACTATCTGTGTGCCAAATTTAATCCTAATCCGTTCAGCCGTTTTTGCGTGATCGAGTAACAAACATCCAAACATCTAAACATACAAACTTTCACATTTATAATATTAATAGGAAATAGGATAGTAGGATCCCTATCCTATAATATATATATATATATAGATTAATATAGTAGGATAGTAGGACTATACTCTGCCTAAAACTTCGTTCGCGTGAAATTTCTTGTTTCCCCGACCCGTTGCGTCAAAATGCAACGCCCGCCAACTAGTGTGATGTGCCGAGTATCTGTTTTAGTGGATCGAGTCAACTTGAGTTGGTTTATATGGCATACGAATCAAGACTCGATTCCGCGATTCGAGCACAGTCTCGAGTTCTATGTTTAGTATTCAAAAGTTGACTCGAGTCCAGGACTCGAGTCTAGAAGTTCGAGTCCAGTACTCTTGTCTGGAAATTCGAGTCTAGAACTCGAGTCCGTTACCGATTTTAGATCAAAAATGAAAAATCTAAAAGTAGTAAACTTCGTACAGCGTGTGGGTTTAGTATAATAATGACACAACTATAATAAATCAAACATTTTTATTGAAAATATTTTTAAACATTACAAAAAAGCATAGAACATACTAAGGAGGTATTAGGAACCAGAAATTAAATCTTTATCCCCATTTTTAGAGTTCACCTTCAGAGCTTGCTTAGACGGAAAGATTATCTGAAGTTGCTGTTTTCGTGGTGGTGGTGTTTCACCGTCTGCGATTGACTGGGATAGATTGGAGTTCTTGTCTTCGTTGAATGGCGTTCCACCTCCAAAATCAGAAGTAAATCGGAATCACTCTGAGCGGGGGTAGTTGACGAATTGCCAATTTAAGTTGAGTAAATGATAGGATGAGCTTTTTAGGTGCTTTAACAAATTAGTTGTATTTTGAAAGTCTTTAAATACGGAACCACAGTTTTTGCACTTTATTTTATCGCCGTCCATTTCCTTAAAACACTTCCATACACCTGATGCTTTTTTCGGCGCCATGTTGTAATAAAGTAAATTACAATAAAATCAGTTCACTACCAATACTAATAAAAAACAGCTTACTGACACAAAACAAGGAAGTCAAAACAAAATGTTGCAGGTTCTTTGTTTTATTAAGCGTCACTTCATTACTTAATTAAACAGAGATCGAGTAGTATTGACATCCTCAAATTTTTCACTGAGCCTGCCCACTCCTCTCATGTAGAGGAGGCCCTTGTCCCAGCGATGGAAACATAGACTGATTATTATACACCACGGTATGATAGTGGGTTTATTTTAAGTAAATTTAAATACATTTACTTAGAACAACATTGCTCGCAGAACAGATGGCCGATGGGGCCGAAAGGTTCTGGAGTGGCGACCGCGTACCTTAAGAAGTAAAGTTGGAAGGCCTCCCACAGTGTCGACCAATAGGCTTGTGAGCGCTGCAGGAGTCTGCTGGATGCGGGAAGCACAGAATCGAATTGGCGT
This sequence comes from Polymixis lichenea, assembly GCA_949091785.1. Lineage (NCBI taxonomy): Eukaryota > Metazoa > Arthropoda > Insecta > Lepidoptera > Noctuidae > Polymixis > Polymixis lichenea. The sequence continues at coordinate 17,565,848 of OX420931.1, read as the reverse complement.
AGCTTGGGGGAGGCCTATGTCCATCCAGTGGATGTCTTTCGGCTGAAATGATAATGACGATGAAATGTAATACTTCAGCTATTACTGAGCTAAGTTTCCCTTTTTTTAAACTAGCTCAAGAATAACTCCACCAAAAACAATAGAACATCAATCAACATCCAGGTACTAAATTATTATTCAAGCATGCTAGAAGCAATAAGTCTAAGCTGCTTACTGTGCTAATTTGTATGGAAAGCTTGTAACTGGGTCGCCTTCGACGGGCTTAATTAACTAAATGAAACAAGTTTTTAATTGTTTCTTCAGCCCGAGGCTATTTATCTTCAAACCGTGGCCTCGAACGCGGCGACACTCTATAGATTAGAAGATCGTAAACTCGGAATTATGGAGTTTTTGAGTTAACGCCTCGTTGATGGAAAGATTACTTATTATGGTTTATGTTAAGGGAAGTACAATTTTCTTACAGAAACGTCCTTTCTTTTTTTCTTAATTGTTTTTTTTAATACATTGATACTTCACCACCATTTGTTCATCATCGTCATCTGCCTAGCCTTTTCCCAATGATATTGGGTTCGGCTTCCAGTCTAAATGGATCCAGCTGAATACCAGTATTTTACATGGAGCGACTGCCTATCTGACCTCCACAACCCAGTTGCTGGGTAGCACAACACCCTTTGGTAAAACTGGTTGTTAGAATTTTGGGCTTCTGACGACCCGTAACGACTGTCAAAGATCAACTAATGATAGACACACTTTACCGCCATTTGAAAAGGAGTGATACATCACTACATAGTATAAAACAAAGTCGCTTTCTCTGTCCCTATATCCCTATGTATGCTTAAACCTTTAAAACTACGCAACGGATTTTGATGCGGGTTTTTTTAATAGATAGAGTGATTCAAGAGGAAGGTTTATATGTATAATACACCGACTTCCACGCGGGCGAAGCCGCTGGGAAAAGCTAGTATATTATAAATGTGAAAGTTTGTATGTTCGGATGTCTGTTGCTCAATCACGCAAAAACGGATTAACGGATTTTGATGAAATTTGCCACACAGATAATTTATAACCTGGATTAACATAAACGATACTTTCATCTCGGTAGTACGTTCCTGTAGGATAATTTCCGACCTCCACTAGAACGAAGACTATAAAACACTGCTTTATAAGTACAAAAAAAATGTTCTAATGATGTTCTAGATGAGGTCGGTGTGTCAACGGTCGGTTAGTATGTAGTAAAGTGTATGTCGGCAGAAATAAACGATATAATGGCTTAAATACAAACAGATAAGTTTGTAACAGTATTTTTATGTATCTGTCTTATGCTTTCTCCTCAGTGAGTTGATTTTTTGTTTATTTTAGTAATCTAATACAAAAAGTTCTAGAATAAATTAACATCGCTTACAAGTCTCCAAGGCGTTCAATTAGAAACTTATCTCAGAAGCCGTGTAATTAACTACTTATCTATTTTCTGAAAACTTTATTGAAAATTGTATTTTATAATGCGCTAAATATTTAACTTTATTCCGGTAAATTAGGTATCTAATGGTTTTTGGACCGTAATTTTATCGGCGAAAACATACCGTGAAGAATTTCTACGTAACAGCTTGGAGCCTGGGGGCCTACTCTCTAAGCACGAAATCCGTAATCTCGGTCGAAGTTACGGGCGTTTCCTACTCCGTATCACTTGCGGACCTGTGATTAGTTTGAGGCCAAACTAAGAATGAATTACTACACGATTTCACTGTTGTCCCTACTTCCTATATGGTTTTACCCGTCCAGAAAACTTAATTAATCAGCTGTAGGAATCACTTCGTAGTTTCTAACTATCTTCGGACGGGCCGTATTTTCGTTGACGGAATTAGAGAGTAGCCCCCCAGGTTTTGTGGCCGGGTGAGGGCAATAGGCTCGTAATACATGGGACTTACCCAGTGAAATGTGGGTGTTATGGACTTATAGGTCATCTGCCTAGCTTTTCCCAACTATATTAGAGTCGGATTTTATTCTAACCAGATGCAGCTTAATATCAGTATTTTACATAGAGTAACTACGTATCTGACTTCCACAACCCAGTTACTGGGTAATACGATACCCCTTTGTAAGACTGGTTGGCAGACTATCAACCCGTAACGACTGTCAAAGATCCACGAATGAGAGCCGGGAACAACGGCTTAACGTGCTTTCCGAGGCACGGAAGGGTTTTGGTATGTAACGATGGTCCCCCATCCACGGGCTTACCGCGGCAAGTGTAGCTTAACCTGATCGATAGACCATTGCGACTGTTATTACTTAACCACAAGCCCCTCTATAAGTATACCTCGTAATGTGTATGTATTACTCATTGATTTCGTAACATCTATCCTAATTGATGCTAAATTAAGGTTACATACACCTATTATTATCAAATCAATCAGTGCCAACCTACAACAATAGTCCATTACAAAACTAGATCCTAATCCATCACCGTATTTAAATAGAACTCAATATTGCACAAACTGGGTCGGATATGAACAATTTAACCAGAGTATAATAAAAATTGCAGTTGAAAGCTAAAGCACAGACAAAGTGCTGGTTTAGTCTGAACAAAGTAGAGTTTTTATGGGAAAAAACACAGTTGGAAAGAAAATCTAATAAAAACACGAGGTAGGCAAGTGTCCTCGACAGACGGTTTATTGAATAACCTGATAGGTTTTTCACTTTTATTGTAGATATTACTGTGTAAGTACGTTTCAAGTGGCAAGTGAAGAAATTGCTTTGTGGCTTGTATTGAATTGATTTGAAAAATGTAATTGAATTTTGTTTGCCGTTTGTCGTGTGTTTGCTGTCAAATGTCGTTTTATTTTAAAATACCAACTGCCAATAATGAATCTTTATGAAAGTTGACTTATAGTTTTAATTAGTGGGTCAAATGGGTTAAGGCACTATAGTACAGTATTCAGAAGAGTGACCCAGCATTAAAAGGTTAAAAACCTTTTATCCTGGTAGTAGGTTCCCGTGGAATAATTTTATAAGTTAGCTTCATATCAATCTGACCGATTTGGTTCATGATTGAGTGTCTTAAAAAAGTAGGAGAGAAGTGGTGGCCTAGTGGTAACAGCCGTGACTTACGAGTCACGGCTTCGGTCGTAGGTTCGAACCCCGCCAGACGCATTACTTTGTGTAAATAATTTCATCACGCGGCGGCGGCGATCTCTCGCGTCCGGCCCTGGTCCAGGCCATGGTAAGGAGCGAGAGTGCATGGCTAGCAGTCGCTTCCTTCAGCGAAGCAGTGATGCTCGCAAAGAGGGAGACGGCGCACGTGAGGGAAATGCAGTACATGCGCCCTCACGGCCGTGGCCTTCGCAGGAGACGCCCTGGGCTTCGGGAATCCCAGGCTGATTCCCGGCTGGCTTGCGGACGGCGAGTAATGGGTAGCTCGCTGTCCGGTAAGAAACAAGCCCAGGTCGACGGTGCGTTGTGTTCCACGCGCGCCTCAAAGAGATGTCAGCACCAACTGATGGGGCCCGCAAGAGAAGAGATACCGTGGCCCCTGGCACACTGGCAACTGAGGGCACACGGGTGGGTTTTAGTCAGTAAAAGTCTGACACGCCCTCCCGCTGCACCCAGAGCGGGAGAAGTCATTTGATGATTTCCCACCCGGAAAAAAAAAGGAAACTGGCATGTCCTAGAAACAAAAGTTCGAAGACATTTGTCATGTACCAACCCGCACTGTGCCCGCGTGATGGATTAGGCTCCGCTCTCTCTCACACAGAAGAGGCATGTGTCCCAGCAGTGGAGAACATTATAGGCTGATTATGCTTAAGCTTGTCTCCAGTAAGGACCAAGTCCGTGTCGACGGCGCGTTGTGTTCCACACGGGCCTCAAAGAGATGTCAGCACCAACCGGTGGGGTCCGCAAGGGCCGATGCCTGCCAAGGGTGCGGGTTATTCGAAAGAGATACCGCGGCCCCTGGCACACAGGCAACTGAGGGAACACTGGTGGGTTTTAGTCAGTAAAAGTCTGACACGCCCTTCAGAAAATGCCTGTTCACTCTTGTTCAATAAATCGAATATGAGCCTTAAGAAAACCAGGAAGTCCAGCATTCAACCACGTCATATTCCCCGTTCTTCCTTATACTAATAGGTTTATTTTTAGTACATTAAACACACATAATATTCTCACATACTATTAAACCGAAATAATATGAATTACAAATTGAAACAAAACATATCTATACAAAGCCGAGATAGTACTCATTGGAATTGCCATTACATAGTCGAAGTTTTTTTTAAATTAATCCTACTTATAATATTATAAATGTGAATTTTTGCATGTTTACATGTTTTGACGTCGAACCCCACCTGAAAATTTTATGTTCGGATCGATTTGTGCCTCTGTCGTCCCACTATCTTGTCCCACATTCCAAAGAATTCCTCGTTCGTCCCACTTGAGTTTTAAAGTCACCACTCGTCCCACATTCCTGGCAAATTCAAAGTACAGTTGACAAAAAATATTGTACTATATCTTCCAATAAATTGAAATAATAGTTTTTTCTAATAACATAAAGATATTAAATACTTCCAGTTCTAGGTATGCATCCGCGATGCATGTTTTTAATTTTAATAATTAAAAGATCTATTGCAATTTAGGAAAATCTTTATTATTTAGTATCACAATCAAATCCAAATCACAGTACTATTAGTTACACCTATCAATATACACATTTGTATTTATCTTATAGAAGTACCACGTTAAGATATATATATGTATTACACATGTAATATTTATCTGAGATACTTCAACATAATTAGAACTACTTATTTAAAAAAACCTTTATTACGTGACTAATATCACAATCAAATCACAATCACAGTATTTTAATTAACCTCCTATTTATGAAAAAGTGGTATTTTAACAATTAAATTTCCAAAAAATCAACATTTGTATATAAGTAACAGTCAAATAATTATAGACCGTATACACATTTGTATTTACCTATATGTACCTTATAGAAGTACCACGTTATGTTATTTATGTTAATGTGGTATTTCAACATAAATTGAAATATTTATATTTAAAAATCTTTATTACGTAACTAATATCACAATCAAATTACAATCACAATATTTTAATCAACCTACTATTTATGAGAAAGTAGTATTGTAACAATTAAATTTCCAAAAAATCAACATTTGTATATAAGTAACAGTCAAATAATTATAGACCGTATACACATTTGTATTTACCTATATGTACCTTATAGAAGTACCACGTTATGTTATTTATGTTAATGTGGTATTTCAACATAAATTGAAATATTTATATTTAAAAATCTTTATTACGTAACTAATATCACAATCAAATTACAATCACAGTATTTTAATCAACCTACTATTTATGAGAAAGTAGTATTTTAACAATTAAATCTCCAAAAAATCAACATTTTTAAACTTATCATTAATATAGACACATTAATATCATTAATAAACAAAAGGGCTGATTTTTTCCAGGCAATGGCCCAGTGATATAGTGCCATTCAACATTGCCGTTACAGAATCAAATATATATTTGTCATGAGCTATATCATCAGCACGCCGAGGTTTACCTTGGCGAGCTAAAGAAAGAACAGCGTCGTTTTTGATCACATTCAAAAAGCTAATGATGTTCAGCTTTCCCGAATATGTTCTGTTTAATTTAGCGTTACTGCCTTCCACTGGGTTATTTGTTCTGTAGATATCCCCCCAAAAATCCCATTTGCCTCGATAATATTCGTTGTCAAGCCATGCCGATACAAAATAGTCATTGAATTTCTCAATATTGAGAGTTTTCGGACAATCCTCCATTATATATAGCCATCCATCGCATTTAAGTTCAGGTGGTAGCAAAGCTAACGCTGTGCATAGAGCTATATGCTTTTTGAACATTCTCTTTTTATTTAACTTTAACGCCTTTGCTCTCTTCCAAAGTGCTTGACTAAAATGGAAGTAACAGCCTTTGCATATTACATCCGGAAAGATGTTACGGATTGCGTTCATGGCTGCTTTCTCATAATCTGTTCTGAATGAAATCGGATGCCATTCTGGAATTTGCGATTTGATAAGAGCAAACGCAGTCTCATATGTGAACTCTTTTTTGTCCATTAATAAGATGTATATTAAGGGCACGACGTGAATTTTCTCACTTGTGCTGCCAAGGTCACCGTAAATCACATATAATTGTCTGAATGGTTTCACTACACACTTAAATGTACCATCTGCAAGGTAATGTTTCACGTGTTGATGAAGTCCTTTACTATTTACATCAGCGAAAGCTAATATCCTTGTTTTTCTGTACTCATAATCAAATAAAACAAAACTCATGTAACTTACTGGAATTTTTACTTCAAACGGCGTTTTAAATGTAGCTTTCTTTATTTGCTGGGCTTTGTTTCGAGCACTATACAAGCTGTTCTTAACATTCGATAATTCAGGTAATTTTTCTATCTTGTCAGTACCTTTGTCCAATAATTTTTTTATGCTTGAATTGAAGACAGAAGGAATCGATTTTCCTTCAGAAGATTTTGCTTCTTGCTTGCAGCGATGTATTTCTTCTTTGATGTCATTTCTTGCTATGCTGGGCGTACAAATGTCATGACGAAGAATTTTCGTCACATTATTATTTGAAGTCACCATTCCTCCATGACACCTTCTGTTCACACATCTCCAGACGATTGAGCTATTTTTGTTCTCTCGCTTTTTCGTATATTCGTAACCGGCATGCAAAATAATAGGCACACCTCTTTGTGATTCAATAAAGGTTATCTCTTGGGATGTAGAAGCCAGACTGCAGCCAGTCTGAAGATCAGCTCGGGATGATGAAGCCACTGGCTCCATGTTTCAGGATGAAGAAGCCACGGCTCTATATCTGATCACCTGCAAATACAACGTGAATTAGTTCTGTGCCTCCCGTAAAAAGGGGTACCAAGTCCAATATACCCTTTTCGTTTTTAAATGAATATAAGAGAGCAAAAAATTAGCTTTCATCTGTCTAAGAAAGGTATTCCGAACGAAACTATGTACAATAGTTTCGTTTCGTAGATACGAATCGTGAATAGCTATAATGATTAAAAATCATAGCTGAAAACCGACTTCAACGTGTTGAATATGGTTTTATCATACATGCTATTGTCAGAACTGAGCCAAATTGAAATGAGACTACACGGGAAGCACCAGCTTTCGAATCAAAAGAGTCATCAAAACTGATTCACCCAGAAAACACTTTGTAGTTGAGAACATCCTCATTTTATGAAGGAGGTTAACTAAATTAAAATGCGACCATATGGGAAGCACCAGCTTTTACATAAAAGAAGATTTATCAAAATTGGTTAACCTAAAAAATACAGTATAACCGAGAACATCCTCTTTTTTTGAAGTTTGTTAAAATGGGTAAACAAAATTAATGTGAATTAGGGCTCAAATCAAATTATTATTTGTTCAAATTTCTAGTTAATGTGAAAAAGGGTTACTTATTTAAAAAAAAAATACTAGACGATTTCGTGAAACAGGGCCATAGATAAAGAACTCCATGACAGGACCTAGGAAACAGGAAAAAAAATATTTTTCAAAATTTTATTTGCGTCTCCTAAAAAGTAGCGATGTACTCTTTTTCACAGGAGGCACAGAGTTAAGTATGCATATAATAAAAGACCATAATCCTTAGACAGCAACTAATATAAAAGTAAATAATTACCACAATAGTGATATAAGTCAAATCATTTATCATGACTTCACAAAATATGAAAAAATCGACAAAATTATAATTATTACTTACCCTTTAAAACTTCACAAATATTGAACCTCACTCTATGAATACACCACGCTTAATGTAAACACCTCATATTTAAAATTAGCAGATGCACTTTGTAACCGCATTTGCTCCGATTGCGCTGATAACGCAAAGCCACGTCATTGGTCAATTGATTAATACAAAGAAAGCAGAGCGAGAGAGCAAGCAAAAACTTGTTCTAGGTTAATAATAATAGTAGTGGTCTAAGCAGTGGGGTGCACAGGGTTTGTACTTAGGGTCGGCTATGTGTACTTTATTAATGCCTTCAATCTAAACCTAAAGTTTGATCAGAAAAAAACTGTCATGGTGGCGTAACTTGTAATTTTATAATTTATATTATAGTGGAGTCTCGGATTGAATTAGTTCATCAAATTTTCCGCAACATGAGGTTATTTATCTTTCTGGTCAGTCAGGTTTTTAGGCTGACTGTACAATTAAATCAAATTTAACTCATATGAAAAAAATGTGGGACGAGCCAGGCATACGAATTGGGACGAGCGGGGAATAAAATATTGAAAATTAAGTTTTGGGACGAGCGAGGCATACAAATTGGGACAAGTGGGGAATTTTTTATGTGGGACGAGACTCTGTGGGACGACCGAGGCACAAATCTTCGGATCTTATTACATAAAATAAACACACAAAAAGTGTTATACTCACCTGCATTAAGTAGAAATTCTTTATCATACCTAAAGCACAATATTATAACAATAAAATTTATTTTTTCAGCCAAACAGCTGTTTTAGTGACGAAATAAATAAAAAATACTTTGGAAACGATCAACAATATCATGTTAAATTGAGTGCAAGACTTCCCGCAGCAGCCCTGTAATAAGTTCGCATGGAAAATAAATAAGAAATTTATGTAATTTGTCCCGTAAAACAAGTTTTTCTAGAAAAACTTTTTATAGAAAGAACAAGATAAGAGCAAGAAATAACAATCAGAGAATATAATATGAACAAAATCGACGTTATAATGCACATAATATTCATACTGTTCCTAATATATCCCACATGGGCCTGTTATTACTACTACCCACCACAATTCATGGGCTACTACTACAATCCAAGTTATTATCCAAGCTACTACGATTTTGAAGATATACCAGATTATTATAAATATAATGGTACCATGATGAACATCACTACTGTTGCAACTACAGCGCCGGTTGAGGATACGTCTACCAGTAGAACATGTAATATATGGTGTTGGATTCGAAGAGTGGGGCTTTTTATAGTACAGCAGTTGCTGGCTGATAACACGTAGTGAGAAATAAATGTTTTTGATTACTTACACACTTGTTTTTCTTTTAAGAACTTACTAAAGTAGCTGTTGTCAACCTCGAAGTTGCTTTCCTACTTTTAACGACGATTCCCAGTCGATAGGATAATATGCATGTATTTTTTAAACATTTTAAACAATAAAAAAAACGTTAAAAAGAAAGTCATGACCAGTGAAAAATATCCCCTCCATTTTGGCGAGCTTGATATGACGTCATAGTCTATGACATTCACGGCGGACTGAATCGCCAACACTCCTTTATACCATATTGATATTTATTGTTGTTACATACATACATAAACTCACGCCCTTTTTCCATGAGAAAATGACCCGCATGATCGGTTGTCACCTTAACGTTATAAAAAAAAATTAGGCACTAAGTTTTTTTTATAACGTCAAGGGGGTATCTATGGCGAGTGAAATAGTAGAGAATTATTATTAAACTAGCTAACCACAACGTCTAGCGCCATCTCATATCGCAAACAGAGTTACTTATTGAAAACTTAGCTTTATTTTTCTCATGTTCTTTACCTTTTAGACTCGTGAAACTTTTTATCTGTAAACAATAGCAATAAACAACAATTGCAAAAATAAAACATTATTTGCTGCACATTGATTTGGACGACTAGGCTGGCGACCATTGTATCACTGGTCATAATTTTTCACGAAGATTAAAACAAATACACACAACACAACATTAAAACAAATTAAAACAACAACACAAATAAACCGTGTTACCGTTTACACGCACTCCAATACATCTAACGTATAGCAACTGACGAATTTAAAGACGTTCCGTGACGGAAGTTTTCAGTTTCGTCGCCACGAATTTTATGATTTTTGTCGTCACTGAACGCTGCCGGCCGCGGCTCTGAGATTTCGTGCTCTGGGAGGTCTTATTAGAATTAAATAAAGTCCTACTATCTACTAACATCGAAATTGGTTTACTACTTTTAACAACAATTCCCAGTCAAAAACTTCACGAAGGTTGAAACATCCAAACAAATAAAACGTATCACTCTTTACTTGCACTACGATACGATGACGAACTGACCGCTTTGAAGACGTTCCGTGACAAATGTTTTGCACGCAACGCACTTTCGTCGCCACGAATTTTATTAATTCTGCCGTCTCTGAACGCTTCCGGCGCTGCAATTTCATGCACTGTGAGCTGAGCGTTGCCCATCATGAAGGAGTATCAAACTTCCAAGGTTCGTGGCAAAATCTCTTCCCACCTAATGTTTACAACTCAACAGGAAAGTGTTAATTCTCCAAGTTGAAACCGTTTCTTAATCTAAGTTAACCCATGTTTAAGTTGGGTCAGGAGTTGCCAAACTTGTGAGGTCACCAAGTGTTGATTTAAGATTATTCCCTTTTGGCCTGACATAGTAAATATTTGGCGATTAAGTTTAAATTTTACTTTAATGTTCCCGTTTGTTGTTTGTCTAAGAAAGTCTTCATACGTTTAGAAGATTTAAGCATAAGCATAATTGGCCTATAACTTTCCCACCAATCATTCTTTTTAATATAATATTAATATGATATAAATTATAAATTGTCATTAAATTAATATAATTTACTATTAAATATATTGTTAAACGAAATGTATAAATTAAAGTTAACCCTGGTGAAATTTAAAAAACAATCTTACATTTAAATTTCTAAATCTAAATAATTCTAAAATTAAATCCAAGTCCCGGCGGACACAGCCCTCCTCTCTGTGTGAGGGAGTGGGCCATAATCCAGCACTCTGGTCCAGTACGCGTTGGTAGATTAAAGAGGAAGATTTTTTTTTACAAAGAGTTTCATTAATTTGCTTGATTATGTACGAGTTAAAATTCGAACGATCCGTGCGACTGTTGTCAATGTGTGTCAGGAGTGGTCCTCAGTGGTCCACTCCTAACGCCTATCCTGCGCCGTTATACTCAAATAATAAGGAGGTAATTATAGGTAAGTTCCTACAACACGGTAAATACCTTCTAATATTGGTGTCAAGCAATCACCCAATATTTGAAGGGCGTCCTCATATGATCGAGTAGAAATTGGATTCTACATGATTCTGCCCTTAACCTGAAATTAGGTTCGATAATAAATTGCCTTGGAAGTGGTTCACGTTCAAGGAGTGTGGTTTGGCGCTACTTAGTGCTTATAATCTTGATAGATCACCTGGACAATATTTCTTGATACAGAGATATCTACTAATACAGGGCCGCAGAGATCCTGACGCACAACCCTTTACCATGGATTCAGTACATGATTCTGCAGCCTCGCCAGGAGTGCGGGTTGTCCGAAAGAGATACGTCGGCCTCTGGCACAGGCAACTGAAGGAACACGGGTGAGTTTTACTCAGTAAAAGTCTGACGCGCCCGCCTGCTCCACCCAAAGCGGGAGAAGTTATTTGACGATTTCCCATCCTCAATAAACAAAAAACCTAGCGTTGAAATTTTTCGTCGGTTATTAAAAAATGACACAGCTGATTTTTGTTTTTGATAACTAACAAAAAATTTCAACCCACTTGCAATTTATAAAAAAAATTGCTCTAGTGGCTCTATAATACACTTTGATTGCGTTGGTTTTGCACTTTTCTAAGAAACAGCAAATTTTTTTTTGGTACCTGTGGAAAAATTTCTACGCCAGGGGGTTCTAGAATGTTGAAAGTGCTGAATTCATGGATTCAGTTTGCGTGTCTGTATATTAAGTTTTAATTGAATAACACATAACATCACGCATGTATTCCTCGAAGAGTAACGCAGAGGTGTATCTATAGTAAACACACATTTTGCCAGTTACCTTTAAGTCCCATGTAATAGAGGGCGAGCCCATTATCATCAACCGAGCACAAATCCAGTCGCCTCGTTGTTACTGAGAAATTCCTAAAGGAAAAAACCCAATAGCATTTTGTCCGACCTGGTAATGGAACCCAATAGTTGCCTAAACCAATCAAGACCCCCAGCTAGGGCTTCAAAAACGAAAAAGCTAAGTGGTTACGCTCTAAGGGGGTACCCCGTGTAGGGATCGGACCTCGGCTTAGGGCGATGCTGGATCGGCATTATTTAGAGACGAATTTAAAGCTACAGGATCAGCGGTGCGGGCTGACTTGAGCAAGGGTCGGGGCGGTGTGAACTAAGAGACCTGTTTCGTCCTTTATTTACACCAAAACAAGCCTACATTTTTATAGAACAAAGTGGTTAACGATCTTTGAATCTCCTTTTATATTTTTTGTTTTGCGAAATGGGTTTCTTTCCAGATTGAAAAAGGATATTGCCCTTTCATGAACCAACACGCCAGCGGATCACTGAATAATAGGCCTACCCAATCTCAGGTACGTTGACATCACAGAAATATAGGCGAAATGTATAATTATAGAAACGCCGGGAGAGGACGCATTAGGAGGACATACAGTGACCTTATTGGTAATGTTCTACAGAAAGGTCATTTGCATGGTACTCGCAGCCGGCGTGCGTACCAGATGTATGAATGTGAGTGAGGCAAAAAGTTAATGTAAGGATCGTAACAGGTGGCGTTCTGTTGTTTTTGCCTACCCCCGTGGGAAAAACGCGTGAGTTTAAGTATGTATGGCCAATTATATGTCTGTTAGCACGCATGCTCTTAAAACTGAAACACAGTAAACACACCATATTTACGTACATACTTCAACCTACTGTGTGTATAAACAAAATTCATAACACCGTCTTTTGTTTCTTATCAAACAAAGCAATTACACAGCCCTCATTACAGAGGATCTTAGTATGCAACATAAATAATTTTAATCAAAACCTTAACGTCTCTACAAGATATTTCCAAGTAATACAACCACGGAGGCGCAATCCTCAAGATAAATCAGTGTTAATTGTTGTTCCGGGAACGCTAGGCAAACGAGTTGCCAGCCGAAAACATTAAATGTATTTGTTTTATCTGTACGCAGTAAATTAAGAGGTATCTTGCAACAAAGAGGATCCGCTTAAATATATTTAGCTGGAATTACGTGGTAACACCACGAATACATTTTTCGTGCGGCAGCACTGATTACACAAAATAATTGAGGATTTTTCATCGGATGAGCTCTTAAGTGATATTGGCGTTTGATTTAAATATAAAATAAGCTATTCATTATAATGCCTAGAAATTTCGACCATGTACAATTGATTGGCAACAACGTTTAATAAGATTGACGGCGGAAATAAATACTTGGCAGCTCCAGTAACTGTTTTTTAATCTTCATTCAAAACTCCCAAGGACATTTAATATAAAAATATTTTACAATGTAATCCCTACCAAAATGGATACAAGAGTACTTTGAAAGGTAAGTTTGCTTGCCCACTATTTTCTATACGAAACTACCTTTTGCTTTTGAAAGAGGCAGCTACAACAAATTCTATTGTCTTATAAGTGACATTTAAAATTGTCTTTTATGTGCCTATTTGAAACAAATTCTATAACGTTAACTGGGACCCTCACACAATTGGCTGAGAATTGAAAACCGAACTCACGTTTGTTTTTAAAGTATTAGCGAGGATTCACACCTCACTCGCCACGATTGCGGCGGTAACTCCCGTCTTTAAGGAGAGGAAGGAAGACCTTATTTACATTGACCTGATTTACATAAACGACAAGGACAGGAATTTCTCAGTAGCAGCTTCGAGTCTGGATTTATGCCTAGTTGATGGCAATAAGCCGCGAGCCTATCACATTGGACTTAAACGTAACTGGCGAAATGTGCGTGTACAGGTGCACCTCTGCCAACCCTACGGGGATTACAGGCGAGATTTTTTGTTATATTTAACAACAGAATCTGGCAAATAGGAAATAATATATACGAGGAAACAGCTATAGCAGGAAAAGAAGCAGCAAACAAAGTTAGGTAAATAAATCAGTCACGTATCGAATGAAGAAGATGATGGAACTTATTACAAGTTTCATACAAACTCGGAAATATTCCCATAAACATAACTTTGTGTTCCCATGAGCGGAGATAGTTTATCTTATTTAACAGAATTATACGCAATAAATAGCAAAAGACTTCGGTAGAAATATTTATTTTTTATTTTGATTTTAGCTTAAAGTTTGTACACACACACTTAATATCCCGACAACGGTAGATGACATAAAGTTACGGCTTCTTAGATAATGGCCACTGCAGTGACGGCTGTCACGAAAATGGCACAGGGGTTTGACTTAAAAAATTACGTCACTGGAAAACGTTTCAGTGCCCGCGTGGTGGATTACGGCCCACTCCGTCTCATAGAGACGAGTATTGTGCTGTGTCCAAGCAGTGGGTACATAATTGGCTGATTATGCAATGGACCTTAATTAGCTGGCGAAGCTACAGTGGACCACCTCTGTAGTTTCGTCCGGTATCTTATATCTAAACACAAATACAAAAAATACATATTTGATGATTTCAGTTTTTTTGTTGTATCTGGTTCAGATATGGATAAACCTCACGTACGTGTAGTCTACAAAAAAGACTGATAATTATTGAAAAACTCAATTTATTTTGACCCTGTATTTTGGAACGCTGTCAGACAAAATTTGACAAATGGAGAACATTTCAATTTGAAAACTCTGTTGACATGTTCTGAAATATTTAATATACTGGCTTTTGCCGGCAGCTTCGCCCTCGTATAGGTCGGAAATTATCCCACGAGAACGTACTACCGGGATTTAAAAAAAAAAATCCGTTTAGCCTTTCTTGCGTGACAGTAAAAAACATCCAATCACAAACATTCACAATTATAATATTAAAAGGATTTTAGAACATTTCTGTTAAAGTCTAGTAGTTGTGTATTATTAAGTAACTAATGTGGGTACCTACGTAATGGCATTAGACCTAATACAGACCTCTAACCTCTACAATTTATACATAACGTCACACGATTTGACGCATAGAAACTAAAACATACCACCGATAAAAAGAAAAATATGGAAAATATTTACCCTCACTTTGACCTTAACATTATCAAAACGTTATTGAAATGTCATTGACATTTACCATTTACAGCTTCAACCAATTTACTTGCTAACAATAATGAAACCTGTTAATGGATGGAATTCTTAATAAGTGCGAAAGACGGAGTAATAAACAAACCAATCATAAAATAACAATGATTTCATATTCAAAGCTTTGTCCACACAGTTTCAGTTCTATGCTAGTAAACAAGCTAGTCCAGTAATTGCCTTCATTTTACTTTGAGCAAGCAATTCCGTCCAATCGAGCTGTGTTAAAGCCTGCTTTCCATACCTAAAGGTTGAGACCTAGATCTAGTTTGGCAATAGAACCTTTTAGAATTAGTTAGACTGTTAGGATCAAGTCTGAGCCTGTTTATTTATTTATTACCTGAAGCTTTGGTGGTGTGTCTTGAGCTTTGAGCTTGAGCGGTTAACACAGGGACGCTGCGTGCATTGCATTAGCACAATCAGCCTATAGGGTAATGTGTCCCTGCTCTGCTGCGAAACAGGCCTCCTCTCTGTCAGAGGGGTGGGCCATCGTAATCCACCACGCGGGCCCAGTGCGGTTTGGTAGATGTGATGGGATATCTTCGAAATTTTGGTGCTAAAATATGCCAGTTTCTTCAAGATGTTTTCCTTCACCGTTTTGAGAGGAATGGTGATGAAATAATTTACAGAAAGTAAAGCGCCTGACTGGGTTACAAACTGGGGTACAAACTCGTAATTCGCGGCCGTTGCCACTGGGCCACCTGCGTGCATAGCCCAACTCATTCATTATTCATCATCCATCATCATTTCAGCAGAAAGACGTCCACTGCTGGTCATAGGCCTACCCCAAAAGGGTTTGCCATAATCGCCACGCTTTGCACGCGGATTTGCGATCGCAGTATGGTGATAAAATGCATAGAGATCGCTGCTGCCCATTCTCTAGTAAGTCCCTTATTCGCCTTCTATGACACCCACGGGAAGAAATGGGATGGTGCTATTCTTTTCCATCCGGCACCACAGGGAACCATTATTATAGAACTCAAAAAAATTATAACCTAAAGCACCCACACATATGGTATAATAGTATACCCCACTTTCCAACTTTGATCATATTAAACAATCGAAACATGAAACTAAAAAAGCAAAACTTCATTCGAAAATAACATTTTTAATGCGAATTAATTTACTGTAAAAATACAATCAAATGGCAGACCATAAATAAATATTAAGCGACCAATACCATTATAAAACCAACCCGTAATACCGAGGAAAGTACATTTCAACACAGACGAATTTTAGGAACAGGAAAAATCAAAATTAAATCTCCCGAAAGCAGGAAACGTTAGCTTAAAATTTTAATTGTCCCCCTAAGGCACTAGATCATTAACCAATCGTAATGGGACAGTAAAAAGAACGTTCAGATCCGTTGGAAATTCCCCTTTTGTTACAATCCAAAGAAGTAGACAATTCCTTAATTAAAGAATGTACTGAAAAGAAAGTTCAATGAAGCGAAACCAAGTAACCGGAGGAAAATATATTATATCACAATCACCCGAAGACGAGAAGTTTGAGCAATTTAAAAGGAAATAATAATGTGTTGTTCGCCATATAATATAATTAAATTCTGAAGAGTGTTGCCAATTGCGAAGCCTTAAAATATAATGCGTGCGCCCGTAATTCCAATTTCAACGAAAGCATTCACAATTTTATTCGGTACTTAAAGAAATCTAAAAAAGGGTTTTTATGAACCAAACACCTGGTGTCTTTGGTCATTTTTTACGTTACATCGCCTCACGAGTATTTTTCACTCTTATCGAAGCATTCAGAACAATGGCCGATTGTTTTGCAGAAATTCATCAAGTATATAAAACATTAACCAGCGCATTTTCGAAACAATACACTTCCTGGCGTTAGGAAAGAAAAATATCCGATTTCTTCTGTTTCAGCTTTCAGTAATTTTGTAGGACTTGAGTAATGATGTCCAATCGTTACGCGTGACGAATGTGATATTTTCCACAACAAAAAAACCAGCTACAATGGAAAGTAAGTCATTTTGAATCTATTGATACCGAACAACTTCATTTTTAAATCCCAGGCTATGCCCGTGATGATCACGAAGGCATAAGACGTTATGAAGAGACGGGAAAAGAGAGATATCTGCAAAACTAACAAACGAGTTAAACTTTAGATTAATTCTTTTGAAATTGAACAAGAAATTCTTTTAATGGCTGCAGAAATTCGCGTCTTGCAAAAGTTTCTTCACAACTTTGTTTGAGTGAAATCATATTATTACATTTTATTTTCTGTCCTGTGAACCGCTGACATTGTTCAATGTTTTCCTTGACATCTTCAGATCACAACAGCGCCATTTTCCAGTGTATATTGTTACAGCTTTGTACGTAACTGATGTTGAAATACTTTCAGAAATACTCATCTTCACGACTTTTCTATCAATAGCTGTGACAGTGAACAGCTTCAAAACAAAGTTTTTCTCACAAAGCTTGGAGTCGGAACCTCCAATCTCGATCCTGTATGCGCGTGACCAGAAAAGTGATAAAATTACAAATGATTGTTTAACAGAAATGTACCCGAGGAACTTGTATAAATACCCTCTGCGTATCGATAGGAACGACATTCCCTGTATAATACATTGTGTGCTTAAAAAATTCGGTATAATGACGAACGATGGTTACATAAATATAAAGAATTACTACCGGAGAGTGCAGTCGATCCATAGGTACGATCCGAGAATATTAATTTCGGACGTCGGAGAGACTTGTGCTCAGAACATAAACGGAATGAATCTGGACCATGATGTTTGCAAAAAAGCGAAAGTGTTTAACGATTGTACGCAACTATACGCTGTGTCGTATAGAGATCCTGACGAATTCCAGTCGTAGAATCATTAGATGTACTCTTTTTTATATTTATAAACTTGTTAATAAAACCCATAACTTCTACCGCTGCTTTTATTACTGTGGTATCCCCTTTAAAATCAAATCTTTTTTTGCATTTTTATATCAAGTCGATGCAAATTAAACCATATTTTGTTCTTTACGTTTTGGGGACCTGTTTTCATTGAGGGCTTCTGATTACAAAATTCCTGCATAATTTTTATGTACTCTCTCTGCATATCAAAGCCTTGGAGGTTTCATTAGACCGTACACAAGCTACCCAGATTTTTATTTAGTTTTAGGAATTCGCCCCTTACTCTATTTAGTACGTGCAAAAGATACTAAGGAATGAGTTCAGATAAAATATTCATATCTACTACTGAATCTGAAATATGCAAAAGTGGGTCAATCTGTTAGATGGATACGTTTACAATTCTCAAAATTTCAAAGTCACTTAATTTTTTGTGTGGACGAGCAGGAATTTTGGATTCCGGAAAAGGCATCTTAGTATTTGAAACATGGGTCGGAGCCTCGAACTTAGCTAGTTAGACGTAAGCGTATATACAAACCATTATGATGCAAACTTTGTGATGTTTACTAACTTGTGCACCTTCGGTCACGTGAACTTTATCAGGACTGCACGACTCGTTTACATAACACATTACGTTGTTAACATTGCTTTTACATTTAATTGGCGTATTTTTATTAGAAGTCAAAAAGATATAATGCTGCCTAAAATCCTTTCGGTCCTATCCAGAATATGACGCACTTGTGGTAATGTCCAAATTGTCCATATCACTTTGAAGATCTAATGAACGCCTCTGACGCTGCTATTAATGTGACCACCTAATAAGCACAACTTATTTTAAAAACCGTCCAAGTACGAGTTGGACTCGCATACGAAGGGTTCCGTGCCACAAAGCCAAAAAACTGTGAAAAAATATTTTGATTATTTATTATCAGAGCTAGATACAGCCCCCTGATAGACAGACGAGTAAAAGGGTTCTAGTTGCACTCTTTGGGTACGGAACTCTAAAAAGTGCCATCGATTTGAAAAGAAGATGAAGAAGGAGTAGTAACAGTGCTGTTTGTAAAGGAGCTTGTCCGTGGAAGTTCTACGCATCACGACACCTATTTTCAACAAGAAGTGATGCTGTGATCCGGCTCGGAGGACGTTGGCTGTCGATGCGGTGAAAAATACATGAGAAGTTTTCCTTGAATTTGGTGAAAAACATGAACGAAATATTATAACGGTTCATCCCAATCGTACATGCCGAAGAGTTATTTCATAGATTAGGTAAATATTTTGAGACAAAAGGATGTTATCAGCCGGATTGAACAGGTTACTTATTTCTGATACAAAAACTAGTTTTGGAATCCTAAGAATACCGTTGAGTTCAAGTCAGTTTCTTAAGAGTCCCGGGAAATACTACCTCGAAGATATTCGACAAGTTGTTCATAATAACTATACTTCAAACTTACAAAGACAAACAAAATATTAGATCCTCTTAAAACCTGGCATAAGGTCAAAATAAAATAACATCAAGAAAACACACACTGAAGTTCTGAAACATGAGTTTAGGGTCAAAACATTTGGTTTTCACTAAAATGAAAACAACAATGATAAATTGTTTTGATAACATCTGACATTGTCGGAGGTCACTACAAAAAACATGTGTACCTACGTCTGGCTCATGTATTACGTGTCCTTTTGATTTAGATTATGTAGGGCTAGGTCTAAACTCTAGGCTTTTGAATTACACACTAGAACATTTCTAGAAATAGAGGTAATTCTGTGAACAATTCTAGGAATTATTCTTTAAACCGTGTTCAGTTCGCTCTGATATAAATGATCTGCTTAAAAATATTACTTTCTCCAATCTATCTAAGTCGTTTTTCGTGTCTGTCTGTACGGTGGCGTTGTTTCAAACTACGCAACAGATTTTATGTAGTTTTCATTAACATTTAGTCATTTTAGTCCGGCAGATTTACTTGTATAATATACTAATATTAAACTTACAGATACTAAAGTATTCTCGATGTTTTGGCAATTCCACAAAACCCATGCGAAGTAGGAGCATTAGTATATAATGTATATACACAGTATAATTGAAACCCTATTGCTATCCTTAAGCGCTAAAAATAACAGCTGGTATAAAATCACTGTAAAAAGTTTCAGCTCAAAATAAAATACACTAAAAATTGATAGCAAATTTTCGGTTTCATATGTTTCTTAAATTTTAATCATAAAAAACGTGTCACTGCACTACCACTACGTAGGTCAATAATTTTCCACGTTACTTGCCAATATCACGATAACTCTCTTCCGATTGATGTTTTTATTTCAATATGAAAAGTTCGGTTTCTGGTATAAATGTATTAAAAATTCTCATAACTTCCGAACATGTAGAGATAGGATTTAAAAACCCTTCCAATATCGTTTAATATCATCCAAAGAAGCCGTGCCCTTGGTACGTATATACCCTTTCCGCTACACGTTGTATATGTTGAAAACTGCGTGTATTAAATCCGATACCCTGGTCATTCCCGGTTCTTATTACAAAAAGTTAAATATTCCGCTAACCAATCGTATCAAATGGCAATTTCTAATTTATCCTTTGAAAACTCCGGAAGCGAATCAAATTCGCCAAGTTTCAAGATATCGCTTTGATAACATTGACGAAGTTATCGGTACGATTTACGGAAGCAATCGAGCGTTAGATTTTAATAAAAGTAATTTTCAACGTTATATTGATAGAATTAAAATGGAAAGTTTTGAAATTCCATACTTAATTTGTATGATTTTCTACAATTTCATTTCTACATGAGGTGAGAGATTCGGTTTGGGGACTTACACCACTAAATTAATCGAGCAGTAGTGGCTCAGTCATAGCGGCCGCGACGTACGAGTTGTAAGTTGTAGGTTCAAACCCAGACAGGCGCTATACTTACGTAAATTATTTCATCATCACTGCTCTCAAAACGTAACGTAGAACCAAAAATTTGTAACATGTAACATTCGCCAACCCACACTGGGCCTGCATGGTGGATTATGGCCCACTCCCTCTCGCAGAGAGAGGCCTGTGTTCGTTGAGTCGTTGAAATCCTCAAGTTTGAACTGGTCTACTCAAATCTTATGTCCCCAAAAGACCATTTCAGGTACTAATCTACATGATCTGATCAAGATTATGTCTGAACTTTAAAAGAGACATGAGTTTGTTTCGCCATTTCTTCTCAGTCAAATATGAAATTTCCCCTCCTTGTTTTAGTTTTATAATATGACGTGTTAACCTCATCCTATTTACTATTTACATCCTATTTGCCAGCCTTTTGGGCACTTTTCCCACTGACAACGATGCGGGACGAATTCTTTGATGCCCAGTGAGCTCTTTTTTACTTTATGTACTTGTTCGTAATGTCTAATTATTAAATACTGCAATTTACATAATAAACAATTTCATTTCACAACTTGTCTAAGTATTTAAACGCGGGGTCACACATATTTATAATGACAGTACATAATTACCCACCTAAGATTTGATCACGGACCGCTAGTGGTTTCCGGGTTTGGAACTGTCCAAACTTACGTAGCAACACCCGAATTGATACCTTCCGTGTCCTTACCACATGTATCCTGTTTACCATTATAACTGATGCTGTTACCTAAATAATCTAATGCTTGTTATCACTAACATATCTGAATGAATACCTAAGTATAACCGCACTGTTGGATTTTCAATACTCGGCTTACCGTCGAAAGTAAAAAATCCAAAAGAACACTTATTTAGGCATTTATCGAGCGTCGTCGGCTGGTAATATTTATTCTTGTCTTATTTGAACTATCTAAGAACCAATTTTATTGGACCATCTATTCTAAGAATCAGCTAAGTGGACGATAAGAAACGAGTGCCCTGTATTTTATCATGACTGTTGCCTTTTATCACCACAGCTCTCAAAACGGTGAAAGAAGACATTGTGAGGAAACCGGCATGTTTTAGAACCAAAAAGACAGGTGACTTCTACCAACCCGCACTTGGCCCGTGTGGGACAACTCCCACTCACAGAGAGGAGGGCTGTGTCCCAGCAGTGGAAATATTATAGGCTGAATATGTGTTGCCTCCTCCTAGAACTTTGTCAAGACCATCTCCAATCGATCGTATCTGTTATATACCACATTTTTTACTGAGTTACCGCCGCCGTACTTGCGATGATCACCTTCTTAACGTCCACCATTTTGTTCTATTCCAGATCTTCTGCTCTTCACATTCCTAATGCTCACGGGGTTCGCGTACGCTCGCATATCCGTGATGTATGCTCACGACAAGCTAAGCGACATAGTTGCCCAGCAGTGCTTAACCGAGATGTACCCAAAGAACAAGCGCATTGAGGTACAGGAGTCTGATGAGCCCTGCATCATCTTCTGTGTGCTCAAGAAGTTTGGTATCATGAGCTCCACTGGCACTATTAATTTGGAGATTTATAAGTAAGTTCTGTATAACCTTTGGTAATATAGTCTTTGACCATAATCAGCTTGCAATGCTCGACCTAGATAGTAGACTCTTCTCTGTTGGGTGGTTATAAGCCGTAATCCACCACGTGGGCCCAATGTGAGTTGTTAGATGTCATAAATGTCTACGAATTTTTGGTTCTAGGTCATGCCGGTTATGAGAGCAGTGGCGCTGACCAACCACGTCAAGTTTTGATTAATCTGGTCGATCGACCTATACGGCTGTTATTACTTAGCCATAAGCCCATACTCCTCGCTCCTTTTTCATATATATTTATAGAGCTGTAATACGAACTCCACACGTCTTACAAGTAACTTATTTTCTGTCCCAATCCTAAGAAAATATGAAGGATATTCTTTAGTCCATCACTCCTTTATAAATCCTTTCCGTCTAACAACTGTCATAGTTGTACATGTCGAGCCCAAATCTAGATGAATGATGAAAAGAACACAGGATGTCAGCACCTTAATAGAGATTCTGAGGGACTGTTTTCAAAGGTCACTCAGAAAAAAATACTGTCCACTACGTATCCACCCATAAGCTACGTCAGATAAGACGAATCGTGATTTTATTTTCGACGGATACAACTGTTTTTGACGTACCTATTTGTCTTAATTTCATCTCAATTCTCGATTTCGTTAATACTGCTTAGTCAGGGTTCCGAAAAATGACGATTCGCGTTTTTTTTAATCTTATAGTGAAGGTATAGTTTCTTTGTGAAAATATATCAACCACGAAGTGCCAAAACGTCCTATCTGACATGTGTCGAGAAAGTAGTAGTTAAACTGAAACCTAATAACTACATTTTGAATTGCAAATTTTGCAACAACATGAATTAAAATGTTGAAATACCTTCTAACTAATTCAAAGTGTCTTTGGCATCGACAGTAGCCCTCCTATTCATAAACGTTGTTAAAGTTAACAGACGTTTAAACGTCACAAATGTATGGTCAAAAATCGCAAATCAAATCTTAACTTTAAGCAACGTTCATAAATATGGGGGTTACTGTTTAGTTCAAAAGCTCTTCGATTAATTCATTTAATTGGTCAAGAAACCAAACTCTTTTTTCAATTAGTCTAAATTATTGACGTCGACAGTTAGAATCGAACGTCACTTCTCCGTCGATATTACAATATTTATTATATCCATTCCGTTTTTCTTGTTACAGAAAACGAGTTAAGATCGCACACCAATTGGATCAAAGGAACGGGATAGCTGACTACGGCGGCAACTGCATGGAAAGCGCCGAGGCAACTCAACACAAGCAGGATGTTTGTAAAAAAGCAAAAGTATTCAACGACTGCACACATTTATATAGAATCTTACTAAAGTAACTTAATCATTGTCTAACAAATCCGTTATTTCTTTTAAAAAATGAACCATTTGCTATTTATGTACGAGATTTTGTGCCCATTAATTAATTAAGTAGTGGGTCCTCAGGTCATTTCTTTGCCCCAAGCAAAAAGTGTGGTAAATTAGGCGCCACCCTAATTTGCTTGATCCAAACTTTCGTTGTCAAATATAAATCTTCGTTCTCATTTCCCGTGAAATCTTTGCTGTAATAAAATATTTTATATGAAAATGCTAGGCTAAGGGTTTAATTTTTTATTTTCCTCATGAATTGGTAAATTCGCTGAACAAACAAATAAGTTAAAAGCAACCTTTTAGAACATGTCACAGCAATTGAATTGGAATTTCTACACGAACGATTTCACATTGGCCTGTCAAAAGAGCAATCCGGATCTGCAACTAATTCGTCGAAACAAATTAAATGGAATCCCCTTGAGTTTCCATCGCCATACGCTTCACTTAATAAATGTGTTAATGCTTAATTTTGCTCTTAAATAGATAGGAATTCAGTGTGTGTATTCCGTTTGACATTTACTACATTTAGTTTCATTTTGGCGAGCATTTACTTAGCAAATACTATGTTTCCGCGTAAATGGTTTATCATTAAAAGTCTACTTCAATTTATGAACATTATTATGCCAGTTATGTCAGTAACATATTATTTTCATTGAATTTGGCCTAAGGTCATAATTAAGTAAAGTATCGTCGCCGGCACATTATGCTACCCCAAACTGTAAAATTTTCCCAGTTGAACATAAACTTTATGCTTACGTAATAAAGATGAAAATCTATCAAAGAAATATGACAGATTGGCGTAGCTAGATGTGCTGGCGTTTGTACAAGTCAAGCTAAGTTTTTAAACCTTTGTCAAACATTTGCAGTCGATTTTTTATCCGACCACGGCGAAGCAAGGAAGGTTATATTTTTGATCGGTATGTATGTTTAATATGTATGTGGGTATGTATGTATAATATGTATGTGGGTATGTATGTATATATGTGTGCGTATATGTATGTATGTTCATCTGTTCCCTCATAACTTCTAATCTACTAATCATAACTTGACAAATGAGGTATCTTTGGAAGCGTGTTGAGCGTCCGCTGGTTAGGCTACGTGATGTCATATTAAAGTGACGAACTAATAAAATATTGTTGTATCAAATGAAAGGGCTTCAAATAAATATATTTTGTGAGTTAGCCCAAATAATTTGGAATAAAAAGAAAGTTCAAAAACTAAAACTTTCAATAATTAGGTTTTATTTTTTGAAGTAATTTTTTCATTGTTCTTCGTTTACATATACCTCCCAGTGTACTCGACCGCTTTTCTATAAAATACAATATATGTAAAAATAGCTGAATGTATTTGCAAAAGGACACCCACGTAAATACAAGTTCTTTTAAGAGGAACAAAGCTTGTTCAATTACGTGATTCTAAATAGATAGGGGATTTCATTCAACAGTCGACATGGTGGCTCTTAATTAATTTGTATTTATAGACCAATATACCTTTTGTTAAGTGCCTTGTCCAATTTGTTAGCCTAGTTGTCTTCCTTACTTTTTTTTTGGTTTAGTCCATCTCCAGAGCAAATGAGAATGAAGATTTGCAATTCGAAGTTTCCAGATTATTTTAAATTAAATATTAAAGTGTGAAGCTGATGTGTTGTGTATAAAACAGAAAAAATACAAAGTCCAAAACAAATTAAAACACAATTGGGGCCAAAAAAAATCCGGATGCTAATATTTTAAAATTATGCTGGAATTTATTTCGCTTTTAATAAAAAATCGCATGTCAGCAAAAATAACAGTACTTCAAAGTAAAGTGGACATCCTGCGAGCATTCATTAATATTTTACCGGTACTCATTTTTTATTGCGTTCCAAATAAATAGTGTCCAACTTCTCCAATAAATAATTCAACATGAATGAACGCAGCTATTTTGCCACTGAATATAAACTTTCTTCTTATAAATGTAAAAATCCCACACGAAGAACACTTAATTGAAATACTTCTAGAAAATAAGCTCAACAAAATTTCAAAGCCATTTGAAATTCAAATTCGGAATCCTTTGAAGGCAATCTAGAACGATTTTTAAATAACAATGCTTTTACCTTAAAATGCTGGATTTTTTTTCTTATTTAGGCAATGTATTATGAAGCTTTGAGAATTCCATTCACTTTATTGCTTTTATTGTGTTTTCATATACCGTATCTATTTACTTACGCGTCTGTTAGATTCAAAATACACTTAGGTACATATAATAAGTCTAAGTGGTTTTTACTTCAAATCCATGCTTCTATTTTTGAGTTTAAAAAAAACCTCTAAAAAGTTAAAAAAGAGGATCAGCTCACGGAATTCGTCCACATCGCTGTCAGTTGGAAAAGTGCCCAAAGAGCTGGCGGCGTTGCCACGTTGGATGGCAATGCTGATTCTTTGACCTAAAATAGCCCAGCCCTCTGGTCACGTGAAGTATGAAAAATAATATGTATTGAACCTTTAACGTTAAACTTATAACACACCTCTTTTTCCGTCGGGTTTTAAAAAATACAACTCAGATTTTTTTCACAACTTTTTGTGCACAATTTTAATCACAGGGCCTGCACTATTTTGGCACAGATTGGAAATTGCGAGGCAAAAAATGTATTTTACAAAATGTAGACAGAATTTTGCAAAATACTTTTTCCTTTTAAAAACTTTTTCACCAAGGCTATCCTTGATGTAACAATTTATTTATTTCGCATGATAGCACACTAAATAAAAAACAGAAGTTTTTTTTAAATAATTTAATCAAGAAATCAAAACAAATGTTTAGTTACCGCTCAGCAGTTGAGAGATGATAAACATGGCTATTTTCTGTATCCAGCACCAGATGGAACAGCCCTTCTTCGGTTCCTCCTCTTCTTCCTCGTCGCCCTTTGTGGTAGCAGCCATCGTAGTTTCCTCCTGACATGCCACTAAGGTTATCAAAACCGTCAAGTAGACCACGACCAGTAAGATCTTTTTTGACATCATTTTTGACACTTTCTTTAATTTGATCGAGTTTATTTCTTTCTTTATTTATTTTGTTGGAAATTATAAACATGTGTGTTGGCAACAGTTTTTGGAACAAAATGGACGATGCTCAGTTGTTTTGAAACCATGCTGTAATTAAGATTGCTATCTATTCTGATTGTTATCTGTTTCGCTTTGTATAAACTCAAATCAAATCAAATGAGTAATAAACTGTAATTTCGTTTGCAAACGGAAAAATAATGTTTATTATGGATCAAAGGGGCATTATGCGAATGGAATAAAATTCGAAGCGATTATTATGAGAGGAAATAATTATATTGAATAATGTCCTGCATTTATAATACGCAAGGTCGTGAATAGTGATTAAGGCAAATAGCAGACCTCGTTAGTCCATGGTCGCAAGCGATACTGCTGAACATGAGGTCCTGGGTTCAATTACCATTTCGGGCAGTATTTTTGGATTTTTCTATTTGGAATTTCTCAGTAGCAAGCAGCCTTAGGTTCGCCCCCTTTTATTTGAAAGCTTTTTATATATTTAAAGATTTATAAGACAATAAAGTTACCGAACAACTTGGTCGCGATTCAAAGTGACTTAGATACAAGAGTGCTGTGATAAAAATGACATGGCTCTAAACGTCAAAAATATTTTCCACAGTACATTCACATAAAAGAAACAAGCTAGTGTAACATCAGATAAAATCAATAACGTAACACTAACTAAGTTTAATTAAATTTGGGATCTCGGAGTCTGGATAAAAAAAATGTAATTCAAGCAACACGTAAGACACTTGCGTTAAAAAAGCTGCTCAATTGTTAGGTTTTCTTAAACGTAATACGCGAGAATTAAAATCTGTTAAAACTAAAATGATCCTATTATAATGTCTTAGTGCGTAGCAGACTGGAATATGCCAGCGTTGCCTGGTACCCCTTTTTACGCCATACATTCTCAGCGTCTGGAGACCATACAACGGGCTTTCACCAAACACCTCGCCTTTAAATCTCCTGGCTTATCCCATAGGTCTCCCTATCAACAGCGTCTGAGCTTTTTTAAGATGACCTCATTACGGCAACGGAGAATTCCGCATAGCCTTATGTTCCTTCACAAACTAGTGAACGGTTGCATAGATTGTGGTGAACTGCTATAGCGCATTTCGTTAAAAGTTCCACCTAGAATTCTATGCTTTCCCATAACCACAATGTTAAAGCGCCCTACCACCTCTACAAACATAGGTCTCAACTCCCCACTCATTAAGATATGTGACAACCTCAATTCATTTAATAAGTCCGCACCTGAAGCAGATATATATAATGAACCTAAGGTGAAGTTTAAATCAAGAATCTAGGTCTCTCTACACACCAACGAAACGTAGTCGAAATTTCCGATTAATAGTGCAAATGTAATCCAATTTAATTACTTACTGTGTCTTTTATTTTATTTTACAACTTTTTTTCTAATTTTCATGAACAATTTACACCTAGACGTAAGTTAGCAACTTCGTCTTCGGCGCCTTCTGTTGTCAATGTTGTGTTTATAATTTAATATTTTCATGTATATGTATGTGCAGTAGGTGAACCTTTAAATAAATAAATAAATAAGCTGAACATAACTGGTGAAATGCGGGTGTACTAATAGGTAGGTACACCGCTGCTCAACCCTTCGGGAAACAAGGCGTCTTATGTTATTAGGCAGACCTCAACCTAAAGACAGTTATATTTTGTGTTTAGACTTACCTAAGTCGGCTTTTCCCATTGTTCTTCAAATACTGAGAGAGCATAAAATGTAAAAAAGATATTTCTAGATTGTCCATACCATTTCTTGGTATTCGCGCCACGAAATTCCATCTTAAATTGGCTGGTTCATTGTTGTATGCTGAAATAAAATGAAAATACTTCATTCGTTGCCACACTTTTTATCTCGGTAGTAAGGTACGTTCCCGTGGGATAATTTTCGGCCTCCACGCGGGCGAAGCCGCTGCCAAAAGCAAGTAAAATATAGCTATATAGGTACAATAATAATACGTTACACAGTCTACGTTTGTAACAAAGCAAAAAATGGTTACAGAACTCCTTATGAGATATTTAATCTAGTACCTATGATGAATCAGCCATTTGAATCACCATCATCATTTCAGTTGAAAGACGTCCACAGCTGGACATAGGCCTCCTCCCCTAATTATCGTCACATCGACCGGTTCTGTGCGTCTCGTATCCAGCAGATTCCTGCGGCCTTCACAAGATTATCGGTGCACCTTTTGGGACGCCTTACAACGCTACAACTCCCGGTGCGGTGCTATTGGAATATTAGTTGGAACTGATTCAATGAATAGTTCCGTGTGGTGCCGGATGTAAAAGCACCATGCCATTTCTTCCCGTGGCGGTGACTAAGGGACTTACCAAAGAATGGGCAGCAGCGTTCTCTATGCATTTTACCACCATACTGCGATCGCCAACCCGCCTGCCAAGCGTAGCGATTATGGCAAAACCCCCTTTTGGGAGAGGCCTATATCCAGCAGTGGGCGTCTCTCGGTTGAAATTATGATGATGACTGATTCAATCTGCTTAGCCTTTTCCCTTTTCCCAACTATGTTGGGGTCGGCTTCCAGTGTAATCGGCTGCGGGTGAATACCAGTATTTTACATGGAGCGCCTGCCTACTCTTACCCGATACCTCTTGGTAAGGCTAGTTTGTCAGACTTTCGGGCTTCTGACGACCCGTAACGACTGTCAAAGATACATGAATGACAGCCGCGACCAACGCCTTAACGTGCGTTTCAAGGCATGGAGGGGTCTTGGTATGTAACGATGGTCATCCATCCGCGGATCAGACGTGGCAAGCGTAGCTTAACCTAATAGATCGACCCGTGCAGCTGTTACTACCTAGCAACAAGCCTCTAAAATTCTATTAAGAAATAATTTACCTAATACAATGTCAACACCATAATAAAACACCCTCAACAGAATTATAGACAATTCAACATCTCGATTCCACAAAATGTACGGATAGTACCAAACCGAGGCGTTAAAAGCAATGAATACACCTTCTGCTTCAATTCAATTATTCTTTCATCCCTCAGTGAAGATCACGGAGCATCACTTAGTCTAACAACGCAAAAACAAACAGTATCTTGTAACGAATACAAAGGGATAATTCCAGTGTCTTTAATTAAAATTTGTTCCCGTCATATCCGAGCAACCGACTACATAATAACAAAATAGGTACAGAAGGTCAGACCCCATACATAGGGACGCACGCACACAGACATGCTGCACGTACAGCGAGCGGGGCTTTGAACCGGTACCAGGAGTACAGGTTCTGATATCGGCACTTAGCGGTTCTTGCCATTTCGGGGTACCGGTACCGGGGTACCGAAATAGCAAGTACCAGTACGAATTTTAGGTACCCGGCGCGTGCCTCATATCTCATATTTGTACGGGGAGCCTCGTACGGTTGGTAGCCTTGAACTATCCTTTTTACTGACAGAAATATTTGTTTGGTACCGGTACAGTCTCGATAGAAATACCAATAGTACAGGTACTAGGTCTGATATCGTTATCACACCAAGGTCGATTGCCAAAGCACTAGGAATTGGTGCAGGGCGGGCGTTATGTGGGACTATCTTATGTAATTTTGACGTTCTTAAAGAGCTGACTCTCAGCCTAGTTTGTATAAACGACTTTTGATTTGATTTGACTTGTCCCAAAAATACCGGTATTTCAAACCCAGCTATTGCAAGCGCACTTACAACCGGCATTTGTTTAAGTTTGAGATTTCCGTGCCTGCGAGTCTATTTGCGTGCGCCCGTTTTATTCGTTGTTTGAAGCCAAACTTTTCTGTACCTATCTCTTTTGTGACGGAATCTAATAAACTCCCATTCCAAATCCCGACCAGTGTAACCAGAGCTCGCCATTCCCCCTTCTTTGCTTAAAAACAAGTAAAGATCATGAGTAATGAACAGGTACACAAGTCTCTCTACAGTGGGGACTTAACACCTCCGAGGACAATTTGCGATGTTAACAGAAGTTTTAGTGTTTTGTCCATTATTTAAGGATTTATCAAGTTTTCGCGAAATGAAACAGTGTTATTATAATTTTTTTTTTGTTGTCTGGAAACGTTTTTGCTTGAAATTGTTTTTAAACCATAAATTAACGTAGAGTGAATGCTTAGTTTCTACTTGAGCTGTCTCAAAAATTGGCTTGTGGCTCAGTTATCACAGCCGCCCGGATGTTAAAATATGGTTAAGCTAAGCTTGCCACGGTTGGTCCGGGCAAGCGTGATGATCCTCTTTGCATATCAACCATGCCATGGACAGCACGTTAAGCCGTTGGTCCCAGCTGTCATTCGTGGATTTTGACAGTCGTTACGTATCGTAAGAATCCCGAAAGTCTGAAAACCAGTGTTACCCAGGGGTATCGTATTACTCATTAACTGGGTTGTGGAAGTCAGATAGGCAGTCAATCCATATAAAATACTGGTATTCAGCTGCATCAGGTTAGACTGGACGCCAATCCCAACATAGTTGGAAAAAGGCTAGGCAGATGATGATGAAATTAACGTAGAATTAATACTTAGTTTCTACTTGGCATATTTAGTATAAAAGAGGACTAAACAAACATTTTACCTAAAGGCACTATGTTCGTGAAAAGATTGACATATACTTTATCGGAACATTTTACAAGGGAAAAAATTAATAGATAAAAAAACAGTTTCAAAAAACAAGCTTTAACTAGTCCGCCATCTTTGAGAATCCACCATATTATATTTAGAACTAGCTGTGCTCGCGACTTCGTCCGCGCGGAATAGTTTTTTTACTATTATTTATATACCAATAAAAACAAATAAAAATTCTAAAATAAAGCCTAAGTTACTCCTTATTACATCCAGCTACCTGCCAGTGAAAGTCCCGTTAAAAACGGTCCAACCATTTCAGAGATTAGCGGGAACAAACAGACAGATAGACAAAAATTGAAAAAAATGTTATTTTGGTATATGTACCGTATACATATTGATATGCATGTAACAAAAACCGGTTATTTTAATATTACAAACAGACACTCCAATTTTATTTATATGTATCGATGACAGCACATCACATAGTAACCATGCATTGTCATCCAAACTAAACATGTATTCAAAACTCCAACTCAATCGGTTGGGATAACTATTTTAAAATTCAACTGCAAGATTCTACCTAAATAAACTAACATAATTACATACTTACATACAAACATTACAAGTTAAATGCAAGCTTGTTGTAAAGAAGTACCTTCAGTAGTAACAAATAAAAGTACTAGGTAACATTTAATGTCTTTACCTACTACAAACGGAACAACTTAAATTAAACGGAGCTCAAAAGGAATTTCTGCTAAGCAATCCCTTTGTAAGATGTCAAAGTTCTAAAATTGCACTTTGATTAGGTACCTAGGTGCTCGCCGGCTTCCTCTGGATTATTTCGTTAGCATATCATTTTGTATCTTTTGCCTCTTGCAAGGGGATTTAAAAGTTAAGTTCTCTTATATTAAAATGTAATTGGAGTTTCTTTTTAAATGTTCTTTATATTTTTTTTCTAGGAACACTTACTTTTACATCACTCAGGTCTTCTGCCCAGAGGGATAGGCAGAAACTATAGAACGCCGCCTGCAACGATACGAGCGTACGATCCCTACATACTTAATTTGCTTCGTTTACATTCATACTCAGATTAAGTATAAAACAACAACGGTCATATATCTGAGGACAATTCTCGTAATTTTATGAACGTTCACAAAAATACCTCAAGTTTCCTTACATTTTTGCCAAGTTTTTGAAAGAAGAATGCCCATTTTTCACCTGACTATGTATCATTCACACATCATTCCTCAGCCATATACACAAACTAATATTCTTTGCACGGAAATAAACGTGGTTGTGAAACTATTTTCTACGTAGTTGCAGATGTTTTAATCTAAGTTAAGTCTCTTGATTGATTTAGTGGAACTTGGGCTCCTTGGTTGAATTCGCTGAGCGGGAAAAGTTGGGTATTCATAATTTCGTTGGAAATCCTGAACGGTCGCGCTGCGGAGTCATGTTTTTATATAAAAAGATGGCGGATGGCTAAAACAATTCTATGTGGCGATTGGATATGGAAAGCGAATTGGTAGACCTTATACAGCAACATCTAGAAAAAACAAAGTGTAAGGAATTTTATAAAAATTTAATCAAGGAATTTCATTATTATATCTTATAAATAGGACGTTAGGTGGGTGTAAGTAGATAATTGTATGGGTCCTGGGTTGTGAAAGCCAGATAAACAGTCGCTCCATGTAAAATATTGGTATTCACATGCATCCGATTAGACTGGAAGCCAAACCCAATATAATTGGGACTCTTAGCCCTGGGAGTTTAGCCTCTGCTAAGCTAGGTAGATTGATTGGAAATAGGAAAACACGTTTCGTAAGAAGCTTATGAGATTTAGAGGTAATAAATATGTTGGAGCGTCTTCAGGTTCATTTGCTACTATACGTAAATAAGTTGATTTAATCTCTTATTGAAGCACATCTGGTTTATAACAAAAGCTTTTTGCTAAGTAATTTAGAGCTGCACGGCTCGATCGATCAGGTTAAGTTACGCTTGCCGCAGCTATTCCGTAGATGGGTGACTATCTTTACTTATAAAGTAGGTACCACCTCCGTGTGTCGGAAAGCACGTTAAGCGGTTATTTCGTTCTTTTGTCCTCTCGAATTGCACCCGTGTCACTGTGGCGTCGTTAGACACTTTTTTTTTTCGTTTACGTTACTCAAAGGTAATTTACTATGAAAATTTTATTTACTTGGACTATAAAAGATAACCTCAGTGTTTGTTTCGGCATTTCTTCTCAAGGACCAATCAGCTAGAAAATTCCGGCGCCGTCTAGATTTAAAATATTGACGTGTAAAAGTGTCTTAAAAGATCTACTTATATAAAGAAACATTTCATTTCATTTCAAACAAACATTTCACATAAATAAATTGACAGCAAGGTTAGTTTGCTCTTTCACTGTAGCATATCCTATTAAAAACTTACATAATATATTGATTATTCACGGCTCATGACTGAAGAAATCCACAAGAAAACTTAGCCCACTAATTAATATAAATGAATATGCTAACTTACAGATTTCACAAGCACGTTTTCAGGACCAAATAAGGCATTCCATCCAGGTCACATTAATATGTGATTATGCGACCAGAATGTATAGCTTTCACCTGCCTTGAATACATTCCAGATACACTGAAGCCATAAATTCCCTTGCTCATAGGAGTAATCAAAATGATCTCTCATCTTAATTAAAAATGTGAACATCAATGAACTTGTAAATTCGTCTAAACTACATGATTACTCAAAAACTTTCATAAAAACCGGCCAAGGGCCAGTCTAACTCGCACACCAAGGGTTCCGTAAAACAAGTCAAAAACCCCGAAAATAATTATTGTATGGAGATATTTTTTAAATTACATTTTAACTTTAATTACCTTTATTATTTGTTGTTATACCGGTCGTAGAAATACACATTCTGTGAAACTGTCTACCTATTACGCTTAATGAGATACTTGCTGTATCTCATGAACTGTACCTAATAGGTAGGGCTGACAGACAGACTGACGAACGGACGGCCCTCGGACGCTTAGTAATAATGTTATGTCGGCACTCTTTGGGTACGGAACCTTAAAAACAAACAACGATTCCGTACTTTTATTTATATAAACTAATCAATCAACTAAAAGAATGGTCTAATTTAACGTCACTCCGGCTTTTTCCTAAAGGGTAGATTTAAGTACTAGGTAGAGTACTTGGAGATCAAAACCAGGACCCTTATGGACATGCTTACGACCATTACACAAACGAGGCAATATGTTTCATTGCCTCGTTTGTGTAATGGTCACCACCAAAGATTAACTAAAGTAACCAGGGTCGTTGGATATAGTTGAAGTTATAGAAATCGACGGATGTTTTCGAATAAAATTTAACTTGATGAATGTACTGTTTTCTTTCTAAGAATTAAATTGCATTTTAACCAACTTCAAAAAAAAAGGCGGTTATCAATTCGACATGTTTATATATATATATTTTTTATGCATGTTCGGGCATAACTCCGTAATATCTAAACGGATTTGCAAGATTCTTTTTGTTCGTAAGGGGATTATTTCGAAATGATCCCATTTAAATTTCAGATAGATCTGATGATGCGTTTCGGAGAAAGGCCAGGGAACTCTTCAAAAAATGGCATCAAATCAACCGCGATTGCTACTATCGCATTAATATGTATAGTTTTGACCCCAAGGACGATGAAATTTCGAATTGGTGTGGGGTAGGTACTATAACTAAAAAGTGAAAAATGAAAAACTTTTTCCACAAAAAAAATATTTTTTGGAATCGTTTTTATTCGAAAACGTCCTCGTTTGGTGACCGTACAGTCGCGAGCGTCTATACGGACGTACAAAAATCACGGCGAGATTTTATCGGATTCTGGATTACCTGTGATGAATTGAGTATTTATTGGGAATCCAAGAAAGTGCAACGTGAGCGTCAGCATATCGAAAAAACAGTGTCTGATTTTCAACGGCACTATGCAGTGCGTTGAAGATCGAGGTCGATAAAATCCCGCCGCGATTTTTTTACGTCCACGGAAACGTGGGCTTAATATCTTATAATTACGCAAAATTTTGAAGCGATTTTCTAACAAAGAATTTATATTAATTTTCAAAACCATAGCAACTATTATGAAATAGATGTATTCTCAAAGTAACTATTGTTATTTCACGAGAGAATCACTTCTGAATTTCGCGTAATTCTTATGCTCGCGTCTGTACCGAAATAATGGCCGACTTCCTAAAAATAAAACAACAGATCTTTGAAAAGGGCACTCCGGCCACCTGTCGAGTGAGAAAAAGGGAAAAAACTAAATCGTTTCGCAACAATGAGGATTGTTCCTACCACAATCATCTTTTTACTCAAACGTTTTATAAGCTCAGCATGTTACCTCCTTCAAAATGCATTAGACTTGCAGCCGGCGTACTGAACTACTGAATACTTGGTGAGTTAGACCTTATTAACCTTATAGTAAGTCTAATTAATTGTTAATAAAACCGACTTTAAAAAAAATGGAGGTTCTCAATTCCTTTGTATTTTTTTAATGTTTGTTACCTCTAAACTCCGTCATTTATATTTAGTAATCGATTTGAAAAATTTCTTCTTTGGTTTGAAAGGATGTATTTACATTGTATATAAATTCGGTCAAGTGGTTTTTGGGTCAGCTTCAATAATACGTTTTTTTCCACTTAGTTTATGTTGATGATGTTATAATAAATAATTTCCTGTCACTATTATTTACTAAGTAAGTGAAGGTATACGAATTTGTGTGGGGGTAGGTAGCACAACGAAAAAGTGAAAAAAAAGTTTCTTTAAAACAAACAACCAACTTCCAAAAAGAACACATTCTTAATTTTTTTTTATGAGGAAAGCTGAAGTAGTACATCACGTACATACATCACGTACTTAAGTTAAATAGTTAAGTAAGTAAGAACGAAGAAGTAACCAAGAACACACTGTGGTCACCAACTTTTAAATTTCCATACGCTCAAGTATACACTACTCAAGTACACACTGTACACTCAAAGATTTACTGTACGTATTTGCTCTTACAGCAAATACAGTAGTACCATTTTAGAAATTGGATTATTTACAAATCTTAAATTTATTGACTAAGAGACAACGCGTAGCCTAAGCCTGGGCCTAGAAGTAAAAAACTTGGCCTAAATATGTGTGTGTGTAAGGCAAGATTTTTGAAAATGTATTCCCGAATGTTGATAGTTCTTATGGCAGTTCGTCAGCTTTGCCTATGAGAATACGGAACAAGGTCGGAACATATGTAATGGAATCTGGCACAATGTACGGAATGAGTTTTGTGTTGGTACACAAAACTCATTCCGTACATTGTGCCAGATTCCACTCTAATGTTTTTTCATATAACGTTATCTTTTCACTCTTCCAATCCTGTCAAAATTCCAAAACACATTTACGCTCATTCGTCCCGAAGTTATGTTTATTTATTTCGCATATTTTTATCGATGAAATATATCTCACTCCTCAGTAGATACAGTCATCAAAATAGACAGTAAGAAACCGATCGATGTAATTTGATAATTATTATTTTTATTTATTTATTTAGCAGACAACTAGATACAATATTATTATAACACAAAGTACTTACAATTCTAGATGTTAGTAAACTTTAACTTATTGGTTATGTTAGTAATTAAATGTTTATACCGACAGGGTGGTTTAAATAACATGCCCAACTATGGGGTTTTTATTAGGAGGTTGTTGCTACTATCCTGCAATCTGGTGAGAAGAGAAGCATTATTTTTGCGCACTACAGCTGAGAATCCACTCTGGCTCGAGCAAACATTTGCAGACGCACTGCAATAATGCGGCAGTCGCAACAGTGTCCTAAAAGCGTTATTGTATTGAACGCGCAACGCATTAGCGGCACGTTAAGTACAGCTGATCCATAGAGCGCTCGATTACAGGGATGTGCAGTATGCTTTAAAAATCGTGATTTTAACCGCATCTGTACATTGCGCGAACCTACGGGGCAGCTTATTCGCCCGCACCGCCAATGCCCTGCGTTCCCGCTGAATATCGGCATCGTCTTTGAGGTCGTCAGCATTAACATGTTCAAGGTATTTGAACTGGTGTACCATACGAATCGATACATTGTTAATTTTTATTGGTGGTATATTTTCTGGACAATTCTTTCCAACAGCCTTAAAAACCATGAGTTTCGATTTATTTACATTGTACAGTAAGCCATTGCTGGCAGAGTAGTCCTCACATATCTTAACCAATTTTCTGAGTGTACTGACCAGCAGTACCAGTAACATCGGCTTAGCTTATGTTGACTATTTTGAGCTGATAAATGAACTGTTTGTTTTATATTAATCAAATTAATTTTACTCGATAACAACCATTGGTTTCTTACTAAACTTTATCTATATCCGACGACCCTGCTCTTTGGTTTCCGTACAAAGGAAGATTTCTGACGTTTTGATTTTTTAAACAAACGATGAATTGGTTTATTGTAGATTCAGGTCAGTGTTATTTTCTGTGATTGCATGTATTTCCATCAAAATTTGGGGATGTACCAAACAAAACGTTAAAATAATTAAACAATTCCAAAATAAAGTACTCAAGGATGCTGTAAATGCAAAATATTAAGTTAGAGTTAAATTGCCTATTAGCCTATTAGGCTAGACTGTAATACATTACTAAGAACTTTAGTTCTTATTAATAAAGGATAAAAAGAAAATATGTGCTACTATTTTGAGTCTAACACAGTACTCTGACACTCATTTTTCCGATGAAAGGTTTACCGGCAGACCGATTCATTTTTCAGTGTTTTGCCGATAGAACTTGTCAACGACTAACGGGTCGCCGACAGAACGAGTCACTTTTAGAATTTCATCGATAGAACCTAAAGGTCCTTCAACAGTCGTATTTAATTTCTTTCTTTAATCACTTTTACATAAGAATTATTTTGGAAGGACAAGCAATATTTTTCAAAATGATTCAGATTCTGATTGATAGTGAGTTACGCAATTAGCGTGCTGCTTACTTAATTCTCTTGTTGACTGTAACAGTAATATTAAGTTACATTCTTTTGTTTTCTAGTAAAATTCCTTCGTGACTTTCACTATTGTAGAAAGAAACAAAATACTCCTGGTGGTAAAAGCTTCTAAATAGTATTAAGTCCGCGCTTCTGTTAATACATTTCTAGTATATTTTAGGTCAGTTACTTAGTTGGTAGTCTTCTCATAGTGTATTAGTCTTGTAAAAGACACTGACACCCATATTCTAAGTCAAAACCTCATGATTTCCTCGACTCGACTCAACCTCACTTAGGTAGTTTGATATTCATAGTTGCAATTTTACTCCTCATCTTAGACAATTTCCTCAGTCGAGGTGAGTTTGAGTTGAGGAACCAACTGTCAAATATAAGGTACGTCGGCATCTACCTTGAGGAAGCTTTTAACCAAAACAAAGTGCATTTTATCACATTTTCGTAATGTCTTTTGAAGAGTTTATTGACTATTGTGTACGATAATCCATATAATTACGTATTGCGACGCTATTTACGAGATGCAGGAAATCCAATTGAGTTTTATGATGAAAATGAATTTAAAATTAGATTTCGCTTTATAAAGATGTTGTGGTGAGCTTTTTGTTACCACTTTTGTTTCAAGATATTGGTGGTAACAGACGTGGATTGCCAATTCCGCCCATAATCCAAGTATTAGTATTTTATTGCAACAGGAAACTTTCAAGTAAGTTGCTGTTAACATTTTTTGCGCAAACAAGTTAACAGTTCAAATTTAGTATTTTAGTAGTAGTTACCTATCCTACTTACATACTTAAATTGGTAATGTATTTTCAGATTGCTTGCGGAGATTTGCACAAAATCAGTCCGTTTATATCATTGGCTAAACTTAAAAATAAGTTTAGCCAATATTATACACGGAATATTTCTCCAAACAATGACGTTTTTGTGACGTATCACCTCGACTCACACTCATTCGAGGCACCTCATAATTTCCTCAGTCTTACGTCTGAGATTTGCACAAAATCAGTCCGTTTATAACATTGGCTAAACTTAAAAATAAGCATAGCCAACATTATAAACGGAATATTTCTCCAAACAATGACGTTTTTGTGACGTATCACCTCGACTCACACTCATTCGAGGCACCTCATAATTTCCTCAGTCTTACGTCTATGAATACCGATTTTGAGGATCTTTCGAGGCACGCCTTGAGGTCTCCTCGAATGAGTTGTGAGTCGAGGAGCTTTCGAGGTGACGACTTAGAATATAGGTGTGAGTCACTTTTAGACACTTGACTTACTTTTAGAAATAAACCACGAATAATTCAATCTTGCTTGCTTTTGCACTTTTCTTTTGTTGTTCCTATTCTCATGATTTAATAATAGAAATATATAGGGCGACTGACAATTAGTGACCGATATTTAAACACATGATTGTACTCATTGTAACAGACAACTTTCCCGAAGAAACATTTTTTTTTATTTAACTAGCGCATGTCCCCACTCACCCCTATAGAATATTGAGTACCTAACAAGAATAAATACACCATCAGCTGTAATTTAATTTAATAACCTAAACACAAAAAGAAACACTTTTACTATGTATTATTCTTTTGTCATTAATTTAACCACCGTACGGACCGCGCGCGCGCTATCATCGCGCGCTTAATCAGCACGCGCTTGAAAGGATAATACATGGAAAAGTGTTTTTTTTTCTTTTTTGTAGGTAACTAAATTAAATTACATCTGATTATTCTTGTTAGGTACTCAATATTCTATTGGGGTAATACAATTCGGGTCGATAAGGTAGATATTTTTTTTAAATCGTTTCTTTGGGAAAGTTGTTTGTTATGATGAGCTACCATGAGTTACCAGTCACCTTATATAATACTTAATAAAAATATAAACATGTAACTTGTAAAAAATACATTTTTCAATTATTGGTTGTAGTGCCTGCTCCACAAAATTACGTACGCCACTACTTGTTACTTAAATAACAGTGACAGGAAGTTATTAAAGCATTATGTGAAAAAAACATCATATTATTGAATTAACGAAATTAAAAAACTACCCAAACTAAGTTGAGGAGTTGCCCTGAGGCCTACCCTATCCAATAAAAAAAGAATACTTGACTTAGATTCACAATCAACTGCCGGATATATCACGTTATATACAACAACAACAAAAAAACATTTGAATTGAGAATCTGCACCCTTTTGAATGAAGTCGTTTAAAATCGTAGGTGTATTTTCACATAGAACACAAAACAAAAAAATCAACCTTATTTCCACAAAACAAGTTCTTAATATTCATGACAGAACTTGCTATGTGTTCAGAATTTGACTTACACATACATAGTATTAACCCGTGGATATCATAAAATACTACAGTATTAACAAATATCACGCCCTGTTTCCCCGAAGGGCTGGGCAGAGGTGTACCCATAGTACACCCATATTTCGCCAGTTATGTTTAAGTCCCATGTAATGCCCCCTGTATGCCATCAACCGGGCACATTTACAAACTCCGGGCTGCGTCTGAGACATTGCAGGAAGGTACACCCAGTTTAAACACTTTGCCCGACTTGAGAAGCGAACCCAGGACGTCATGCTCAGCAGTAGCGCTTGCGACTACTAGACCAACGAGTCAAGTAAACTACAGCAGTTTGTTCTTCGCATAAATCTCAAAAAACGCATTGCAAACTAGTGAATAATAATATGAATGAAAAAATTAATCAGCTCTTATTTTTTCCAGAAAAATGCAGCTCCTAAAAATTTTTAGTTGTATGTTGCCATTCGTCGTGGGACTGAGAACGGAACGGTCGGCGGGAACATTAGTCGATTTCACAGACCCTAAGGTAAGACGTCCATGTTCTGATTTAACTTAATCATAAACGTCGAGCGTCTAGCTCAGGAAGACGAAGCAGGCCTTTGCCTATTTGATTACCAACACTTGTTGTCACACTAATCAAAGAAAGAAGCGAAGATCACATCAGAACCGCCTGGTTAACAGCGGAACCATCAGAGAGCCTCATCTTGCGCCGTATCTGTCATTTGCACACGTGATAACCTTATGGCTGCGTCAGCTAACGGTATTCGCGTTACTAAATTTTGCATCATTTTCTTTTTAACTGTTATTTATGCAATGGACACGCTAAGAAGAAGAACAGCAATCTTCTAGAAAACGAAACAGTTACCTTGGGATAATGTAGTGGCCCGAAAAAT
This sequence comes from Polymixis lichenea, assembly GCA_949091785.1. Classification (NCBI taxonomy): domain Eukaryota; kingdom Metazoa; phylum Arthropoda; class Insecta; order Lepidoptera; family Noctuidae; genus Polymixis; species Polymixis lichenea. The sequence continues at coordinate 17,524,232 of OX420931.1, read as the reverse complement.
TGCCAAACGTAAGTGGCAATGCACATTGCTCGCAGAACAGATAGCCGATGGGGCTGAATGGTTCTGGAATGGTGACCGCGTGCTGGAAGACGTAGCGTTGGAAGGTTTCCCACAACCACAAGATGGTCCGATGATCTGGTGAAGGCCGCAGGAATCCACTGGATGCGAGAAGCACAAAACCGGTAGAAGTGGTGATGCTTGGGGAGGCCTAAGTCTAGCTGGGGTCTTTCGGCTGAAATGACGATGATGAAAGATGAGGTATAACGTATAGTTATAATTGTTTTACAGAGGCTTAACTATTCATTCTGGTCGCATTTCAGGTCCAAGGACACTTAGACGCTCTAGTCCGAATGGCACAATCCTGCGTCATCAAAGTTCGAGCGACGCCCAAGGATGTCAGAGCATACTTTACCAACTCTTCACCGGTCTCCAGGTCTGGTCAGTGCTTTGCCGCCTGCATGTTGGAGCAAAGTGACGTCATTAATCATGGAAAGGTATAATAATATAGCTGTGTTTTAATTGATAACTGAAAACAACGATACCGAGTACATATTTGATAACTTTTATAACGTACCTACAGTGAAACCATGGATAAAAATTAACCAAAAAGTTACGTACACAGGCAAAAATATTCATATTTTCATTACACTGACAACGTTCGTCTTCACTATATGCGTTTTAAAATTAATGCACCCTTCTTCATCACGTCGATGATTCTTATTGTTGGTTTTAAACGAGCTTTGACCAGAATTCTGCCACTTCGATAGCGTTATCGTTGGCCTCGCAAAGGTCTTCCATAATGCAAGTGTTATTGAAAAGAGAGCAGGGCAAGAGGTAGGGCATAGTGTGCGATGTAGCTCCACAGTCGCACTGCATCTCATTGGAGTACACCCATCTGACCAAGTTGTACCGGCAGCGGATTGCATAATGCACCCTCAAAAGTATGACGTAAAATCTTCACATATTTAGCGCACTTACAAGGTTGTTGTGTAGTTCTTTGCAAGTTAGCACTTTTTACACAAGTTTAACAATGATACGGTTCGAGATTGCGAATAAGCAGATACTAAGTACGACAATGAGATGCATTTAAATTAGGTGGAGCGACAATCCTCGTTATTCATTCCACTACACCTTTTTTTCCACAGGTGAACAGAGAGCTCTTAGTCCACCTTGCCAGTTTGGTGAATGGCAAGAACTCCCGCGTTGTTCGCAAACTCAACGCTGTCTCTCGACTGTGCCTGGACAGCATCGAAGGCATGTCTGACAGGTGCCAGCTAGCCTCCACTTACAACGATTGTCTGAACGAAAACATGATCGAATTCGCCTTCCCTCTTGACATCGCTGAAGAAGCTGTCAGGAAGATGCCTTTCCATTTGATACAACCCAAGTAAGTTTTTTTATCTGTGGCCTGTTTCACCATCTCTGGAAGAGTTATTGCAAATGATTTGAAACAAATTATGTTCCATTTCATACAACCGAAGTAAGTTTTTTTTTGTTTATGACCTGCTTTACTACATCTGGATAAGTTCTGGCAGATTAAGGCGAACAAATTTTGTTCCATTTAATACAACCGAAATAAGTTTTTTTTTAATCTGTGGCCTGTTTCACCATCTCTGGAAAACTTCTGGCAGATCATGGCAAACAAATTCTGTTCAATTTTTAGCAAAATCTTGTGGAATATCAGGGACTGATACAGCTGTAAAATGATCACCGTGAAAACATATGTGAAGTGAGCTGTCATTCCATCAGATACTGGTCACTATCCCTGATACTCCACCAGATTATGATACAAGTCTTTACTGCCATTTCTATAGACGGATTTTAAATGGGGTTATATATACTATTTTAGTTCCGTGGGTAAATGCTCATGGATATCCTCCGTCTGAGAAAAACGGAGGGTTATCGTCGGAGTCCTACCGACTAAAACCCCACTATTCCTTCTAGTACTATGTGTCGGGGGCCCGAGTGATACTTTACTGATACCAGGCGGGGTTACATTCACCACACCCCCGACTGTTATCAGCCCGCCATATCTAGCGAGCCCCATCGCTAAGTGCCATTTTTTCCACCCAACTCCACACCCACTCCTTCGGGAGTGTATTACTCCACTGTTCGACAACGTACATCAAAAATTAAACATGGTATAATTTTGTCTCATTATTAACATTGTCTGTGCGGAAACAGAATACTAAAATAAAAAGCCATTAAAAAGTTGCCAACAAAGATTAGTTTTTCTTGCTAATTTAACCCAACTTTGGGCGTTTTTAAGTAATAAAATAAGTGTAAAATCTCCAAAATCAAGCCGGTACCGACAAACCTCAAATATCGAAAAGTTCATTAAACTTTATTGGTCATTGGTTTATGCATGGTTTTTTCATAAAACCCGATCTTCTGAAGGACTTTTCTTAATTTTTTACGCCTGTTTTACTATAAATGATCCTGCTTCTTACTCAATAACGGTGTGCGTGTAGACTAGCGTCTAACTGCTCGTCACTGATAGTACCTCTGTCGGACACGATGCCTGGTGAGACAGTGTGCTTTTTAGCCAGGCCCACCACTGAGTTCGAGCCCGCGACTAGATTCCCCTTAAGGCGCGCATACTGCGTGCCACTTCTTTGTGCCTGACTGCTCGAGCGACGACACTGCCCCAAATTCGCCGCCCGCAGGCTCCTCATTATGGTGACCGGAGCTATATCTACCTAATACACTCAATAAACTAGGTGGGTATACCGGTCAAACCATCAGCCGGTAAAAGTGTACGCTGGCCCAAGAGAGTGCACAACATTGAAAAAAAAATACTTGGTGCTATGCAATTACGACTTAAGATATATTCAATACGTAATGGTGTATGACCAACCAGGCATCCTACCTTGTAAACTATGTTTTCATCTGCTGAACTGGCATGGAAATCATCGTTACATTCATGTAAAAAAAAGAAATCTGATAAAGTTTAACTAGTCTCCTAGAATCCTGAAAATGATTCACGAAGATTAATATTCTTCTTGTTTTATTTTCAGGCTGCCATTCAGTTATCTACTGTCTACAAGAACAATTTTGTCGTACTGAAATCCATTGCCAGGTGAGCAGATGAAATACATCGCAGCATCTTCCTGCCTGCATCCCCATTTATTTGTGGTCGGCACAGCATGTTTTCATGTCCCGTACATCTCTATTAGCTGCCATCACAGTAGTCACTACAGAGCAGTGGTGGCCAACTGGGATCGGCATCGACTTACGAGTTTGTAAGTCGTGAGTTCGAACCCAAGCAGACATTCATGACCACTGCTCTCGGCGAAGAAAAACATCATTGGGAAACCGGCATGTCCTTGAACCAAATATTCGATGACATCTGAGATCCACCAACCCGCACTGGGCTCACGTGGTGGTTTACAGCCAACTCCGTCTCACAGAGGAGGCCTGCGGCCCAGCAGTGGGAACATTATAGGCTGATTATGATAGAAGTTACCCCTTTTCTAGATATCCCATCACACAGTATATCTATCGTTCCTTTGCTCCTTCGTCAAACTTATAACCGTTCACCTTCATAGAGCTATCCTAGCTCAGTCAAAAATTCAACACGCAATCTATATTGTTTTATCATCCTGGGCAGTCTCAAAAACTAATTTACCTATTTAATGTTGCCATTACACAGGAGGATCTTAGTCCCCATTCATATATAGCAAGTCCATCTCGAATTCCTCCGGTATAGGTATTGCCTTCCTTACAAAGGACAAACACTACATTCCAACTAATCTTTATATTTATTTAACTCTTCTGTGCGTGTGTATGTCACTGTACTCCCCCTAAACGGCTTAAGTGAGCCCCTGGATGGTCTAGATTCATTATTGGACCCGGCGGCTGGTGGGTTGGCTGCTAAGCCAACGTATAGGTAGGACAACGTCTGTTGGGTCCGCTAGAATTATTATACTCGTATGTTTAACTTTTTAGATAAAAACAAATGTGGATAGGTTCAGTACTTTCGGTCTTTCACCAAATTCACTCAGTCAACTTCCTATGTCGAAGCTGTATTTTTTTAACCTTCTTTTTTTTGGTAACGAGGTGGAAATCCTCATGGACGTGTTCCGCCCTGGGGCGGACTTCTACTGACTAAATGCATTTTTATTAACCTAACCTAACATAACCAAGACTCATGCATGACATATCTTAAGGACTTACACATGTACAGGGAGGCAGGGACACTGATGCACAACCTGTTCCCATGCATTCAGTTCATGATTCTGGACACTCCTGTGTTGAAATTGTTCGTCGGTTATAAAAAAACATGCGCTGATTCCTACAAAAATGCAATGCCTACCCGACACGTTCGAAATTATAGGATCAGTATTTTTTGTTAATTAACCTACAAAAAATATCAACGCTGGGTTCCAGAATCGCGAAACTACTTAATCCGTGGTAACAACAGGTTGCGCTTCCATGCCTCTACCTCCCTATTTTATATAGAAACATTGTCAGAATTAATGAAATATGCGCATTTACCCAAACCCGCGTACGGCTATTTCAAAACTTCCAACATTTTACTACACACACATTCTAATACATAAGGAATTCTCGTTTGTACAATACCCGAGTTTTAGTGTCTTTTACTGTCGCCAGCAGAGATTCTACGACTTTCGAAATTAGATTAAACAAGTCCTCGACAAGTTCAAGCGTTGAGAAGATTTGATTAAGGACTCTCTGAATCTATAATCAGTATGCAGATTGATTTCAGAATATTTTATCTACCTGACTAAGTTAAGGACGCCTGTTAGAGTATTATGGAGATTTTTAAATTAGAATTTTGGTGTGATAAAATAATAGAACCTAGGTAAATGCACAGATTTGTAGGCTTAAGTGATCCCAGGCTAACTAGTTTATTTGTAACTTCTTTGGCTGAGAGTTAATGTGACTTCGTGTCATAAAGGTAGCTAAGTTACAACACTAAGCTGGGGCTGGGCAGTTTTCTATGCACGGCAAATCTTTGAAAGCAGAGTGGGTGGCTGGCTGCATAACATATACACAAGACTACATATTCTTAAGACCATATCTGTCACACGTTCAGTGTGTTGCCGGACGTAAAGAATAGCACCATCCCATTTCTTCCCGTGGGTGTCGTAGAAGGCGACTAAGGGACTTACTAGAGAATGGGCAGCAGCGTTCTCTATTCAATTTACCACTATACTGCGGTCACCAACCCGCCTGCCAAGCGTGGCAATTATGGCAAACCACCTCCTTTTGGGGAGGCCTATGTCCAGCAGTGGACGTCTTTCGGCTGAAATGATGAAATGATGATCTGTCACACCCAGAAAATATCTTCGCTAACGAGTTGGAAAAGTTGGGAAAAAGTAGTACCAGCTTTTTATTACTGTCCCATTGCAACGCTCATCTCATACAGTAAATGCATGAGCATTGATCACTAGGCATGCTCAAGTTAGGTTGGTAGACCTATAGGTCTGAAATAAGATAAATTTTTAATCAATGCGCAAACTGTAGCGTAGAAATTTTTCGTCGGTTATACAAAAAAAAATCAGCCGTTCCATATATTTTGGACTTTTCAATGAAACAGCAGATTTTGTGATGGGAATAAACAATTGAACTCGCAACACCGTTACCGACACCTCTGTTTATAACTTAGTTTTAGTTGAGAAAATTGTACATAAAATAATTTTTGTATTAGTAGTTTATAATAATGAATTTAACAAACACTTCATTTAAAACTATTTCCTGCACAATAAAATATTTCCTGACGATTAAAAAAATACACACGTAATTGTTCAAGTTTTCTGTCGGCACTCTCGGAGTGTCACTGGTTTTTTTGACGAAAAACTTCTACGTCTAAAATGATATACTGAATTCATGGTTACAGTTTGCGCACTGGTTATAATTTCATCCTGTATTAACTATAAGTCCAGGTTTCCACATAATGTTTTTTCTTCACTGATGACAGTTATTTCCAAGATTTACTCAGAAACAGTTAGGAATTGAAAATGTCACACTTGTGACAGTTTTGGGCCCAGATTTGAACCCATTAAATTAATGTTCACTTTAAAACTTATCCAGTAACTAAACGTTTTTCTCTTGTTTCAGCTTACCTCAAGAAATAAGGTCAAATACCTACTAACTTATTCTACAGTTTAACTATTAATAAATATTATAATTTTACAATTTTATATAATGTTTACTTTTGCAATAAACGCTTGAAGAATTACTTATGTATCTTTATTACAATAACCTAAGGTGTACTGTTACTAAAACATTTCTTACATAGTATAGAACAATGATAAAAGAACCATATGAACAATATTCCTCATGAAAAGTCGAAAAGCAAAGGGCGGCAAACAATGAAATAATTTCCAATTTTCTTCAATATCTTCATCCTTTTCCCCAAAACAAGGAAAACAAACCGTTTGTGCCACTAAAAGTGTCATTATAAGGCACGGTTTACGACTTCGAACAAATCCCTATTATTTTGTACCATATAAGGAACTTTCCTGTATAGTGGGTGCATTGTACTAGGGCACGTCCATGGTTGTAATTTAAACCTTGTGTCAATGTGCATAATAGAGACAATGCACCTGCAATTTGCTATGATGTAACTTTCATATCGTATTTGGAATGTAGATTTCTTCACTAATATTACATTTAAGTTTTGCTCCGTGCATTGGTGACCATCTTTTTTTATTTACTTATTTATTGACACCAAAAATATTAACATTACAACAACCATTTTTGCGTAAAACATTTATAGGCTTTAATGAAAACATTACAATCTGTAACCGAACTAGGTATAAAACCTGTATCTCGGCTACAGCGCCATACCTCTCTGATAACAGGCTGGGAAATTTTTAGCCAACATTCCAATTTTGTTAAAACTAATAAGCACAATATTTGTTAAACAGTATTTTAAATTAAAAAAGAGAAATTGATTACACTTAAGATGAGATGTGTGTGTGGTGTGTGTGTATGTGGTGTGTGTGTGTGCGAGTGTGTGTAATCTTTACATACCTACCAAGGCGCGGGGTCTTGGCAAAGTATTTGCTTCACCTATTAACAAATAGATTAGCTTTTGCTCGCGACTTGTTTTAGTTTTAACATAAAATTTAAATGTTATCATCTGCCCAGACTTTTCCCTACTATGGGGGTCGGCTTACAGTCTAACCAAATGCAGCAGAATACCAGTATTTTCACGACGCGACTACCTATCTGACCTCCAACCCGGTTACTGGGTAATATGATACCCCTCGCTGAGACTGGTTGTCAGACATTCGGTTTTCTGACACGGGTCGTCACCCTTAACGACTGTCAAAGATCTACGAATGATAGCCGGGACCAACGGCTTAACGTGATTTCCGACACGGAGTCTTCATATGTAAAGATCACCCATCCACTAACTAACCGCAGCAAGCGTAGCTTAACCTGAGACGGTGGCTGCTATTACTTACTCACAAGCCCCAGTGTAAGTAATTTAATTAGTAAACAATGTTTTATACATTACAGGTAAAATTCCGTTTATGTATTATAATTATAACTTAATATTCTAATTGGGGTGTTTTGTGGTGTGCGTTAATTCCGGCACATGGTGTACATAGACAACATGTGCTGGAATATATAAGATGTTAAAAAATTAATGTTCCGAATTTCGTGTACTTGCTCGGTATCAAAAAACTAACATATTGCAAAAAAAAAAAAAATCTGCTATTTAAATTTTAGGTAAGTTCGATAAATTGCCAGTCTAAAGTCTGAGAAATGTGATGGGAAAATTAGAATCAGCTGTTTACATAGGTAATTGACAACGCGCTCGTCTCGCTCGAGCGGCTGTCTGTGCCTACACGGTGTGTGTAGGTACAGTGCGCATGTGCATATTTAATATTTAGTGCATGGGGACAATATTGCATATCTTTGAAACGGATTGTTGTGAATGAACATTTTTTTCGTGATTATGTTTTGAATGTCATTTTAAACAACTCCTTAAATTTCTAAACATTAATTTTTTAACACCTTATTTAATGCATATATTTACATCACAACTATTTTCTTAATGTCCCTCGGGAATCTTCGTATTTCCGAATACAAACGAGCTTTCCTCACACTATTGAACAAAATTACATTGAGTTAAATGAGTATTAACAACTCCATATACTTCCAAGTCGATTGAGAGCGTCCGATTTGCACCAAGTGCAAAAGGCAACTGATAGACATCCGACGACTGACGAGACACGAAGTTTGCCGAGGAACATTAAAAAATTGGTTGTGTAGATCTGTTTTGTTCTAGGTGAAATTGTAGATCATAATTATCCTCTTATCTCAATTATACTTCCATGTGCCTACTAAACAGGTATATGGATTGCAATTATGTTCACACACCGAAATTCCTACCTACCTTCGTAGCTTCGTAGTCTGGACTCCTTCCTTCATCTTGAGAAAATAAATGATCCGTATTGTTATATATACAGGATGATTTGTCACAGGGCGTTGGGAAACTTTAAAAACATGTCAGAGCTACCAACCCGGACTGGGCCCACAAGGTGGATAACGGCCCTGTCCCTGACACCGATATGAGGACTATCAGGGGTGTGGGTGGGTTTTAGTGAGTAAAAGTCTGACACGCCTTCCTGCTCCACCCAGAGCGGGAGAAATTATTTGATGATTTCCCACACTCAAAAGAACAGGCCTGTTTCCCAGCAGCGGGAAAATTATATGTGATTATGTAATAGGATACTTCAAGCTTCCTAACCACCCATTTACGAAAACGACAGATTATAACGTGTACAACAACAATAAGTAGTGAGCTGTAGCAACAATAAATAACAACAATTAATAATAAGTATTCTGTTATCTTATACAGGATAAGTTTTTATCTAGTGCGTAAACGGTAACCATGAATTCAGCATATCATTCTAGACCCCCATAGCGCAGAAATTTTTCGTCGGTAATAAAAAAAAATCAGCTGTTCCATACATTTTGACCGCGTAGGTATTGCACTTTTCTATGAAACAGCTGATTTTTTTTGTAAAACCGACGTAAAATTTCTGCCCTATGGCGCTGTCTTGAATTATATGCTGAATCCATGGTTACAGTTTGCGCACTGGAAAAAAACTTATCCTGTATTCTTTGCAAAATGCATTCATATAATTCAACTTATAGATTCATTAATTTATTTAGAATCGCCAACAAAGGAACCGAGAAAAAGTCAATACCTACTCACAAACATCACAATTTTACGCCAACTGTTATTTCTTACATAACATAACATCACGCTTCGTTTCCACGTAGGGTTAGGCAATTCGCCAGATATGTTCAAGTCCAATGTAATAGGGGAGAAGGCTATTGCCAGAAATCCAGTCTCCAGGCTGCCTACTGAGACGTTCTTGTTGGAAAAACCTAAAAACACTTTGCCCAACCTGGGATTCGGGCTGGCAACAACGCATTAATAGTAGTTTTTGGTGATTATTTCATTAAATACAAACAAAAGTTTTTTTTTTTCGGCCAAGCACTAGTTGGTCGGTATTTATAATTATTTTAAACATTTACTCTTTACTAAAAACATTTACTCGCGCTTAGCAATCCAAATAGAAAATAATTGACGATATGTCGATTTTTATAAGTAAATACCAAAATAACTGTGAAAAATAGCATACAAACTTGAGAATACCGACGATCTAGTGCATAACTGAAAAAAAAATGTTTACTTTTGTTTATAATTAATGAAATAACAACGAAAAACCGCCATAAATGCGCCGTTGTCAGCTCGCGTGGGGAGAACGCTCTTAAAACTTTAGAAAAAAACGACACGTCACATTGGTATGTCGGTGACGCGAACCCATACATTTTGCCCCTACCAAATCACTCAACGCACCTAAAGAAAATTACCCTTCAAAAAAACCTACTCACCCTGTGCACGACAAGGCCTTCTCATACGGAGATTAAATAATCCACGGCTGATTGGATGCCTCCTGTACCTCCGTGACAGGCCTGCTAATCCGTCCCCAAAGAGGGCAAATAATACTGTTTGTTGGGGACAAACGGAGCCAAATATAATAATAATGGCCACAAATGAGGCAGATAGCTATTTGCGAAGTCGTGTTGTTCTGCGGCCAGGCTTACGTAAGTTAGGTGATTATTGTTTTCTGTGTTTGGCCAGTCTACTATTGTACTAATGTGGGTTGGTGTAACGTGGTTTTATAAAAAAAAGTACTTCGAAGGTATTTGGTATATTACTTGAAAGAGTTTTCTAGTTTTTGTATTTTTGCTACAAATATTTGTGTTTGACTGCCTCGTTGAACTAGTGGTGGTGGCTGCTAAGCATTGGGGTACTGAGTCGCCAAGCCAAGCTACGTATATATATTTTTTTTTAATATACTTTGCCCCACACTAGGAATTACTCCTGTATTGTGGGTGCGTTTACAAACATTTAAATTCACATATACAAACAGCCAGACCCGGAACAACTACTTGTAGGTCATACAGATATTTGTTCCGTGCAGGAATCGAACCCGCTACACGCAGCACAGCAGTCAATCGCTTAACCACTGCGCCAACCGTGCTGCCAAAATTGAGTTTTTCATTTAGCAATTCCTCAATGGGAAGCCGTAGTCAGGATTATATATATCTTAAACAAATTGCAAACTCAAACCATTTATTTCAAATAAACCAATTACAAACAATTTTGAATTGTCAAGGGGTCGGCCAGTCAGAAAGATGAAGCTAGTTGTCCATTCTAAAGCATAGCTGGTTCCTACGGAGAACAACGGGCAAAAACTCCACGAAAACTCTTTTAAATCAAAATAGGATAGGGCAATAGAATTCCGCCCCTCGTCACATACAACTCAAACATGACTGGCGAAAAATGTGTGTTTGTAACTTTGCCTACCGGGGAATAAAAGGTGGGATGAAATACTTGTTTTATGAGTGCCATTTAAAAATTAATTTCAGTTTATGTTCCAAATCGAATTAAAGTCGGCAAACATGGCCATCAATTTATTTCTGTGATGCCAATGCGGTGGCGGCATCGCGTGGGAGGCCGCCTACGCCCTCACGTTGGCCAATATTTACAGTACCAACGTTGCAACACAAATCAACTTTACACACCCAACCACGAAGCTAACATACAATACTATTAATAGTTCCAATCGTGTGTGTCTAATTTCAGAACACCGTGCAGCATGTGGCTGTATTTCATACTTGTACAGGGATTGATAGACATAAATTCACTTACGTTAGTCTTACTGCAAAGGCAAATTAATATTACATAATATCTCTCCTGTATTCCAACTGTCCGGTCTGCAGTAGCCCTAAGTGTATAGTGGACCCACAATATTTTGCCATGTTTTTACATTTGAGTCCCATGTATATTAATAGTAAAGTAAGTAATAACGGCCCTACGGGTCGATCGATCGGGTTAATGAGCTACGCATGCCGCGGTTGACCCCTTTGTCTCTCGGAAAGCACGTTTAGCCGTTGGTCCCGGCTGTCATTCATAGATTTTTGAAAGTTGTTACGGGTCGACAGAAGCCCGAAAGTCTGACAGCTAGTCTTTCCAAGGGGTATTGTATGCTGACCCCAACATATTTAGGAAGAAGGCTTGGAAGATGATGAACATAATAGAGCTAACCATTGACAAAGGATCTGGACTCATCGCCATTCTCCCGCCCTCATCCTAACTATTAGTCGTTATCTCAATAGTTACTCCCTTCCAAGCCATATCAACTTTCAAACTGTCCATCCATCGTTTCTTTGGTCTTCCCTCCCCATTCCATCCACGTTCATAATCAAAGAATCCGAACGACCACTGAGATTTTTTTGTCGTAAAAATGTGTCCGTATAAATTGAAGAGCCATGTCTCATATTTAAACGCGGGCACTACCAATATTTAGGAGTAAATTACCCGATTTTGTAAGCCCGATCCTGTAATTTGTAGTAAAACCCTTAAAAAGTTACAGGAAGTTTTATAACATCTCGACCTCATTACGTATAGATTTCATTAGTGTCGAAAAATCATGCTAGTGGGTAAAACTCGCTGGAAACTACCTATTCGAAAAACAAGTCACGGAAAACAGAAAACTCTTTGCAGCTGAAATAGAGCGAAACAAGCACTATTCAACTCCCAGTTTCATACCGAAACCGATACGAAACGAAAGCTCACACAAATCCGAAGAATAACTTTACTAAAAGAATAAATCAAACAATCGTGAAAATACAATAAAGGGATCGCGGCTTTGTACAACTTCAAGAAAGTTTTGATGTAGAACAAAGAGTTCAGAAATAGGTCAAGATTTTGTTTTCATAAAGAAGTTTGATTCGCTCGGTAATACGTAATCCTATCCACCGTATAGCTGAACAAAAATCTTTTGACACGTGGCCAAAATCTGAATTGGCGCCGCCATCTTCTTTTTGGAGCGAAGTTTTCAAGGGTGCTGGAGTCGACGGTGAGGTCAAAATGAAAACCCAAGATGGCGACTGCGAAAATTTTCAAATATTTTATCATGGGTGTCGTTTTCAAGGTTTTTGAGGGTTCTGAAGCCAATAGTGAGGTCAAAATGAAAATGGAGGCTCCGAAAATTTTCAAATTTATCGTTATGGGTGTCGTTTTCATGGTTTTCGATGGTGCTGTTGCCGCTGAAGATGCTGGAGCATCAGGTTGAAATAAAGTTTGAGTATTTTCAAGATAGACTAAACGACGTTACATTTGGAGTTCAAGAAAAAGTGTAAGGAACTTCGTTCGTGACGGGGGTCCCCCGACCCCAAAAGTTTTACAACACATTTCACAAAACAAAACGAATTCACAATTTACCAACACCGCCTCACTATCAACGTCTGTCAAACGCCAAAATATACTTGAAGGACTCTACAGGCGAATTCACAAGTGCTACTCAATTTGAAGTCGACATGCTGTCACAGTCACTTGAAACTGTATTGTGGCGACGGAAATAATTTTCAGAAAGTCTTAAAGTGTCGTTTGAGTATCTAGAGGTTGTTGATGTTTATGCAGTTGTTTCAAGTTCTGCTGCTGGACTTAAGGACTTTGGTTCGAGTCTCGCTGAGTTAAAAAGCGGCCAAGTACGGGACGGACTCGCACGCAAAAGGTTCCGCAACACCGCACTGCACTGTACTGTTGTTTGCATGAGACAACCTTACGATTGTATAGGCTGGCTATCATTACTTTAATACATTCAAACTTTAGAACTAATTTATAATAGAATTGCATTAAAAAAGCAATAGATCGGGCTGACAAGCCGAAGAAGGAAGTGATAAATATAATTTGTAGAATGATCTCTAGAAATAATTAACTATATTCCTCCACAAGTGATTGTTTATTGTTACACCCCAGTACCAAGGGTCCTCTCCGGTTCCCACGATACATTATTTAACACCACATAAACATAATCAGACTGTAATGTTCCGAATGGGACACAGATCTCCTTTCGGTGAGAGGGAGTGGGCCATAATACAAAACGTGAACTCAGTGCGGGTTGGTAGATCAGATGTCACATGTCTATGTCTAAAATCGTTCCTAAGTATCAATTATTATGACAAAAAGTTGAAAACGTGGCACATAATTTACAACATTTATAATCATGAAACGTTACCAGCAGTAAAAAGTAGTAAGAAGTAAAAAAATAGTAAAGGTTCATAATTTTATTCTTCTTGAAATGACAGCCTATAATAATATTGAGTTGGTAGAAATAAACCTATATACGATAGTATAAAGAAAACTGAAGTTGCCGCGAACGTGCTAGGTTAATCAATAACCATGTCTATTCTGATACGAATTCAATTTTGCACCACGTACTATTGTGAAATGACGTAAATGTCACTTGGGAATACAATAGCATATCTTGTCCGCCCTTTAGATCAGTGGTGTCTCTATAGGAATCTACAGGTTAGTACAGTCAGCGACAAAAGTCAATTGCCGCTGCTATTTTTGTTCTTTTTTTATAAATGGCACCTCAAGGTCAACCTAGAAGGATGTCTTATCGGGCTTGCTCGTGGGTGCCTCAATAAGTTAAGTCCTCCAGCCAGGGCTTCAAAAACTTAAAAACTCAGCGACTACACGCTAAGGGCAACGGCTGTGGATATGGACTGGGGCGTCGTCGTGCGGGCTTTGGCGTCGAGGACGGTGGTCTGCTTTTATTCATACTAAGAGTACATACTGGTAGTCTCTCGTGGAGAAGGGTTCGTCGAGGTATCGTCGGGGATGGTTAGATTATGTCTCGGTCAGCGAATCGTACTTGTGCGGGAGGATTGACACAGCTACACGTCATTTATATTTCAACGTTTCATGTAATAGCTGAGAGCTAATATTATTTTACTCTACTTCTGCTCACACACGCATCAGCAAATACATGTTCAATCTAGGCAGTGTAACGAAGCAGGAGTATAAACCCTATAAAATTCTTGAATGCTTTTTACTGAACTGATTTTTACTTTTGGCAACACTCAAAAGTTGACAAAACTTCTAATTTAATCAAAATGGCGCAAAAGTTCCCAGCTCACACTACCCTCATAACATTTTCAAAATTAATATAATCATGGTGGTGGTACTTATTGAGATTTCTTCCACTTTTCCTTACTCCGTGCTTCTCAATTTTTTGCCATTCAACGCTTCCACCGTTTTCCGAGAAATTCCTGCCTCTAGGGAAATTTCTGCTACACGTACAGAAAACCAATATAGAATATATTATATTACCTATTGTAATAAAGGAGATAAGATTGTAATCAAAATAGTTTTTCTAAAATGCTTTTACTCCAGATAGGGTACCTATGTGGTTAGCAACTTTGCTTGCAGAGAAAATTTTAAAGAGAAGCACATACTTTTATTTTACCATGATTTCGCAATAAAGTTACTTATTACATTATTTCTCTTTATGGGGTAAATAGAAGTTTTCTTATTCGACGTCCACATGGACATAATAAAATCGCGGCGGGGTTTTTTAGCGTACTGGATCATAAACGCACTGCTAAGCGCTCAAAGATGTAAATCGACCAAAGTGCATCCCAGCATGTCAATAATACACACTGTTTGATTTTCAACGTGGGCTTATCGCACTAACGATGCCAATGAAAGGGGAGAGGGGGACAAAGAATGTTGTTAAAATAATCTGGGTGTGTTTATTTTAAAACCGGGGTTTTCAAACCCTCAGGCTATCAAAATAAATTTTAAAAATCTCATAAGCGATTACATACTGTTAGATTTTCTAAAGAAGAATGGTCACGGTCCATACAAAATTAACCCAGGCCCCAGGTGAAAGAGACATGTCCCAGCTCTTTTGTTACATTAAGGGCTGATTTTTCAATAGTCAGGTAACTTTTATGTGAGGAGTAAATATATCGGTTCGACAGCTTTTGTATAGAAAATATGCGAAACTGACAGATTTATAAGTGTAACAAAAATATGTAGTTTTATATGCTATATCAGTGGATAACTTGTAAATATTTTGCTTTGTTTCTTCTTCAGGTGCAGTATGAAAGCAATAAAGACTTGAGCAGCCATAACTTGTTCAAATCTTCAGTCATTCAGGCGCATAGGACAGGATTTAAATTTGCTCAAATACCCTAACTGTTCATTTAATATATTTATAGAACAAAAAGTAACGAGCATAACTGAGGAAGCATCAATCTCCCAGGTACGGTTTTACTGTCAATTCAATCCTAAAAAGTTTGGTACAACGAAGTTCGAATATGCTCGGAGTCTAGTTTAATAAATTAAGCACACACAAGCTAGAGCGTTCCCAGAACTAGATGTTTACCTAGAACCACGCTCTTGTTATCTTAGCACTTACACCCACCCCCATACATCCCACCAACGGCAATTGTATGCAGGAGCAGAGCCGTTCTTTGTCTACGTGGTACGTTCAACCACAGAATAGACAGGTACAGGAAGGAGGCTTCTCACAACGAACAAGAATGCACGCACACAAAGACAAGCATCACTTACAGCAAGTGCAAGCGCAATTACGACTGGCATTTGTTTGAGGTCGCCGCGCGTCGACAGCACGTAGTTACGCGTCTATGTGTGCATGCGTTTGCGCTCGGTCTAAAAGCCAGTCTTCTGTTGCTATATATTCTGCGGTTCAACAGTGTAATGTACCCATTTGTTATGACGCTACCCCAACCGCAAACAAAAACAGTATTGCATGTCACTAACGTGTGCTCAAAATATTAATTGAAGTGAAACCACTCTGGCTAATTATAATTATCATTTTCAGATGATATCATTTACGGCTTCATTCGTGGATTAGCTGTGGTATTGTAACAAACAAATGATGTACTCGTAGTAGGTAATATATTTTATCATTTTCTCTTTTAAAGTATTATAAAATCCAGCATATCTCCGTCTGTATGTTATTGAACTTATAACCCGGAAACCACTCACCCAATAAAATCAAAATATTATAATAACCCCCGAAAATAAATACTAAGAAGTAAAAATTTATTTTTTAATTCGATTGCAGCTTTTAATGAAATAAATGAAACTTTCGTGAACATAGAACTTTAATATTTCCTTAAAAGCTTGCGGCTTAAATACCTTTCTTACTCTCAAAGATAAGCTTCGAGCATTTAAGCTTTCTTAAATGCTCGAAGCTTACCTATTAAAATTCTATGTTTACGTAAGTTTTATTTTGTACTTTTAGCTCAGTATTAGCATAATCAGTAAAAAAGCCTTACAAAAAATTAATGTGGCTCGATTTTAGTACTATACACAACATCCTGTGACTATGGGTTATTTACGCGCGTTAGAATACGCGTTTCAGTGTAGCGATGCGCGCTCGGAAACGGACGCGTTTGCGCTACACAGCACGAATATTTGATTAATATTTTATTCGCGTTTTGCGCAGCGCTAACCGCGGTCCGGTTTTTGTACGCAATGGCAATGAAGCAGCTCATTGCTATCGAGCTTTTGGCATTCGTCAAGCATGCCATCGACTACATGGACGAGGTCAGCATCTTGCAGATCTGCAAGTCCTCCTTCAAAGAGGAAGATGTGTGCAGTGCCAAGTTGCTGCTGTTTCAATTACTCGACCAAGTCGGACAGATGCCATCTCGCCGGAAGGATGGTGGCCAGAAGAGTCTGCAGGTCATCATCGACCTACTGAAGAAGACCGATCTGGATGACGAGCCAGATTTTGTGGCGAAGGAGCTGCCAAGCTGCCTATTGTCACTTTCGACACGTGGGCTACGTCACCGGCTGTCAAGAATGCGAGCGTTGCATCGTGTTCTAACATGCTGCTACGTCCTGCAATACCAACGACGCTGCTATACGTGTCCCGATTGCACCACTCTACGAAGACTGTAGAGTACATACGGACATCGTAGACCAACTGGACCTTGAAGGTGGAGAAATTGGAGGCGCGTCATAACATCAACTTCAAGTCGTTCGTGGTGCGCGTTCCGACTCACCATTTGATGACCTTCCTCAAGGAAGAGTTTTGGCCCACAGGTGTGCTGTATCGGCGTTTTCGCGGCCAGCTACGCGATACCTTGCAGCGTAACACGACGACATCACTTCGTGTGCAGTAGTTTTAAAATTTGTTTAAAAAAATATGTATTAGTTTATAGTTATTGTTTTTATAGTTAAAATATATTTATTGTGTTTTATGGGCCTTAGTTGCCTGAAATAAAGGACAAATAAATAAATAAATATTTGCCATGGACTAGTTCGAATAAAGCTAAAAGCAAATATGACCAGTAGGTTCTAAAAAACGATTGTCTGTACACAGCATCTTATTGGTTGCTGTCCAAAGTAAATACCGATAAAAAGGCTATAAGGACGCGAAATCAAACAAAGGCGATTTATTGAACGTGCCGAGTAAACATGGCCACCAGATGAAACAAAATAAACAAAAAACAGAAGATTCCTTTGGTTCCATGGAATTATGTTTGCACAGTCCGGGTGGGCGTATTTATTTCATCCATTTTATATTACATTAGCTGCGAAAAGCTTGTTAGTTCTTACTCAGCAACATGAAAGGGCAGATCCATCGATCATTTAGTGTCTATTATATCTTTAGACACGCCTTGATGGCTCAGCAAGGACGTTTGAAGACAGATGTTTTAAGAAAATGTCGAATTTGTATTGGGTTTGTTCAGATTTTCGTAATTCGTCTTCATAGCACAATTTCTTTTTACAATAAAACATCATTAATGCTTTGAAATACTCTGAAAACAACAGGAACATTTTTACCTGAAAAGGGTCGATTTGTGTGCAGTTTTTTTAGCTTAAAAATGCAAGGGAAACAAATCCTAAACATAACAATCATAGTTCTCCTGCGTGCTGTCAACACACTGCACATAGGAAGTGTTGTTAAATAACGCCGCATTTCGGAGAAACAATATAAAGTTTAAATAGCCTACGCACGAGCTTTTTCGTGTATCACTGGCAAGAACGGTCTTTTTAACGTGACGTTTCTTGTCGCGCACTGGATTTTCAACCCTTAGCTTAGCGGCGTGAGTTGAAAATCCAACTGTGCACTTTTTCAACGCACTAGAGATGCACTCTATTGGATTCTCAATGCTCGGTTTGACGCCGAAAGTTAAAAACCTAAATGGCCCAAAAATTGGCGTTAAAAATAACGCCCGTAGGCTAGCTCTAGATATTAGTTATGTACCCAGTTGGTATTAAATTTTACACTTATTCTCTTTTAAATTGTTGCTTAGCTTTGTAAATTCATGATCCTAAAGAAAAAAAAAAAGAATGTGTTTATTTTAACACATCGTGTGGAAATCGAAAATTCGAAGACATTTAGCACCTACCAACACTAGGCCCGTGTACCCACTCCCTCTCACCAAAAGGAGGCCTAGGTCCCAGCAGTTACATTTTGCAATATTAATATTGTAAAATTTTTATGTCTGTGAATGATTTTTTTTTTCACTCAGTCATTTTATTTTACTTCGTGCCAGTTACCATGAGGAGGACCAGTTTTTTTTTTTTTTTTTTTCTGGGTGGGAAATCATCAAATAACTTCTCCCGCTCTGGGTGGAGCGGGAGGGCGTGTCAGACTTTTACTGACTAAAACCCACCCGTGTTCCCTCAGTTGCCTGTGTGCCAGGGGCGGCGGTATCTCTTTCGAACAACCCGCACCCCCGGCAGGCATCGGCCCTTGCGGGCCCCATCTGTTGCTGCTGACATCTCTTTGAGGCGCGCGTGGAACACAACGCACCGTTGATCCGGGCTTGGTCCTTACCGGACAGCGAGCTACCCATTACTCGCCGTCCGCAAGCCCGTGCCTACGGTGGCCGGGAATCAGCCTGGGATTCCCGACGCCCAGGGCGTCTCCTGCGAAGGCCACGGCTGTGAGGGCGCATGTATTGCATCTCCCTCACGTGCGCCGCCTCCCTCTTTGCGAGCATAACTGCTTCGCTGAAGGAGGCGACTGCCAGCCATGCCCTCTCGCTCCGTACCATGGCCTGAACCAGGGTCGGACGCGAGAGATCGCCGCCGCCGATCACCTCCACGAGGACACGGCGTTGCTCCGCCCAAGCTGGGCAGACCTCCACCGTATGCTCCACCGTGTCCTCTGGGCGATCTTCGCAATGGAAACACCCGGGCGATTCCTCCCGCCCTATCCGAAACAGGAACCTCCCCAAACAGCCATGTCCGGTGAGGACCTGTGTCAGGCGGAAGGTGAGGACGCCATGCCGCCTCTCAAGCCACTCCTCAAAGAGGGGACTTACCGCCGCAATCGCGGCGTGCCCAGAGGAGGACCAGTTACTTGCTTGCTAGGCAATAACATAAAAAATATCTATACACGACTCATCGTCATCATTTTAGCTGAGAGACGTCCACTGCTAAACATAGGCACCCGAAGCACCGCCACTTCGACCGGTTTTGTGCACCCCGCATCCAGCGGATTCCTACGGTCTTCACAAGGTCATCGGTTTACCTTAGGCCTTTCAACGCTACGTCTTCTAGTATGCGGTCACCACTCCAGGACATTTAGGCCCATCGGCCACCTGTGTTGCGTGCAATGTGCATTGTCCACTGCCACTTTAGTTTGGCAATTTTTCGGCCTATGTCGGTTACCTTGGTTTTCCTGCGGATCTCTTCAATTCTGATTCGATCACGGAAGGAAACTCCAAGCATATCCCTCTTCATTTCCCTGTGGGTGACTTTTAGCCTTCTGATAAGGCCTATTGTGAGCGACCACGTTTCAGTGCTATAGATCATCACTAGCAACACGCACTGGTCACAATTTCGTGTTGAGGTATGTGGGACGAGAAGATATGATATTGCGTATCTTCTTGGACGATGCCCAGCCGATTCGGACTCGACAACTGACCTCTTTCTCGATGTTGGAGCTACCTAACCGGGCAGTTTGTCTTAGGTAAAAGTCTCGTCCACAACTTCGAGTACAGCGTCTCCGATCTTCATGAGAGTGGGTATTTGACATAGCCTTTATCTTTTCATTTTAAGACCCGCTAGTTCGGAAGCTCCACGGAGGTAAAAAATAGCCACTTTACTTGTTACTAATGGATAATGTTTCTCTATACAGAAAAACTTATCCAGACATGTCTGGACAACAATGTGTAAGTGGCCTCGTTATACACTCGACAAGATAAACAATGAGAGGTTCACTTGAGTGGCCATACTGATCACATACTTGAAGATCTCTTAATATTACTCGTATAGGACTCTCATCTTTGATTTCCTTATTATTTCTGTGGTTCTAACTTTTTCTTTTCTCTCTATAAATTGATTGAATCTTTTGATTATTATTGCGATTCTTTATCATCACCACCACAGCCCAACTTCGCCCACTGCTTGGCATAAGCCTCTCTTTTCTTATGCCAATCTTCAAGCTCCTGTGCCAGCCACATCCAGGTTTTGCCCGTGGTGGCAAAAATGTCTTCTGCTCATGTCACCTGACTACTGACACCTCGTCTTCCAGTCCTTGAACGCCATTTGGTCACCGCGATTTTTACTGATTTCAATTTCAATTTTTGTTATTGAGGATGATAGGAGCCTTTTAAAATAAATGGATTATTGACCATTTTCAGTGAAAGTCGGTCTCAAGCAACATTCGGTCAAGATAATTAAATTCACAACGGTCGCAATCTCAGATATCTAAGCAGACATACTCTCGCGTTAAAGGCATTACTCCCTTTCAGCTTTGCCGTAATTGGATAAAAAGGGCCTCGTTAGTCTAGTGATCGCAAGCGCTACTGCTGAGTATGAGGTCTTGGGTTCGATTCCCGGGCAGGCCAAACTGTTGTGGGTTTCCCTCTGGAATTTCTCAATAGCAGCCGGGAGTTTGGATTCATGAGACTGAGACATAACTGGCGAAATATGATGATTATGGGACTCCCTTTTCCGCATGTAAATTAGCATTCGGTCCGTGGTGCGTGGGGATTCTGGCTAACAAAGTCAGCCTAGGTCCGCTCAAAAACACAGACGCT
The DNA here is from genome assembly GCA_949091785.1 of Polymixis lichenea. Classification (NCBI taxonomy): domain Eukaryota; kingdom Metazoa; phylum Arthropoda; class Insecta; order Lepidoptera; family Noctuidae; genus Polymixis; species Polymixis lichenea. The sequence goes on along the minus strand of OX420931.1, from coordinate 17,502,842 downwards.
TCCTGGGAGCTACACAGGCTTCGCGGAGCGACCTCACTGTTCCGAGGATTTCTTCACGTTGAGAAGCCACGGCCTCGCATTCCAGCATGACGTGTGCGGCTGATTCTTCGGCGTTAAGGCAGCCCCTGCAATGCGGGCTGCCTGTGGCTCGCGAAATGTGTGTGTTGTCGAAAAGTTAGAAGTATGAGGAACAGGGTGTAAATTTCAGTCATCCTCCATAGAAAAGGAAAGGTCCTTCGACCAGACGGGTGTTGTTTTGGTTGGCAACTGCCCGAAGACTGATGTAGGGACGTTGTAAATATGTTAATTATGCGCTAAACTTCACTTGCGCGATGCAGGATTTTACGTGACGTCAGTGTGATGCGTAGTTCGCATGTGGTATTGTAGGTGCCGCCACAGGTGTACTTATCTACCCTGTTTTTCAGGCGTGATGTTATTATGTAGAAAAGGTACAAACAGTTTTCAGGGTAAATAACACAATGAATGCATCTAATATATTAAAATCTTTATTAGGACGAAACATTCCACATAAAAAGAGCTCGATATGTACACTAGGGTCCATCATAGCTCCACGTCGGGGTTTCACGTTAAATTATCCTAATACAAAGCAATAACTAGATTTATCATAAATTATCATAATTTGTGTCGAACATCGATAAAATACATAGAAATCTTTAAAATTGAAACAATTCCAGAGACGTGAAACAATTTATCACAAGCCTATTTTGTTAATTCCTGGTGATGTCTAAGAAGTAAGCCATATCTAAACACGTTCAAATTAAATTAGCTCGCAATGTTCGTTCGCAATTAAATTAACTCACGTGTTGGGTATGGATACCGAAAACGAATGGAACATAAAGAAAGAAATAATTTTTTTCTTTTTTTTTCATAATTGGATGGTTGAATGCCCGTAATTTTTTTCGTGGAACATCGATATTTTTTACGAATTTCCAAAAACCATAATAAAACAGTCGTTTGGTTGCCTTACATGTCAGTGTCATTTAAAGTTTTGAACAAAGTTGGAACTATGTTTTTTACCTGACTACGCCAGAAGGAGGGTTAAGTTTTTAGAGTGTATGTATGTATGTATATATCTTTGGTACGCTCTGTAGTCTAAACGCCGTAGTGCCATTAGATTCGGCTTAATTGTGAGAGTGACACCGGGTATGCCACAATTGAAAAAAAATGGCCGATTTTTGGCGCCATATTGTGTCTTCTATTTTTTTTCTAAGAATCTATTGAGTGGTGTATCAAAATAAAGGGTTTTCATAAATAGGTCACGTTAACATCAAAAATAATTATATTAACTAAAAACTGTGAAATAAAATCAAAATTCAAAATCAAAAAACCCCCGACTGCCTAAAAAGTGAACTTTAACTAAAAAAGATGGAAACAAGAAACTTGTTTTGAAAGGATTACTATTAGATTGTATAATATAAGCAATCTCATGCAGTCGGAGGCAAGAGAGGTCTTCATTGTTAAATTTAAAAAGATGCCTAACATTCGTTTTCGATATCGAGACCAACACGTGGGTATTGCCACCGAATTTAATTTGACTCTGTATAAAAAAGAGAAACTGACTGACTGATATATCAACGCACAGCCGAAACTACTTAAAGAAACGTGAACTTTTGGAGACGGCTTCAATATTAAATGTAGAGAGCACTATTTTACATAAAACAATTAATAAATATTTAAAACACATCTAGTTAAAAACGGAATGTTAAACATCTCTGGTGCAAACAGCGCAAGTGTAGGAACCTAAAGTCGTTTGCATGGTACATTTAGTAGACATTAGTTTATTATAATCCTAATTTACATATCTACTGGCATGCTAATTGTGACATTTGCAGAGCAGAAAAGATTTATTGCTGTCATATTGGCCAATTTTACCAAGAGTATCGTGCTAGGCAGTTACTGAGTTGTGTAGGTCAGATAGGCAGTCGCTACATGTAAAATACTGCATCTGGTAAGCCGTCCCCAATGTAGTTGAGAGAAGGCTTGGCAGGTGATGACTCTTGTTTACATTACAATTATTTAACAACAAAATCTAGATATACAATATATAACATCATTAACGCAAAACCTAATACACACCAATTAGAGTAGTGAGTTACAAGCCTAATACAATGACAAAACTTAGTTTTTTTTAAAGCCAACTGTTATTACTCAGAAAATCGTGTTGACATTCATTACTTTATGCATTTAAAATTGAGTCTTATTGCCTCGAAATTACATTGAATTTTCTTAGGCGGTAGGTATGGCAACATACATTTTATTTAATACCCATTTCAAAAGTTACTGAAATAGAATGTGTGTTACTACAACTACTGTGAACCAACTACTATCAGGACTAGCGTTTATTCTGTTATACCTTTTATAAGTGGTTTAATTTTCTTAAGTTCAGGAAAATTCCTGTCGCAGAGAGAAGGCGTGTTCTAGCAATGGAAACATTATAGGGTAATTATGTTATGTTTTGTAAGGAAAATTACTGAGGAAACACTACTGTCCTGCGGGCCTTGAAGTACCTTCACATTGCTTGAATTATTTAATGACAAAATCCTTAACTAGCATGCCAGTAGGTTACCTTAGCCGTAATTGTATATGTATAGCATATTTGACAAAACAAGTCCTGCATCGATGATCATACCATAAGAAATCGGCATTGATTTTATAAGCTCATAAAAATTTAAAAATAAAAATGAAGTCCATTTAAATATCGTTATACCATAGATATTTTGGCATGGCCCTAATGCGGTATAACCATATTCCAAATATTCGTAAATACTTTGTGTAATATCAACATTTAGATGCTTACATTTGCATTTTCGGAAGTTAGATCTTTGATTTTACTATTCAGGAGCAGTTCTCAGCTCTCAACTTCATCTACTGATAAATTTATGGCGGTGTATTACTTATAAGAAGTGGTTGCAAGTCCAGGCCAGTTTTTAAAATTAGAAGAATAAAGAAAAATTGTATAAAAACGTATATAATACAAAAAAACAATAGCATCTAAAATTATCGCTTTATCAAATGTAACAGTTTAGATTACTTTTTGAATTTGTATTATCATTTGTATAAATATAAGCTAGCATATATTACACAATCACTTAAAATTCGCATTTTGCCGGACTACTTGCACCTAACAAATCCCGCGCTATTTTGTAGCACATAGGTCGTACAATCACGCCATATAAGAAATACATCTAATTACAGTTCACCTTGTATGCACTTGTATGAAAAACGAAGATGCAAAACATCGTAAATGGAACACATAGATGTCTTGTAAACGTGCAATTTGAACTGCATATCTAGTACCATATCAAGCGTGAGTTTGTGTAAACATTGAATGAATAATGTCATAACTAACTTCTGTTGTATGCACTACCAATTTCACGCATCCAAAAACAAAGGACCAACCACGATGCCTTGGGGAACTCAAAACTGCACCTTAGACGCATAATTTCAAGATTACTTTCTCTTCGAATAGAATTCACAGCCCCACAGCAATCTACACTCCTGTCGTTCTTCATACTTTTCTTTGAACCATTTGATTATCTTCATATAGTTGTTAGTGTTAATGACCTGAGCTCTTTTCATACGATGCTTGGGTTTGGGGCTGGCTGCGTGAGAGAGGAAGCCGCCATCGAGGACCACCATGCGGTATTCAAGGAGGCACATCTCCAGCATCTAGTGGAAAAGGTAGTCATTTTAAGTGAATTCTAAGACAAGTATCATCATATCAGTATCATCGAAACTGTAAAAGTTAATCCAATTTTTATAATTAGTCACAATAGAAGCCATTGTAACAAGTTTTCTGTGAAAATTACAACTATCTATTACGTTAAGAGCAGTGATATCGGTCCTGAATTACGAATTGGTAGTGTGTTTGAACCCAGGTAGGCATTTTCATTTATGTATTTATTTCTATCAACACTGCTCTCAAAACGGTGATGGAATTCGTCGTGAGGAAACCGCCATATCATAGAGACAAAAATTCTTAGACATGCGACATCTACAAAACGCACTGGGCTCGCTTTGTGACTTATGTCTCATTCCCTCCTACAGATAGGCCTGTGTCCCAGCAGTAAGAACATTATAGGCTGTTCATGCTTATGCTACCTATTACGGTTAGAAATAAACTGCTACGTGACAGATTCATGGCCGGACGGATAAACCGACGGCACGTGCCGCAGTGGAAGTGTGAGCCTTTAGTTGTTCTTTTGCACAAACAAAATTCATAGTTTTTGTTGTTTATAGCAATGGTAGCACTACTTTTACGAACTGCACGATTTGCATTATAATAGGACAGCTCCTTAGAAACAAACCAAAACGACCTCTTTGGCTTTGGCTTAGCATAAAATTAATTTTATACTGTATAAAATAAACGAACCAGTGCGCAAACTAAACAACTAAAAAGCCCCCAGCGAGAAACATTTTATCAAAAGTAAATAAGCTGTTTTTAGAAGATTATCATCAAAGGCTCTTGGAGACATCCGCGATGCGACTACTTTAGAACAGTTTCCATGAAGTTTTCATATAAATTGTTCTACGAGAGTCGCCTCGTTCCTCTTCGATTCCGCGCCTTTAAAGTGCAATACCTACGCAGTACGCAGTTAAAATGTATGGAACAGCTTTTTTTTTATAATCTACAAAAAATTTCTACGCTAGGGTCTAGAATCATGCTGAATTCGTGGTTACAGTTTACGCACTAGTTAATTTTTCTTCTGTATTGTATCAGTACCATTTTTACATAATAATTACCCGTTGTAGAAGTTTAAAGAATTAATTTACTAATTCATTATTTAACTTATGGGATATTAAGTTACCTGTGTCATTTTGTCTTGGAGTCCTTCCCAGTAGAGAATTTCGCTGTACCAGGGTTCCTTGTTAGTGCCGAAGTAGAGCGGCTCCCATCGGTGGTAAGGGTACTCCCGCTTCGCTATTATCATTGGCTGAAACAATAACCTTATTAAGACTCTCATGTCTTGACCTGCTTGTTGAAAGAAATGGTTGCTGGTGATTGAGGGGGAAAGTAATAACAGCCGAATGGGTGGAGCCGCAGCCGTGGATGGGTGACCATCTTTACATACCAAGACCTCTCCGTGCCTCGGTAATCACGTTAAGCCTTGGGCCCGACTGTCATTCGTGGATATTTGCAGTCGTTAGTGCTCGTCAGGAGCCCGAAAGTCCCATAACTAGTCTTAGCTATGCTAAGACTGGTTTTATGATAATGTTACCCAGTAACTGGGTTGTGAAGGTCAGATAGGCAGTCGCTTCATGTAAATTACTGGTATTCAGCTGCATCTGGTTAGACTGGAAGCCGACCCCAACATGGTTGAGAAAACGCTAGGCAGATGTTTTTGATTACAAGTTGATTACAAGCCGTGTGCTGGATGGGATTTTCCATAGGCAAAAATGACTAAATTCCATACAAAATTGTGTCCTCTATTTAACCCCGACAGATGATGAATATTATGAAAATCCTCCATAGTGAAGATCTTCGTTGTACAAAATTGTATTAGAAGCTCTGCTTCAGCCTGGATTTGAACCGGCGACCTACAATTCTTAAGTCGGGCTGTTACAAAGGAGCCACAACAGCTCTTATTAATAATAATGTTACTTTAATATGACATAAGAACATTAATCCGACGAGTAAAAGGTATGAAAGTTCAAAATTACTTGTACCATTTAAATTGTGGCCTATTTTATTTTCAAATATGAGATACGTTTATATAACCTACATTTGAAGGATACCGTTAATATTTTTAAGCCCGTTTAAATAACCGTGTTTAGTAACTAAAATGTTGGTCGGTTTCAATTATCCTACACGAGGCTAATACTCAGCTTAAGAGTTATAATCTGGATTTATGTAACATGAATATCAAAATTGGGAAAGTTTAAATATATGAAACATTGAAAATGATACCTAGATAGGTGATTAAATGATGACGCCGGGCGGAGACGCACTGGAAGAACATAATTATAGTGACCTTATTGATGATATTCTTCAGAAAGATCACCAGGCTTAGCACGAGCACCGATTTGTCGACGGAAGAATAGACATGACCATTAACTAAATGACGTACAATAGGAGAAGATAGCTATGTTCTTCTATTAATTCTCACAGTTATGCATTCTAAACGAATCATGAATCCGTAGATAATCGTATATACTTTGTGGCCGTCGAGTAGAAAGTTTGTGGTCAGCGTGATTTTGACAGTTTGGGAAGAAATATTATTCTGAAATAGTCTTACATATTAAAGGACCTAGACAAAGATCGTTAGAAACGAAATAAAAAATGACAGATTGTAGTAGTATATCTATGGTGCGTGGTCAAAAATGGAGAAACGAAATGTGACTTTTTACAGAAAAAGCACTGTCTATTCTTCGTAGAAATAGAAAGCGTCATGCCTAAGCCTGTATGGCCAGATGTAGGTCCTGTAGAGGTTGTTCGCTTACTGAAGAACCTCACTCACATACTGGCAGCCCATTGGCTGCCAGTATGTGTGTGAGGTTCTGAGTGTTCGAACATAGACACAGCCCAATCATTATTGGGCTGTGTCTATGTTCGAATATTCAGGAAGTTCTAAAATAAGAACGTCAAATAATTTTACATAGGTTTTGTTCCGAGAGCTTGGATTCTAATGACATGCCTTTGTAAGCATCTGCTAATCTTCTAAACTCTTGAAATAAACGTGGAATCTCACAGTTTAAACGCCCCATGGTGTTTTAATTATATCAATTATACACCCGGTACTTGGAGGTTCGTCCGAGCCTCCACAGTACATAGGAACGTAAACGAAGGAAAAGGAGTTTGTATTGAATCGCAGCAGGTGGCGTTCTGTAGTTTCTGCCTTACCCCAATGAGAACAAGGCGTGATTTTATGTGTATTTTAATGGCAAAACTTATTTCAATAAACGTTCAGCCTTCAGTGACGATCTCACGTTGTGGGTGTATATTTTTAATACAAAATATTACTCACGTTGTAGTTTTACATCTAAGTAGATTTATTCTGACCCTAGTCTAGTCTAGACAATAAAAACAAATAACAAGCTTCACTTAGTGTATCAATCTGAAAATAAACTAGGGTAATTCCGCGGTAGTTGGCCATAAGGGAGAGATGACCCGTCGAAATAATTCCTGAACGGTTGGCTAAAGTAATAGTTCAGTGCGCTTCGCAACGCGCGTGAGAGCAAGCGTGCGTGCAACTTTTTGGCGAAAAAAATAAAAAGTAAGTAAAATCCTTATTATTTGTTTCATGTAGTGGAAATATTTTTCAGAAGGTTCTTGTTTTAGGTTGTTACGATATAAGTTTCGTAAAATAATGGTTATTTTTGGTGTGGTTGTAAAGTATACGAGTAACAGTTTGTCCTAACCTCAAAATTACTCGCATCGTGTTTGAATTTATTTTTACGTGTGGTAATTCCTCCCGGAGGAAAAAGAGAGATGGAACGACAAAGAGAGATGGTGTTAGTCGGTATATGATGGCCATATAGCCATCTTATACCGGATATAGAAATTATATCTTGTAGTCGGGGTGAGTCAGTTTAGAGTAAAAGGGTTTTGTTATTGGCATAAACTTTAATGAAACTCAAAAAATATAACTAACACATCATTACGACACAAGAGTAGAATTCCAATGCCGCCATACTTAACATATATCGTTCAACGCCAACTCACTTCTACCAACCTAACATTAGCCAATCAGTAGCCAGTATTCGCGCCGGCTACGCTATTATAGGTCGGCGCGAGGCGCATGCGCGAAGGTGCGTTCCAAAACGCATTATGGTAAATATCGTGCTGGCAACTTGCCTCGACCAATGCGTTCAGGGAGACGTTTAGTTACATCCGCTATACACTCCCCCTCGGGTTCGTGAAGGCGTCCTCGCTCAGGAACCCGCTCACTGACGGCAGAAACAGGCTGAACATGACGAGGGCGGCCTCGGTTACGCTTCGGCATAACTGGATGAAGAGGCGCATCGTCTCTACTAACAAAAGGCGTAAGTTGGGACGCGTGGAACCTGCCTAGGATCTCGTTGGGTTCACTAACATGCGATACAAGGTAAGTAGTTGGACTAACTTTTTTAACCACTGTATAGGGACCGTCTCTCTTTGGTACAAACTTAGCTGATAATCCTTTAACAGCGTTACTCAAAACATGCGACTTTACCAAAACTTGATCACCAACATCAAATTCCTCGGTTTTACGACCCTTATCTGCGTAATCTTTACGTCTGTCCTGTTCCTTCTCTACTTTATCCCTAATAGAAACTAAAGAATCTACGAACCTCTTAAGGTAGGGCGTTATTTGGGGAACAAAGTTATCTTTTTCCAGGACGGCCTTGATATCGAAATGTGCGTCAACGGGTGAACGGAGCTCTCTTGCTAAGGTGAGAAAAGCCGGAGAAACACCGGTTGTTTGGCATAATGCCGAGTTCATTGCGAACCGAACAGAAGGTAAGTGGTTAGGCCACGAAGAATGTTGTGTGTCCACCAATTGGGCTAGCTGCACCTTAAGATCTCTATTTTTCCGCTCGGCCGGATTTGCCTCAGGGTGATATAAAGGTAACAAGTCCTGTTTAATTCCCAATATATATGTACATTGTTGCATGACAGAAGACACAAATTGTACGCCATTGTCGGATATTATGCGGCGAGGTAAGCCATATCTTAGAAAATACTCCTCTATCAATGTACAAGCACAGGCTACTGAGGTGGCGTCTACAAGAGCAAAAAGCTCGACCCACCGAGTAGCTGTATCTTCTACAAGCAAAATGTACTTCTCCCCCTTCTCTCCAGGAGGGAGCGGTCCAAACAAGTCGATTGCCAAAACCTCTCCCCTTTGATTTAACACTGGGGTCTGTAAAAGTCCTGAAGGCTTCATGTTTGACGACTTGTAGCGTTGGCACGTCGCGCAAGACTTAATAAAATCGGCGACAAACCGTCTCATGCCAGGGAAGAAAAATCGCTGTGAAAACTTATGCAAGGTCCGATCAATTCCTTGATGGCCAGCAATGGGAGCGTCATGGCATTCCCGCAAGACATCAAGACGTAAACTCGCAGGAAGTACGAGCTGTGCTTCCTCAACATCGACATCAGGGTTGTACCTGTAAAGGACTCCTTGCTGCATGAAGTATCCTCGTTCGGACCAGCGTTTTTCTTCTACTGCATCATTATTTTCGAGACCAGTAACTATTTTTTTTATTTCAAGGTCTTCTAACTGAGCAAGTCGGAGATCAGCAGGACTTCTAGTGGGTAAATCAACGACGACGGAACAAATACCGCACTGATCTTTACAGTTTTCCTTGCAGGCAGGACGACTTAGTGTGTCAGCGACCACGTTGGCCTTGCCTGGAGTGTATTCGAACTGAATATTAAACTCCTGTAACTTCAGTGCCCACCGAACTAATCTACCTGATGGCGACTTCAAGCTCAATAACCATTTAAGAGGTTGGTGGTCGCTACCTACAATAATTTGTTGACCTTCAATATATCCTCTAAATCGATCGACTGACCATACTACCGCAAGAGCTTCCCTCTCGGTAGTGCTGTAATTACGCTCGGCAGGGCTCAGAAGGCGGCTTGCATATTCAATAGGGCGTTCGTCCTTGCCTTCACCCTGTAACAATACTGCACCGAGAGCGTAATTGCTTGCGTCTGTACGTAAGATAAACGGTTTACTATAATCAGCTTGGACAAGTATGGGCGCAGACGTTAAGCGATTTTTAAGCTCCTGAAACGCCTGATTTTGCTCAGGGCCCCATACCCAAGTCTGATTCTTTTTTAACAGGCGAGTAAGGGGTTCAGCTACCTCTGAAAAGTTCAAAATGAACTTTCTGAACCACGAACAGGTCTGAAGAAACGTTCTGAGGTGACGTAGCGAACTAGGTGCTTTCATGTCCGCCACAGCGCGAACTTTGTCATGATCAGGCGAAACCCCATCCTGAGTGATGACATGACCCAAGTATTTCACTTCTTCGCGCGCAAAAACACACTTTTCGCGATTGGCGCGAAGATTGAACATGCGCAACCTCTCAAAAACTGCACGTAAGTCAGCAATGTGTTGATCGAAACCTTCTGATATCACGAGTAAATCATCTTGGTAAGCTAATAAAGTGACATTCTTAAGTGAGGCGCCAGAGCGTAGCTTGTCTATAAGCCGTTGAAAGGTGGACGGAGCGTTTTTCAACCCAAACGGCATCCTTTTAAATCGGTATGTACCAAAAGGAGTCAAAAAGGCCGTTTTATCTCTGTCGCACTCCCTGACTGACACATTCCAAAATCCACTTCTCATATCTAAGGTACTCATGATGCAATTGCGCTTGGTAGACTGCACTAACTCGTCTATAAGCGGCATCGGGTATACATCGGTTTTTGTTACCGCGTTAAGTTTGCGATAATCTACACAGAAACGAATTTGGCCGTTCTTTTTAGGCACTAACAATGCTGGAGAGCCCCATGCCGATTCACACTCTTCTATGATGTCGTCAGCTAACATCTTTTCTATTTCCACCTGCATAATCTTTTTTTTTTTTGCAGGAGTGAGCCTATACGGAGGAACCGCGATAGGTGCGTGATCGTCGGTGTCAATGACATGTTCTGCGAAGGTCGTCGGTTCACCTTTTAACTCAAATACGTCCTTATTTTCAGAAAGGAATTGAGCAAGAACGTGACGCTGCTCATCGCTAAGATGTGACGCTTCCCCATCCCTAAGTATACTATTAATAGGCACACTCTCAACGTGGTGTGCTTTTTCAAAGAGAAGATCGAACTGCTCAACACTGTCAGCAAAGTGCCATTTGGCATTACCGAAATCAACACTAATATTAAACTGTATTAAAAAATCTATACCTAAAAGACTTTCATTATTGTCCGAATCAGGAAAAATTAAAAAATTTACGAGCCTGGTTCTACCTTCAAGAGTCACATTAACCTCGGTAGTAAGTACATTCATTAACTTACTGCTACCATCTGCTAGTTTTACATTTTCCCTACGAGAGGACATAGGATGATCTTTGGCCTTCAGGAGAGCGTATAGCGTATGGCCAGCAACGCAGCTTTTAGCTGCCGAATCTGCCAAAGCTGTACCGTTTTCACCTAAAATACTAATCTTTAGCACGGGCCGAAGATAAGATCGAACTTTACTACGATTACCGAAAGAAGTTTGCGAATCACTGGTAATTCCGCACAAATGTTGACAACCATTAGCGTTTTTAAGATCGATTACATTTTTAGAAACAAATTGAGAACCCCCTGTGCTCTCGGCAAAATGTTCACAATTACTTGCAATATCAGAAATATATTGAGCGTCTCTGGTAATGTTACAAAATGGCTTATAATCACTGGAAACAGGCATAAAATCGCGAGCGCAAGATTTTGATCCGACGGAATTACCAGAAAAAGATTGACAACCATTAAACATTACCGACCGCGACGTACTATTGTTAACCTGTAACGGTGACGCGTACTCCCCCTGATCGCAAGTACTAGTAGTACAAACACACACTTTTGGATTACTACATAAACATACGATAGGTTTCTTAATAATATGATCAAAACACGAACAACGATTATTAACACCAACATAACTAATATCGAAATTATCATTTAAAGACACAGAAAGAGGATTATCGTTATCAGAGACGCAAGAAATCCTTTGTGATCTAAAATTATTATTCTTAAAACTACTACACGGTAAAACACAATTTTTACAAGAAACTTCAACATTTAAAAATTTAGGTACACTATTATTGGAACAGTTAGTACCTACAACGACAGCATTAGAATTAGGAACACAAGTAACACAACTATATTTAATAACAGAATCCCCTGCGAGATGCGCAGGGTTACCTCTAGTTTCGTGATAAGACTTGAACTGGTCGACGCTAGGGAGCGCGGTCGCGCTCGCACCGGCAAACATCACGCTACCTCGCGGCGGCGGCGGCGGCGGTGGCGGCGGGGTGGGCGCTTGCGGTGACGGCGCGTTCACGTATCGTTTGTCGCCATGCACGTGCACAGGGCGCGTGCGATGCGACCCGGTGCGACCAGTCGGCACACGAGATTCACGCGCCGAAGACAACGAGTAGAATGATGAATGTTCCTTATTTTTCACATTATTAGCGTTACACTTTGAGCACTTCGACTTAATGACATTCGCGGTACCACAACCGTAACATTTTATGTCTTTCACGTCCTCATTCTTTAAGTTATTTTTGTTACTCTTCACTAATTTTTCGCACATATCTTTTGTGTGACCATTACGTTTGCAGTAAACACAAAACGACTTCACATTCCCTGCCTTTTTCGTTGAGTCACCCGTGTGACTACCGGCGGTGGCAGAGGAGGAGCGGGGAACAGAACTCGAAGAGGCAGTACGCGCAGGCTCGATGGCGGCGGCGCGTGATCCTACTTCGCGATCAGGCGACGACTTTTGCGATAGGCGGTCATGTTGTGACTCGTTTAGCGAGTCTTCTACAGCTCGCGCCTTTTTCAGCAACTCGTCGAATGTTGAAACTGCAGCTCTGTCGATACGCTTGCGGATGCGGCGGTCCAGCAATCCAAAGGTCATATCTAACTCGACACGTTCGCATAAGTCTTCATGTGGAAGCTTGGCAAACAAGGCTCGGACTTTAGCAATGAATAAATCCGTATTTTCTTTGCCTTGTACTAGGGAGAACAACTCTAGGTATATCCGAAAAGGCGGGCGACGATCACCATATGCACTTTGGAGTTTAGTTATAGCTTCATCCCATGTCTTCGTAGTGCCCTTGACGCCCTGCCACCATGTTCCTGCTGAAGAAGTGAGCAGCATCGACATACCTAAAAGAGCGTTCGCGTCGCTTATGTTTAGGCATGACTTGTAAACTTCGATGGCATCGATAAAGTTTTCCACGGATTCCTCAGGATTACCGCTGAACTTGGATGAGCATTTCGAAAAGTTTGCTGTTGACTTCACAAGAGCCTCGGCGGCGTCCGATGGTCGCGGCGTCGACGAACGGAATTCGTGAAGGACTTGATTGAAAAATTCTGCTTGCGACTGGTTGATAGATGTTAACAAGGTCGCAAGGACGTCTTGTGTCATAGTTATATTGTTGGATCGCTCAGATTCTTCCGAATTTGATTCCTTGCGAGTCCGCGGCATTTTGCAAAACACAAGTACCTACGTAAAGTTTTCACTTGACGAAGTTTTTGCAAAACTAACGAGAAAGTTTGATCCACATAACAAAAACCACTGAAACACACGTTGGGTGCCAAGATGTAGTCGGGGTGAGTCAGTTTAGAGTAAAAGGGTTTTGTTATTGGCATAAACTTTAATGAAACTCAAAAAATATAACTAACACATCATTACGACACAAGAGTAGAATTCCAATGCCGCCATACTTAACATATATCGTTCAACGCCAACTCACTTCTACCAACCTAACATTAGCCAATCAGTAGCCAGTATTCGCGCCGGCTACGCTATTATAGGTCGGCGCGAGGCGCATGCGCGAAGGTGCGTTCCAAAACGCATTATGGTAAATATCGTGCTGGCAACTTGCCTCGACCAATGCGTTCAGGGAGACGTTTAGTTACATCCGCTATAATCTTAAAGACAAAAAAAAATATTTTCTTATTTGTTTTAGATGCCTAATAAATACAAGCGAAAGGCAGTAGCTGTAAGAGGCAATTGGAGTGAAGAATCACTAAAAGCAGCTATAAGTTCTGTACACAATAATGAATCTTCTGTGCGTGCTGCAGCTATCAGTACAACATTCCAAGGCAGACAAAAAGGGGCGTATAGGCCCACCCACTTTATTCGGAGAAGAAATAAGTTGCTCATATCAACATGATGCAAGCCAATATTATTTATTTATTTATTTATAACAATTGCTTGCTGCACGTACAGTAACACCAAAGCGCGCAGCAAGCCAACAACATAATATTTAAAAAACTTCACGCAAACATTGAACATCGATTGACTGTAATACACAAATATATCAACATCTGGCCCCTGAGCAAGCAGGGCTTAAGCAGATGGATCACCTGGGTTGTGGGAGCATATCGAGCAGTATGAGTGCGCACTGGCGGAGCTGCGACCAGGCACCTCGAGGCACAGGCGCGCGACTGCCGCACCCGGTCCGGAGCAAACAATGAACAGCGAGCTAGGGTAGTCGCGTCATCGATCTTGTTATCCATATATATAATAGGTAGTAGAGCATCATAAGCGCACACTTACGTCTCAGTTCCAATGTGTTAATGCCCACCATTCCCGAAACAAACAGAGACGGATACAAAAAGGGATAATACCCATACATTTTTTTTGTACAGGTAGCGAGCAAACTTTCGTTGGACCCGTTCTATCATGAGCTTGTATTTTTGTTCATGCGGGTGCCATACCAGCGCATTGAATTCAAGTTTGCTACGTACAAACGAATAATACAGAGTGAGTATAACATTCCTGTCTTTTAACCTACTTGCCTGTCTCGTAACAACCCCAAGTTATCGAAAGACCTTGCCACAGATATTAATAATATCCTGATTAAAGGTCATATTCACGTCTTCAAGATTCAAGATCTTTTATTTCATTGATGCGCTCCAGAGGGACACCCGATATGTGGTAGCTATGCTTAATGGGTGCACACGAACGGGTAAACTAAATAATCTTGCACTTAGAAGTGTTAAATTCCAAATGATTGGCTTTACTCCATATTACCACACTATCAATATCCCTCTGCAGCGCCTCACAGTCATGCTCGCTATTAACTCCCAAGAATAACTTCAGGTCATCCGCAAACATGAGGCATCGAGCCGTCCTGACTACCTTCGGCAGGCCATTACAATAAATTACGTAGGCCCCAAGGTGCTACCTTGGCTTACACCAGAGCAAGTTATATAAGGGGCAGATTTATGCCCAGATATTTGAACATACTGAACACGGTCAGTGAATTAGCTGGAAAAGAGTTGCAGCAACTTCGGGGTAAATCCTATTGTGGATAACTTTTTAAGTAGGACGTCATTTTGGACACGATCGAACGCCTTTTTAAAGCCAAAGTAGGCTACGTGTACTTGCTTACTTCTATCCATTTCGGTGACAGCAAAGTCTACAAAATTAATGTGGTTTGTCACAGTAGATTTACCAGCTCTAAAACCATGCTGAGATTCGGCTAGTTGGGTCTTGATTTGGCTAGTGATATACCGATTAAGTATCGACTCGAAGACCTTGCCGAAGGCTGACAGGACCGCAATAGGCCTGTAGTTGTCCACTTTTGACCTGGCGCCACCCTTGGGTACAGGGGTGACAAGTGAAATTTTCCACACTGCCGGATAAGAAGCTGTTTGTATGGCTAAGTTATAAAAAAATACAAGTGGTTTTAGAAATATTTCTAAGCAGTCTTTAATAATGTAGAGTGGAATTCCATCAGGCCCTGCAGATGAATGGGCTTTTAGGCGGCGAATTGCTACTGATATGTCAGCTTGGTTGATCTGTAGCGTTGATTGTTTGTTAAGCACCGACTCAGATTAGCAATTAACATTACCTAATTTAGGAGCTCAGTTAGACTAAAAGGTTTATATTTTGCTTTTCAGTTTCTTTTTTCGTCGGTTAAATATTTTGTTGAAAAGTTTATTTTATCACAAATATTTCTATTAAAAAAAATACAAGCCGAGGAAGTCGCGCTCGTGGGCAAAAGTTATCATAATACAATAACATAACTAATTAACTGTTCATGTCTACACATTTATAGTTTCTTTCTTCGACGGTATTTTTGTTATTTTAAGTTTTATGAATATGAAAATGTGTACCCGATAATATAAAGGCGTATAATATCAAAGGAAAAAGCCTCCCTGAATGCCATACCTAGATTCATCTGGCGCACCCTGTGCCGTTAACCTCGATGCGACCATTATTACTGACTGGTTTCAATCACGGCAAGGCCATCCGTGTGATTCTCTACAAAACAAATCGATCATACCAACACAAAGATAAAATAATAAAAAAAAGTGTTTAAAAGTAGGAAATACTTTTGTACACAACAATATGCTGATTATGCTAGCACAATTAGCATGAAGTTCCCATTGCTGGAACATAGGCTTCCTCTCCGTCAAAGGGAGTGCCCACCACGCGGGCACAGTGCGGGTTGGATATCACATGTCTTCGAATGTTTTGGTTCAAGGACATGTCGGTTTCCTTACGATGATTTCCTTCATCATTTTATGATGATGAAAGTGAAGCTTTACGTCTATTATCCAAAAGTTATTATACCCAAGGCCGAATGGTTTTAAGAGTGAAAGCATTTTTAGAAACCAATTTAACCAGTAGAAATTCAGGCTTTTCATTTCACACAGTTTCGCTACATCACTAAAAAGAATAATCATCTTGTCATCAATATACCATATTGGCACTTTAGTGTCAAGACGAAATTTAATTATGAGTAGGTAGCACTGTACCAAAAAACTATAAATCATATCGCTATACAATAATAGTACGTTTCGATACGTCTGACATAGTCTAGCGAGGGTGCTAAACGCGTGCAAAAATGGACTACTTAAGTCACACGTATTGTATACTATTTTAAAGCACGTGTTAGTGTGACCTGAACCGACACTTAGGTGACGCTTTTTTGTGTAAAAATAGACTACTTAAGGCACAGAAAAGTGTGACTTCAGTGCGGGTTTAGGTCACACAAATTAAAGTGCGATAAAATCAATTAAGTCATTATTGTTCAATATTTCGGGTTAGTCACTAACTCGACACGAGAGACTGGACATGCGTGTGTCCAGTTGGTGAAACTCAAAATTAGTATCACTTATTATTTCGTTATCTGGACACGCCAAAATTTTTACGCGTGTCCACATAGTGAAACTTAAATTAAATCACTTTTATGTTTTCGCCAACTGGACACACGCAGTTTTTTTGCTAAAAAGAGATCAGTCAGAGACACTTTTAAATGGCACAAATACTGCACTTAATACACACCCGAAACGAAGTAAACTGGTAACTAATTATGAGCAAAGGATTACCGGGTTGGGATTTATTACCCGCTCCAACCAATCAAAGCAGACTACGTCACTGTTAGTCGCCAGCCGCCGAGAATACATGAAAGTGTAATAGAACTGGCTATATGTTATTTATTTTAGACAAGCATAGAGATAGTAACTTACGAATAGTATCAGTGTCAAAAATACATCCATAAAAATCAAACGAGGTCGGGTTAGTTACACCACTTATAACACACTAGAACAGCTGAACCGATATTAATGATCTTTGATTTGTTGGATTTGCCTCCGCCCCGAATAACAGAACAAATATTAAAACATGGCAAAAATACCTAAACGAAAAAAAATATTAGGAGAATTAATTAAGTCATTGTCTCATACCTAAATTTTTCGTGTCAGCTAGAAAAAGCTACATGCCTCGAAGTACCAGGTTGTCATAACTTAGATCATAGGTATGTCAGTAATTAAAAGGCTCTATGCCTTCGAAGTACCAGGTTGTCATAACTCGGTAAGAGTACTCCTGACATAGGTAGGTATGTCAGTTATTAGAAAAGGATTTATGCCTTCGAAGTACCAGGTGGTCATAGGTCGGTAGGAGCCACGTAACGTCGTTATGTCAGCTAGAAAACGCTTTAGTCCTTCGAAGTATGAGGTTATCATAACTCGGTATGAGATCATGCGCAATGACTCAAGATGTTTTGTTGATAGGTTTAGACAATATTTATTGATTCGGTACGAAGTTCGACAGGACAGCTAGTTCTTTCTAAATCCACAAATGGTGAATAATTTTACTATGACATGCAAAATTACCCGTTCCCAGCAGGGGGACTTTTAGTGGCCGACGATGATTGTGATACAAAACATGAATCTGCGTGACTGTACTTTGTCATGAATTCGGGTAAAATGCAAACGTGTGTCCAGTTGGCGAAATCGTTGAAATGATTTCATTTAACTTTCACTATGTGGACACGCTTAAGAATCATGGCGTGTCCAGATCAGTGGCGTGCCTAGGGGCAAACATAGGGCAAGCCAATATACTTATAAAAAGCACTATCTACCGTCTCGCAGTACTTATTGAGATTCGTATTTCATAGTAGTAAGTAATATTGCTATTGCCTGTTAAATGTTTTTTGATAGCACCAGTTTTTTTTTAAATGTACAAGTCAATATTTAAACATGTATTAACAACAAAAAAAAACAACTGTTCTATAAAAATGTTGGTGTACTGTTACCTAGGCTAAATAGGTATGCCTGTGCCTAAACCTGCGGTGAATACAGGCGCGTAGCGTTATGTTACCCTTAAATATAAATTAAGCACAGACAAGAGTAAGTACAGTAATCCTCGACAAAATCGCGACAGTTTCATTTTCAATTTAACAGTTTCGTGTAAAATATGATACGATATTTATGAGCCATCTATGTATCATTATCATGATTGGCACAATAAAGCTATTCTAGTTATGTCATATTTCACTCGCTCGCAAGTCGCTAAAGGCAAAATAGTACAATCCGGCCACTAGATGGCGGACAAATAAATTGATTAATTTCTAACTACACATTGTTTACGATGTTGATGATATTTATAATTACTCAAAATGTGAACAGGCATAATTATAACTCTTCATTCTTCGCTTCTTTACCACAAATAGATGACAAACATCAAAGCACTCGGAAGGCTTTACTAGATAGATCTACAGAAACATACATCTAGGCAGAAAAGCAAAAATCATTTGTGGAAATAATAACATCCTACAATCTAATGAGTCATATATGCTGGTCAACTAAAATGTCTATTATGCGATTAATATTTCTGAGAAATACTCAAATCCCCCTGATTTAGGTTTGGAAGGAGTAACCAGATCATATTTGTCTGTAAAACTCAACGTATGTAACTTTTCCGAGTAACGATTACACACTAATCCTTCACAAGAAACAATTGCATACGTTTCCGTATTCATTTGAATTATAAGAAAACTTTAATACTCCAACTGAAGATAATCACAGAAAAAAATAAACACAACACTTAACTCCGCAGAAAATTAAAAAAAAACTAATTACAAAACAAGAAAAGGCGCATAACAACTCAAAACCAAATCGTAACTAATTTGAAATAGTATCAATCATTCAATGGAAAACCACGCGTTGCGCAGGGTCCTATTATTACGCGCGGTTCTTCCATTCATAAAGAGTCAAAAGCCAAGCTTAAAAATTTGAAAAATTTGCAATATGAGATGTACTCATATTGCAAATTTTTCAAATTTTTGTATGTACTAATGTTATGAAAAACCCAATTTCTTCGCAAATATAAAATCCAGAAGCCAGATTGCAAGCCCTAAGGGGCGAGAGTCACTTGTTATCATACACAGATACGATCTCGCATCCTGCTTTACACTACAGCATTAGAGCGAGATTGCAACTGCGGCCTGGTGGTCTGGCAGCGTTCTGTAATGAATGATGAAAACAGTGCAAAATCAAAAATATTATTCTATGAGTATCTCGCGTAAAGGTAAATCTCGCAACGTCGCATCGGGCCTACGTTTAGCGCGCGACCGACTATACGCGGTACTATGCGCGGAGTTTGAATGTTATTATTCTTATCAATTCTTATGACATGATTGTTAAATAATAAAATTGTGTATTTTTTTATTGTCTCACGTTTGATTTGAAAACCAGACTTTTTGGGTTTAGTAAACGGAACTCCCCTGGTGCAGATGGCGAAATAATAAGTGCTACTAATTTTGAGTTTCACCAACTGGACATACGCGTGTCCAGTCTCTCGTGTCGAGTTGGTGACTAACCCAATATTTGACACATGCTCTTAATCGCTTAATCGCACAACAATGAGATATTTTAATATTTCAACAAGCTAATTATTTCAGAAAATACACACCTACGGAAACCCTTATGCATTCCTACGTAAACCCTACACACCTTAGGATGGCGGACATATTCTATAGTAGGTACTTTAAAAATAAACCTATATTTCTAAACAAATTCATATCTTCCTCTAACCAAGGATAGATTCAATCGAAACGTATGAATGGAATACATTCCAAAGGTTTTGCAATGTGTCGCAAACAATTGCTCTGACCTCCGACGGGTGTCAATTTGTGAAATTGGTACGAGTTCTGTTTTCCCTGTCAATTTGTAGGTATCGTGAACATATAAACGTCTTTTTACCATAATAAAATGATGGGATCTCTTTTGTAGAAGAAGAAAAATATATATTTGGCTTTGTTTTATCGTGAGAATTTTCGAAACTTTTGTGACGTTGTTTGGCACCTCTTACTGCGCTGCTGCTGAACCGATTTTTTCGAAAGAGATGCCACACAGTGTGTTGAAAATCGACTTTCATAGACATATAATACATTTTTCCCAAATGTCCACTTTTATGACTGGAAAATGTTTTGGAAGACCTAATACATGCCTAAAAATACCAACATATATATGGAATAGCATTGCAAACAACGCACACAGAATTTTCTCTCTATATGGAGCTGGCATGAAAAAGTTATCTCTGATTTTGATAGATTGGCCCTAATGATTTTGCAAGTATTAATCCATCAATTACTTACAATGTTTTGACATACTCTTCGAAACGACAAGTACCTCAATTGTTTTTTTTTATTCGCTTAAAATTTAATAATTTCAAAAAATATTTTTTACCAAATGTTTAATTTAAATTAAGCTTAACATATACACGGACTACTTAAACGACGAACCCCACTGTGTCGTGTAAATACGCCACATCATCATCATCATCATCATATCAGATGAAAGACGTCCTCTGCTGGACATAAGCCTCCCTCAAAAGGGGGGATTTGCCATAATCGCCACGCTTGGCAGGCGGGTTGGCGATTGCAGTATGGTGGTTAAATGCATAGAAAACGCTGCTGCCATTCTCTAGTAAATCCCTTAGTCGCCTTCTACGACATCCACGGGAAGAAATGAATACGCCACATAATCATACAACAATAAGGTTTATCAATTTAATTTCGTACTAACAGAGTATTCAGTAGAAGAGGCTGGAGACGATAATAATAAAATAATTATATATTATTATTATAAAGAGTCTAATAATAGTAATAGTCAATTGGGACAATTGCTTTGGAAGCAGTGATATCAGCTCGGCGAAGAAGCACTTTGTGAACTGTTGCAGACATATAGTGCCAGTTTTGTAATGCCACGTATCTCTCAGCAGTCTTGTACGCATGGTCTCTGAATTTTTAAATTTTTACATGTTCTCCTGATGTTATTGTTGTAAAATCCTAGTCCTGTAATAGCAACGGTTTTTTTGGGAAATTCAAAGAATCGTCTGGCCGTGTGGCCGTCGCTGGTAGTTCTATGACCCTGCTTCACTATGTCAATTGGCAGGCCAAGTTCTGTTTTGAAGCGATCTTGAATTAATTTCTTCCTTGCGTTTCTTGCATCTTGGTCAGCTTTTCCTTTAACAGCCCACGTTTTAATGTCCAATCTGTACGATATGTGTAAAAGGCATTCCATCATATTTATACGCGCATGAAGTGAAGAACTCCCAAAGTCCATCAAGTCAGCCGATGTTGCCAGTTTTGAGACTGCTTTTAAATTGTTTACTTCGGACGGTTTCGCTAGACATACGTAGCAAGAAGCGTTCGTTCTAGCAGCTGAAAGGTAAGTGGATATCTTGGCATCGATCATCGTCATCATGAGTTTGTGAAAAACTGTGTTGCCGTTGCACTCAGTTGATCGGAGATCATCTATTTCATCTTCCATTTTCTGTTCTTCTGCCTTCACGACTGCTTCGCTTTCTTTAATAAAAGTAAACTGCACCGGACGACAAAACATTGCTGAGCAAGGTTTCGGGTTCTCCCAAACTATATTTTTTTGACTTCTCAGTTTTAATGTCACCAATGATCTCATAAAAATACTGAAGTCGTCAAAAACAAAATCAAAAATCAAAAGTCTCTTATTCAAATTAGGCTGAGAATCAGCACTTTTCGAATGTCAAAATTCATAAGACAGTCCCCCAAAACGCCCGCCCTTCACTACTTCCTCGTGCTTTAGCTAGGAAGTAGAAGCGGCGCAACAAACTCCTCAGCAGCAAAGCTGTCTGTTTAGTTAGATAGACTTGATTCTATACATAGATAGGCAAAATAATCAACATTGCGAGACACAGAACTTAAATAATTTGTCGTATGTCAACTAGCCATGCCAATATACCAACAAATAAAATAAAAAGTTAACTCAAGCACAAAAAAAGTGAACAAAGCATACTACCAAAATAAAAGCTTGTGGCTAAATTACAATAGCTGCACGGATCGATCGATCAGGTTAAGCTACGCTTGATGCGGTTGTTCCGTGGATGGGTGACCATCTTTACATACCAAGACTCCTCCGTGCCTCGGAAAGCACGTTAAGCCGTTGGTCCCGGCTGTCATTTGTAGATCTTTGACAGTCGTTACGAGTCGTCAGAAGCCGAAAGTCTGACAACCAGTCTTACCAAGGGGTATCGTATTACCCAGTGACTGGGTTGTGGAGGTCAGATAGGCAGTGTAAAATACTGGTATTCAGCTGCATCCGGTTAGACGGGAAGCCGACCCCAACATAGTTGGAAAAGGCTAGATGATGACTACCAAAATAAAAGCCTCCTGGTATAAATGGCGTGATAGCTTACATATGCAATGCTGGATTATGTTCACAAATGATAACCTAGGACCATCGACATAAAATAAATAAACAGGTAGGTAATTATTACAACATAATCAGGGCCAGCAAGACGACCAGTCACCACAAGCAGCAGCCATTTACTGGGTAAAGATCAGCCATTACCCCCTCGCCATATTTGAGGGAAGGAGGTAACCTGATCCCCAACGCTACCGCAAGCAGTGACATCTACGGGAGCATGACGAACTTGCTGCCGGTTGCTCAGGCAAGAATAGAATGATCAATTATCGAGATCGCTAGCTAACCATAATGCCATACAACTCACCATAAAAAATATTGTTATAAGTAGATCATGTCAATAACTAATAAAAATATAGAGAAAGATTATAATTTTTAAAAACTTACTAGTCTTAGTCTGTAAAAACATATTTTTAAATAATTATATGAACCCATATAACCTGTCTCTAGGTACGCTAATCGCGCAATAAGCAACTTGAATGGAATCCATTTTTGTTTATATTTACTCTGGCTAGATACTCCATCAAAGCTCCATTTAGAAATAAAAATCAGTTCTTTATGCTTTAAATTTTGTGGTAAATATTTAAATGTTCTATTCACTGTTAAGTCTAAGAGAGCCTGCAGAGTAATTCTGCCTGAGCTATCTGTAACCGTGATGGGATTTTCGGGTTCAGATGGATAACGCACTTTTTTTCTTTTTGCACTCTGTAGTAGGAAGGATATAAGTCACTAATACCTTCTCGAATTGCTGATTCTCTCAATGTTATATATTGCCATTTTGATAAGTTAAGAGATAACAGTAATCCAAGGGACTTAAGGGGTGTAAAGATATTCTTGCCGGCCGGTTTTCGTATCAAGTCTTGAAATCTATTAACCGCTTCTAGATTTCTCATCATGTACGAGGTGCATTCAATAAGTACCTAGCCTCATCGCCAGAGGGCGCTGTAGTTTCAAAAGAGTTTTACCACAGTGTAGCACATTCTTTTTTAATTCTTTTTTCAAATTTTCATTCCAATCCCTTCATTTGTTTTAATTTTACAACTTATGGAAGCGAACGTGTCGATCGGTTTTACAAAAATGGAAAAAGAGCAATATCGTTCGGTGATTCGATTCCTATTTTTGGAAGGGAAAACGCGCATCGAAATCAAAGAGCGCTTGGATGCTGTGTACGGTGACTCTTCTCCATCGATGGCCACCGTCAAGAATTGGTTCAACGAGTTTGCACGTGGCCGTACGTCGGTTTTTGATGAACCACGTCCAGGTGCACCGAAAACAGCTGCTACGGAGGAAAACATTTAAAAAATCCATGATCTCGTATTGGCAGATCGCCCATTGAAGGTTCGGGAGCTAGCTGAGACTGTAGGCATTTCAGAAGGAACAGTGCATCATATTCTTCACGAGGAACTCGGCATGAGAAAGCTGTCGGCGCGATGGGTGCCGCGTTTACTCACACCAGAAAACAAGCGCAACCGTGAGACCACATCGGAGACGTGTTTGGCGCTGTTTAAGCGGAATCCAGCGGAGTTTTTGCGTCGTTTTGTGACCGTCGATGAAACCTGGATCCACTGGTACACACCAGAGACCAAGGAGCAATCAAAACAATGGATCCAGACCGGGGAACGTGCTCCAAAGAAGGCGAAAACTGTAAAATCGGCCGGAAAAGTTATGGCCACCGTTTTCTGGGATTCACAAGGTGTGATCTACATCGATTACCTCGAGAAGGGTAAAACAATTGCAGGGCTTTACTATGCCGATTTATTGGGCCGATTCGACGCCGAATTAAAGAAAAAACGACCCCATCTGGCGAAGAAAAAAGTGCTGTTTCACCACGACAACGCACCGATTCACACGTCTGCCGTTGCCATGGCCAAATTGGTCGAATTACGCTACGAATTGCTGCCCCATCCACCGTATTCTCCAGATTTGGCCCCTTGTGACTTCTTTCTGTTTCCTAATCTGAAAAAATCACTCGCCGGGAATAGATATGGATCGAATGAGGAGGTCATCGCCGCCACGGAGGCCTATTTTGCAGAGTTTGACAAAAACTATTTTTCGGACGGATTAAAAAAGTTGGAGCATCGCTGGGCTAAGTGTATCGAACTAAAAGGAGACTATGTTGAAAAATAAATTCCCACTTTTCCAAAATTTTCGTTTACTTTTTGTAGGCTAAGTATTTATTGAATGACCCTCGTATTCAATAACAGAAGCAATATTATCTCTTCTATCTTCATTCAACTTCGTAACAGTTGCATGAACAAGCTCACTGCAATCACTGTTCAAATGATCACCACTCCGTCTCTTCTTTTGCTTTGTCCCCAAGTCTAAAAAAGGTTTTCTAGAGAATTTCCTTTTCGTAATAGTACCAACTGATGATGCTGATGGTTTTTCTTCATCATAAGTGATAGATGTTGAAGCTTCCTGAAAATTTTCTTTGATGCAGCTATGCCAGTCGACATTATTCTCAAGCCAGCTTCCATATATCTTTTAGAATACCTCCATTTTTCGGTTTGCAGAATTCCAACGGTTGTCTATTGCTCTCATAAATTTCCGGATAAATTCGTTAAACGTCACACGATCTTCTTCAGATAAACTACATCCCAATCGAGATAACACAGTCTCAAATAAAAACTGATAATCGTTCATTTTAGCTGAACCTTTTAAAATAATGAACAAATCCAGATTTGTTACGATACTTTCCATGTTTATGGTTTTTTTTTTTTTTTTTTTTCTGGTTGGGAAATCATCAAATAACTTCTCCCGCTCTGGGTGGAGCGGGAGGGCGTGTCAGACTTTTACTGACTAAAACCCACCCGTGTTCCCTCACTTGCCTGTGTGCCAGGGGCGGCGGTATCTCTTTCGAACAACCCGCACCCCCGGCAGGCACCGGCCCTTGCGGGCCCCTCTGTTGCTGCTGACAACTCTTTGAGGCGCGCGTGGAACACAACGCGCCGTCGACCCGGGCTTGGTCCTTACCGGACAGCGAGGTACCCATTACTCGCCGTCCGCAAGCCCGTGCCTACGGTGGCCGGGAATCAGCCTGGGATTCCCGACGCCCAGGGCGTCTCCTGCGAAGGCCACGGCTGTGAGGGCGCATGTACTGCATGTCCCTCACGTGCGCCGCCTCCCTCTTTGCGAGCATAACTGCTTCGCTGAAGGAGGCGACTGCCAGGCGTTTGGCCCCCCTAGATTGGGCAGGAGCCGCTTCAAGGCAGCCCCGGCCCGCTCCAGTCTGGGAGCCAAACGTCGGAAGTGCTCCGCGAAGTTCCACCGGCTGTCGAGGACGAGTCCTAGGTACTTCATCGTCGACTCGACGCCAATGTGAACCCCTCCCACCGTTATCTGGGAACCCGTCAGTGGCGCATTCCGAAGACCATGAAACCACATGGCCTCGGACTTGTGCAAGGCCACCTCGAGTCCCAGTTGCCGGATCCTATCGACGATTGTCGCAACTCCGTGTGTCGCTAAGTCGGCCGCCGCCTGGTACGACCTCCCTTGCGCCAGGACCAGCGTGTCGTCAGCGTAGCAAACTACGCTGACGCCGCTAGGGAGGTCGGCGCGCAGCACCCAGTCGTATCCGATGTCCCACAGATGCGGCCCCAGGACCGATCCCTGTGGGACACCGCACGACATCTCTCGCCGGTTCCACTCTCCTAGGTGACCGGGGTAGATGACGGCCCTGTCCGTCAAATAGGCCTCGACCACACGACAGAGGTAGGTCGGCATCCGGTGGTACCGGAGTGCCTCCCTTATGCAACTCCAGGGCAGGGTGTTGAAGGCATTGGCGATGTCCAGAGACACCGCCAAGACGACCCCACCCCGGGCCACAGCATCCCCCGTCGTGAGGGCTCGCACGCGCATGATTGCGTCCACCGTGGAGCGCCCCCTGCGGAAACCGAACTGGCTCTCCGCCAAATCCGGCCCCACCCGCACCAGCCGCCCGACGAGGCGGTCTGCAATGACTCTTTCAAAGAGCTTGCCCACCTCGTCGAGCAGCACGATGGGCCGGTAAGCGGACGGAGAGTCCGCGGGGCGCCCCTGCTTCTTGATGAATGGTGTTTATGGTGATGTTATTATTACCCATGTTTATGGTGATGTTATTATTACTGTCTCTACTTTCAATGCTTAAAATGAAATGAACATATTTTGTTTTGAGTTCTCCTATTTATTTGCAAGGATGTTAATTTAGTGTGATTTAAAACTAATCTACTTACTACCCTCATAAGCTTATTGATAGTATTGCAACAATGTTAATTTAGTGTAATCATTATACTATTTTACTTACTAACGATGATAATTTAGTGTTATTGTTGAACTCATTTACTCACTACCCTCATTACCTAATGAATAAAATAGATATGAATAACAATATTACTTAAACTCATAAAATAATGACGATAATTAGGATAAAGGGATTGTTACATAATTAGCGTGATGTGTTCATATAAAGCAGTGGTCGGGTTCATCGTTTAAGTAGTCCATGTAGATGTTAAGCTTAAATTAAATTACATTTGATCAATAACATTTTTTCAAATTGTTAAATTTTAAGCGATTTTTTTTTAAATCGAGCTACTTGTCGTTTTGGAGAGTATGCCAAATAATTGCAGAATTAATCACCTGCAAAATCATTAGGGCCAAACTATCAAAAGCGGAGATATAAGACTTTTTATGCCAGCTCCATAGTAATTTATAGAGAAAAAATGGTGTATGCGTTGTTTGCAATGCTATTCCATAATTTAGGTATTTTTAGGCATGTATTTGGTCATCCAAAACATTTTCCATTCATGAAAGTGGACATTTGGGAAAAAAGTATTATATGTCTATGAAAGTCGATTTTCAGCCCACTGTGTACCGTTAGACTCATCTTGATCCAGTATGTATCTTATGACGCCACAAAAATCAAAATATGGCGACCTCTCACCAGCGGCGAGGTGTCAATTTTTCTAAGAGGGAAACCGAAGCGAAGTCGGCTTTAACTTACTGACTTATCGATAAAGAATACTTACTAACATTCTAAAATTAATATAGGAATATAAAGAATTAAATACAATAAAATTGAATTTGTAATACAAAGTTAAAAATAACCGTTGTTTGAATGTTAATAGTAGCCACTATTGACGTGCCATTTATTAATAGCGATAGAGTTACCGATACGAATCCCCGAAGTGAAGCCGGTAGGAATTGTTATATGGTGCTTTCGCCACTGCCTCTCACACTCAACATGATGTTAATTTTTTGATCCTTTTATCATAGGTTTGCACACACAATAATATAGCACAACACAATACAATCATCATGCGAATCTAAACAGTTGTAACTGGGAACTTATGACAACGATTGTAAAAAAAGTAAGTTCAAAAACTAAAACCCGACTACTGAAAATCACACTCTAAGGAGTATGACATACGAAAATATAAAGATGTGCGTGTGGTGCGAGTGCTACTTTGTAAATACTCTTTGAAAATGTGCTTAGGATTTAGTGAACATTCCCAAATAATTGTGAAAGTTGGAATCAGATTTTGTAAACGTCAAATAAGCGAGTTATGGACTGTAAAGTTGGGCCCTCAGTTCTCACATAGAGGATTGAGGGCCCACCTGTACCTGATAAATTATGGACACTACAGAATAAGTCTTTATACCAAAATCTAACCTAATATCAAACAAAATTTATGAAAACAAGATATCATCGCAAAACACTACTGTTATATCTGTGTATATCTTCGTTCAAAATGGTCCCTCAATTCTCACAAAAATAGGAATAGATTTATTTTATTTATTTATAAAATAGATTTATTTTGTCACAGAAACAAGATGACATAGCATTTTTTGTTTTTGACATGATAACAACACAGATACACACAAATACGTTACCTACTTTTACTTACAAGTTTCAGTAACTTGTAAGTAAAAGTACACACCAATGAGTTTCTCCTCTAGTTAAAAAAACAAGTGCGACAAGTTTTTCCATTAGTTTTCTAAAAGACAAATGGCTTTTACAGTATTGTTGAGTAAAAGAAGACGCTCAGAGTAAGCTTAGCAAAATGAACTCAGGGATATTCCAGAAACTTGCTCCGTGCTCCAACTGAGCTAAGATGAATTGGAAAAAAGCTGTGTTATTGGTTCGACCAGTTTTACGACAGAAGAGAGATCAAAGGATTTGTGCTACTCACGGACATAAACCAAGAAAATTGTCAAATGAATTTTAAATGTAACCCTTCTGGCAATTCAGGTTCACTTCATAAAATTTTAGAAATTTTTGCATTTGCGTCGAATTTTACGTTCAATACCTACGCACCACAAAAGATGTGGATGTACAAGAAGAATAACAGGGCATAAAAGTAACAGCTAACCAGTTAAACAGCCCATTACTACCCAACACAAGTTCAAAACGACTTTTAAACACTATATCCCAATAACCGCCACAGAGCAAATTAGGACCTAACTAGTTATTGCCGACTGTTGGCGCTCTAATACGGTAAAGTGGTACGGTTAGGACGCGCAGCTCTCGATAATTAGTTGGCAATTAGTTCGGAGAACGCGCCATGAGACGGGCAATGGGAGCGGGGAGGGCGGTAAGTGTGTTAGAACTATGCCCACAGAATAGACTGATACAGAAGGCTAGCTTCTTGCGATGAGCAAAACTGTTGAACACATAGACACGTAGGTACGGCAGTGATCTCATAGTTTTATGCTGTTGACATGGGCATTTTTTTAACCTCAAAACTCCGTCATTTATTTATTAACCATTTTGAAAATGTCTTCTTTTGTTAGAAAGTGTATAAGTACTTATCGAGTGGTCCTTTATAAATGTTGTCAAGTTCTGATAATTATTGATGATGTTATATTTACTTCACGACGATACTGTTATTTACTGAACAACTGAAGGTATACGAATTTGTAAACCTTAAAATTATTAATTGTCGGTAAGCATTGAATTTATGAACAAAAGTTCTTTATTACTTGATGTCAAGTTTGTAAGAATTGTTGCAAGAGATACTGCCATACCACATATTGAGCGATTGAGGAATTACTGAATAAGAGTTGCTCTATATCGCTCTCCAAATTGATCTACCTCCGCCAATTCCTATGGGCAATGACAAAAAAAAATGCCCGTGTAAGCGCAACTTCATCAAACAATGCCAGTCGCAACTCACACTCGCATATAGTGTACGATAGACGCTTCTCTATGTGTGCGTGCAGTTCCGCTCGTTGCTTAGAGCCAACCTTCTGTACCTATCTATTCAATGCTATGCCTGTCATTCTACAAGATTGAACCGCCATGATGAAGCCAGATTGGGAGGCGTAGAATTAGTTGCAATCCCATTGGAAGTGGTATTTGATTGACTGGTGACTACGGTCTGACAGTTTCTGTACGAATTGAGATTCAAGTCGCGTTGATTGATGTCCGGAGTGGGTTTACGAGAATTGGTTAGAATATTAGGTTTGGTGTTAAATTATTATGTGCTGTAGGGGATCAGCTGAAGGCACTGATGGCAATTTAAACCATGATGGCCAAAGATTTCAGAAAAGAGCCACAGCGATTCAACCTATACCGAAAACTCAAAACACGTTCTACAGTGCGGACCATGGTTCTTACATATTATTTAGAGCAGTGGTGGCCCAGTGGCAACGTCCTGAATTACGTATCGTAGGTGATGGGCTCGAATTCCAACACGCACATTGCTTAGGGTAATTTATTGCATTACCACTGCTCTCAAAACGGTAAAGGAAAACATCGTGAGGAAACCGGGATGTCCAAGAACCAAAAAGTCGAAGACATGGGACTGTGTGGTGGATTACGACCCCCTCCCTCTTACTGAGAGGAGGCCTGTGTCCCAGCAGTGCAATAGAAGTTAGCATAATCAACCTGTAATGTTCCCCATCGCACAGAACACAGAGTCGTCGCCGCAACTACAATACGGTCTACAGAAAACTCAATTCCGGCATTGTCTGATTGTCAATCTTTTATTTATATTACTTGTCAACAATAAGGAGAGGCTACGTAAGCGGTCAATTTATACAGTATCGATTTTTAGGGGAAAAATAATTACTTTCAACAGTTTACTTTGCCTGAGGTTTCATTTCGATAAAACTTGTGACGTCAACAAACCCTCACTGGGCTGGGCACGACACGATTGCGGCGGTAAGTCCCCTCTTTGAGGAGTGGATTAAGAGGCGCGACGGCGTCCTCACCTTCCGCCTGACGCAGGAAAACCTCCTCACCGGACGCGGGTGTTTCGGGAGGTTCCTGTTTCGTATAAGGCGGGAGGAAACGCCCGGGTGTTTCCACTGCGTAGATCGCCCTAAGGACATGGTGGAGCATACGATGGAAGTCTGCCTGGCTTAGGCGGAGCAGCGCCGTGTCCTCGTGGAGGCGATCGGCGGCGGTAATCTCTCGCGTTCGGGGCTGGTCCAGGCCATGGCACGGAGCGAGAGTGCATCCCGTAGCCGTCACCTCCTTCTACGAAGCAGTAATGCTCGCGAAAAGGGAGGCGGCGCACGTGATGGAGAGGCAGTATATGCGCACTCACGGCCACAACCTCCAGAGATGCCTTGGGCGTCGGGAATCCCAGGCTGATTCCCGGCCACCGTGGACCATGCCCGGTTCGACGGCGTGTTGTGTTCCACGCGCGCCTCAAAGAGATGTCAGCACGAACTGGTGAGGTCCGCAAGGGCTGATGCCTGCCAGGGGTGCCGGTTTTTCGCAAGAAATACCTTGGCCCCTGGCACACAGGCAACTGAGGGAACACGGGTGGGTTTTAGTCAGTAAAAGTCTGACTCGCCCACCTGCTCCACCCAGAGCGGGAAAAGTTATTTGATGATTTCACACCCTCAAAAAAACCCACTGGGCCCGCGTTGTGGATTACGGCAAACTGCCTGTCACTGAGAGGAGGCCTGTGTCCCAACATTGGGAAGCTTATAGGCTGATTATGAGCATATTATTTCCAAAACAGAACGATCGCTTTATGAAATGTTTATAATAAGCACCTGGAACGCCACTGAAGCCGCAAACAACATGGCCACCTACCGGGTCAAACTATTCTAGTTCACTAGGCGAATGTTGTACCATCAACTTGAAAACAAAAAGGAGCATACAAAGCATGTTTACTTAGCTTTCATACTGCTCTTACTTATGAAACATTCTCTCGAAAAATGCCTTTAAAAATGCGCATCAAAAATACAACTGCATACTCTACAAAGAACAAGTTTACCGCAGTCCCCAGTTTACACAATAAACATAGAATTTTCTTTGCAGAAACACGTGGGAGTACTCTTCTATAAAATGACAAAAGTCACATGTTAGTGCGACCTTTGTCATTTACCTCCATACTTGAATGAGTACAATTCTCCTCGTAAGGGACTTTATTCAATCTTCAAGTTTCCAAAAGCTGCTTTACTTAGGATAGTCTAAGAAAACCCGCTAAACACAATAATACTTATGTTCATAGAGGTATGAATACAGAATGAACAATTCACTCATCCTCTACAGAAAACGGTGGATATTCCCACCAGACGGGTATTGCGTCTGGTTGACCTGTCTAATGATTGATGTCGGGACGTTGTGTTAATGCTAGTTGCGCGCTGGACTCTGCTTGTGCGATGCAGAATTTTGCGTGACTTTATTGTGATACGTAGTTCGTATGTGGCGGTTTAGATGCCGCTACATGTTTTTTGCAGCTCACTATCAGCTTGTAAGTTGATTGAAATACGATTCGTGATAGTATAGAATATTTTAATTAACAGAATAATAAGTTATAGTTCAAATCCTCAATGCAATTTAGTAAAAAGTTATGAAAACATCTCGATTTTATGCACTATCAGGTTTCCTCTCTTCGAGAGTGAGTGGGCTGGACGCGGGCCCAGTGCGGGTTGGTAGACATCATATGTCTTCGAATGTTTGGTTCTAGGACATTCCGGTTCACGATGATGTTTACCTTCACGTATTTTTTGTCAAAAAAAAGCGCCTGTCTGAGTTCGAACCTACAACTACACCCCTTAAGTCGGGGGCATAAGCACTGGCCAGCACTGCTCTGTTCATGCTCATGTTTTTATGAAATGTACATATTTCGCGAGCAATTTTAGCGCATTTGCCATCATAACAGAGTTCTTGAACGAACGCGTTGATTTCCACAAAATGTTGGCAGCAAACGCCATCCGTTTGTCAAAGTCAATTCCATGCACAAGATTATCTTTAAGAGGAAATAATAGTGTCCATAATAGGACAGGCGAAGGGTTTTGCGAGATTTTGTCCCTGCATCTGACATTTTTGCTTGAGATATCTTTGTTTTATGTTAAAGATGCTGATGTTTTTATAAGCTTTGTTATTTGTAGCTTCTATCACGAAGCAGATTATCTTCTGTTTGACGTTTTGTAGTAAAAAATCATAGTTCATGAACGTCTGATCAATCACGTTTTCTTTGTCTAAGATACGTAACAGTAAGGAATATCTCAAATATTTTTAACTAGCTTTTGCCAGGGGCTTCGCTAGCGTGGAGGTCGAAAATTATCCTATGGGAACGTACTATCGGGATAAAATCCCAGGTTACAAACTATCTGTGTGAAATTCGTTCAGCCGTTTTTGCGTGATTGAGTAAAAAACATCTGAACACACAAACTTTCACATTTATTATATTATATAAGTAGGATTTATTAGGATATACTTTGTGCAGATACTTCAAAACGTAAGTAAATACTTCGGTAATCCAAATATGTAACCAACAAAATATCCTTTACATTAACATTTTTCTCCAAAGTAAACATATTTCTGTCTTCTAAATACATCGAAGCATCCATCATATCCTTCCATCAATGCCAGGTAAATGGATTTTGACAGCATATACACGTATTTTGAAATATCGTGATACATTAGAGAGATACATTCTGGCTTACGAAGCAATATTTCATTCTAAAATAAACCTTACAACTTCGAACGCTAATATTGTCCTATGTAATTGGTCTCAAAGATGATCCGTTAATACTTGAGAGAGGGCTAGATTATTTTATTATTAAAAAATTAATTTGACCGTAAGTGGAGATATTTTGGGCCTTCATTCAACAATGTTTATCCAACGCATACTGTTGATAGCCTTGAGATTTGATGTATCCCACTTATGTGCCTACCTGTGTGTCATCTGCCTTACTAACAGCTTTAATTAGCCAAGATTACAGTATTATCATACTATTTGTAGCTTATTTGTTGCCCGATAGGGCAGACCAATGGTCAAGTGAGTGGACGAACTACAGAAGATCCCAGGGAAGACCTGCAGCTTATGGAAAACCAACAATGAAATCATCGAAACGACCAAAAAAAAAGAAACCCGTGTTTACACCAAGGTATAAAACATGTTATGCCTTCTAGTTTCGTTTATTGTTTACACCTAAAACCAATTGTAAAGACTACTTTTTGTATACAAAACTAGTCAAATAGTTAACAATTTGATAACTATTCATGCCTGAAACTGGCCATGGTAGTGATATCAACCCCGACTTATGAGTTGAGTTCGATCAGAAGCAGGCACTTTACTTTGAGTATTGAATTTCATCACCAGTGCTGTCAGAGCGGGGGAAGAAAACATAGGAAACCGGCATGTCCTAGGGTGTGTCCAGACTTGGCGAATGCGCCGCTCGCGAGTCGCGTGAAAACTGCGCACGTGCATATCATGTTCGTACTCTGCCCCAGTGGCGCATTCGCCAGGCACCCCTAGATACAAATATTCGAAGACATACCACATCCACCAGTCCGCACTCGACCCGCGTGATGAGAGGAGGCTTGTATCCCAGCAGTGAGAACTTGATACGCTGTATATGCATGTCTGAAGCAACTTCCATACATGTTTACACGACATGTTATTGACAAGCCTTTTACAAGACTTATTAAAAATAGGTATCAAAACTTGTCTTTAGGTATCAACGCAGGGAACAGTAGATATCTTTAATCACAAAGGACATCATGCAATAAATCCTTAACGCTATAGTGCACCCACATTCAGCCGGTTATGGTTGCAAATGCAGACTCCGGGCTGCTACTGAGAAATTCCAGATAGAAAAACCGAATACAACTTTGCCCGACCTGGGCGAACACCTCTGCCCAACCATTCGGGAGAATCCTGGGGTTTCATGATATGGTTTTAAAGTTGTAGTGACATATATAGTTCAAAGCTGTATGTTCTAGAAAACAAACGAACCTTAAAAACTCGATTGAAAAAAAAACAATTCACAAAATTATGAACGAAAAAGTAAGTAAATTATAACTCGTTAAAAGTAAGCCTGGCAATTCTAACTGAATAAGTAGCTAACAACCCGTATGAGAACGTCTTATCAGAGGTGGAGAAAATTACGTCAAATATATGTGAGATCTTTATTTATTTTTTTATTAGCTAGCTTTGAAAACAAAAAAGCGAAATATTTTTTTGAATTAGACGAAGTTACCGGCTTAAAAACACTACAAATTGAAAAATATCTTTAATTTCGGAAGTCGGTGCTCTTGGTTTTGTAATTTCGTTTTTTTGCCAACGAATTCCCCAAATTAAGTATTTTTTTCTTTGTAGTGTTTTTGAAGTTAACTCAAAAATCATTAATCAGAACTTGACTAAATATATATTATTATGCGACCTTGGCGACCATTCTTTTCGTAGGTGGGAAAGGACTCGTAGAAAAGACCTAAAAGCTTTGAGTGATCAATCCGATATTCAATGTTGTGTAACACAGTCCCCGATACCAATCCGTAAAATTATTTCACAGGTTGCCATTAGATCTTAAAAGCACGGTTCACACTAGTTATTTTCAGACAAAACGAATCAAATGAATTTCAAAATTCAAATCGGTATATAAATGACGGAGGTCTGAGGTAACAAACATAAAAAAGCGAATTGACAACCTGCTCGGTTATCACTTCGCTTTTTTTGACGTCCTTGTCGGTAAAAAATTACGAAAACTATGTTGTTGTTCACGTTCAGAGAATATAGCTAAGAGTTGATAGCTGAGTATGTGTGGCATGATGAGAGAACACCGAAAATATAATTGAAAACTTGCAGATAGGAACACATCCTCACTAATTTAATAAATCCGAAGGTGAGTTTGTTTGTAACACTTTCACGCTAAAACGACTGAACGGATTTGGATGACATTTGGCACATGGGTTGACCTAGAGAAGGACATAGGTTTATTTTATCCTTGATCGCAAACGAAGTCACGGGTAACGGCAAGTACATAATATGTCGATATTTATTATCCAGTACGGACGGCTGAGTTGAACACGCAACCAATGTATTAAAGTGTACCAAGCAACGCAAGCAGTTATGAAAGAAAGAAAGAGTAATTATGCTGTTGTAAATAAGCAGGAATTTATAACCAAAGCGAGAACTATGTGAGGAATGTTTCAAATTCATCCCCTAAATGGGTTAAATAGTTTGTTTGGAAGATCGTAATTTCTTAAGTAAGAAATGTGTAAAACTTATATTTCTATTTATAGGTAAAAATAATCTATATATCACCGTTTTTTTTTAAACCATCCCTTTAGGCACCTAAGAAGTTGCTGATTGGAAATCCTATGAGGCACACGGCTTATGTATTTAACTATAAATATGGAATCTGTGCTAAAAAAATGTATAATCTAACCTCGAGGACGTTACGGGCGGGTCTCATGAGCCACGTCTGCAGCCCTGGAAACCGCTGGCAGTGAGGACACACTTTCTGATGAAAGTACGTCGCGCGGTTGCTGGCCAACATCTGGATCAACCTATTGGAGAAACATTCATAATTAGTACGTTGTAGAGCAGACAGTGTCACTAAGTAAGGACTTTTTACAGTTTTTTTATGATTAATATCTGTAATAGGTACAGCTATGTCGAATTTGAACTTGCGGATAATTTGCGGGAAATGTGTTTTTTGCGAACATTTCATGCTTTGTTACCTAGCGGTATAGCTTGTGCGTATCAATGGCAAAAAGTTGGCCTAAATTTGGAATGCTTGGCCCAAAATTCAGCTGCGCGAACTCCGCTCACAGTCGCAGACGCAGCTCGCTGATCATCAAATGATGACATTTTTATAGTAGTTTCAATGGCCGGTCTGTAGTCCAAAAACACAAATACGAACCCAGTTTATTTTACTTAAGGGGAACCTAGTCGCGGGCTCGAACTCACTGATGGACCTGGCTAAAAAGCACGCTGTCGCACCAGGCATCATGTCCGACGGAGATAATATCAGTGAAGAGCAGTTAGACGCTAGTATACACGCACAACCTTATTGTGTGAGATGCAGGATCATTTATAGTACAACAGGCGCGTAATAAATTAAGAACAGTCCTTCGAAAGATCGGGTTTTATGAAAAAACCACTACATAAATCAATGACCAATAAAGTGTATTGAACTTTTCGATATTTGAGCTTTGTCGGTACCGACTTGGTTTTTCAAATTTTACACTTCTTTTATTACTTAAACACGCTCAAAGTTAGGTTAAATTAGCAAGAAAAACGAATCTTTGTTGGCTCCTAACTTTTTAATGGCTTTTTATTTTAGTATTCTGATTCCGTACAGACAATATTAATAATGAGACAAAACCATACCATGTTTAATTTTTAATGTACGTTGTCCAACAGTGGAGTAATACACTCCCGAAGTTTGTATGGGAAAAATGTGGACTAGGTTCACCTTAAGGGAGGAACTGAGTGTCTTCATTTGTATGCAACTCACGGAATTTCCAATGACGATCGATGAGTATGTATAAAATGGAGAGCAATAAAAATATTCGTCTCAATAAAACTTTACATCGTTTTACAGCTGCACACTGAAGGTACGTTTCGCAAGGGAACTCGATAAAATTGATATAAAGTACGTTTTAAAGATCGCACGACTGTGCCATAAATTGTTGGAACAGCCAATTTGAAATTGTAATAAAGGCGAATTTTATATTGCTACCTTGTTGGTGTAGTGGTCGCAAGCGCTACTGCTAAGCATGAGGTCCTGGGTTCGATTCCTAGGTCGAGCAAAGTGTTTTTGGATTTTTCAATCTGGTTTTCAGTAGCAGCCCGGAGGCCAGATTTGTGTCCGATGTATGGCAATAGGCTCGCCCCTATTACATGGGACTTAAACAAAACTGGCGAAATGTGGGTGTACTTTAAGGAACTGGTTGCGTTTTATCCAGTAATTGGGTTGTGGAAAATCAAAATCAAAATCAAAAGTCATTTATTCAAACTAGGCTGAGAGTCAGCACTTTTTGAACGTTAAAATTACATTAGACAGTCCCCCAAAACGCCCGCCTTTCACCACTTCCTAGTACTTTAGCTGGGAAGAAGAAGTGGCGCAACAAACTCCCCAGCAGAATGGAGGTCAGTCAGACAGTCGCTCCATGTAAAATACTGGCATTCAGCTGCATCCGGTTGGACTGGAAGCCGACCACAACATAGTTGGGAAAAGGCTAGGCAGATGATGATGATCCAAAATTGTTACAAGTTAAATGTCATGAAAATAAAGACCTAAATAAGGAAGAAATAAATATAATTTTAAGTAAATTTTAAGTGTAGTTCTGATTGAGTTCGAAACCGGTCGAGTAATGTCACAACATACACGTGTCTCACGGCAGCAACCAGATACGTGTCCTGAATTGAGCCAATGAATAACAGTATATCCACACGTGCAAGATAAACTTAATTATAAAAAGAGGCAAAGTTCTAAGGTCCCAAGGAAAATGTTTAGAAAAAAGATTACGGTTTGATATGTTAGTAATGTTTCCAGATATCCAATGAAGATCATATTGGAGAATACATATTCAGCCTACAATGTTCCCACTGCTGGGACACAGGCCTCCTCTCTGTGAGGGAGAGGGAATGGGCCGTAATCCACCACACATGCCCATTGCGGGTTGGTGGTTGTCACAGGTCTTCGAATTTTTGGTCCTAAGACATTTCGGTTTCCTCACGATGTTTTCCTTCACCGTTTTGAGAGCAGTGGTAAAGAAATAATATACACAAAGTAAAGCGTCTACTGGGGTTCGAACTTAAGACCTACAGCTCGTGAGTCGCCGTCGTTACAACTGAGCCACCACTGCTCGTATTACTCTATTCATCCACATGTCACGCTTTGAGAGCCCTGAGAAGTGAAATTAATGTAGAACAACTGGAAATGGTATATTTTGCGTTAGTCGAATCCAAAATTAGGTATAGCATACTTCACTGGGGAAACAGTTATGATTATAATATTAAAAGAGCCTTTGTACTACAAAAACGCGCCCAAACAGAAAGTTGCCGTCAACATTACATAAAATTAGGCATACTTACAGTTTCGAGCATTTATGTCCTTGTACTTTTGACCAATATGGCTAAATACATTCATCAATTTGGAAGTATAGAAGAACGAGAGGTAAGGGAAAGGACCCGTAGAAAAAACTTAAAAGGTCTGATCAATCCGGTGTTCAATGTTGTGAAACACAGTCCACGATACCAATCCGTAAAATTATTTAACTGGTTGCCTTTAGATGTTAAAAGCACGGTTCACTCTAGTTCCTTTAAAACAAAACTAAAACAATTCCTATTGAACAAATGTCTGTATACTCGTACCATCGAATATTTGTAGTTCCTATGTGATTATTGTATTATTTCGATTTATTATACGACTCACGTAATTAGAATTATTTTTGAATGATATTTTTTCTGTATTGTGTGTAATTTAATTGTTAATTTTAAATTAATTTATTTTGTGTAAATTCAGATACAAATGATTATTAATTAATAAATGACTATGACTATTGAAGAATGAATGACGCGGGAAAAACCACAAAAGGATCTTTGCAGCTTTCGTGAGATTTATTACACATACCTACATACATAAACTTACGCCTTTTCCCCATGGGGGTGAGCAGAAACTACAGAATGCCACCTGCTACGATGCTTACATAATCCTTTGCCTCGTTTACGTTCATACATCTGCAGGTTTAGCACGAGCACTGATTTGTCGACGGAAAAATAGACATGACTGTTAACTAAATTATGTACAATAGGAGAAGATAGCTATGGTTTTCACAGTTATGCGTTCTAAACGAATCAACAAATCATTTTGTAGATAATCGTATCTATTTTGTGGCCGTCGACTTCATTTATTATGAATGACGTAGGCAAAGATCGTTAGAAACGAAAGACGCAAAAAAAAACAAAATCAAAATCGGTTCATCTGTTCGGGAGGTACGATGCCTCAGACAGACACAGACACGTCAAACTTATAACACCCCGTCGTTTTTGCGTCGGGCGTTAAAAATGATAGATTGTAGAAGGATATCTACGATGCGATGTCAAAAATGGAGATACGACATGTAACTTTGTATAGAAAAAGCACTGTATATTCTTCGTAGAAATAGAACACGTCATGCTAAGCCTGCTGGTCATATACGCACGCCGGTTGCGCGTTCCACGCACCTGACTGTTCTGAAGAACATCACCAATAGGGTCACTATACGTCCTCCTAGGGCGTCGCCTCGTGGCATGTCTACAGACACGCAACATATTCTTGTTAATAAACGTTTAAAGTTCGACTCTATAGCCTATACATTTTATAAACTAAAATCGCATATAGCGTCTGTCTGCGTGACCACTTAATTCTTCAAAACTACACAGTGGATTTTGATGCGGTTTTCAAAAGAATTTAGAGAATGAATTCCGAAAGGTTTATAGGTCTAGTCATACCCTAAATTTCATATTTAGCTGGTTTAAATATCTTAAGACGATCTCTCAAGTTGGATCACGTACGAAATATACGCATAAAGAATCATGATAGCTAGGTATATGGAACAATAATACGAATTGGTGTGGGGTAGGTATCACAACTTAAAATGTGAAAAATTAAAATCCTTTTAACAAACTCTTACAACTGACTAAAAACACTAGAAAGTAAAAATAACGGCAATATAATGTCGGAAGTTGGTGGCAAAATACTTTATATGCAGATCTAAGAAAACGATTTTCGCGTTATATTAAATATCTACAGATTCTCTGCAAGATCACTAAAAAGTGAAAAGTAACATTAATTTCGGAAGTCGGTGGCAAAATACTAATATACAGATCCAAAGAAACCGACTTTCGAGTAAATATCAGCAAACTCTCTGCAAGATCCTTGCACAATAGAAATGAGAATTTACTATTAAAGCGAATACTCTAGTACTTACAAACTGCTCAAAAGATACTATCTACTATTCAGTGACAAGAAAAGGGCGACCATCCACTCAGGATCTCAACAATAGCAACAAAAGGTGCAGAAGCACTAAGTGCGCTTTCTACATTCCTTTGTATTGCACGAATCAACTAGATTAGGGCGTTTTTCCACCGCCACCGTCAACGGTACGTCAACGATAACAAGATGACGGTACCGAAGTAGCGATACATACATTAATTCGACGTTCAAACGAATGTAATAACATCGCGACGGGATCTTCAATTCACTGCTTCGCGCCGAGAGTTAAAAATCGAACAGTGTGTTTTTCCATTCGCTGAGATGCAGTCTGTTGGATTTTCAACCCTCGGTTCAACACTGATAGTTGAAAATCCAGTGATCCGACTTACTATGGCCACGGGTCCACCGCAAGTCCGTCAGCGGGACGTCACGCTCGTTTCGAATAATCTCGTTTCTCGTTGACGTCGCGTTGACGGTAGCTGGTGGACAAACAATGTATTTATTATCAACTTACGTTACTTTGTCGTGCGGGATTTTCTCTCCTCTCTCCACTTCAAACAGAGGCACCACAAACACCGTCTTAGCGAAAACGCAACCAGAATCCCTCTTCTCGTTACCCATTAGCTTCCTTATCATTTTCAGGAATTTCGCCGCCAACCCACGACTAGGCACCATTTCTATATCAGACACTAAGAAATAATTGGTCGTTGATGCATTTCTTGCAACATTTCTGCCAACGTTTATTGGATACAACATTACTGTTGATTTTCTAAACGTCATTATTTCTGAACTAACACCAGAACAATCCTCGAACTTTAAATTCTTCGAAACGAATCCTGAATCTTGAATCTTCATCATCATACGTTGTATTTTATCCTTTCTTGCCTTCTGAATATATTGCGCCCTAGTTTTGTTGTTTAAATTGCGATAGTTTTCTAATTTCTGTCTCATCAATTCCCTTGGGTCCATTGTTATGTTAGATGCTATAACTGTTGGGGGCAGGCTCGTAAAATACTTCCTTCTCTCTTCCAACGTTCTTATTTTGGGCTCTGATTTCGTTGGGTAAAATAAATGGACCGACACTTTAGCCATCATCGGGTAGCAATGGCAAAGCTGGTTTAATATTTGCATTGCAATATCTAAGTCATAGTTAGGTACGTATACTGCGAGGCTGATGGGGCCATTCCAGTACCTCGCTATTTCCACTACATGATACAGAAATTCAGGCGTCGCCTGAGTTACATACGTTACTGCGTCAACTTTGCTAACATTCGCGAACACTATTCCTCGAATAGCATTATAAATAACTCCGAAGTGACTCCTACTTCCAGTTTCTGGGGACGGAAGTACTGGGAATGTGCCCCATTTGAGACTATTTGGAAGGCCATAGTTGAACGTGCAATAACTTAAGTTCCCGGGCTGTCGACCTTTCAGGAAGGCGCCTGGTCTATAGTTAAAGTCACCGATTCTCCGTTGTGGCCGTGGGGGCTCGCGGTGCCTGGATGCGTACATCTGCAGTACCATGGTGAGAGTCAGTATGAAGGCAGCTGAGACGAGTATGGTCGAATGCTTCCTTGTCAACCTGAAGGAGTAAGCTCCGAATATCCGCAGGCATCTCGACATCTTTATCTTTCATCGTTTTTATTTATAATGCTCTTCCAGTAAACATGTTTCTCACTAGTTGATTACCTGGGCACTAGACACAATAACACTATATTCATTCAGTAATTTCTTATCATGTTACGAACTAAGAATTTTTGTAAACAACACAACACAATGACATCGGGCGACAATGCCTACGGCAATTTGGCTTCCGCACTCAAATAAAACTCTGAACAACTTCACAACATATTAGAATTTTGAAGATTAAAACTAGTTCACTAGTTATCTATTTTATGGGTTCATTAGGTTTCGTGAAACTATAAAAATAATGTTATTTTCACATCAATTTGGAGACATTCCATCACCTTAGAACGTCTATTTTGACAGTTACTGCGCGCGCCGGTTACTGACACTCTGCGCAACGGAGAAATCAATATTCCCGCCATGCTGCTACAAGCGCGTTCTCGATTACTGAAATTAGAAATCAGTGAAACTGCGATTTTCCGGTATTTTCTACTTTTTAATATAAAATACTTATCAATACTGTATACTAATTATTATTACTGAATTTTCTGATCATTAATCCGTCAGGAAGAACCGCTACCTGTAACTTTCAAAATAGTATTTCATTGAATGAAATAGAGAAAGAACTTATTTCCAATGTGGTGCTTGTTTCACGCTTATCTGTCCTTTCGCCTTTAACCCCTATTCCAGCATTGTACATACATGTTATATTAGTAAATCAATAAACATATTTACATATTGTATTTTTAGACTACCGCAGACTTAGTTCACGAAGTTTTCCTTGACATACTTCCTTGCGAAGGGTTTACGAGGTGGTTGATAAAAAGGTTTTTTTTATATTTTGTGTACAAAACTACTAAGGATACTTCAGCATAATCAGTCCGTAATGTTCCTATTCCTGGGACACAGGCCGCCTCTCTTCGAGAGGGTTACAATCTTCCGCGCGACCGCGTGTTGGTAGATGTCACATGTCTTCGAATTATTCTTTCTAGGACATGCCAATTTCCTCACGATGTTTTCCTTCACCGTTTTGTGAGCAGTGGTGATGAAATTATTTACACAAAGTGAAACGCCTGCCTGGGTTCAAACTCACGACCTACAACTCGTAAATCAGAGCCGGTACAACTGGGCCACCAATGTTCTTCAGTTGCATTATTAGCAGTACTGTAAATTTTAGATTAAAATTGAATTACAGTTTTACTAGTTTCTTTTACATTAATGCGACATTTGCGTTCTTAATGACAGTTATTTATTATTCAATCAAGAACGTTCAGTTATAAACAGCGCTTAACAATTACACTGTACAGGTGGATTGTAATTACTTATTTAATTGGAAACTTAGTTTCGGTTCTGTATCGTAAAAGAAAATTGATTTCTCACCTTCGCATTCAATTATGTACTTGTTGTCATTATGCATTAAGTTTGTTTTGTTCTCGTGGTTTCCAAGAGCGCGACTACTAAGCATGGGGTCCTGGGATCGATTCCCAGATCGGGCAAAGTGTTATTGGGTTATTCGATTAGGAACTTCTTAGTAACACCCCGGAATTTGGAAGTTGGCGGTGTGATACCCCCGTGCCTCGGAAAGCACGATAAGCGATTGGTCTTGCGCCTGATCTCTCTCCGTAAATGTCAGATTACGTGCCGTCCCATCTTACTATGAGAGTGAGGGAAGAGAGTGCAACTGTGTCTGCGCACATACTTGTGCCCTATAATATCTCCC
This sequence comes from Polymixis lichenea, assembly GCA_949091785.1. Lineage (NCBI taxonomy): Eukaryota > Metazoa > Arthropoda > Insecta > Lepidoptera > Noctuidae > Polymixis > Polymixis lichenea. Next base: position 17,458,701 of record OX420931.1, on the reverse strand, counting down.
GCGCCGAAGGTTGAGTTTGGTCGCCAAGGCCGAAATACGGTCTGGAAGACTATTATTATTATGAAAACTGTCTTCTTTCAGAGGACCATCTTATCGAATCTTTCTGGTTTAAATACATACAACCACATACTTAGGTATATAGAATATGTTTCAACTTATTGCACGCTTTTATATGCCCGTGACTTATGAGTTAATAACACCGCTTTATCCCTCAGTGAATAATCTACTATCATAAGGCATGCCGTGATAACCTATGAGAGATTGTTTACTTACCTTAGATTTTAGATAAACATCATTTAAAATTGTAACAATTGTTGGTAGGCCAATAAACAAAACAAATAAACACTGAATCATCTAGAACAAGTAACGGCGACTGTTCCAGCTGGTACACACCGGTGTCTGAGTGACAGACCACATGACGTGAACTCAATTTAACTTTGTTTCTTTCCGCGTTCCTACGATAGATAATATGGACATGCTGTGAATAGTTGAATACATTTGAAGATTATGCAGTGGAAACTTTGTGATAGCGGTCCGTTGCAGTGCTGCAGTTATGTTTATTATTCTAGTTTTAGGGAAATTGTTGTAGAACTGGTTGTAATGTAGCATTGTTTGAGTTTTTCCATTTCTTTTTCATTTTTTCAAAGCGTCTAAATGAAGACATCTGCGTATAAAAAAGATTAAAGCTTCTTACGCGTGGATCTGGAGCTATTATGTCATCATCATCGTCAGCCTACAGCAAATCCATTGCTGGACATAAACCCCTGCAATTGCACGCCATTTAGCTCGATTCTCGGCAATTCTAATCCAGCTGCTACCAGTCAACCTACGAAGATCATCGCTTCACCTAGCTTGAGGGCGTCCTACCTTAGGTTTGCCGATTCGTGATCTCCACTCAAGAACACGTCTGAACACCAGCGGTCAAATGTTCTACCAGCCCATTGCCACTTCATGGATTGTCACGAAGTTGACATAACTATAAATAAGCATGCTGAACCCATTGGTGAACTTGCTCACCTACATTTATGTACATGTACAGAATTACTGATGATAACACATGATGATGATTCACTGGTGATGATATTAGCTAAAATATTGTTCATTTATAATGTTTACGAGTTTATCCATACTAGACTTTCGCTTTATGAAACTCTTCGATACCCAAAATACGAATTTGATGCGCTCTTTGACATGAACGAAATTATATTTCCGCTGATTTGTACTTTACTGTCTAAGTAAGTTTCTAAATTACTTTTCTTGATTGTATTATAACTTCCAATAACAGTCTGAGTAAAATGAACAGTGAGTTGGTGCCATTTGCTTATGAAAATAATTCACAGAACGATACTGAAATAAAAATCACAATAAAATATTATCCTCGATTTTGTACACAAGGGTTTAACTGTTCCATGGGATTCTCCAACAGGAACACTTAAGCAATCTCTCGGGTATTTTTTCTTTAAACAAAAGTTACCAGCGAAAGAAAGAGGGCAGTAATAGATTTTAATTATACCCTCCTACAGAGATCGCTCGTAAAATTGGGCGTAAGTTCGCCGTGTAATTGCATTCAACTTTTAATGAGAAGTTAGCGGTTCGAGGGTTACGAAACACGCTATACCCAGTTTTAGGAACAATTGCCTCTAATGCTCAGTTTAAGACTTGAAAACATGAAGAACGCACTGAAACAAAAATTTAGAAACAACGTTTTAGTGAAACCATTGTATAGAAAGTTGAAAAATGGTAATAAAATAAAGCCTAAACTACTCGTTGACAGTACTTTTCAACTAGATGGCAACGGAATCAGTGTCAAAAGAAATATAGCAAACGTTACCGGTGGTATAATAAATCGACAGAAAATCATAAAAGAAAACCGAATATTTGTGTGTGGCGCTCGTGAAAATAAGAATAAGGAACGTTTATTTGATAAGGTTATTCGGAAACCAGTACGTAATGGATTAAGAGAAGGTCATAATATGTTAAGCACAAAAGAAGATAGAAAGGCTAATAGTGAAGTGAACGGAATTGAAGATAACAGTAATAAATTACTTCAGGCTGATAATGGAATTGTGGTTGTTCAGAAAGTAAGTAAAAGCAGACGAGAGATGAATATTAAGAAACTAATATAAGTTTGCCGTTCTGTAAGCATATTCTAACAAAGTTCCTTGAAATACTGTACAGATCTACATATTTACGCTCATGTTTCTTTATCTTTATGGTTATTCTCGCTAGAGAATAAATAAAGTTTAAATAACTTTGAATTTACGCACAACTTCATAGTAATATATACTTCTTTACTAACACAGTATCAAATTATAATCATTCAGAATGTCTGCTTTTAATTCTATTACATCCCCATCATCTAAAAACACATGCCCAATTTAATCTCAAAAGCAAGTTTCCTAATCCCAGTCCAACATTGGAATAGCTTTAGATTTCCCAAAACAATTTCCATTAAATCGTCTATTGTCTAGATTCCGAACACATGGTTGAGATTGTACCCGCTCCCCAAACTCCCGGGAGAGTCCGTTGGCTCCGTCATCTTTAGATGCATACTCTGCCAGCTTGGATTGTGCACTATCCTCATATTATGGACTACTGTTTGGGTCTTCGTTATTCATCACTTTGAAGGTAATTGCGCAAATACTGTGTAGAATTTTTGAGTCCTCTACTCCTTTGATCAACATTGAAATTTGATGATTTTCTTTGACAATAAAGATAAATTAAGCACATTTTGTAAAAAGTTATCAATGATCACTATTATAAAATGATTTATTTAAAGAAACGTTCTAATGGTGAATAAACTAAATTTCAGGTCCCCATGAAATACAAGTATCTGTAGACTTTGATAAAGAACAGAAACTTCTAGTGATTGACCTCGCTACGGAGCTGAGACAGGTATGTCGTAACTTTAATTAAGTTTTATTAAGATCGTGCTTGACATACTGGCGTATTGCAGTGGTCTATAGTCCCCATTGATGGAAAAAGGATACAACACCTTAGATATATGACGCAAGGGTATATATGTATACAAAATAGAAAATAACCTACAATAATAACATACCATCAGACCTGTTTCCCCGAAGGGTTAGGCAGAGGTGTACCTAAAATAAACAGAATATAAAATATATAAAAAACATAAACATAACCAGCGAATTGTACACCCACATTTTGCTGGTTATGTTTATGTCCGATGAAATAGGGGGCGAGCTTATTGCTACCAACCGGGTACAAATAGGGGGCGAGCCTATTGCCTATTGCTACCAACCGGGTACAAATAGGGGCGAGCCTAGTGCCTATTGCTACCAACCGGGTACAAATAGGGGCGAGCCTAGTGCCTATTGCTACCAACCGGGTACAAATAGGGGGTGAGCCTATTGCTACCAACCGGGTACAAATAGGGGGCGAGCCTATTGCCTATTGCTACCAACCGGGTACAAATCCAGGCTGCTACTTAAAAATCCCAGGCTAAAAAACCCAATAACACATTGCCCGATCTGTGAATCAAACCCAGAGGGGCGATTGTGTAATACACTATCAGTAGGAATCTCTTTCATTTCGACAGTTCCACATCATACATGGCGTTGTTTACGTTGCTAAACGGACAATTTTTTCGAACAGATGAAAGAATGGATCAGCAATATCATTCAAAATTATTGTTACGCAATTAGGGACTTCATTTTTAACAGCAGCGCTTGCGCCCACTAGTAACTAGAATAATATGAAAAGCAACATGAAACAGTTCTCCTCATTCACACAATAGACATTATTCATAAAACTTGCCGTTCTAAGCAAACTACATTTAGGTACCACACAAAGCTTCTCATGAAAAAGTGAGCCAGAACAGCGTTTACCGGTCCCTGCAAAGTAACATAATTTGTACAGCCCCGAGTTATGCGAACTATTAGCTGCTCTTTCCAAAAGTTAAATAATCGCGGCAGGTATTCGCTACCTTTATGTACGAAATATAAAGGGACAGAAGGTCCACTATACTTGGACGAGGTTATTATCTTAGATCGCCAATGAGACTAGATTAAAATGAGTTTTGTTGGATATACTGTAATCGGTCGCATCTTGTTTTGGTTGACGCCGAGTAGACGCTGGGCTAACGCCCGTGTTACTGTGGTAGCGAATGCTCAGCGTTTGCAATATCCGATCTAAGTTTTGACTACCAAATAGTTACCTACATGATTTTGATTATACCATCATCATAGCCTGCTTGTCAATATTACAAAAAAAAACCAAGAAACAAATTCAGAGTCACGTAAACATAATAAACAAAAAGATAAAACAATAGTCACGAAGTCAAAACTGTACACTGCGGAAGCAAGTCTCAAGCCGAAAATGTACTCGTAATGTTTGTCCGTTTTTCTGTTTGTCTGGATGTATGTTCCGGTTTGGCGCAAAAACGGCTAAACCAATTTGGACGAGATTAGGCAAACAGATGGATTAACACATAGGATATTTTCAATTCTGGTAGTACGTTCCCGTGGGATATATTCCGACTTTCACCCGGGTGAAGCTGCGGGCAAAGGCTAGTACTCAATATAACTGCTGCTCATGATATAAAATCGTAAACAAATCTCTTGACAGCGTTGAGCCTAGAAAAAATTACTACATATTCCAGCCAGAACGCTATTGCCGCAGAAATAACTGAGCTTCCAAATCTGTGGTTTGCAAAGGTTCTTTCTGTTCTGGGCGTCTAAAAAGGTCGCCTTGCCAGAATCATAATAGGAAAATATTATGCATCATATTTAAAATAAATTACAATTAAATATCATATGTAAAATAGTCACAAACTGACAATTTATAATATTATCTGCGTAGACAGCACGCAATTCATCTGTTTGACAGTTTTGTATGGAAATTCGTAAAATGGTCACCAAATGATGATTTGCTTTATTAAAGTAAAATGTCAAATAGCAGAATCATAGGAGAATTCAGGAAGTGAATTGCTTTTAGAGGAATCGCTTAATGTGGCCTTTTTTAGGCGCCTGTTCTTCTGCAATATCACGTTATATACGCGAATAGTTTAAAGGCAGCAAGAATTCTCGGAATGGCCGCTAGTTAATTTCATGCAACGTCGAGTCGTCGGAGTTGCATAAAACATCTCATTTAAAGTCTATAGGATAGTTGTAAGGTTAAAGTAAAGTCAAAGTGAAATTACTTTTAATCCGTCTTTAAAAAATATATATTAATATTAACAATATGCAACGTTGTTGTTGTTGGCGTACCTATCTATACTATATACACGGAGTACTTTTATACATATATAGAACAAATATATGTCACCGTACGATTGTGAGCACCGTTAGTTTATAATCTATCTCACGAGATTATAAACTGTCGATAAATTGTGAGCTGCACCATAATGCTTACCGACCGAATAGGTTTTTTTTGGGTGAGAAATCATCAAATTACTTCTCCCGCTCTGGGTGGAAAAGGAGGGCGTGTCAGACTTTTACTGACTAAAACCCACCCGTGTTCCCTCAATTGCCTGTGTGCCAGCGGCCGCGGTATCTCCTACGAACAACCCGCAGCCTTGGCACCGACCGAATAGGTTAGGTTATTAAGGCTTCTAGAGTCAACAGCAAAGTTGCCCTTATTTAAACCCTTTGAGGGATATATTTTAGGGGTAAGAGATGACCAGTCCCTACTGGCGGCGCCTGTTCACGAACATGACGTATGGATCAGCACCATTCAGCTCAAACAGTTTGAACGATCCAACACACACGCCACCACCAGCAAGACATTTGAGTGAGCATGACAATCTCTCAATTGCCAGGGCTCATTCAAGTCAATGAAAGACGTACCCAGTAAATGGTAGCTTTATTTAGTTATTTATTTATTTATATATGCTTTATTGTACACTACAAAAAAAACATAACAAAAAACAAGGTACACTACAAAATATACAATGGGCGGCCTTACTGCTTTCCGCAATCTTTTCCAGGCAACCTTGGCATGGACAGTGATTAGTCTGGACATAAAATGGGGATGTTGTTGGCGCAAATAATAAATAAACAATAAACTATAATAGATACACAGATACATACATATCCTATATAATAGTAACATAAATACAAACATACTAAATAGATAAGGAGCGAAAATAAATGAAGACTTTAGATAGAAAATTACATTTAGGTATGGGAGACCAGATCACAACGACAGGTAATGATCCTTTACGAGTCTATTAAACACACACAAAGACTGCGCGCGTTTAATTTCAACTGGCAATGCATTTCACAAACGAGCGGCCTGGACAGTGAAGGAATGGTCGAGAAAAGTTGTGGAATGCATGCCTTAGGAACATAGTGCTCACACATGTGCTATGCAGTTATACAATACTAAACGATTGAGTTTATACAATGCAAAGATATCTAGTTTTACAATCATCAGCAGCTCCGACAATATTTTCGAATGCTGATCACATTAGTTTTTAGCGACAAGCGGTATTTAACAGGCATTCTTGTCAGCGATGTAATCGCCCAACTTATAATATGCTTGGCTGCATAGTGTGCGTTTTATACAAGATTTTAATTTCGTTTCATTCGATTGCAATAAGTGGTGAGGTATTTTATTGTAACATTTTAAACAGTACCCCTTCAGGATGAGTCTACTTTAGCCAGTCTTAAACCTGGTTGAACTAATTGGTCCCTATTTCTAGTCCTAATGGTGTATCTTTGACATGTTTTACTAAAAAGATTTTTTTTTTTATGACGTACATGATGTTCTCATAGATATATTCACAAGGCACCGTCATGATATTAATAACTTTCAAAAGTACCCTTAGAGAATCCCGCCTACGGAGGCAATATATTGCTCTGATGGCTCTTTTCTGCAGAATAAAAATAGACTCAATATCTGCAGCCCGTCCCCGTAGTAAAACACTGCAAAACGTGATATGAAAGTAACTGAAATAGACTAGTCTCGCGGTTTCTACATTAGTAATTTGACGGATTTTTTTCACAGCATATGCTGCTGAACTTAGCCGTCCTGCAAGAGCTGTTAAATGAGGACCCCACTGTGGCCTTGATTCGAGCGTGATCCCCAGGAAAACAGTTTCATCGACGATATTTCGTTTCTCTTTGTTCAATATTATGTCACAATCAGTACTTTTAACATTCGGTAAAGCAAATCTTATGCATTTCGTTTTTCCCATTTAATACTAAATTATTAGCAGTGAACCAATTTTGTACCTGCAGTAGGCGTTATTTACGTCGTCAAGATTTGTTGCGTCTACTAATCTTAAAAATTAAGGATGTATCGTCAGCAAATACCAGCGTATGTGGTTGTTTTTTTTAATAAATGGGGTAGATCATTAATATATTCTAAAAAGAGGATATAAGATATATATAAAAACATAAGATCTCTGAGAGTTCAAATAATCCCAGGAATAACTGTGACAAAACAAAAGACATACCTTTCTACATGCTGACCAATCGGTATTAAATTGACAGAAAATCTTGAAAATTCACCGCTCTGCGAAAGTTTCCAACTTCTGAAGATACGGTACTTAGTGTTTTCACCTTGTTGCCACCTTGTATGAGTACTTCATACAAGGTGGCAGAGGAAATCGACGCGCGACCTTTTACCATGGATGATTATGAGTACCCGAATGATTACGAAAATACTTCGTCGGTTATTTAAAAAAAACCGGATCCATACATTTTGACCGTGTAGGTGCAGTACCTACGTGGTCAAAAGGTCTACTTTACTATGAAACAGCAGATTTTTTATAACCTACGAAATTTTTTATTCATGGTTAGAGTTTGTCGATGTCCCGGCCACCCTGTATCCCCAACAGCCTTATCAAGTTACCTATATTTTATTCCCTGACAGCATGGTGTCGGAAAACACAGTCAGCCTATAATATTGCCACTGCTGGAAACACAAGCCTCCTCTTTCTGAGACGGCGCCACGCGTGCCCAGTGCGGGTTTGCGGATATCACATGCCGGTTTCTTTACGATGTTTTCCTTCACCGTTTTGAGAGCAATCTTGATGAAATAATTTACACAAAGTAAAGTGCCTGCGTGGAAACCCACGACCTACAACTTGTAAGTCGCGGCCATTATCAATGAACCACCTACCGCCTGCTCCACTGGGCCACTATTCAGAGTCAAAGTCAAAATCAAAAGTCATTTATTCAAATTAGGCTGAGAATCAGCACTTTTCGAAAGTCAAAATAGATAAGACAGTCCCCAAAAACGCCCACCCTTCACCATTTCCTAGTGCTTTAGCTGGGAAGAAGAAGTGGCGGAACAAACTCCCCAGCAGCACAGCTGTCTGTTTAGTTGGATAGACTTGATTCTATACATACATAGGCAGTATAATAAACATTACGACACACAGAAAATTAACTAAATAATTAGTCCTAAGTCAGCTAACCATGCCCAAATACCAACAAATAAAATTAAAATGAAAGAAATGCTCCCCTAATGTTACTAAACTATACCAATACACATATGTTTGCCAATCAACGCACGTGTTGATCAATACTCGTTCCTTCTCTATATGAAACTAAGCCTTTGCTCTACAGATAGGATTTCGCGTCAGTATTATTTCGGTGTCAAATATCTTAAGCCAAACATCTTGACGTATTCATTCCGATACCCTACATCGTGGGAATATAGGAAAAAATATATGTTACCCGCCAATTTGCACATCTCGTCGGAAATGAAATTTGAATACTCTCAGTGGGCTTCGCAGGTACCTACTTATATGAGTAGATACTGCGGTATCCCGCGGGAGTGCCTGCCCTACATATTCGGTGTGAGTTACGTCACATATACGTATAATAGATTGATTTTACGATTCGTCGATGTAATGCTGTGGTTTCCTTGCTCGGCGCTCGGGGATTAATTTATGAGCCAATTATCATCATCATCGTTCATCCTATCCTTATCTATCTTAACTAATAATAAGACGTCGAATTTCACAAATTCTAAGATATCAGAGTAAGCAAAGTAGATAGCCCATCTTGAGGGATGCTGTCGGCTATAAAACATCACGCAATGGTTCTTAAGACCCGAGCAAATAGACTAAACGTCAGAAAGAACGCGATGCTGAATACTGAATATTTTAATGTGAAAAGTTGTATGTTTGGATGTTTGTTACTCAATCACGCATAAACGGCTCAATGGATTTGAATTAAATTTGGCACGCAGATAGTTTATAACCTGGATTAACACAACGGATAGGTTTTTCCGGTAGTACATTCTCGTGGGATAATTTTCGAGCTCCACGCGGGCGAAGCCGCTGGCAAAAGGAAGAATTACATAAACTTTCTCATGATTTCACAAAACATCGATTTAATTCGAATTTCTCTCAGTAACTAAACTTAAACAAACTACAGCCCATTTCCCTAAACAAGCGCGTAGTTAATAAGCCGGTTTAAACAGATAAACACCATTTAATCACCCGTCGGTCTGTTGTTCCACGGCAATCAATATTGACTTGCGTGCAATTGCGTTTGTACTTCAACGCCGCTCAAATGATTGGTTGTTGAGAGGTGAACATGATGAAGTGTTTAATGTGTGGTGTGTTTGGGGAATAATGTTATCTTAACGCATTAGTAATTAACCCCATTGAATAACTATTTCATGAAAAATCATTTAATCCTACTATCGTACAATTTGTAATTTTTTTTTTTGGGGATGGGATATCATCAAATAATTTCTCCCACTCTGGGCGAAGTGGGAGGGTGCATCAGACTTTTATTGACTAAAACCTACCCGTAATCCTTCAGTTGCCTGTGTGCCAGGGGCCACGGTATCTCTTTCGAACAACCCGCACCCCTGGCAGCCATCGGCCCTTGCGGACCCCACCAGATGGTGCTGACATCTCTTTGAGGCGCGCGTGGGACACAACGCGCCGTCGACCCGGGCTTGGTCCTTACCGGACAGCTAGCTACCCATTACTCACCGTCCGCAAGCGCGCGCCTACGATGGTCGGGAACCAGCGTGAGATTCCCAATGCCAAAGGCGCTCCTGCGGCGACTAGGGGCCGTGAGGGCACATATATTGCCTCTCCCTCACGAGCACCGCCTCCCTCTTCGCAAGCATTACTGCTTCGCAGAAGAAGGTGACGGCTACCCATACACTCTCGTTCCATACCACGGCCTGGACCAGGGCAGGACGTGAAAGATCACCGCCGACGATCGCATCCACGAGAACACGGCGGTGCACTATGGAAAAATCGCGTGTTTTTTGTCTCAAAACTCTGCATCTCACTCAGTTGATTCAAAACTAAACAAGCTGTAATTTTGCACACATACTCGTATACTGGGATGTATAAGGTTGAATGAAAACAATTTTGATTTTGAAAATTCTGTTTATTAATTAATTTAAGAATAAAAATAAAGAAATACATACATTCTTTATAGAAAAAAAAAACAAAATTCGTCTTTTTTATAATTTACATATAATGGAAAATATAAATAGTAAGTGAAACAAATATGTACGAAATTCAGCAACCTCTTACAGATTTTCGTTGACAGCAAGAAGGGCCTTGGCTTCATTTAAAAGTTTTTCGATATTGTTTCTGAGGTATTCCTCAAACTTGATATGTATGAATCAGAAGTGTACAATAAGGTATGGAACACCTCATTATTTATAGCCACTCTTAAACACTTTCTAGAATGATGAAGTCCAAACTTTTAGTAATCATAATTTCGGGATTCTTGCGCGTCTTCGGACAACTATCCGATGGGTAAAAATTATTGAGTACTATGCAGTACTCAATAATTTTTTCTCCTTATTTATAAGTAAAATACTTATTTTATGCACGGAGGAAGGCATATAATACCAATTATAAATATTTACGTACAGTTGGGATAGGTATAGGTGTATACACCGAACAATTTTGAATCATTCCAGATGACATAGTTTGTAGTAAGTATTAAGTACATTCGTTTTATAAGTTCTACGTCTACACTTGTTAGTTCTATATCTAAGGTAGGTAGGTTCTATATCTGGGTAAGTTCTATGACTGCAGAGCAAGAGTAATTCTGAAAATTCTCCGAGCTGTGTTTCCGTCATTACTATTTCCAGTGCCTCGTCGGGGTTTATCGACAGCAATCCCATTTCCTCCCTAAACCGCTTTTGTACCAGTTTTTTTCTTTTCGTCTTTGTTGTTTTCATTTTCAGGTGTAGTAGGTGACCACTTGTCAAAAGACAAGTTATAGGAAGTGTTTAAGATCATCTCCATTCTCCTAATCCAAGCATGTAGTGTTGACAGTCAGTTTTGAAATGAACTTTCGTTCACATTTCGAGTCCTAACTGCCTCTAAGTTTTTCATTTACCCAGGAGTAGCACCACAAACTGTACAGGAAGTGCTCAAATGAGTTTCACTTCATTAAAACTAGCAAAAAGAAAACTTATTTATCGGACTACCTCATCATCATCATCATCTGCCTAACCTTTTCCCAACTATGTTGGGGTCGGCTTCCAGTCTAACCGGATGCAGCTGAATACCAGTATTTTACATGGAGCGACTGCCTATCTGACCTCCACAACCCAGTAACTGGATAATACGATACCCCTTGGTAAGACTGGTTGTCAGACATTAGGGCTTCTGACGACCCGTAACGACTGTCAAAGATCCACAAATGACAGCCGGGACCAACGGCTTAACGTGCTTTCCGAGGCACGGAGGGGTCTTGGTATGTAAAGATGGTCACCCATCTACGGACCAACCGCGGCAAGCGTAGCTTAACCTGATCGATCGACCCGTGCAGCTATTGTTACTTAGCCACAAGCCCCTCGGACTACCTATATTCATTTATTGTTTTTATTTCATAACAACAACTTTCGCGTAAAACAGTTTTGAGACGGCTTTGTATGAGGCTTTCCCATAGTGCAGTGCTCCGCTCATGCCGGACAGACCTCCACCATATGCTCCACCGTGTCCTCCGGGCGATATACGCAGTGGTAACACCCGGGCGTTTCCTCCCGCCTTATCCGAAACAAGAACCTCCTGCAACAACCGTTTCCGGTGAGGACGCCCGCGCCGTGGTGCCTCGCAACCCTCTCCTCAAAGAAGGGACTTACCGCCGCAATTGTGGCGTGCCCAAAAGTTTGTATGTTTAGATGTTAGAATGTTTGTAACTCAATCACGCAAAAACGGCTGAACGGATTTGGATGCAATTTGGTACATAGATAGTTTGTCACCTGGAATAACACACAGGATACTTTTTAACCCGATGGTATGTTTTCGTGGGATAATTTTCGACCACCACGCGGGTGAAGCCGCTGGCAAAAGCTAGTGGAGTTATAATTATGTTTAATGATTTTTCACGAAATAGTAATTCAATAATATTAAAACTTAGGGATTTTATTAATAATTTTAATGATGATTATTCTGTAAAGTTATATTTCATTGATTGAAATATAACTTTACAGAATAATTATATTCAATCATATTTCAATCAACATACAACCTGTCAGTCACCTGCAAACTACAAAACTACCTCTGCGCATCCTGAACTGTTGTTATACAGGTTGTAATTTTAATCACCGTTAACCTCATAAAGGGTCATTGTACTCATAAAATCAGCTGTTCCCTACATTTATGTTCGCATAACTCGTCAAAATGTAAGGAACAGCTGATTTTATTTTCACGATTTCAGGTTTGAGCCCATAGTAAAAGTTGTCCATAATGATGAGTACAATGACCCCTTATGAGGTTAAAGGTGATTAAAATTACACCCTGTAAATGTAATCTATTGCTTTCTTTGTACTCGCACTTTTGTTTTACGTTATGAACTAATGAATTTAAATTTTGCGCCAGCAGAATACGTTGAATTATGTAACTTCCTATAGAAATTGGGTCACACAGGAAACAGGCTTTGCGAACCACTGTTATATCTGTCAAAATATCTTACTCCAGAAAAGATTAAGCGCCATTTTAATGTAATAGAACAAAAGAGACAAGTAATATCCGACGACCCTGGTAACTTATCTCTGTTGGCATTTGAAATTTTGCACTTCCTCCTTCTAGCCAAATCATCGTTAGTTCGTTCATTCGTTCTAGGCACGGAGTAATGTAGGTAAGATTTCATTCGACAAGTTCCTTATCTCACAAATAAACACGTGATTGCAATTTGTCAACTAACTTAAATAAAAGTCAGTAAAAGATTCATGGCGTAACTTATTTCGCGAATAAAAAATTGATAGATCCATTGCGTACCTACATCATTATAAAACTAATAATTATAATTAATAAGTTCTAAACATAATAAAGTCGTAAAAACTTTGTAAGCCGGTCAGCTCCATAAATCTTGGACTTCCTATAAAATTAGCAGGAAATGAAAAAGCAAAAATTCCTTGTAAAGCTATAAATCAAACTTACGGAGTTTAATAAAAACTTTCTGATGAGCTAAATCCAGATGTCAAATCAAATAAGGACGGTACCTCCCTTACTATGGTACAGTCAGCCACAAAAGCCGGTTTTAATACTTTTATTTAACATATTATAACAACATGCCTCGTTTTTCCCTACGTAGGGCACGGATGTACCCATAGTAAGTCTCAAGTAATAGGGAGCGACTTTATTGCCATCAACCGGCCGCAAATCCAGACTCCGAGCGGCTTCTCAGATAGATAGAAACACCCAATAATACTTTGCCCAAGCACCAACCACGTGGTTTTTCATAAACACTAAATTTAAATTGACATAAAATTATTCGATACTTCGGTTTTTACTATATCTTTTACACCAGTAACTAAAATGGGTGAATTCCACAATTGAAACGAACGCGACACAATCATTTAAACCGCGTTCAAGAGCTGTCAGTGTCATAATTGTCGAAGGATGTAGGTAACACGGACAGCTCTTGAACGGTTTAGATGATGCTGTTCGCGCTTTTTTATTGTTAAAATTCACTCTTAATCAATAAATAAGTTTTCTGATAGTTAATAAACGTTTATAGCTCTGTGTGACCTAAACTTGCACTTAAGTCACGCTTTTCTGTGACTTAAGTAGCCCTGTTTTACACAGAAAAGCATCACTTGTGTGTGGGTTCTAGTCTCACGTATCATAATGTACTATTATACCACTATTTGACCTAAACCCGCACTTAAGTCACGTTGTCTGTGACTTAAGTAGTCCTCTATGTCACACGAGCTATAGAATAGTATATGATACTCGTGCCTAAAGTTAGTATAATATTGCACTGCGTTTAGCACCCTCGCTATGGATGGGCGCAAATTTCACGCTTTGCAATAATGGACTTAAGTAGCCACACATATCGTAATGTATATTTTTAAGTCAGAGTTAACCGACCTCCGTTACTGACTGTACCACTGAAGTTGAGAATAATCTCGTTATGCTAATTTATTACATCCAGAGTCTGGGGCGGAAGATCAACATGTGATGTTAGCAGTAATATTATATCAGTTATAAGAATCAAAGCAAGGAAATACTTGCTCAGCAATATGGAGTTGAAAGCCGAAATATCAATTCTTAGAATCAACACGGACTTAATTTCTATGTACCCTTAAAATGTTGATAGTATTACGGCCATTACTAGTCTCATGATCAAGCTTCTATATTCATATTTTTTCTGGTAATTTGCCACAATTACTGTTAAACTACGGGTAAGAGATAAACTTAGCACGAATTTATAATTCAAAAAGTGTATTCTGGTGTGATTTTGACAGATCAAAGAACAACGAAGCGAAGTTTCGTCTCTGTACCTTAAGCACTAGCCAAAAAATTACAAATGAACATAGTATCCGCACATTGTCTTTACCAACAAATAAAATCATGAAAGTAAATTTTAATTGAACCACACAACATAATTTTCACTGTATTGTTGGCAGTTTGCCATTATCATCAAGGCCTTAAAGCCGAACGGGCTCACTTGGTCGCTTTGAGGCCAACTGTTAGTAGAATGCCTTCATCAACGTACTACTGTACTGGTAGTATTAACATATAAATAAAATAACGTTTTTGGACGGCTGTTGTTCTTAATTGTGTTGTTATTATAAATTTCTACATGTGTAGATTTAAATGTACAAAGGTTTTTTGCCAAAAATCTTCATAGTGTTTTGAAATTATTCAAATGTGAGTTTTGCTTATAAGTATTTGCTGTACGCTGAACTGAGTAGTTCATTTAGGTACCCTACGAGGAAACGACTAGCTAATAATGATTTTCTCGCTCAAGAAACGTACAAAAGATTGTAGGTGTCGTGTAAGTAAAAGAGATACGGCGAGTACTCGGTTGTCGCAGCAACAACAACTATTAAAGGCAGTATTCGGTCACCTAGCAGAACTCTCGCTGGGAGCCCACTCTTGGTTCATACGTCTACCGGTAAGTAATACGTCGATGCCGTCCCGCACTCGTGCTCGTTGCTCGCTAACTCGTTTTTAGTTGCTAGCTCTACTCGCTCGTCGTTATTCGACTGTGTAACTTATGCCATAGACATAAATTGTTGTTTGCCCAGTGAAATCCAGTTTTCTCAAGCAATGTCGCTTTAGAAAGTAACACGGGCCAGCTTTCAATACGATACAAAAAAAAAATCCTTTCTCATTCGTCAAGTACATGTAATCTCCTGAAGTTTCCAAAGAATACAGTTCTAAAGGTATATATTGTAATCATAAATAATACCTGTGGTAGGGGATCGGAGTTGCGTCACGAATATCTTAAAATATACCCCCTCCCCTATCGTGATTCGTAGGCAATTTGGACAGGACCCGTCAAATACTTATGAGTTCCGAGTTGAATCCCAAGGGTCTCGGAATAATTTCATCGAATTTCATTCAAATTATAGAGTGTGGGTGTGAAGATTTTGCTTATGTAAATGAATAAGGAGGACATTTATTAAACTATACATAACTGGTGACATGTGGGTGTACAAATATACACCACAACCTTCTGGCTAATACAGGTATAATGCTATATAATGTTATTGGAACGAAGTTCTTTAACGCAGCTTGCGGTAGGAGTAAAATTGTAGAAATCGTCACGAAACGGAAACAGCGCGAGGTAACGAAAAAGTGTGAATTTAGCATGCCAAAATATTAAATTTTCGTAATGCGTGTCATTTTCATGGTTCTCGAGGGTGCTGGGGCCGATAGTAAGGTCTAAATCAAAATCCAAGATGGCTGCTGCGAAAATTTTCTTGAGTTTGACTATTTTCACCCGACTACGGATCCACACGTAATCTGTACAGTTTAAGCCTTAATTCCATGACTTAGCATAGACGTGTGACTCCGTATTTACGAAAACTGAAAAATCGACATCGATGTCTTATCTACTTCTTAGTTGGTATTTTCCCTCTTATTTATAAACGTTAAAGTTAAGTGATGTTTAAACATCAAAAATGTATGGTTATGCTAATCATTAGTTAACTTTAAGCATCGTTTATAATTAAGGGGGTTTATGTTTCTTTTTTTGACGTTATTTAATTCAGACCCTCTGCACGATTGAACTCCTACCCCTAATTGTTTCCATTTCCAAATCTGCAAATACAAGAAATACTGCAGTACACTTTACATTCTCGGAACCTCATTAGCAAATAGGGCAGCCACCAACGACCAGGCATCATTAATGAATAAAGGTACCACTAACATAGGATCAAATAAAAGTGGACCGACCGGTCGTAAGCAGAACCTGTATTATTGAGTTTTTAGGAATTATAGCCCATCCGTTTTTATACACACATGTGTACATATTATTATTTTAAGACGGTTATGTTACGTTGGGGTTAATAGGGTCATGGGGTCACTTCGTTTTTCGAAACGTTGCCAAGCAGCTGGTCGACCCTTTTGCTTCGGGCTGGCTTATTTATTTGCCAAAGAATCAGCATTGCCATACAATGTGGCATTGTTGCCAGCCTTTTGGACATCTTTCCCACTGAGAAAACTGACAATCATAAAAGAGGTGAATTCAGCTTAAAGTATGATGAATTCACTCAAAGGACGGAGCATAGTGATTCACCAAAAAGAACGATGATAATACTGATGTTGATGATAACAGTATTTAAGATGATGTGTCACCATGGATTTAGTTTTAGTTACCTACTATTTTTCGATGCCTTCCTCATATATCCAGTTATATCCTATTAGTTTTCCTACAATTTTTCAGTGACTTCCTCACATATTCAGTTATGTCATACAATTTTTCCAACTATTTTTCGGTGCCTTCCTTATATATCCAGTTATATCCTATTATTTTTCCTACTATTTTTCGGTGACTTCCTCACATATTCAGTTATATCATACAATTTTTCCTACTATTTTTCGGTGCCTTCCTCATATATCCAGTTATATCCTATTATTTTTCCTACTATTTTTCGGTGACTTCCTCACATATTCAGTTATGTCATACAATTTTTCCTACTATTTTTCGGTGCCTTCCTCATATATCCAGTTATATCCTATTATTTTTCCTACTATTTTTCGGTAACCTCCTCGTATTTTAGGTTAGGTCCTCTTACTTTTCCTACTATTTCCTCATATCTCTGGTTATAGCCTATTATCTTACGGAGGTCGCCCTCAATAGGAGGATTGTGTTTTTTAATAAACCAATTAATATCTCTATAATACACCAGTGATTAGTTGTAGTTCTACTCATTCTCCATCAGTAGGACTACAACTAAATACTGGTGGATTACACAGAAATTGTTTGGATTATTAGAAATCACAATCCTCCTATAATTGAGGGCGCCACTGGACTTACATGATCCCCTTATTTTTAAGTATCCAATATTGGTTCTTTCCTTTTAAATATTATTAGGCGTGAGCTCAACATTAAAAAAAACTGAAGAACCCTAAACTTGAACCTTAAAAAAATGGAGAGTAAGTAAAAAAAATAGAAAAAAGTACCTTGGCAAGAATGGTAAGAAGGTGAAAAGGGATGTATGTATAAATTAAACAGAAAATTGAATGGTATTTTTATTTCCATAGTATGAATGAATAATTATTATATACTCTAAACATTTATATTCAGTATAAAAGAAGACTGTTTTGTTTAGAAACATCCTCGCCTTAATGATTACAGTATCTATTTGTCGGTCATTATAAAGAATCATTATATACATTATGTTCAATAATTCTAGTTTTTACAAATTAAAATAAAGGTTGAGACGAGTAGAAATTTAATTTACAAAAAATAACAAACTTTACATTAATGTACCTATAACTAAAACATTTTTGCCCTTAAGGTGATTGCTTCAGGGTAGCCGTTTTTTGCAATTTGCAGGCCAGTGCTAGGTTGTATGTTAATTAAATGTTGCACGCGGGTGTAAGTACATAAGTTGTACTACATACGTCTTACACCCGCGTCTAACATTTCAATCAAAACCTAGCACTGGCCTGCAAATTGCAAAAAACGTAAGAAAATTTGAATTTCGCGGGCTACCCTGACGCTTTCACCTTAAAGCTGCATACAATAAATTGGTTATATTATTATAGTAAATATCTATTTTCAAGTAAAGTGCTACTATAAACACTCCGATGAGACTAATCTATCCCTCATACAAATACTTTACTTTAAAATCTATTACTAAAGGTGAACGCACACTTTTCAGAGCCGAAGGAGGCGAAAGAATCGAATTTTAGAATTACTTGTATGAAATCCTATGGAACCTCGCACACTTACCGAATCGGACGAATAAGGTCGTACGATTCGGTGCGGATAAGTGTGCGAAGTTACATTGGACTTCATTTAAGTAATTCTAAAATTTGATTCCTTCGCCTCCTTCGGCTCTGATAAGTGTGCGTTCACCTTAAACCAGCTATTGGTGCTGGCTCATACCATTACTTTATGCGGACACCGTTATCGGGCCGTCTTTATAGGATATCCTAAAGGGATATCCGATAAATACCGTAACTAAGGGTAGATTACTAGTTGAGCGCACTCTGCTATAAAAAAATAACTGCCCTTGGACTCTGCAGTGCCTCAAACTAGCAACGCCGCGTACGGTATAAGTACATAATTAATAATTATGTAAACGTTTCCAAAAAAAATTGATATTACTGGATTCAAAATAAAAACACCTTAAAAATGAGCAAACGAGTTAACTCGTTTGCGCATTTTCAAGGTATTATAGCAGCGACCGTAAGCCGTTAGAATACCTACAGAATTTTGAAATTTTTACTCTAGGTACCATCTACTTGTAATATATGACGTGTTACCTCGCATTAGAGTGAGCGTGTTAGGACACGGAGAAACGGCATTTTGGCAAGGAAAGCACAGATAATCATTACCACGTTTAACTTCATAAGAATTGTAATGAGAATTAAATTCAATAGTTTCAAACATACAGCAACGGAAAAAAACCTCTTCAGTATCTGTCACCAAAATTGCATCAATTTGGCCAAAAGTGGGTAAGAATTGTTCATCATCTATATCTACAGTAACAATAGAGTTCCGCTGCCATATAACACCAGCTATTGTAGCGGAAGTAACCGAATATTTGAGGACAACGCCAGTGCCGAGAGAAAACTTGACAGTGTCTCCTGAATTTAATGCAGATTTTTTTCCTAGTATTTTTGTTGTAGGTATTGTATTTTTCACAAACAAGTCATTGAGCATAAGTTGACATTTTATTGCTAGAGTCTTGCAAACATTGACTCGATTAAAAGATGATCTAGCCACTAACTTAGATACCCTGTGCTTGGCTTCAAAACGCATAGCCCACATGTTACGTACGGGGCCGATCTTCATTAGCATGGTAGGATAATGAGTCAGAAAATGAAACTTTGGCTGCAGGGGTGATTTTGTTAGCTCCGTGTACAATTGATTAAATTCTGCTATTATAACCCGGAGTTGAATATTGGTGTCACTGAAGACCCTATGACTTAATAACCTGTCGGTGATTTGCCGCAACATAATGTATAATTTCCATACTTTATTTTCTAAAGGAATGTAAAACCCGGCTATTAGGCTGAAGTATCTAATAAGGGTAAGCATTTCTGATGCTGAAGTTTTCAATTTTACTTTCGAACCTTGGACAACTAAACAATTACTTGGTTTTGAATTCCTATCTGGTCCATAATCAAATGAAATTATTCTTTGTTGCAATACTGAGATCTTTAAAAGACCTTCGGCAAGGAAGTGGTTTATGACAAAGGTCATTACATAACGAGCTACACCTTCTAATATATCATGCATTGGGTCTACTGCTACATTTTGAAATAAATCAAATCCTGTCACCTTAAGCCAACAGCATGATTCTTTAATGCCCGTGTTAGGTGTATCGTTTTCTTGCAATTGAGCGTGGTATGAAGTCATATTTCTAAGCAAGTTACTGTTTTCATATAGAGCAGTTTGCAAACCTTTCTTGTCAATGTTACAGATTCTGCAACACTTGTTAGCTGAAAAACTTTCAGTAAACCCGAGAATTGAATTCAGGCCTAAATTATCGCCAGTTATAGCAACAACCTTCAATTTTACGGTTCCTTTAAAAAACTTATTTTCTATAAAAATTCCTTTGTTTTGCAAGTAATTCAATTCCTCAATAACAGGGTCAAAAATAGCTTTGTTTCCATATTTAGTTTTGTCAGCAGAATGGCAAATAGCTAACAGCAAAATGTTATTCAACAATGAAAATAAATGTGGTGGGAGTGCTGGCAAGGAAACGTATACACCACCAAGCTTATGCACCCCAGCGTGGCTCCCCAAAGGATTTCCAATTTCAAAATCATCATAGTATACTACTAAAGGAAGAATAATGTCCGACGCCTGCGGTGTACACATTGCCAGCCATACAGATCCCTGCATTACATTTTCTAGACACATTGGCCTCATCGGATTTTCTTCACGGATTATTAAATTACCCCTTAGGTGGTTCAAATAATCCGTTACATCTTTCCAAATAGTGTCAATGGAAAAAAAATTCTTCAAAACCTGGCGAAGTTGAATTACTTGCATTGTACGTGGCTTGGTGTGTAATGTTAAAGTGTTACTCCTTTGTGAAATGTCAGGACAATAACCAACGATTACTTCATGTGGTGGTATAAAAGAACCTAATAAATTCAATTCTCGGAATCTCAAATATTCTGAACGAAACGGAAAAAGATGCCCTTCAAAGCTGTGTTGAACTTATGAAGTCGTTTATTAATTTCGCTTCCAGACATGCTTTCCTCATCAGCTAGCACAGGGCCGAATACGGACATTAAAGACGGTGCGATATTGTCAAGAAGGGTTTGCAAATGACTAACCATAGCTTGTACAGACGATCGAGATACAGAGGGATTTACATAGAGCGTTGAAATAAATTTCAAAACTTCTTTATGAATAATACTATCAGCATTATCAAGGACTTCCGGTTCACTATCAGCTTCAATGTATATGTGCTCAGTTGCTACTTTGGTAGTCTCTGTTTCACACATAGGAACTACGCAAGCCTCGTTTGAGGTGGATGGCAAATAACGAGTGTTTACTTTATTCAAATGTTTTAAGTTAACATGTTTTCTAAATTGTCTAACGTCCGTGAAATACCGGTAGCATGCGTCTTCACCACATTTATAAACTCCAGTAATATCAATTTTTTCACATTCTTTCCTTATGTGGGTAATAAGTGAAGAAAACGTGGGAAAAGTCCTTTTACAACTGTGACACTTCATCTTAATTTAAATTGTGACTCCGAGAGTAACTAATATCTCCTTCACAGATTGTGACATACGATCGTACGATGTTTTGACTTTGTAAAAACCAATTTGGATAATAAGCCAAATGTTATAGCTTTCAGTAGGATATTTAGCCGCAGTAGCATGAAATATTTTAAAAGTCACATCAACAGCCTCAGTTAGTGTTGTGAACTTGTAAAACGTATTGTCACATACTGTGAAGGAGACACCTGACTGGCGGCACCAAATTATAAATGGTTGGAGGCTAATACCTAGGTTTTGAAGCTTTTGGCGACGCTCCTCAATTACCACTTGCACGTCTGCGTCATCATCCACGATGGTCACAAATCCATCCAATATCTCCGCTCGTGAAGCTTGCCAGTCTTTTCTAGATCGACGGGCAGGAGGAATATTAAAGAGACAGCTGAGTAGCAATATCGCTGCTATTAATTTTGTCTCCGGTTGTTCATCTGGAAAGAAAATAATAATAGTATATTTGACACAACACATCATCATTAACTGAGCAAATAGGGAAAAGTATCAGAACAAAATAAAATCTATCTATATAAGTAAAAATGAATTGCCGAAATGTGTGTCCGCCCGCCCGTTACTTCTGAACGACTGCACCATGTTAGATAATTTTTAAATTCTTTTTGTCTATATATTTTATAACGGGTTCACCGACCCAGGGAGGTCGAGCACCTAGAACTATATAACAGAATCATTTCCTTACCGTCACAAATTGCCAATGTATCAGCTATTTTTCGACGAAGAAACGAGTCCTTTGTGGTGTTAAGCTTCTGCTGAGCAGCTTTTAGTATGTTTTCCGATGAAGCATCCAAGGCGTCGAGGCCCCCGGATTTATCAGGGAACAGTGCTTCGTAGTCATGAGTCAGGAGTCGCCATCCATCACTTGACTTCAGGATAGGATACTTATTGAAGTACTCCTGTAATGTCCCTTCCTCGTAGTACAAGTACCGGAGGCGAGCTCGCACCGTCTCCCGCCACAGGGCACTGACCTCCTGCCACGGACCAGCTGAAGGACTTGACAGCTGCTCTAATGCTGACGCTACGTCCTCCACTTCACCTGCACACAAAAATTAAAACGATTAATAATTAGTACAATGACAATAACGGTTCTTAGATTCAGATATTTTGTAATTTGTAACGAAAATTTATACTAATTCAGATATTTTTCTCAATAATTTTGTTCTTGATAATTTAATTCAATCTGAAAACATAAAATTTCTTGAAAAGGAGTTACCTTCTTTAAGTCCGGTCAGGTCGATTCCAGCGAGTGGAGGGGTGTCTAGCCTAGGACTGGACTTGGAGCGAGAACGTGACTTGGGCTTTTCAATAAGGCCCAACGAAACTAAATGCTGCCGTCGAGCCCTTCTGGCGGTGACTAACCAGCCAGAGATATTGCGCTTAGCCTGGTAAGCATCAGCCGGCAGGTACGGCGCGTAGTATAGGGGTGGTGACTCCTCTTTAAATAATCTGCCAATGTCGTAGGATAGAGCAAGCAGCTGCGAATCTGTCAGAAGTACCGGGTTTTCGGCCGTAATGAGCTTCTCCATAAGCAGCTTGCATAAACGCCCACGCACGTTTGAGGGTAAGGTGCCCGTTTTCTGCCCAATTGCTATTATTTGTTTTCCCTCGACTGATGAATTCAGTATGGTATTCACCTGAAACACAAATAGTATAAGTATGGCATTACAAACTAAATATGCAAGGTAAAAGTTAAAAAAAAATGTCACTAAAATGTTGAAAATACAGGTTCAATACCTACCTTCCATTCAGTATAATGATCAGTTGGAGTCGGTGCCAGTCTAGGCATCATGCATTTAGTTGTTAGTTATAGCTGTCACCAACTCCAAATATATTACTGATCTTTGTGACATATAGTATAGCTCCTAAACGGCCGTCCGTACACACATACAGGACAGGACAGGTACAGACGTTAAACTTATCTGTTTACGCCGGGGGTTAACAATATTGAATGTCAATTTAAATTCCTTATCAAAAGTACAGGATAATAGGCAATAACTTACTAAATTGCTCCCGGTGGACTCTTGTCTAACTGCTTCACCCACTGACGACGACGAGTCCAGTGGTATCACCAGTATGTCACCATCCTAAAATAATATTTACTTTGAGACAATGTTATAATAGTACATGTAACAAAAAGGTGTGATAATATGAGTATGTACGGTCAATTAACCTCAATAATCGTTGAAATAATCACTAAATGTGTCCGAGTGCGACCGTTAACTAACAGGCTATAGCTAGCCCTAGCCGGAGATAACTCAAGGGAAGTGTTATATTTTTTTACTAGTAATCGGTTCAGCATTGCAGGTGTGAACGGTCCTGCCCTCGTCCCTTGATCCGGCCCTGATAAAAACTAATCGATCAAGATCAGGACTGATCCTGGTCTCAAAGAATGTCTATACCAAATTTTGCATCGGTTCAGTGTCTTAGGTATGAAAATGTGAAAAGGTCCTGCCCCAGCCGACAGATAGACAGACAAACTTACTTTCGCATTTATAATATTAGTATGGATGTAATTACAAATTAATACATATTGCTCTTGAACCAAAAAACAGTAAGTACGAGTACTTTTCTACAATTTTGCAGAACTTACCAAATTTTCCTGGTTAAGTCCTGCTTCGCAGTCTTGGTTGAGGATTGAGCTTTGCAGTCCTTCACACGGTGGCAGAGGCTCTAAGTTACAAGGTAGACTAGTTAACAAGTCATTCCTCAGGACCTCTTCAAAGAGTGATGAATTGTAGGAGTTATCCTGAAGTTTAACAAGAAATTTAAAAAGGTAATAATAATGTACTTAGTTGGTAAACTAACAAGACTGATGAAAAGTTATGATTTTATTCCACTTTTTAAATAAATACTGCACCGGTTAAATTGTTAGGTATCTTAAGAAGACTTTAAAATAATAAAAGTTAATAAGTAGGTACCTACCTACCTACATGCAAGTAGGAGAATGTGCATTTAAGCGACGCAGGGCATGTGTAAGCAAAAAGTTTAAAACAAAATTTACTTTTTTGAAATACAATTTAACATGAAAACAAACCATATCTTTTGGTTGGTCGCTTTTTAACATGGCCAGAGCTGCTTCAAACCGGAGTCTGTCCCCTATTTGAGGGAACATACTATGTATGTCTTGTTTACTAAGCATCTGCATTGTTGCGATATCAATTCTTTCAGCTGAAAAAAAAGGTAAATTTAACAGCGCCCTGATTGCAGCTGTGAAATGCACTACGTCGCATCGACTTTATAAAATGTAGGTTGGTAGAGCTCGTCTAAGCTGAAATGACGCGCCCCACTACTTAAATTTGTATACGTACACTACGGTAAATGCGGTAGTGGGGCGCGTCATTTTAGTTTAGACGCACTCTACCTATTTGTTTTTTTTTGGGTTGCAGTTGCACATCGAATCTAGTGTATAATATAAATATGAACGTATATCTAGGTAGGTGGGTAGGTACCATACGACAAGACTATTCTTGGTTGGAGTGTACAGCGGCCAAAAAAGTGTTATTTTCGCAAATCGTTTATTTTCTCGATTCTATAGTATGTAACACCTAGAAAGGCTAAAAGTGTCTGGGTGTTTTTTGTCTCCGACCAACCGTTTGTCGTAAAAACGATGTCGAAGGGATCCATAGGTAAGGTTATGTTAGAACTGTGACCTTGAAATTGGTCGCGAAATTTTTTTAAGTATATTTTCATAGTGCCTCTAAGACGACACTCTGACCCTATTCTTGCTAGAAATTAGAATGTGTGAATGTAATGTGTGAGCTCATGCTAGCAACTTACTAGGTAGGTTTGTCAACTTACTTTCAAAACGATCGATGTAGCGTTCCAAATTCCACTTCTTCAAAAGATCACGCGTAGCCATATCCATTTTTGCACTGATCAAACACGTTCACTGGCACTAATGGAATTGTTATTGCTATTAATTAAACGAGTCGTGAGTCGTGACTTGCCGGCTGTAGCGGTGAAATACAAATGGCCGACCGAAATGGCGCGGCGGCGGAATGAAGTGAGAGAGGGAGACCTCATTATATAATGCCGTCACCTTAAATTTGTAGGACATCATTCAAATGCTACTCATAAATGGGTCTCTGTAATAATAATTTAGTAGGATACACATAAAATAATATGACTATATTATTGAACTTTGATGCTTACTCTAAAAATATGAGATTATTTAATCGTATTATCATAGGATTCACATAAAATAATATGACTGTAATATTAAAAAATGATGCTTACTTTAAAAATATAAGTTTAAAGCATTATAATTTAATATAGTACATTAGGGGGAGGTCATCGTATTTTTAGAGATACTTCTTCATATTAAACTATGAAATCTATTTATATTACGGTGACTGTCATTGTGTTTTTTAATTAGAATCTTATTTATAATTATCATACTAATTTATGGGACAGTGGACCATTTTCTATTACATTGTGTTATTATTTGAAGAAGACAATGTTATTTCATAATTACAAATTTTTACGATGACAAGTATCATAATATTGCATTATTTACCCAAAAAATTCGATTCCATCTTAACACATTTCAGTTCTAGCGTAATATTTACTTATTATCAACATATTATAAGACAACGCATCTATTTTAAACCAACGTCACGATATTTTAAGATTATGCCAAAATGACATTTTTCTCAGTGCCTGCGGACGAATTGTTGATGCCCTATGATTCTTTTCTTACGTAAATACTTGTATCTTCATATATTTAAGACTTAGCTTTTCAATTATGTAAATTTCCTTAGATAAATAGAAAAGTTATATATTACATATTATCCATGTTAGTAAATAAAAAAATAAGAAAGTTTTTATCTTTCCGTCAGTCAACTAATTAATTAATGTCTTTGGTGGAAAGACTTGACTTTAATTACATTGCTAACATAACAGAACTTAGTCTACAACCTCAGTTCCTTGTCTACCCTTTATCAAACTGACAGTTGGGTTAATTTAAGACACCACAAAATACTATAACAGTCATATTTCCCGACCGCGCTTTTAGATAGGTACTGCGTTTCCGCTTATCGGTCTTTCTGACTTTTTTTTCTTTTTGCTCGGCTCCTAATTGTTGTAGCATGGTGTTAAAAACCTACGACGTTCCTCAAGTATTAGGCTATCAAATGCAAAAATATATTTTTAAATCCGACTGGTAGGTCCAGAGATTAGAGAGTTCAAACAAAGAAACATACTCTTTGCCTTTGTAATTATTATACTAGCTTCTGCTTGGGGCTGAGTAAAACAGCCGCGCGGATCGATTGATCAGGTTAAGCTACGCTTGACGCGGTTGGTCCGTGGATGGGTGACCATCTTTACATACCAAGTCCGTGCCTCGGAAAGCACGCTAAGCCGTTGGTCCGGCTGTCATTTGTGGATATTGAAAGTCGTTATGGGTCGTTCGAAGCCCGAAAGTCTGACAACCAGTCTTGCCAAGGGGTATCGTATTAGCCAGTTACTGGGTTGTGGAGGTCAGATAGGCAGTCGCCCCATGCAAAATACCGGTATCCAGCTGCATCTGGTCAGACTGGAAGCCAACCCCAACATAGTTGGGAAAAGGCTAGGCAGATGATGATGACTAGCTTCTGCTTGCAACTTCTTCTTCGCAAATTTCTTATTTCCTGGTGGACGCGGTGGGTCCGCGTCACATCGCATCGCCTACGTGTGCTATTGTTTTGTCCTCGGTGATTTTTTTTGTTTTTTCCCGGCTTCTATGGGTAGGTAAGAGTGTATGTTCAGAATCAGAACTTTATTTGCTATGAATGTAGGTACAGGTATAAGATGTTGTACATAAATGAATGAGATCAGCTACAGTCTACCTTACGGCGTGCAAATTATTACACAAATTAAAATATGAATACAAATTAAGTAATGTCAGCAAAACAAAACAGAAATGAAAGTGAAGTCAATTATGTAATATTATTATAGTCAGGTACATAAGTCATAAACGGTTAAATGTGCATTAATTATAACAATCATAATCAGGTTATATTCATAGCATTTAGAAAGCGTTTCACTGAGTAATAACACCTTAGATTTAAAAAAAAATACAGAATAATCCTTAAAACTATGAGGTATTTAATTATAAATGACAGGTACCATTGTCATAATACTTTTCCTTAACAGTGTTGTTTTGTATAGCCCTAAAAGCGTATATTCGTCAAGGTTTGAGGTAACAAATGCATTTTTTTTTTCAAATCCTTCTAAGGTAATTCCAGACATTATTAGCGCGTTCAAACAAACAAACTCTTTAGGTTTATTATTAGCAAATGGATTAATTCATAAATTAAGTTGCCAAACATTACTGAACTTAAACCCAGTTCCATAAATACTACAATATACACAAAAAGGGAGTCATTATTACAAAAGCGGCTCAGGACTCAGGAGAGACATATAATGTGGTAAATGACGAACATATACGCCACGTCACGTTAACCATATTTACGTTTATACACGACGATGGATCGAGGCAATTTTTATACTCGTTTAATACGGTGCGTAAAATGAAACGTAAAATGTTGATGTAGGAAGCGGATGTAAGATTCTTTTGGAGTTCAAATTCTAGGTTTGTAAAATGACGTCATTTCAGCTGATATTTTCAACGACACTACCTCGTTTTTCAAACTTAGTCCGTATATTAATATTACTACACTTCGACCGCGACTTTGTCCGCATGAAATTTTGGATCGCAATTTCCCAGCGTCAAAAAAAACCGCCGCATCTCATCCCATCGATTGCCCGCGCTATTCCATTTCGTTTTCACTTAACTTTAATTCCGACTTTTCATTTTACTCCGCTCCGAAGGGTCCTAGCGTGATGTCAAATAGTCTTTAATCTGCCTCAAAAGATTTTTCGAATCCGACTAGTAATGCCAGAGACTACTTCCTACATGGAAACTTACATACAAACAAATTGTACCTACCTCTCTATAATATTAGTTTAATATATCGCTATTTATCTAATTAGGCTTGCTATTGGGCACTACCGATTAGGTGAACAGCTAATGTTAAACAATGCAATTAGCACGCACAGGTGGCAAGTAATGAGAAACCTAATTAGTAAAATAATTCGACCATCGATCGAGCGAGTGAAGGGGCGTGCTACTCTCGGCCTAGTTTGAATAAATGACTTTTGATTTTGATCGGACGTAGGCAGTAATTACCTAATCATCCTTTGTAATTTTTTTGGTGCAATACATATTTTTATCACAATCCCTAATATATGTTTTATCAAATCAAATCAAATCAAATCAGAATATTTTATTTCACATAAACCTGCAAGGGCACTTATGAAACGTCAGAAGCTAGGTGCACGGTTCCAATTTGTCGCTTCCTATGGAGAAGAGCCGGCAAGAAACTCCACGGTTACTCTTTTAAAAATAATTGGGTTTTACAATGTTTTCAAATTACAGTAATAATAGGTATGGGAGGACAGTGCAGGCCTGTCAATAAGTAGTAAGTACTTAGAGGAATGAAAATAAAGAATAGAAAATCGTCTATAAATCTAGTCTGTAAGGCCTACAATGTTCTCCCATTCACAATATGTAAAAGAATCTACATTAGTAAGATCAACCTATTTAAACAAAGTGACATGATTTTCATGAGAATCACTATTATATATTTGATATTTGAAGCGATGTATAATGTCAAAAATGACGAGAATATGTCATCTTTCTCCTGCCCTTATCCCAATAAATAACATTTAATTATAAAATATCACACTTTGCCTAATTTCTATATTTTGCTGCTGTTCTGTATTATGTGTGTGTCTGTGTGTGTGGGGGATCATAAGACAAGATCCTAAATAAGAACCATTAATCCGAGATAGGATTTTCAAAGATATTTTCGTTTACTGTTCAACAAGATGTCCACTATTACTTGACAATCTACTCTAATAGCCTATGACACCCCTAGAAAATTTTGATAACCTTGCCTGGCAAAATAACACCATACGATAGATTTATCAAGCTCCTCTAACTTAACCGACAGCTGTGCTGCTGGTGAGTTTGTTGCGCCACTTCTTCTTCCCAGCTAAAGCACTAGGAGGTGGTGAAGGGCGGGCATTTTGGGGGACTGCGTTATGTAATTTTGACGTTCAAAAAGTGCTGACACTCAGCCTAGTTTGAATAAATGACTTTTGATTTTGATTTGCCAACTCCACGACCTAATACATCCATGTTCTGTGGCAGTAGGTACGTCTTATTCCACAAATTGCTTTCATATTGTGTGAACGAAGATTATTTACCGTAATACGTAATCCTTGAACCAGAATATAAACGTACTTTGCTTATTAGCCGTATACATAGGTATATGGATGTAATTATGGACGCCATATTTACAACGCGACGTCTAATCTTGAAGTAAATTGAATCAAGAAAGTTATTACGGTACTTTGTGACTATACTGCTTACATGGCGTGTTTTTTTATTCTACAATAACGTTACTTAAAGCATTTACTGTTCTTTATACTATTTTTAAGGAGTATGTAAAGATCGTAGCAGGTGGCGTTATGTATTTTCTGTCTACGAAAAAGGTGTGAGTTTATGTATGCACTTATAATATTTTTTCACACATCCAATTTGGTTTTTGCTACTTCCCCTCCAGTCCTGGCTAGCGTTATTCTAATTAAAGGCTTTCAGTTTTTACATTTAAATCTAACTAATTCTAAACATAGATCCGTCGAATTAAACCCATTCAAAAAAGGAATTCGGCAAACAGCTTTATTAGAAGTACTAATACAGAGGTTAAAGGAATATTATAATTACGGTGAGATGCAGGTGAAGTGAGCTTGAAGTGAGTTGTGAATATCTACCATCAAGTGTAATGACAGCTCACTTCAAGCTCACTTCACCTCAATTTTCACGGTGAGTTTTTTACAGAATCGACCGGCTGTTGTTCACGACGAAGCAATCACTAACACCTCTATTTGTCTTAAGTGAGCACCTATTATCATGTAAATGTATGTAGGTACTGTTGGACTGTTACTAATCTGCGTTAATTTAGCCCCTAGTTATTTTATGTGACCTGTCTCGATTGTCAAACGGCTATTAATTCAACTATACATACTTAGGTGAGTGTCAGTAATGCTTCCCAGATGTCGCTGGGGATTAGCTCAGCATCGCCTGTGGGATTACTCACAGTGATGGCTCTTAGGCAACAATATTAACGGCATAATCTTCTATTGACCTGATAACACGAACTAAGAGTTTAGGTCATTTATCTTTATGTTTTTAGTGTTTAAAAGACCTTGACTTTATGTTTTTAGTGTTTAAAAGACGTTGTAAAAATCAGCATAGGGTTTTACGATAACAGCTTCTATGTCTAAAATAAAAACATGCCCCAGTAAAAAATATTGTTAATATTTTTAAGACTTTCGTGTAAAAAAAAATGGCAACGTCCAAATTTCACGTCTCTTCTCTTCTTCTTCTCGTTTCTTTTATGGAGACCCCGAGATTAATTTATTATATTATAGTGGCAATAGTAATACATACTTTATGTAAATTTCAACTTTCAACCGATTACGGTTCATGACATACAGCCTGCTGGCTTACACACGGACGGACCGACACCCTTTGGGAACGGAATCATAAATATACCAATTCAAACATGCAGTAGCGAAAACCCAAAAACTACACGATACTCGAGCTACAAAATATCCAAAAAACGCTAAAGCTAACATGAACAGCACAAAAAATGCATAGACTCTCCAGGGTGCTTATCTACGTCCTGCAATAACAGTTATAATTCGCCGCTCCGCATATAGTTAAACCTGGCTCCCTTCCAAATGCAGACACACAAAAAACCTATGTACAGAAAAACAGATCCATGCAAAGAGTGGAAACGCGCACGCCACATAGACGCGTACTCATAGGGCGATATTAAACTGTCAAACAAATGACTGCCGCAAGTGCGCTTGTACTCGCTGTAAGAGAAGTGGACGCATGTGTATGTGTGCGTGCGTTTTTTCTCGTTCTATGGAGCTAACATAACATAAATAAAAATAATTAAATAATATTATTATTTAGTACTCCCACATTTCGCTAGTTACGTTTAAGTCCCATGTAAAAGGAGGCGACCATTTTGCCATCAACCCGGCACAAATTCGGACTCCAGGCTGCTACTGAGTAATTCTAGATAGAAAAACCTAGTAACACTTCGCCCGACCTGTTCGGCAATCGAACCCAGGACCTGATGCTTAACAGTAGCGCTTACGACTAGTACACCAACGAGCCAGTAACGGATGGAACTGACCTTCTGTATTCTATCTATTTTGTGGTATCGATGTTAAATTTTAAGACATTTCGTGCTCCTAACAGCACATAGATAACACGTGTCGACTCTATCGTTTCATTAGCAGGAATGTTTGTTTGTAGGCAAAGCGGGAATACTGTGACTAAGGAATATTCCTTAACCGTTTTGAGAGCAGTGGTGTTGAAATAATTCACACTAAGTAAGGCGCCTGCTGCTGGTTCCGCGTGGTGCTGGGGTTCCGTGTGGTGCCGGGGTTCCGTGTGGTGCCGGGGTTCCGTGTGGTGCCGGATGTAAAAGAATAGCACCATCCCATTTCTTCCCGTCGGTGTCGTAGAAGGCGACATAGGGACTTACTAGATAATGGGCAGCAGCGTTCTCTATGCATTTGACCGTCATACTGCGCTCGCCAACCCGCCTGCCATGCGTGGCGATTATGGCAAAGACCCCTTTTGGGGGAGGCTTATGTCTAGCAGTGGACGTGCTTTGGCTGATATGATGATGATGATGATGATGATGAAGGCGGATTTGAACCCACGACGTCCACCTCGTAACTCGGGGCTGTTACACTCTGGAACACCACTGCACTCCAATTAAGTGTAAAATTCATAAATTGTGGTCATATCACGTACTTAATCGCTAAAAGAGATATGATTAAACTTAAAATCAATCAAAGTTTCCCGATCACCAAGTTCTTCAACGAGCCGACATGCTTACCTTGTCCCAGCAAAATATTCAAATCAGAGTCTTCGTAAACAACCATACCGGAATCTTAATACCGTCTATCACGAACATTCGTTCATTGACCTCTGGAATAATTCCGTAGTTCTGGCAGCCGGTATTAGGATCGGCAGCTTACATTCGTAAGCTACTGAAACGGTTAGATTAATGGAATGACTAACAAAACCACTCCGTTTGGATAGTTCTGTTCATTCTAGAATTGGTATTCAGTCTACAAAGCAGTAGAGTATCGTTTTGTTTATCGTTTTGGTACGTTTAAAACCAATTAACAACAACAGTTATAGTGGTATTAATTAAAAGTAGAAAAATAACGGTTTCGTTATTTCGATATAAACGTTAAGCATTATCGTTTTTTCACGATAGATACAAAGCAATGTAATCTATTTACCATTTACATTACAAAAGAACTCTTAAATGCAGTTTATTTCAACGACGTTACATAATAACTGTCGTTTTATGGCCGTGACTTTTCTAATGTAAATGGAGGATAGGTTATGGAACAAATTATTTTTGCAACACGTACTACAATTTTCGCGTCTTTTCTCTCAAAACTCAGTTTCCTTCCACATCCAACCTTTTGAGTATTCGTACTAAAAACATACACTCCCTTATTACAAAACAAGGTTTTTCTCTAGCTGTGGTTTAAAACATTATTGAAATAAGAACCTAACTGAAATCGAAATACAGCTCCTTTCACAAAACTGACAACTTAGTTCAGTGCTAAATTGACATTTTTGTATTATGAACTTTACCCAAATAGAAGAAAAGTTGGTAATGCAAAAACTGACTGAGATTTTTTTTTTCTGGGTTCAATCATCAAATAACTTCTCCCGCTCTGGATAGAGCAGGAGGGCATGTCAGACTTTTACTGACTAAAACCCACCCGTGTTCCTTCAGTTGCCTGTATGCCAGGAGCCGCGGTATCTCTTTCGAACCACCCGTAGAGTTTTAGGCTAGAACTAAAGTTAGACCGCGTTTAGTGATAAGACCAACAACGTTTTGCTATATTTATTGTCAACTCTATGTCAAACCCCATTCCCTAAATATGTAGGTATATTCCTGGCTTTAAAAAAACTCCCGCCTAGGTGTTCTGTTAACTTAATATATTTTTTATGCTGTCAAATATACCGTGTCACCGTGACATTTTAGTCGTCTTACAACGGCAGCTCACTCCATGTATCCAATGACTACTAACCCTTTATAAAAATAAAAATAAATTGATCAAATGCAGAATTTAAAAAATTAAAATATAATTCACTAAGACGCTTGACGTAGTTTGAAACATCCTGTTATGGAGATCGAATTAATGATGCAATGTAGTGGTAGGTAGGTAGATATCTTCTACCGTTTCATACGTAAACATTATTAACAGGGAGGGTGTTTCATAATTCTAAAGCATTTTTATTTTCTTTTGTACCTAATATCTTAATTAATTGTAACAATGTTTTAATCGCGCCTAGAGGTATTTTATAACGGATACATTGAGTGGACCACATTTGTAAGATGACTAAAATGTCACTGTGTATGTTCAGATGATTAACGCATTATGACAGCACATTATGGGAGAGGCCCACGCATTTGTGCAGGTGAAAAATGGATGAGTCATTTTGAATGGAATATAACACAAGGTTATATCTTACAAGCAATGTTACTTTCAGAATATCATACCAAATCAGTAAGTAAAAGAGGAAACATACACAATCAGCCTTTAGTGCTCCCACTGCTGGGACACAGCCCTTCTGACTTTGAGAAGAAGTGGGCTGTAATTTATCACGCAGGCCCAGTGCGTATTGGTCGATGTCACATATCTTCGGATTTTTGTTCTAGAATCAGAAGTCGTCATTGGCCCGATGATCTTCCCAGTTAAAGCTCTAGGAAATGGTGAGGGGCGGGCTTTTTGGGGGACTTTCTTAAGTAATTTTGCTGTTCAAAAGTGCTGACCCCCAACGTAGTTTGAATAATTGACTTCTGATCGATTTGATGTTTGCCTTCACCGTTTTAAGAGCAGTGGTGATAAAATAATTTACACTAAGCCCCTGTTTGGATTCGAACTCATGACCTACAACTCGTAAGTCGGAGCCGTCACCACTGAACCACCAATGCTCTAAACAACAACACAAGTATTATCCGGAAACAAACTCTACAATAATGATAACAAAATATCATAGGTATTTCATTCAGAGAGTATTCCGTCTCACCACAGACCAGTGATCCACGCGTAATATCTCGAATTACAATTTATTCCGATTCCTTGATATTCCTTTGATCATTTCTGTTGCTTCTGTAGCCGTGCTCAAACGGAAACTACTTTTTTCTTCTCGCTTTATTTGTGTTCGAACGATCAAAGAGCTGAACCAATGACATGAACTAAACACTGTTTTGTTTTACTTCCGACGGCCATGTTTGATAACAGAACAAGTAACATTGTTTCTACGTTTTTGATATAACGTAGAAACAATGTTATTTCAACGATTTCATGTGGACTACTGGTGCCCACACCTACGCTTGCATAAACTAGCTACTCTAGCTGCGCTACTAGCCAGAAAAAAATCAACCGGCTTCCAAAAAAAAGACAACAAACTGCAAAGTAAGTCGGTGTCTTTGGTTTCGTATTTTCGTTTTTTTGCCACCGACTTCCCAAATGAAAGTTATTTTTCAGTTTGTAGTGCTTCGGATCACGGTTTTAAAGAAACTTTTTATTTCTGTGGTATCGTAACCATACATTTCATATACCGTCACTGTCGGTTAAAAATACCTCCGAATTAACAACCAGAGACAAACAGGATTATGTTCTGTTTTACAAGACGGATGGAAGTTTGATTAAAATATGGGAATGATGACGATACGATTCGAGTCATATTTCATGTAAACATAATCAGCCTACAATGTTCCCACTGCTGGGACTCAGGCCTCATCTCTGTGGGCCATAATCTACCACGCGTATGGTAGATTTGAATTGTGTACGATTTTTTGGTTCTAAGACACAGTTTCCTCAGGTTTTCCTTCGCCGTTTTGATGAAATTATTTACAAGTCCTACGACTCGGAAGTCGCGGCCTTTTCCTCTGCGATAAAAATTATATAAAAACATTTAATCTGCTAACGTTCTGTTACCGCCAACCAGGGGCTGGTATCCTCATCACATAGAACGTTATTACTCCTCGTCAAACAACTGCAAATATTACTACTCATTTGTAAACTGAACCTCTCCCTTTACACCACATTGTACCTATGTAGGTAGATACGATTCACCTCTGCTCCTTGTAATGGAATCTTCTGTAATAAACCCTTGTAAATTAATTTATTGTGTTTATTTTCGCCCCCGCGGGGTAGGATCCCATCGTTTGTTGTTGTTTATTGGGATGTGTTGAAGCCTGTAATCCTGTGAGCGTATTAAGAGTTTGAACCAGTTTTGAGACGAACTTGTTTGCAGTAACAATATAAATATATGTTAATATTATAAAATCGTAACAAATGTACATTATTTATATTTTTTTAAGAGTATGATGTTAGATAATATAGTATTTAGATTTTTTGTTTGTTCATTCATCATCTGCCTAGCCTTTGCCAACTATTTTGAGGTCGGCTTCTAGTCTAACCGGATGCAGCTGAATACTAGTATTTTACATAGAGCAATTGCCTATCTGACCTCCACAACCCAGTTACTGGGTAATTAATACGATACCCCTTGTTAGACTGGTTGTCAGACTTTCGGGCTTCTGACGACCCGTAACGACTGTCAAAGATCCACGAATGAAAGCCGGGTAGTCCCGGCCGTCACCCGCTTAACGTGCTTTTCGAGGCACGGAGGGGTCTTGGTATGTAGGTGAAGATGGTCTCATGATGGACCCATCTGCGGCACGGACCAACTGCGGCAAGCGTAGCGCGTTAATCAATTTACACAAAACTTTAACAAATTATACGCATAAACATTTCATGAGTCACTCAGTCAATTGGTAAAAATCGCATGAAAATCCGTTCAGTGGTTTTTGAGTTAATCGCGAACAGACAAACAGACGAGGAGGACTTTATTTTTAACCCCCGACGGAAAAACGACGGGGTGTTATAAGTTTGACGTGTCTATGTGTTTGTATGTGTGTGTGTGTGTGTGTGTCTGCCTGAGGCATCGTAGCTCCCGAAAGGATGAACCGATTTTGATTTTGTTTTTTTTTTGTTTGAAAGGTGAATTAGTCGGGAGTATTCTTAGATATGTTTCATCAAAATCGGTTATACCGTTTGAAGATTATCGGCTTTTCTGGTTGATGAAAGGATTTGAGCATCTTCCACAGGTCTGATCAAGTCGAAATTTGGTATTCTATTACTTCTATGATATTAGACGAACAAAGTAACCTTGAACTGATGCTGGAGCAACACCTGGAATTTCCAGGATACCCAAGTTACTCACCAACAAACAGCAGAAGTATCGTGTTTGGGCTTATTGAAAAGGTCTCAATGAATAGGTTGTGGATAAATGGTGATCAGGACGAGAAATGAGGATAAATTAGTAACAAACTTCACTGTGGGAAACATACCACACATTACGCAACGCTGCGCAGATTTAATCGAGATATTAAGTTTAAAAGCAGGAAATACAAGCTAAATTAGAAATTAAAAAACCCTCGACCCAAAAAAAACTCTAAAAATTAAAAAAAAAATATTTTTGGCATTTTAAAGATCAAGGAATTGTCAATTCGGGGGACGGTCAATGAAAACGCGAAACAGCGCCCAACATTTTCACTAGTCGTCCCCCGAATTGACAATGCCTTAATCAAAATATTACCTGCAACTTAAAAGGCCAACAAATATTTATTTTTTACTTTTTAGAGTTTTCTTTTTTTGGTCGGGGATTTTATAATATGTTGTGACGACTGTCGTGTAAAAGTAATTGTATAAACCCCACTTACAGAAATAAAATAATTTATCGTTTAATTTACATAAATATTACATTAAATATCACCACGTCGTGTCAGGAGCCGTATGAAATATACTACTCCTGACAGTAAATACTCGTAGTGGTTTGAATATCACCACGATATGAGCAGCGCGGGCGACGGTGTCAGATTCACAATTACCGCAATGTCACAGCCAAACTGCGGCGTATCTTGTAAACTGCGGTCTCATTCGATAATACATGAATTTATATGTTGGGAACTGGCTTTCATGGCACGATACTACATTTTAATAGTATTAACTGTCGCTTTTGCTTTGGATTTAATATTCAACCTTTCATTTGAACACAAAGTTTTATAGTTCAATGGTGGCGAAGGTGGTGTGACGATATGATAAGTTTTGCAGGGCCGACATGGCCAGAGAACGTACAAGACAGTTTTGGAAGGAGGCAGTGGCAGTGGGACACAATATAGGCTAATAAAAAAATTAAAAACAAAAAGTTTAATGGTTAAATCTGTCTGTACATCGCGGCACGTAAGTTGAAATATAATTCGCCATTTTGTTTCAACTTACGTGCCGCGATCTGTAATTTATCAATGACTATGCTAGAAGATAACCTCATTCTTTTTCCGTGTAAGGCAACGAGTGCGAGTGCGAGTGTTCGGTTGTTTGTTCTGATTTTGGTTCAACTTCGTGCCGCAATCTATACATTTTTGGGCCAGTTACTTTACGCTGTATAGGAACCTTTCTTTCAAAGGTTATCCACAACTGACGGTGCCCAAGTTCAATCATCTACATCCTTGATGACTAGCGAATCATTTCAATACAGGATTCCAGTCTAACTCGTGGCACTTACTCTATAAGCCAATAGGCCCGGTCCTATTAAGAGCGTGCAGCCCCCGTGCAAATATGGGGCATTAAAACATCGATTTACTATAACATAACGTAATCTTAAACGCATTACACCCTTCTCAACCCGGCATCACCCTACCTACCTACCCTAACGAAATTGTGAAAATTCTTGCACATAACATAGGTAAGTGGCGACTATGATAAATTGATGCAACGCGTTTGAGTAGAAACGGCGCCAAGATTTTACAACACCACAGTATCACACCTAATGTATTGGAAGACAGTTTGACGTGACGCGTGTCGCTTCCGACTCAGACCCGCTATGAGTTGACGTTCACACAGACGTAATAGAATCGCGGCGGGATTTTTACGCGCACAAGATTTTCAACTCTCGGTACTGAACCTAGCATTGAGAATCCAACAGACTCCATCTCAGCGCATCGTAAATCGAATAATGTGTACTGTTTACTGTTTGATTTTCAACTCTCAGTGCGTTAAAGATCAGTGCGCAAAAAAATCCCGCCGCGATGTTATTACAAACGTGTGTATTTCGACTAAGGCCGCTTTCTAATACAAAGCGATTATAACGCGAATACGCGTTCATCGCGTTCATGTGTCACTTTTTATTCGGTTCGCGTGGTCGCGCCAACAGAGAGCCTAGCCCTTCCGTTAGCGGACAAAAAGTGGAAAAAAAAACTAAAACTACTGATAAATCACGGTCTAACAAGTATGAAGCTAGAAATTATTCTCAACTGTTCAATATATACCTTGTATTAAATAAACAACTTACACGTTATATATTTTATACATATTCATAGTGATATTCAGTGGTCGTGGCCGTGATCATATACCACTGTGCCCTAAAGCCTATGATCGCTCACTATTGTTAGAATGTATTGTTTTGTAGGTGGCATACGACGATTGTAAGACGCTTCCAACTATACCTCATTTGTTAAATTATGATAGGGATACAAACATATAAACTCACAAACATACATACAAACTAGTCAAAATCATAACTCTCGATTCTGCTTCGCCGTAGTCGGGTAATGAACGTGACGACCGCTTATTCGCGCCACGATCGCTTGCTATTAGAACGCGGGTGAGGGTTGATGCAAAAGAACGTATTGAGACAATTTATCACTTAGGCTCTGCTGAAAGTTGTCATGTTATTTCATGGGTTAGGGGTTAAAACCCCAAGCGTGTAAAATGTATTCATGCCTGCCTAGGCTTAAGATTCACCGAATTTAGTCATAATAATCTAAATAAAAAGCTATGAAATTAATCTTCTTTTAGAAATGTAGGTACTTAATGACAATGTTCGGTAATAGGTAATTAGTAGATAAGGATAATAGTCATATTTTGGTTATAATTAACTAGTGACCAGCCCCTTCTTCGCACAGTTTTTACGACTAGACAAAACATTAAGATTTATTTACAATATGTATATATTATACACATAAACCTACCGGAATAAATTCTCTTAATGATATTGAAAACTGTGTCAAAATCCGTTGCGGAGTTTAGAAGAACAACACGGTTATACAGACAGACATTAAAAGCAAGTTTAGTTTATAATCCCTACTTCTCTACTAATATCATAAATGCGAAAATAACTCTATCTGGCTGTCTCGTATGCTTCCACGCCTAAGCGCTGACCTGATCGTCATAAAATTTAACAGAGATATATAAAGCCTGGGATGAGAAGGGTATAGGCTACTTTTTCACGATAACCGACATCCACGCGGACGGAGCCGCGGGCATAAGCTATTACGTATATAGATTAGCAACATAAACTCACAAAATCGAAGATACTTTGATACACCAATTAAGATGATTTAGAGCCTACATTCCTAACTACCACTCAAAGCCTTAAATAACAAGATCTAGATACTAGGACGCCTTCAAGTCTTTTATCAAGGCGTCTTCGCCCAGTTCAAGATGAAGATAAAACTAGATATTGTGATTGAGGTTGATAAGCACCTACGCAATTAATGGCGCCTATCTGCTATTAGAAAAAAAAAAAAGAAAAAATGTGTTTCGACTACACAAACAAAACGTACAAAAAAAATATATAAAATCCACACAGCCAAAGAAGCCAAAAGCCTCGTATTCAACCCATTTATAGTTCGACAATTTTGTTCATTGCTTGATGTCAGGGTCAGGGACCAAAGACAATATATTATTTTGTAAATATTACGACACTGGCAAATCAGATATAATTATGGCTCATATCTCACTAGGACTGGTTTATTTCTAGCTAAATCATTTAATCGAAAATATCTAAATCTATTCCAAAAGCTTGTTTGCTTTACAACGAAATATCGGTAAAAAATACTTCCCTTTGTGCACAAAGAATTAACGGAATATTTGAATATTCATATCGAAGCAAGATCGAAATATCAAAGCGAAACAAATATTTTAAATAACTGCCTGCTATGCAAAAATAATATACACCCTATCTGCCTAAACTTTTTCCACCTATATTGGGTTAAGCTTCCAGTCTAACCGAATGCAGCTGAATACCAGTGTTTTACATGGAGCGACTGCCTAACTGACCACAATCAAAGAACTGGGTAACAAGATACTCCTTGGTAAGGCCAGTTGTCAGACTTTTGGGCTACTGACGACACGTAACGACTGTCAAAGATCTACGAATCACAGCGTGGACCAACAGCACATGTTGTAATGAATGGTCACCTATCCGTGAACTGACCGCGGCGAGCATAGCCTTACCCTTAGACACAGACTACAATATTAGACTAGCCTTTTACAAAGCCTAACCTTCGATCGATCGGCTGTTATTATTACCACGCCACGATTCCCCAAAAATAAAATATACCCACTACTCACAAAATGGTATTCTCAATAGTATGCAATACATGAAATGTTATGGTCAAATATTTTTACAGTGCAAGACGTGCAAGTTTCTTCACCGACATGTTTCTGATATTAAATTAT
The DNA here is from genome assembly GCA_949091785.1 of Polymixis lichenea. Classification (NCBI taxonomy): domain Eukaryota; kingdom Metazoa; phylum Arthropoda; class Insecta; order Lepidoptera; family Noctuidae; genus Polymixis; species Polymixis lichenea. The sequence goes on along the minus strand of OX420931.1, from coordinate 17,417,378 downwards.
GATTTATCAATTGATATATTCAACTCTTATAATCAACACCTACACACGCACAACACATAATACAGCCTATTGCAGTCCACTGCTAGACAATGGCATCCCCAGGCTGTGCATTAACACCCTGTCCTGTGCATCCAGTCTGTATCTATATATATAAAAATAAATCCCTATTTCCCTTGGTTACAGCATCACACGTGAACGGATGGACCAATTATGATAATTATTTTATGTTGTGTTTTTTATTGTCAGGAGAAGGTTCTTATGAAAGAAAAAATTAAGAAAGTAGCACGTAACATTAAAAAAATTAAGAAAACTTATTAACTTTTGTAATATTAAAGATCAGATACTAATGCGAATTCAATAATCATAGTTAAGACAGGACAATGTCTATCGGGTCAGTTAGTTTATTAATAAAGTGAACGCTAATTACAATCTCCTCGGAAAAATATTACGACCGAAATTAAAAACAGACTAATAGCAATGTAAACTTTATTCATCTGAATTTACAAAGGAAGAGGATTAATGAATATGTGTACACAACATTTTCATCAAGTTCTCTATGGGAGTTAGTTTACCGACGAATGGCAATATGTTGTTTTAAGCGAAAGCTCCCGCTCTGCCGGACAAACATAATAAAACCACTATTTATTTTACTGTCAAACCCTTTGACAAGTTTCCACGTATAAACAAACAACAAACTTAAAACGATGGCAGGGACATCGACACCCAACGTGACATAATTCTGAACATGCGTTAAATATTTTCGTTGGTTACTAAAACTAAAATTGGTGTTCCATACATTTTGGTAGGTATTGCTTTACTATGAAGCAGTAGTTTTTTTTTTATAGCCGATGAAAAATTTCTAGCCGTCTAGAATCACGTGCTGAATTTCTGGTTAAAACGTGCCACACTTCACACTTTTGGTGCTCAAAAATAAAGTTTAACCCGAAACTCTAAAATTAAATTTCACCCAGAGCTCTAAAATAAAGTTTAATTCAGTACCTACTCTAAAAATTTAAAAACATGTCCGTAAATGTGATGTCATGTCTATTCATGTGTAAGCAAAATTTTTTACAAAAATCTCGTTGCTATGTGTTTCACAATGACAAAGGTGAACAGGGTTGCCAGCTTCGCGTATCTCGCAAATTCTTTGGATTCCTTAAGGGATGCCTTCCTTTGATTTCATGTTAAGAATTCAGCGATGCCGACGCTTGGCGAATGGCAACGGTTGCCATATTACACGCGGGTTGACTCTGAGATTCTCGCGGTTTTGTAATAAATTTCTCTGAATTTTCTGTAAAACTGAGAGAATTTAGGAATCACATTTTTGTTTTTTACATATTTGATTTTGTATTGGAATTATTCTGTTTCACATTTGAAATGTCAAAGCCGATAGAGTTTTCAATTATTGCCTATTTCAGACTCGGGTCAAATAATCGTGTGATAAAATGCCTATTGCTTACAATCTACAATGACCGTTCCGTTGACTGCAAAATGTAGGTAATCTGAAGCTAGACTTGTGGTTTCGTATAAAAAAAAAGTTTTTGGAAAAAGTTTTTATTTTTCACTTTTTAGTTATAGTAGCTACCCCACACCAATTCGAAATTTCATCATCCTTGAGGTCAAAACAATGCATATTTATGCGATAGCTGTAATCGCGTTTGATTTGCTATATTTTTTTTAAGAGTTCATCATCAGATCTATACTATATTTAAATGGGGCCATTTCGAAATAAACTCTTTCGAACAAAAAAATAATTTGCTGCCCTATTGCTATCCTTAAGCACTAAAGATAACAACTGGTATAGAATCACTATACATAGTTTCAGCTAAAAATAAAATACTCAAAGAATTGATACCAAATTTTCGGTTTCATATGTTTCTTAAATTCAACTTAAAACAAACATGTCACTGCACTACGTAGGTCAATAACTTTCCACGTTACTTGCCGATATCACTATAAATCTTTTCCGAGTGATGTATTTATTTCAATTTGAAAAGTTCAGTTTCTGGTATCAATGTATTAAACATTCTCATAACTTCCGAACATGGAGAGATAGGATTAAAAAACCCTTCCAATATCGTTTGATATCATCCAAAGAAGCCGTGCCCTTGGTATGTATATAACCTTTCCGTTACACATTGTATATGATGGACTTATGCCCGAACATACATAAAAAATAAATTTTAATAAAATTATGTCGAATTGATAAGTTCCTTCTTTTTGAAGACAGTTAAAAACACTGCATTAGAACATACATGGCGGCGACGACATCGACGAGCAGCCTATAATAATGGATTCAGTACACGATTCTAAATCCCCCTTAAAATAAAGAATGCTTTTGCAATTTTCTATGAAACAGCAGATTTTCTTTGTGTTGTGTTGAATTCATGGTTTCAGCTTGTGCGTCGGCCCAGTCACGCTGTACTATGTACGGTAGATGATCATTATTCAACGTAATTCCCATTTAATTGAGCGACAAAATCCATTTCTACCAATGAACATTGTCCTAATCAAACCAAAAAATAGAACAGCCACAACAGACCGACACATTGACACTCAATTGACCTTTCATTCCCAGACATGGCCTATTTCTACCATTTAAATTTAATAAGAATGTCTATAATAAGTGCTTTCAATATTTTCCTTCGACGACAGTCTCAATGACAGGCCACTGGGTGCCTCTCTAAAGAAATTCCAATTTCCCTCACATCGAAGCTAAAAATAATACCGAAGGTTGTCAGCCCCTTTTTCAGAGGTCACGAAATCTGAATTTAAATAGTTCTAGATGAAAAATGTTCGCCGACAATTTTGAATAAACTTTCAGCTTTTCAACTGAAAAATGTTGAAGTGTTATTTATGCAACAATATGTGCAAATGGTGTTGCGTGTTTTTGCACATATTTCGTGCAGTTATAGGGGAAATATTTTATGTTGAATGCCGTGTCGTTTGGTGCGTAAGTAATTGGAAATTGGTTGGATGCTTCCGGTATAAATACACTTTGACAGTGTTTATGCATGTAGAAACCAATTAATAATTGAAGTGCAGTTTTTGACGTTGATTAGGTCTAATTAAATTTATAGGACATTTTTTTAAATAGAAGCTTACAATACTGTCTTCCTCACCGGATTAACAGAGAGAATCCTATGCGGAAAATACTCTTGCAATTTCCTAAGCCTTGAGAAGAACCAGACACCATAACACTACCTACGCCACTCTTATTTCTGGCTACTAATACTATCTTATGTCATACAAAACTTAATAAGCAAGCTCGCAGGTAGATAAAACAAGGGAAATGCTACGCGCTACGACGTAGTGGCGCTACGACGCTACGAACAATACCTACAACACATGTTGTGTTGTTTATTCTTTACATTGTTAAGGGCCTGCAAACTATCGGCACATAAAACATAAATCTACGTCCTTAAGAATTTTTGTTAAGGAAGTAATGAAATATGATATACATTCGCTAGGCAAAAAAAAAGTTGTACCTTTTACAATATAACTGCATAATAATGTAAGATAAGCTATGCTGCACTTCCAACAATGTTTTCTCAAACGATCCGGAAGCCTGAAACAGCTTGCCACGAAATATGGAATGTATTTCTGAGCCGAATTTATCTTCGCGAGGCAGTGTGGTTAGTGTGGTGCCGTCATCAGTCAACACTGGATGAGTAATTATGGTAGATACCATTGTGCAGACATGGAGAGTTAATTAGTTATGTTATTATATTATACTAGCTTTTGCCAGCGGCTGCGCCTGCGGGGAGGTCGGTATTTATCTAACGGGAACGTACTACCGGGATAAAAAGTACCTTATGTGTTAAACCAGGTTAAGAACGATCTGTGTGCCAAAATTTCATCCAAATCTGATCAGCCGTTGTTGCGTGATTCAGATATGGTTCAGGGTGATAGTACCCGTGAAATTGAACAACTTTCTCCAAGGAACGTGGGCCGAAATATAAAAAAACATCGGACCTCCCATACAAAATCGATCAGATGACTATTGATTTTGTATGGGAGGTCCGATTTTTTTTTCATATTTCGACCCATATTCCTTCGAGAAAGTTGTTCAGTTTCACGGGTACTATCACCCTGAAAAATGTAAACGGTGACTAAAAATTCACCTTGTGTAGTAGGATAGTAGGATATACGAGTGTTTATTATTACAGTAGGAAGTAGGATCTGCCAGGGGTGCGGGTTGTTCGAAAGAGATACCGCGGCCCCTGGCACACAGGCAACTGAGGGAACACGGGTGGGTTTTAGTCAGTAAAAGTCTGACACGCCCTCCCGCTCCACCCAGAGCGGGAGAAGTTATTTGATGATTTTCCACCCAAAAAAAAAAAAAATGTTCCAAGCTGAGTCGTTTTGAAAGATTTCCCCATCGTATCTCCATTTATTCACCACCTTTTGTGTATATTCACCGACTACGGAAAACCCTAGAAGTTATGAACCTTGATGGTCTGGTATATATTTTTGTATGTGAGATGGTTTGACCAGTTCCAGCTCAAAATAATCAAACAATTTCCCAAATAGGGAGATACCATTTACATGAGTTTATAAAACTCTTTAGATGTTGGTCGACTCTTCACGTGACCAAAGGGCTGGTCTATTTTTCGGCCAAAGAATCAACATCGCCATACAACGTGGCAATGCTGCCAGCCTGTTGGGCACTTTTCCCGTTGACAACGATGCGGACGAACTTTTTGATGCCTTAGGAGTATTTTCTTTTTTATATACGTGTACACATTCTTATTTTAAGACCGGTAGTTTTTAAATTAGATTGGATAACTTGCATTTAAATGTTATTTTGGTGTTCTCATAAGTACTTATATGTACGTACCTACACATAAACAAAGGACACATTAGCTTGTGTTATTATGTTCATTGTATCCATTACATACTTTCCTAATTATGTAAATAGGTACTTAGGACGTGATCATAGGTAATAACGGACCGGATGTTCGCCCATATAATGTTCCTTCCCTCCCTACCCTAATTCGGAAACGGGAGTACAGTTATCAGCCCCATTAAATTGGCTATGGATGTTCATGAGTAACTAAAGATAAATAAAGGGTATATAGAACGAAGAATATGTATAAATACATACATGGTATTTGTAAAACAGAAAAAATGTTGTTTTCCGTCCGATAGCTCCATTTTATTACCGGATTACCAGATGTACTGCAGGATATTATAAGCACTTGGTTAATATCCCGACCAGTCCCACTCAGCGATTCTCCACATGTATTTTGCGCATAGCCAAAGTGTACTCTCTGCCAACATCTATGATCCCTTCCACACATAACCTGTTAGCCTTCAAAGCAAGAGTGAACAGGGACCTTTTGGGCACGTTCATTCCATCGTAAACCTCATGCATCGCCTTCCATCAGGCGAGATCGAGACCAAGAGCAAGCCGATTCAGCAATAAAAAATCGGAAATTTATTGTAAAAAGGGTTAACTTACTCGGTTACTCGTTGTTATTAGCATTTATTCGCTTTTTATACTGTTCATTGGCATGTGAAGACGTGAAATGTTTTAGGATGATTTAATGATATTTATAAAAAAATGTTCTTCTTTTCCTCGTAATCTTTACTTTTTCCAAGAAAAATTGTGATCCCTGATAAACTACCTAGCTTTCTGAATCAACCAGCTTAATAATATAATGAATCGCTCGTGTGTTAATTCAATGGATTAAAAGAGTAAAAACAAAAACACAAAAATGTTCGCAGAATCTAGGTAACTACCATCTTTTCTTCATAATGGCGCATTTTATCAAAGTAATTGTAATAAAATGTAAATTAAGAACATTTAAATTCAAATTTCGTGAAAGCTTAAAATTATACGTTCTTTACGAAGTCTTTTTCATACAAAATCTGAAACCCTGCAGCTGAATCATTATCTGCCTAGCCTGTCCCGAACTGTTTTGGGATCGGATCCCAGTCTAACCAGATCCAGCTGAATATCAGTATTTTACATGGAAAGACTGCCTAGCTGACCTCCACAACCCAGCTACCGGTGAAGACTTGCTGTCAGACTTTCGGGATTTTGGCGACCTTACAGCTAAATATTGAACCTAAATCAGATTTTGTTCCGAACCCGGCTGTAACTAAAACAAAACAAGATTTTTTTTTGTAAGTTTTGCTTTATAGAGTGTCGTATCTCTCACTCACAGAAAGAAGGTAAATAAAGAAAAAATGTTTCCCAAGCTCGATTAGTCATATTTATTAACCGTTACTGGAGTCGAAGTTTATTCCTTTGTTGAATCATAACACACATAACATCACGCCTGTATTCCTCGAAGGGCTAGGCAGAGGTGTAACATTTCGCCAATTATGTTTAAGTCCCATGTAATAGGTAGCGAGCTTACTGCCATCAACCGTGCACGAATACAAACTGCGGATTGCCAGAGAGAAATTCCGAAAAAACCCATTATCAGTTTCCTCGACCCGGGAATCGAACCCAAAAACCAACAAGGCAGTCATCAGGTAGTCATCGGTGTAACATCATCTTGCATATTTAATTAAAGAGACAAAAGATGAAAGTGAACTTGACATCCAAATGAATTACTAGTAAAGTTTGAACTAGTCTTTAATAGGTTATCAATATTCGTCCATGACAACAACGATCATGTCTCAGATCAAACAACAATGAAATAGCCGAATGATCTTCTGTTCAAAATCACTAGACCATAATACTTATTCAATTCAATTCCAAAGTTCAAACAACGGCGAGACAAATCTATTATCTGATTCACTGATCTGGCTCCAATAAATGATATTGAGTTTCACTTTACAAAAGTACCTAATTGCAATTTTTGGGATATTTCATTTCTTTTATTTCACCATCGTGATATATACTGTATGTGGTTTAAAAGCAAATGTAGTGACGAAAATTTAAAAGTCCTTGCTTCGATGGTTTAGTCATATTGAGAGTATGAATTAAAGGCAACTAACAAAAAGTATTTACAAGGCAGATATGAGTGGCAACGTCGGGAGGGGACGTCCTAGAAGGACGCTGTTTTCAAATTTTTGGTTCTAGCTTAGGGCATTCCGGTTTTCTCACCTTATTTTATTTCACCGTTTCTAGTTTCTTACCGGTTCTGGAGTGACGACCGCAAACTGGGTGACGTAGCGTTGGAAGATCTCCCCAAGGTGGGCCGATGACCTGGTGAATGCCACAGGTATCCGCTATATGCGAGAATACACACACAGAACCGGTCGAAGTGATGATGTTTCGGGGAGGCCTATTTCCAGCAGTGCACGTCTTTCGGCTGAAATGATGATGATGTGAACCTGAAAATCAGTAGTTTTTAAACGTCACAAATCACAAAAGACAACCCTTCGTCACTTATAGCAAAAAAGGTAAATTGTAATCACCCGACCTTCTGACATAAGTAATCCCTAACTTTCCTTTTACTTCGGCTACTAACAGCGGTCCTTTCCTATCAGAAACCCAAACGATTTTGCTGCTCGCATGGATTGTATTGAAAAATATCGGGATTTCTTTATTACTCATATAATTTAATGAAAAATTAATATTATGTGAATGCTAATGAGGGTGGGCGCTGATACCTGTATCACAAGAGTTATTTAGCTTAGGTATTAGTACTTGCAACTCTAACATGAAACATAATGTAACTACCTTTGGGCATATTTTATTGTAAACCTGTTTCTTTATGTTAATTTTGAAGGGACAATGTGATCACACAACCAGACCAGACAGAAACGAATAGCGACTTAATAAAGGATCTCTGGAACGAACAGTCGTATTTGAAGAATTCTTTTGGCATTTGAGGAAGGTTATAGGTTATTTAACATCAGCCTCGGATCTAGGGGAGGGTAGGGCAAACCCGCCCCAGGCGGCAGTTTCAGGGGGCGCCGAAATCAAAATATAGTACAATTTAAAAAAAACTTGCTCCACTAAGCGCCTAGGCTTTTTGGCTCACCGTCGACATGTACGAAAAAGGTGCCACACAGGTCCACACCTAATTTATTTATTTCAAACGCTGAAGAGCGGGGCGCCACTATCAAGTTTCTGCCCCGGTTCGAAAAAATCTTAAATCCGGGGCTGTTTAACCCCTTACGACCCTTAGGAGCTGAGCAAATATAAAAAAGTGAGAAAAAACGAAAACCGCAAAACAAATTAAAAACGCGGGCGATGCGATGCAACGCGGTGGATCGAGGGAACAAAACATTTCACGCAGACGAAGTCGTGGGCAGAAGCCAGTTTATAATACATATATAGGTACAGCATGTTATTATAATAATCGGCTCAGAGTCCTAACCTATCTCAAAAAATTTCGACCCTTGTCACTTTCAAGCAACAATATTGACTATCAATATGTCACACCTTTCGGATAGTGACTACCTATAAAGGTGACCGGTATCAGCAGTTTTCACAACCCTAGGATATTTACGTGAGGATAGCTCAAGAGGGTAAGTATTTAATAATGTAACTAGCTTTTGCCAGCAGCTTTGCTCTTGTTCCTCAGATCCAGCGCGTTGCATCACCAGGGCCCCAATTCTGTATCGTTATAATGATTCCCCGCGGAAGCTTACTACGTTCAAACTACGTCAATATCGTTTTTTTTAGAAACCAATGTAAATGTAAGGAATCGAAGTGTCCAAGACAATTTGTCGATATTATTAACACGCTATTAGCAGAATTCGTGTGTGATTGACGTCGTTACGAGTAAGGAATCGTTAAGTGGTCATAGTGAATTCAGGCCCTAGGCTATAGCTTCGTTTTCGCTTAGCGTAATATCTGAGTTTTTTATTTTTGTCGCAAATTATTATTATAGTTGTGTCTGCACTTTTGATTTTGGTCACTCTAAAAAATCAGTTCACAGATGTTCTTACTATTTTGAAATCAATACCATTCACAATTCCCTTTAACCTTTTTGACCCTTACCAACACAAAAAACACTTTATACAAATACCCTGTCAACGCACGCAGCTCTAAATAATTTATGACCATTACATCCACCCTTTTTATCCCAGCGTGTAGCATGGTGACCGTGAAGACCTAACCCACTCCCACGCTGTTAGCATATAGTACTGCACTTGACAACACCTACCTAATGACTCAGCTCTCGAACTGGGAAGGTACACTACCGGCCAGAGATATTTAACCACCAACGGAGCACACATTTATTTCAATTTTTTGTTAAGTGAAACTTCTTAGTTGGCTATTCGGTGATTGCATGAGAATTGGGAGTGAAATTTCAAGGACGTGTCACTTATGCACATTTGGTTAGGTAGATGAAAGAGCAGAAAGATTGTAACTCTAGTGAGGGTGATACAATTTTTGTTAATAATCTGCAAATAATAACAGCCCTACGTGTCCATGGAAGGTTAAGCTATGCTTGGCGAGGTCAGTTCGTGGATAGAGGACCATCCATTAAAAATTGAGATCCCTCATTGCCTTGGAACGCATGTCAAGCCGTTTGTCCCGGCTGTCATCCGTCGATCTTTGAGTCGTTACGGGTAGTGGAGAAGTCCGAAAGTCTAGCAACCAGTTCAACCAAAGGGTACCCATCGTATTACTCAGTAAGGGTATTGGAGGTCAGGTACAGGTATTCAGCAGCATCAGGTGAGACATTGAACAAAAGCTTGGCAGATTGGACGTAGGAATTTTAATGTACATTCATCATTTCAGCCCAAAAACGTCCACTGCTGGACATAGGCCTCCCCCAAAAGGAGGTGGTTTGCCATTATCGCCACGCTTGGCAGGCGGGTTGGCGATCGCAGTATGTTGGTAGAGTGCATAGAGAACGCTGCTGCCCATTCTCTAGTAAGTCCCTTAGTCGCCTTCTACGACACCCACGGGAAGAAATGGGACGGTGCTATTCCTTACGTCCAGCAATACACGGAACAAATGTACATTATATACATCCATTCAATACAAAATTTTATTAACAAAAAATCTCTTCGCCTGCCTCATCTGAAACACAGTAACAAAAAATTGCTTCCTTAGAAAGTCACTTATGCATCTCCGAGGGAACAAAATCTAATAATGACATGGAAGTAAAAAGAGGGGAAGAAATGTTTGATTCAATTTACAAAAGGTTTACAGTAGACAGAAAATAATTACATTTTCTAATTGCATTCTGGAGGCGGTCTCTGTACGGATGCCAAGAAAATAACCTGGTGTCTTGGCTGAAACTGAGCAAATTACCAACTGCTCTTCGTGTAGCGGAACAAATAAAATTCTTGTGATATTTTATCAATTTAAAAGACGTAAAAAGTTTTAATACAACTTTACTACAAAGATGTTAGTTTTATGGGACTTTTTGATTTTTTAACTATTAAAGTCTAAACTATCTTTAAGGGGGTAACCCAAAATAGTCAGTGACTTTTTCATGTAAATAGTCATTCAATGGGATTAAATGAATCTAGAGAATTGAATTGATGATTTTAATGATTACTCTGGTCGGCAAATTATATTACCTAGATACCAGACTAGACATTTCTTAAGTATTTTGATGCGTTGAATCCGAATCTGACCACAGGATTGCTCTATTACGTCAGGATTTTGAACCTGGAAGAGCAAAAAACACCGTATTTGCTCATTTTTGAGGTTACGTAGCCCGGTAGAACCTCTTTTCTCCAAAAAATCATCAATTGTATTAAAAGTACTAGTATTTCTCTTTAAAATGATGTTAAGTAAAATCGAATATCTTTGTATTTCGCTGAGATATCACATTTTGAAATTTTCATGGCTGTGGATTTTCATTTCATTTTTTCATTTTGTGGATTCCACATACATGAAAATTATTTAGATCATCTATTCAATTCTCTAGATTCATTGAATGACTATTTACATGAAAAAGTCACTGATTATTTTGGGTTACCCCCTTAAAGATAGTTTAAACTTTGATAGTTCAAAAATAAAAAATCCCATAAAACTAATATCTTTGTAGTAAAGTTGTATTAAAACTTTTTACGTCTTTTAAATTGATAAAATATCACAAGAATTTTATTTGTTCCGCTACAAGAAGAGCAGTTGGTAATTTTCTCAGTTTCAGCTTATAAATATACAGCTTGACACTGGCGTAGGCCAGCAAAAAAAGGTAAGAAAAAATTAATTAAAGTGTGAAAGTTAGTTAAAATCAAAGCTTTTACGTGATGAATATCAAATTATGATCAATATAAATAACAATTTGTTTCGACAACAGGGGAGACTGTAAATCAAAAAAGCTTGAGCGAAACCAATAAATAACATCAAACAATAATACAAATATCATTCCTCAATATGGAGATTAATCAAACTGTTTGATTGTTATTAATAACGAAATATAACCTATCCTATAGTAAAACGATAGTTTATCAAGTCACTCGCGTTTTTTCTGTTTTTGCACATAAAACTCATAAACTCACATCTTCCCAGTGGGTCAGGCTGAAAATACAGAACGCCACCTGCAGCGCTCCTCACATACCCTCCTTTTGCTTCGTTAACATTCATACGTCTGGCCATACACATCTGTTGCGAGTACTACGCACCAAACTTTCAGAAGAACGTCATCAATAAGTTCACCATATTTCCTTGTAGACCGTCCCCTCATTTTCGCATCTCCACATTGGACGAACGACCTATTAACTTGCATCAATACCATTACTGCTGAGTCGTATTTACACTGAGTCCTCTTTCGATAACACACTTACAATAACAATCCGAACCATCTCAAAGGTAAATCATAATCCATTACTTTAGATTGTTTGAAAAAGTCCTCTGCTGGCCAACGTTAATAACGCAATGAATGTTGTCAAATTGTCAAAACGAAAGGCGTCTCGCAAATGGATGTGATAAATCCTACGAGAAAATATTTAATTCAATTGATATGGGACAGTAAGCGAACAAATAAAACTTTGCTTTTTAAATACAATCTAACATTAGAACACCTTTTATTTCACTGTAATCTTCCCCCACTTAGTTTAAAAAAGAAGGTACATAAAAGTAATTTTTATGACCTCTACAGACTCTAAAAGCGCCTGATTTTATGTTCTGACCTTCATAACTTAAGAGCTTTTTTAACCTTTGGGTCTTTGAAACAATTTGCGTTACATCAAAGAATTCGCAATAAGTAATCCAATTTGCTTTTATCTTAATAACGGAGTAGCAATTAGTTGGGCGATCCGTCTACGTCAACAATGTTCGTGCAACCGAAAGAAAACAAATAGTAGTCGTTGTCTGCAAATTTAATACCACGAGTAGACGAGGAGCAGGACGCTAGCTGCATAATGATCTATGCATATACATACAAAGAAATCAAATTGAAGTGTCTGTTTGTAATGTCAAAATAACAGCTTTTTACTCAACGCACTTAAAACTATATAGGTACGCCGAAAAAGGTATAGTGCTTTTAACAAAAAAAAGTTTTTGTAATTTTTCTGTCTGTTTGTTCCGACTAATCTCTGAAACAGCTCCACCGGCAGATAGCTGATATTTTAGGGAGATACAGAGGCTTTCCACCATCCACGCCGGCGAAGCGGCACAGCTATTTTGCAAAAATAGACTCAACGGGTGCTCATACGTAAATCTACTGCTCCTCTACCACCTGCCTCCACTTTTCCCAACTATGTTGAGGTCGGCTTCCAGTCTAACCGGCTGTAGTTGAATACCAGTATTTTACGCAAACCGAAGGTGAGTGATGTACTCGCCATTGATGTTGATGCCAATCCCTCTCCAGTCCAGAACCTTAAAGACATCCTCCAGTGCAGCGGTGAACAGTTTCGGAGAGATTATTTCTCATTCCTCGCTTCAGGAGGATAGATTTCGAGGTCCGGTCCTGGAGCCGGACTGACATAGTGGCGTTTTCATACAGACTCTTTACCACCTCGGTGTACCGATAGTCAATCTGGCACCGTTGATGAGACTGCAGTACAGCCCAAGTCTCGATCGAATCAAGGGCTTTCTCGTAGTCCACAAACGCTAGAGACGCTAAACGCGGAGAGAGGCAGATTATACTCTTCGGTCTTCTGTATAACCTGCCGCAGCGTAAGAATCTGGTCCACGGTGCTAAAGCCTTTTCCGAACCCGGATTGTTCGGGAGGCTGGAAATCGTCAAACCTGCGCGCGAGATGGTTCGTGATGCTTGAAAACAGCTTGTAGACATGGCTCAGAAGTGAGATGGGCCTATAATTCGAAGCAGGGTGTTGTCACCCTTCTTGAAAAAGAGTACCAGTACACCTCTGTTTCATGCTTTTTGGTGTTTTGCCCTCGAATATGACGGAATCGAACAGCTTCTGGAGGGCCTTAAGAACGGGTGTTCCACCGGCCTTCAGGAATTCGGCCGTAATTCCGTCATCACCCAGCACATTGTTGTTTTTAAGCTGCTTCAGAGCCATCCTAATCTCGTACAAGCTGACGTCCGGAATGTCTTCGGTGTAGTAACGGGTCAATCTGGCTCTTGGGTTGTTTGCCAGATTCATAACGGGGTTACTGGTTGACGTGTATAACTGTCCATAGAAATTCTCGATCTCACCTAACAGCTCAGGTTTGGCGGATACGATTCTGCCATCGTCTGTCTTCAGTTTCGCAAGCTGGCTCTGCTCTGCGGGCTCTGATAGAGCTCTTGCAAAAACCTTTGGAGTCCTTGTTCCACTCTATCGCGTCCTTAATTCGGTCCGTATTAAATCGGCGAAGGTCACTTTTCAAGGACTTAGAGATCCGTCTATTGGGCCGCCGGTACGCCTGTCGTCCATGAGGTGTAATGTAAGATAAGAGAGCTTCTGTTTCCTATTTGTACGGCTGGTCTTAAAAACATCAGACCCGACCGTATGGACAGTCTCCACGAACCCATCGTAATAATCGTCCACTGAGCTCCCTAGGCACTCGAAACAATTCTGAAGTTCGAGCTGAAAGTTCTCAGGGTTTTGGACTTAGATCGGTGCTGGACGGAGCGTAGACTTCATCGGCCGACATCTTTCTAGCTTGATGTTGATATTCAATGTGCCTCTTACCATGCGGTGATCGCTTCTGGTTTTCCCCGCGTTGATCACAAAGACATCATTGAATATTTGCTTCTTCGTCGACATAACGAAGTCAATCTCGTTTTTACTTGCACCATCAAGGCTCTGCCAGGTCCACTTTCTGTGCTCACGTTTTCTGCACAAGGAGTTCATCATAAAGAGCCCTTCTTTCTCCATAAAACTGGCCAGTAAGTTACCCCGGTGGTTCCGACGTCCAAATCCAAATTGCCCCAATCGCAGCTCATCATCGTCTCGTTTACCCAGTTTCGCGTTGAAGACCGCCATGACAACGGTGAAGTGAAATTTAGAGCCATGCATGGCTCTGGAAATGTCCTCATACATGGCTGAGACTATGTAGGACCTCAGTACAATGCTCGATGACCACAGTAGAGCTTCCGAAAGAGTGGGTGTCAAAATGAACATGGACAAAACGAAGATAATGTCGAATGCCCATGTAACACCCACTCTCATGAAGATCGGAGACTCTACACTCGAAGTTGTAGAAGATTATGTCTTCCTAGGGTAAACTGCCCAGTTAGGTAGGACCAACTTCGAGAAAGAGGTCAATCGTCGAATCCGCTTGGCAGGGCAGCGTTCGGGAAGGTAAGCAATATCTTCTCATCCCACATCCCGCAGTGTCTCAAGACGAAAGTATTTGACCAGTGCGTGTTGCCAGTGATGACATATGGTACTGAAACGTGGTCGCTCACAATGGGCCTTATCAGAAGGCTAAAAGTAAAAGCAAAGAGCAATGGAGAAGGCTATGCTCGGAGTTTCCCTACGTGATCGATTTAGGAATGAAGAGATCCGCAGGAGAACCAAGGTAACCGACATAGCCTGAAGAATTGCAAAAACTTAAGTGGCAGTGGGCAGGGCACATTACTCGCAGAACAGATGGCCGATGGGGCCGAAGGGTTCTGGAGTGGCGACCGCGTACCGGAAGACGTAGCGTTGGAAGGCCTCCCATAAGATGGACCGACGACCTTGTGAAGGCCGCAGGAATCCACTGGATGAAAGAAGCGCAGAACCGGTCGAAGTGGAGGAGCTTGGAGGAGGCCTATGTCCAGGAGTGGATGTCTTTCGGCTGAAATGATGATGACTGCCTATATGATCACCACAACTCAGTTACTGGGTAATACGATAATCCTTGGTAAGACTGGTTGTCAGTCTTTTGGGCGCCTGACTACCCGTACGGACTGTCAAAGATCTACGAATGACAGCCGGGACCAACGGCATAACGTGCTTTCTGAGGCATGGAGGGTTCTCAATTATTAATGGATTGTCACTTATCCACGAACCGATCGCGGCAAGCGGTCGATCCGTGTGGCTGTTGTTATATTATGTTAATTTTTAACTAATGTTTCTACTACATCATATACTCGTAGTACATAGGTTGTAGTATCGAATACAATCGATTATGCGTGTTATTATCACAGTCTACGATTACTGTCGCTAACTCGCTATCACAGTCGATGATTACTACGTGACTGATGATCAAAGGATATGAATTGTTGACTTGCCATGAATATGGAGTTGCTTTGTTAGATACACATACTTATGTCGTGCTACGACTCTTTCATAAACACACTCCAAGCACACACACAATGCTCGCTTTGCCCGATAGCAAAAAAAAACATACTCGAGCTCCCAAACTACAACATAGCGTCTAGAAAAATTCCTCTACCGATGAGTTCTAAGACACCTAATTTCTTTTGAAGTAAACAACTTTTCAAATAGACATTTCATCAAATTGTTTACTGTGTTCTAGGAATTGTCTGCTTCTTTGAAAAACAATTTAAATGTAGAATGCAAAAGAAGCAATTACAACATGAATAGCCAAGTCTCATTCCACACTATTGTAGAAATAACTGCCGGCAGCTTACTTTTCATCTTGATGTAATTTTCTGTCAGTTTTTCTTAGTAATTTCCAATTCTTGTTTTATGATTAGCTGTAGACTATTAACCACTAACTTTTGCTTGCGGCTTCACCCTTGTTAAAGTCGAAAATTACCCCAGGGGAACGTACTACCAGGATCAGAAATATCCTGTTTTAAAACAGGTCTACCTGTGTGCCAATTTCATCAAAATACGTTCAACCGTTAAGGCGTGAAAAGGTAACAGATACACATGCAAAGTTACTTTCGCGTTTATAACATTAATCAAACAATACTAATAATAATAAAACTGTTTTGTTTTTGTTTGTTTGAACGAACTGATCTCTGGAAGTAAAAGGAGTCGGATTTAATAACATCCACTCCAACGACCCAATTCCATAAGAGCCGAGCAAACAGAACGAAGAAAGCGCTGGCGGGCGATAGGATGCGAGGTGGTGGGTCTAAATTTCATGCGGACGTAATCGCAGGCACAAGCTGGTACAGACGCCAGCACATCATCCCTAACTGTCAAATTTTCCCAATTTAACATAAACCAGTACCATGTTTCGAGTGATGCCGGAAGTAAAAGAATAGCACCATCCCATTTCTTCCCATGGGTGTCGTAGAAGGCGACTAAAGGACTTACTAGAGAATCAACAGTGGACGTCTTTCGGCTGATATGATGATGATGAACATGAACCTTAAGGCTCCTACACACTATGCCGGCGGCACAGCTGGCAGGTTTTTGCCTTGCGGGAAAGCGGCAGGCGTTATTAGGCCGCCGGTACTTGCTGCAGAAACCGTGTATGCCGCTGGGCTTCGGCCAGGCCGCCGGCATAATGTGTAGGAGCCTTAAGGTTCATGTTCATCATCCTTTACGCTTATGGAATAAAGTTGAAATACTATCAAAGAAATTTGACAGATTGGGGTAGCTTGGTGTGCTGGCCTCTGTACATAAGTAGGTATGGAGAACGTTGTTGACAATCTTTATGAAACTTGACCAGATGCATTGGGTATTTAAAATGTTAGTGGCGTAGCTTGAAATGGCCATAACATTTTTTCTGGGCCCTAATTCTGTATCGTTATGATGATTCCCCGCGGAATCTTACTACGTTCAAATTACATCAATGGCTTTTTTTTTAAACCAATGTAACGGTAAGGAATCCAAATGTCATATTCTGTATGTTCCAAGACAATTTGTCTATATTATTAACACGATATTAGTAGATAAAGTGTGTGATTGACACGGTTACGAGTAAGGAATCGTTAAGTGGTCATATTGAATTCAGGCCCTGGCGCAATTCCGTTTTTAACATAATAACATTGTAGAAATGCAATACGTAGGGAATTGCATTTTGTAATTTTTTATCAGAATTATTTTTGTAAATTGACATATAATGTCCAAAATAGGCATGTTTATCCCCATAACCTCGCCTACGGCTGGGATTTTAAACACACAATCATGTTTTAATATTATTAAATTATGCAACCGTTTTATAAATTACCGCGAGGCGGAAATCGAAACAATTAAATGTCATAAAAGTGTACCTATAATTCTGCACTGAACTGTAGCTCATACGGTACGCAGCGTTATAGAAAATCGCTCTAACTTACCTAATAGGGCAATGAGCTCACCTAATGGTGCAGAAACCCGCTCGTACTTACTTGAATTAAATTTGTTCGCCGCAAGATGGCGCGCTAGGCAATTAATCAGAACTTGCCCCCATTATCCCCCGACCGGGATCGGATTTATATATTTCATCCTTTATCCGTCATTTTGTGTTTATCCGTGTTGTTGTAATTAGTCTCCGTTTGTAATGAAACTGTAAGTGGTTTGTAATAAGCAGTGAGTTTTTTCAGATAAAAGTTTCTTTGGCAGTTTAATGGTTTATTTATTTAGATTTGTTGGTAAAAAATAGCCATACCCCTGCGTACTTACGTAGCTTTAGCTTTCTTTCCTTAGGTATCTTAAAATATCCTTCTATTATAACTTTTGACATACCTACCTAAGGACTAGAAGGTACTTATCCGTTTGATCAGTTTAAAGCTATCGCCTCAAGTTGGCATCAATCAATGGTTGGTCCGAGCTCAGTATTGAACGTATACCCCGGTGTCCCGATCACGTTTGGCGGACCTGAACAATAGATCGCGACGATCAGATCACGTATTCGGGTGACGGACACACGCGCATACTAGTTATTCCTCGTTTTTTCCTTCTTTTTTTTTCAGGTATTAAACCCATAGCAATATTACAATGCATTGTTGTTAAATTATTACATCACAATAAAGAAACAAAAATTAAAACACATTAGATTAAAATTAAGAATACAAATTAGTCAGCGCATACCTATTAGCGTCTTAGCAGGTACACAAAGCGAAATATTATAGACACTATTTGATTAGTACATGCAAAGAATTGACGAGTCAGGAAAGATGCCTTGAGTCTCCTCAAGAGCCCATAAAAATCAGTAATTCTGTTTTTAACGAACATGTCAGTCGCACTACACCGCCAGGATAGCTTTAATATAGCTCTAAACGCGTTATTAATTGCACACGAAAAGTGTTATAAGCACTCTTCGTGTACCTGTACCAGAGTTGACTGGTGTAGAACGACTGACAGTACCTAAGCCTTGAACAATGTTATTTTAACTTGGTTGGAGAAGTGAGAAGAGTCTAGCCAACATGTTGCTTCGACATGCGATATTTAAACTTACTAACAATGTTTAGGGCAGATCCACACAAATTAATCGGTAAAATATGATCGGGACCTTTATTGTATTTAAATATCATAAACTTCGATTTCATAACATTATAGGTGAGATAATGTTCAGCTGCATATTTCTCGTAAATCGCAACAACTCTCCTTAAACCGCTAGCTGAGCGACTGAGCAGTCCCATGTTATCAGCATAGCTTAGATTGTTCAAACCTACATCACCAATACGACAACCGGCTCGGGTACTGGTCAGTTCCTCAATCAACTCGTTAGGTTTACATGTTAAATAAAATCGGCGAAATGAGTCCACCCTTCCTCACGCCACACGTCAACTTATATGTTCCCGACATGGCATTATTCTATTTCACTTTTCTTTTTTTTTTGTGGGTGGGAAAGCATCAAATGACTTCTCCCGCTCTGGGTGGAGCAGGAGGGCGTGTCAGACTTTTACTGACTAAAACCCACCCATGTTCTCTCAGCTGCCCGTGTGCCAGGGGCCACGGTATCTCTTTCGAACAACCCGCACCCCTGGCAGGCATCGGCCCTTGCGAGCTCCACCAGCTGCTGCTGACGTCTCCCTGCGACGGGTCAGCAGTGGCCCCACCGCCTACCACTTTTCGGCCGCAGGGGATAGGGAGAGCGGCCAACGCTATACCGACACTCCTCTTCCTCTGCGGCCCCACCGCGTCCGCCATCAAACGGTGGCGGCCTCGTCCAGGCGGCCACGGAAGGGAAGAGCGCTACTCAGAAGTACCGGCACTCCTCCTCCGCCGCAGCCTGTAACTCTCAGCCGCGATGCCTCCCATTCGACATCGCGGCCCGCCTCAGCTGCGATGCACCTCACCGCAACCTACTTTTTGGCCGCTACGTCGTCGGCTTGGAGGCACAAGCCCTGACGAGCGGCCCCACCTTGGGGTTCCTCTTCGCTTCACCGTGGGAGGGTGACCACGGTTACTGAGCCCCCCGCAACGACAATGCGGGAACCCCACTGGGGGGATTCTATTTCACTTGATTGCATTGATTTGCATACCAGTATTCTAAAATGTCTACATTTTTTGATGGCATTTCAAAATTTCTTAACTTATTCCATAATAATTCATAATTGGTACTATCAAACGCGCGGCTTAGATCTAGGAAACACGCATACACACTAGTGTTTCTTTGCACGTATTTATGTACTGTGTTCTTCTAGACAAAGATACCCAAATCAGTAGACAGGCCCTTTCAGAAACCAATATTGCGTTATTTATTGGGAAATTGTTTTCACTTAAATAAGTAATAATTAATTAATTTAATTCAATTTATTTGTCCCCTTCGAAAATTTTCCGAACTCTGTATTGTTTCTATGGGTGGCTATAATATCCATTTTAATTTTATTTCTTAAAACTTTTTTACTGCGAACCATAAAAATTCCACAATGTATAACTCTGCCAAGCCACCACATAACACTCCCTCACGTGATAGTTCCAACCAATAACCGTCCTCTTTTTAATGTACGATTTACCCTGAAATTAAAATTTAGCAGTTCTAGATAATCCTAGATAATATGCTTACAATTTGTATATAATCCTCATCAATTAAGCTACAGTGACCAGAATCTTTACATGAGGTTTCATTACAGGAAAAATCAGACCAGTTATATAAGTGTGTGAATTCATTACAAAGCTTTGCATATTTACAGTTTTGTTCATATATTCTGTTTCCCCAAATAACCTTATCAGCTAACTGACTATACTTTGCATCAATTTTTGGTAACACAACACTAATATTACATTCAACCAACAATGGAAAATAATCCGAATAGTAAACATCGTTTAGCACACAAATATTATCAATCATACTGAGCCGCAGAAGTGGTTACGCAGTGGTCGAGCCAACTCGTGGTGCCATGTGAGTCATTTAAGTATGTATAGGTGTTTGACGACATACCTAATACATTCTTGTCCGCACACAACCACTCTTGATCATCACAGTATCCGAGTAGGACATTTCCAAATAAACTATTTAGACGCGAATCGTCCGCATTAAAGTCACCAAGCACTATCACACTTTCTACATCACCATTATCGATAACCGCACTGGTAATTCCAAGGCATTCTGTAAATAAGGATAGATTATCTGAATCTTGTGTCGGCATGTAAACCGACATAATGATGAAACGGCGACCATAGCTGACCTGCACACACACGGCTGCCACGGATTGAATAAGGATATCTGACATAAAATTGCAACTCCTCCAGACGGTCTTCCTCAGCCGCCAGCAGATTGTGTCCACATCTGATATTGCATGATAAGTAAAATCGGTATGTATTTTATCCAAGTAACCGAGATCATCAAGAATCAACCAATGTTCTTGAAGTGCAATTACATCATGTGTTTTACGGAAATCTGTGACATGATTACACGAACATTTTATTGACTGACAATTAAATGATACCAGACTGATTTGTATTACTATGTCCTGGAAGACTATAGGTTCGAGGAGAAATTCTCCTTTCAGTGTATCTCCTATAAATTATTCCACGAGGCCAGAAATTATCATCAAGGAAAGTTTTTTCTTGCTCCTGTTCAACAGTGATTTTAAACCAAGAAAATGTCGTTTTAGCGTCAAAGCATTCCAAACAAACAAACAAACAAACTTATTATAGCATTTATCATATTCAAGTTGGGATGTCTCATATTTTCCAGATAACTCCTCTATCACCAAGGTGGAGACACGCAATAGAGCTACGGATGCAGGACGAGAGGCAGCTCACGATGGAGGCGGTCAGCCACGGCGCCCGCATTCAACCTGGGCAGTACTGGGATCTGTCTGGGACCTTCCTCTTCACTATCTATGTGATGACAGCTTTAGGTATTTTCTTTAATTTGTAAAAGAAACCCAAACATTAAAAAAAATACTACTGAAAACTAGCTGATGCGACAGACTTTGTCCTGTCCCAATTAGCGTTCGTACCAGCTTTTCCCGAATCTGAAAATATTCCGGGACCCTATTCCATTTTTTTTTTTCATGTAAACCTTATGTCTGCCGCATGGACAAACTGAGCTCAAATAGCACAGAATTAGTACCCTGAGACAGTGAGGCTGACCACGTAAGAGATTGCGGGACGAGCAGGATAGGTTACGTCAAAACTGGAAGAAGGACGCGTGGGCCCGCGAAAGATGGAAGAAGTGGAGAGAGACCTTTACCTAGGACTGAGACTTTGAAGCTAGTAAAAAATGTAAACCTAATTAAGTATCTTAAAAACATTTTAATACCAAAATAACCAAATCGGTCTAGCCGTTCTCTTGCTTTTACCGCGAACAACCCCATGGGATACCAGGTAAGGTTCCCTTTAAAAAAAATGGGGGCTTATTTTTTCTAAAAATTACCACATGAAAAGACTCTGGGATGGCCCGGGCCCGTGATAATCGTACATAGATTCCTACCGCATTTATAGTGACTAAAAATAAGATTGCGACGCTGGAAGAATAACAAGACAGCTATAACGTGTGCAAGAGCTTTATTATAATTGCATTTGAGTTTATGAACTCCAAACAACGTACATCTTTCGCTAGCTCGAAGAACAAGACACAATACAGCTGTTCTCTAAACACGTACTTGATTATTCAAATAATAAAATATGCTAAATATCGTTTTCAGGCTTCGGCGCGCCGGTGCCACACACAACGTGGGGAAGAGTCTCGGCGGTAATTTACGCCACTTTCGCTGTACCGACACATATTTATCTAAGTAAGTTTTACATGGTTCTATTTAGAGAAATAACTTACAACACACCGTGCCTGTATTCCCTGAAGGGATATGCAGAGGCTAGATAGTACACGCACATTTCGCCAGTTTTAGTCTATGTTATTGGAGCGAGGACTATAGCCAACCGCATCAAGAGGGCGAAACTACAGGACGATCCACGCCACCGAATGCACACTTGGTGGCACTCCACCAAGGCTTAAAAGCCGCAAAACATTTCTTGGGTGCGTGAGTCCAGCCGATGGCAACCCCTCCACAGGAAGACGCGATCTTTGGCAAAAACTACTTAAGCCTCCTGATTTCTTCATTGAACCATCAGAAAGGCTCCCTTCCGGCCACAAGTTACCAAGGACCGCAAGGACAACATCCACAAGTGAGGATTCACAGGCGGCTCAGCTACAGTGTGTGCGGCGTCTCTCCACAGACAATGGCTCACCTCCCATTTTGCACCGCGTGCCCTATTACAAGCACACTTGAGGACCTAATGGCTAAAATCAGCAAACGGTATTCCCGTGATTGAATTTTGGGCCAAACAAATTTAAATAACTATACATGTGTAGGTACATTTTTTCGTGTTATCTTTGCGAGTGACACGCTAAGAAGATCGGAGCGAGGTTCTGGGATCAAATCCATCCTCCGGGCAGTAGGCAGTAGCACTAAGATATTCCTAATGGAAAAACCCAATAATATTTTGCCCGACTAGCACCCTAATTGCGTAACACACCATTTATCTCAATCTGAATAATTTCAAAGGATATTGCTAATCCATTGCTTCATATCTTCGAAAAAATGAGGCTGAACTGTTGGTGTTGAAAATCAAAATGAAAGCTATTCCTACTGTGGGGCTTGTAGCTCAATAATATTAGCCGCACGGGTCGATCGATCAGGTTAAGGTCCGTGGATGGGTGACCATCTTTACATGCCAAGACCCCTCCGTGCCTCGGAAAGCACGTTAAGCCGTTGGTCCCGGCTATCATGTGTGGATCTTTGACAGTCGTTACGGGTCGTCAGAAGCCCGCAAGTCTAACAGCCACTCTTATCAAGGGATATCGTATTACCCAGTTAGGGTTGTGGAGGCCAGATAGGCAGTCGCTTCATGTAAAATACTGGTATCTGGTCAGACTGGAAGCCGACCCCAACTTAGTTGGGAAAAGGCTAGGCAGATGATGGAGTGTGTTACGTAATTATAATAGGCTCGCTCACTGGGAAATGGAACAAAATCTCGTCTGTTGAAAAAATTATTTTACATAATGTCCATTAATAAATTGTCTATGTTCCTAAGTAATCATTTGTAAACATAATCCAGCATTGCATATGTAAGCTATCACGCCATTAATACCAGGACTTTTTTATTTTGGTAGCATGCTTTGTTTAAGTTTTCATTTTATTTGTTGGTATATTGGTATGGCTAGCTGACATATGACAAATTTTTAAGTTCTGTATCTCGTAATGTTGATTACTTTGCCTGCCTATGTATAGAATCAAGTCTATCTAACTAAACAGACTGCTGCTACAGCTGTGCTGCTGGGGAGTTTGTTGCGCCACTTCTTCTTCCCAGCTAAAGCACTAGGAAGTGGTGAAGGGCGGGCGTTTTGCGGGTCTTATGTAATTTTGACATTTGAAAAGTGCTGTTTCTCAGCCTAATTTGAATAAATGACTTTTGATTTTGATTTTTGATTTTATTCATTAGTGTCAGTAGCAAAACTAAAATAATGCTTGTTTCACAAGGAGATCCATGTCATCAATCAGTGTTTATTATTACTGTGGTTTTGTTTGTAAGGTGATTAATTATTAAAAAAATACTACCTAAAAAACAACGAATACCACTACCATTGTGGAATCAAGATTATTTAGGATTTTCATGTAATTTTTTTAGTTGATATTTCTTTTAAATAACGAGTAGATAGCTCCAAAAAACTACCCAAAACACGGCTAGCGCGAAGTTTTGATAGGCAACGCGCCTTAAACATAGCTGGCGAAGTGTGGGTGTAATATAGGTGCACTTCTGCCTGACCCTTCAGGGAGTACAGGCGTGATGTTATGTCATTGTCGTGCCTATTGTTTCAGTGTTAAACGCAAGCATGTGTTTAGTGGTGCAAGTTGAAGTTTACTTCAATCAGATGAAATGCAGCCTCTCGGATAAACAACCCTTCGTTTTAGGAAGAACTACACCACAAAATGAAGGTAAGACTACATTATGACGTAACCTCAATCAAATAAATGATAGTGTCGAGGTCCTACAATCCGTTCACAGTTGTTTTACCTCTGACAGCAACAAACCCACAGCAACCTTGTTATAACGAGAATAAAGATCACTATTATGTTGATATAAGTGAGAAGTGGATGCCATTTACACTGACTTTCGTAAAGCATTCGACAAGGTTGATCATGAGTTGCTACTAGATAAAATTTCATTTAACGGTACGCGTAATGATTTACTCCGATGGTTCTTTTCATGTCACGAACAGAACTCAAAGGGTCGTAGTTAATGGTTTCAGATCTGCTACAACTATTAGTGTAGCTTGCGGTGTACCTCAGGGTTCGATTCTGGGACCCCTTTTATTTATCTTGTTTATAAACGACATTGACACTTGTTTCCGAAATTCCACAGACCTGCTTTCATCGCAGACTATCTCAAAATTTTAGGCCCATCAAGAATTTTCACGACGGCAGATTATAACAGGAACATTTGGATCGTTTCAGTGAATATTGCAGGACCAATAAATTGCAACTGAGTCTGTCTAAATGTTTTTGTATCAGTTTCACGAAAAATAAGAGTGTTCTCAAGCACCCTTATGCTTTGGACAATACTACACTATCAAGGGTGTACCTTATTCAAGATCTTGGTATTCTCCTCAGCGATAAACTTCACCTTGATCAGATGTACGGTTTTGTAATGAGATCTGCGATAGATGTAATTGTCTCTGATCAGATCACAGCTCGAATCCCACTTACAATAAGTATTCAGAAAGTATTGAAAAAGTGCAGAGAAAATTCTTAAAAGCCATCCATAACCGTTGCTTCGGCACGGTCTAAAATCAATTACTTGGTCTAAAATCAAGACGCACTCTCCTAGAGACGGTATTTTTGTTTGATTTGTGTAGCTATGTATATGACTGCATAGATATCCGTAACAAAATAAGTTACATCGTTCCTAGAACGACAGTAAGCCGCGGGGTGCGCGCACGGCCGCTGTTTGCAGTTACCTCTGGTCGCAATAACGCGGGTATGCGGGCACCTCTGCGTTGACTAACTAATAATTACAATAAGCTATTCCATCATATTGATATGTTTGCTCTGTCTGCTGGTAGATTCAAAGAAATGGTACTCAAAACACTTCGTCACAGTCACCAGTAATTTTAATTTCGTGCCTTGTTATGTTTAAACTAACTTTTTGTTCTATTTATTTTACACAAAAATTTTGACTTAACTTAGTGGAGTTTCTTGCCGGCTCTTCTCCATAGGAAGCGACAAATTGGAACCGTGCACCTAGCTTCTGACGTTTCATAAGTGCCCTTGCAGGTTTATGTGAAATAAAACTTTTTGATTTTGATTTTGAAACATTATTTTATGTGTATTTTGTAGAAAATGTTGTTGGTACATACGTTTGGCCGTATTTTTTTGTATTTCTTCCTAAAAATGTAATGTGCCACTTTTTGTTTTCCATAATAAAATAAAATTCAAAAAATACACTGGCTAGTGAATGGCAGCTACCCAAAAGCAACCTTATTTTACCGAGAACCAAGTTAACTTTGATTCTAATCAGTAGCTATTTGCTAAACTACAAGGCAGTTCGAAACGTTTGTTTTTGACTTTAAAGTTCTAGTACCTAAATACCTATGTTTGTTGTTTTTGTCCAATATTGTTAACATAATACACACAGTATTATGCTCACAACATGTTGTACCACCGGCAAAATGAATTAAAATCACAGAGCCACTCAATAAACAAAAACATCACAACTACACGTAGTAGGTATTAACAGAACGTTATAATTACGTTGTATGATAATAAAGCTATCAGGGTGCCTCAAACAGGACAGTTTCAATTATATGGCGGAATGTATGTACACACTGAAAAGCACGAAGCGAAAATAAATACAGAAGCTCCAGTTGACTTTGTGTTCTTCTTAGCGTGTCGATAGTATATACAGTCAGTCTAGAATTTGGCTGAGCACTTTCAGTAAGCTCTCATCAACTCCAGTAGCGTGCAGGACTGCTTTGTGGGACAGCACCCCACATTTACACTTCAGGGCGGACTCATTTGTGAATCTATTCAGTGGCGTAACTAGGGTGGGGCAGGCAGGGTAAGAGCCCTGGGTGCCTATCGAAGGGGGCGCAAAAAATCACCAATTATTAAAAAAAACATCACCATTTCATACTGTTACCTATATCTAAGAAATCTTAAGAGCTACTTGTATTTATTGTGCAGAGCGTGTGAAAGCGTATGTCCAAATCTGCATATTTCTATTAAAATTATCTTAAAATTGCAGAATTGCAAGCGATGTTTTAGCAAGTTCAAAACGATACCTTCGTTATTGAAGGACGATAATTGGTCAAGAAAGGTTAAGCGATCTAGCTTTGCTCAGTATAGACTGAGAAGATAATTTACGAAGAAACGCAAATAAGATGCGTGCCCTAGGCGCCATTTTCTATTTGGTACGCCCCTGAATCGATTTGACTATTTATTTATTTATTTAAAAGGTACACCAACGACTTATTCACTTGAAAAGAATTTGACACTTACAGGCGTACACAGCACTTACTTAAAAAGAGAAATGAATTAGAAACAAGTTCTTTGTTTAAAACATTTAGTAAAAAACGAAATCATAATCGAAATAAGAATTTTAAAAAAAGTTATTACTAGAATCAAAATTAAATATCAAAAAAGAAAATCATAATCGACATGAGAATAAAAAATTAAACAATCAAAAACAAAATCGTAATCGATAATAATTAAAATTATTACTAAAATCAAAATTAAACATTAAAATTGAAAAATAAACAGTCAAATAGAAATTCAAAATTACAAAACGGTAGAACACGATACCGAGTGCAAAGAGAACATTCCAAATTTTTTAAGTGGCAATATGTGGCAACAACTGAAAAAAAAGTACAAATTAAGTAGCAAAAAGTAAAAAGTAAGTTATAAAATTATGATGCGTCGCTAATAGTTTTAAGTTTTCTGCGAAACTGGGAAAATGTGTCTGTAAATATATCAATATTGTTACAGATATCTATTTTATTATAATTAGCCATTAATCGATTCAAGGGGGCATTAAGACCAAGGTTGGTTTTTATGAGGACGGTGTAAAGGTATTTGTTTTGCGTAAGGATCTAGTTACGGTATATATTTATTTATTATACGACTATATATTTACTCAACCCTCAAACCATTTATTTCAATTAAACCATTTAGGTACCAAGTCATTTGGGTAGAATAGCACCATCCCATTTCTTCCCGTGGGTGTCGTAGAAGGCGACTAAGGAACTTACTAGAGAATCGGCAGCAGCGTTCTCTATGCATTTTACCACCATACAGCGATCACCAATCCGCCTGCCAAGCGTGGCGTTTATGGCAAATCCCCGAGTGGCTTATGTCCAGCAATGGGCGTCTTTTGACTGATAAGATGATGATGATTTAGGTACCTACAGACATTTTTTAATTGTCAAGGAGTCGGCCAGAAAGATGATGCTAGCTGCCCATTTCAAAGCGTAGTAGGTACCTATGGAGAGGAACGGACAAGAAACTCCATGGATATAATTATATCAAGCTTTTAACGACGACCTAATAAAGGTTATATCAATTCGCTAGATGCAGGCTACGCAGGTATACTCTTTATGTAATTCTTTTCGGAGATCCAGGTTCAGCAGTAGACGTCTTTTGGCTACAATTACGAAGTTTGACCCGTCTACACATCACGCTTGTATTCCTTGAAGGCTTTCCGTCAGGCCATTTATCCGTCCTTAGGTATCAGATTCCTACTGGTGGGCTGACCAGTGGAGGATTTCGATGGTCCTTAGTTAAGTCAAAACCACTAAGCGTCATGAGGATCGCACCATTTCTGGACTTTGTGTTAATTGTCTAGTCCGCAATATTTAAATATTTATTGTTAGCTTATGAAATCTGCAAGATTAAGGGTCAGGATAATATTGTCCTGCCAGTTTGGATTGCCGTAGTATCCTTTAGCGGGACTTCAGCGACAATATTAAGAGGAGAAGCTAAGTAGGCATAGAGTACATATACACAGACATCCTAGTACACAGAGGCACAAACGTAAAAATATAATGGTGAGATGTCTTCGCGCACTGTATCTTCAACGCACTGCTTAGCGTCAAGAGTTGAAAATCGACCAGTTTGTTTTTTCGACGCATTGGGAGGCTCTCTGTTGCATTCTTAATGCTTGATGCAACACCGAGAGTCAAAAATCCAGTGCCCGCCGATATTTTTACGTCCGTGCGAAGTTGGTCTACATAATCAGTAACGTTCCCACTGCTGAGACACAGGCCTCCACTCAGTGAGAGGAGCGTAATCCACTTCAAGGTCCCAATGCGGGTTGGTAAATGTCACATGTCTTCGAAATTTTAATTCCGGAATGCCGGGATTCTCGAGATATTTTCCTTCACCTTTTTGAGAGCAGTGGTGATGAAAGACTTTACACGACCGTTACCACTGGGTCACGTGGTCTAAGGGAGAGATAAATTGTTGAACTTCTGTATGTACCTTCCATTTCTTGTTTGGTAGTGTTTGAATAGTACAAAGCAGCAAACCATTCATTAACCGATATCAGATGTTGTAAATCTATGGCCCGTTTGGACACATGGACAGTTGTAATATTAGAATGTCGTGAGCTTCGAACAGTAAGATGTCGTCTAGTCTTCTTGATACAAGACAGGCAGGAAGGCAATGGCTGACTTCAATAAATTTTCCTTCAATCAATCCACGTTTCTCGACTTTGTATTCCACAGATTATTCCATTAGATATATGGGCGTCGCGTCGAACTCTCGAACTTCAATAACGTTCTGTGAGAAAAAGCCATCATCATCTGCCTAGCCATTTTACTTTCTAACTAGATGCAGTTTCCAGTCTAACTGGATGCAGCAGTACACGAGTATTTTATAAAGAGCGACTGTCTAACTGACCGCCATAACCCGGTTACTGGTTAGTGTCTGTCAAACTTTCGGACTTCTGACTAACAAAAGCTGTGATAAATCTAAGAAATATAGCTAAGCAGAACGGGCTTGCGGACGGTGAGTAATGGGTAGCTCGCTGTCCGGTAAGGACCAAGCCCGGGTCGACGCCGCGTTGTGTTCCACACGCGCCTCAAAGAGAAGTCAGCACCATCTGGTGGGGTCCGCAAGGGCCGATGCCTGCCAGGGGTGCGGGTTGTTCGAAAGAGATACCGCGGCCCCTGGCACACAGGCAACTGAGAGAACACGGGTGGGTTTTAGTCAGTAAAAGTCTGACACGCCCTCCTGCTCCACCAAGAGCGGGAGGGAAAAAAAAAACAAAGCACAATCAGTATTTTCCTTTATATTTAGGTACTTACATGTAGCTTGCTTTGGAGATAGCGTTGCCAGGCGTCCGGATAAAGCCGGACACAGTCAGGGCTTTTTGGTTGCGTGTACGGCCAAATTATATGGTGTCCGGCCTGTCCGGCTTTTGTTAGGCTTTCTAAATTTGTAATTTTTTTTTACATTTGCCATGTGTTGGTTTCCGCTCCGCAAGCCTAACCTTGTATCGCTAGCGCAAGCGAGCGGAGTAGAACTGTCCATAATAAACAAGACTGATTCATTAAATTTTGTTGTTGTTTCATTAGAATTTAACAGGGTTTTATGGTAAATGATAAAAAGGCCTTGTTTTAATTCTTTTTTTATAATTGTAGTATTATTCTAAGACTAAATTATAAAAAAGCTTGTAAAAAAAAATAAGGGTGTCGGGCTTTTTACCCAAATGTCCAGCTAAACAGACTGGTCTGTCCGGCGTTTCAGTTTCAAGACCTGGCAAACCTATTTGGAGAGATGATTTGATGATGTGTAAACCGCAGAACAGAGGAAAGGTGTATACTATAGTAACTTCAATTCTTCATTCGTAGCTTTTGGGGCCATGATATCTTTTCAGATTTGTAACCGTTGTGATAAAATGTCAATGGGTTTAAATAAGTTTATTTTTTATACATATTTATTGTTACACATTTTTTCAACGGAGTAATACCATTACTCCGTGATTTTTTCCTTCTTTTATATGGATTCTTTTGAATTTTGTGAATGTAAGAACGTTGTAGGCCTTGTAAACTCATAGATGCTTTGATTTGTAGACCATCATTTTCTGTTTCGTCAAGGACCTACTTGGTACTTGTTGACAGGCCTACACTGTCCTGCCATACCTATTATTAGTGTAACTTGAAGACTGTCTTGTAGTTTCATGCCGGCACTTTTCCATAAGAAACGACCAATGGAAACCTGGCAATGGAGACTGTGTTTTCGAGCTCTCACACGTCGACGTAGATACCTACTCGACCGACTCTAAACAGTACAATACACAATAGGACAGAACCTAAACGGATGTTTTCTTTTATCTTATTTTTTTTTATCACATTTAGATATCGATACCCATCACGTATGCGGAGTTTCGCTAGCTAATGTAATTTTCGCCTGTATAGTTGTAGACTGGATCCAAATGGAACAAAACATTGAACATTGTGCATCGCTATCAGTTATTTGCACATTGCACACACATAATCCATTCGATACGTATTCTCATTACAAGCGTTCATACGGCTGCTGAACATTCAGTAATGTAATGTGGCTGTCGGCTGGTCGGTAAATATTTTAACATCCGTGCCTCGCCGCTGTTTGCTTATTGGCTGTTATGTGTTTACGCGAAGTTTATTGGACTTTTGTCCTGAAAACTATTTCACAAATCAATCGCGTAACATATGAGCAAAAAAAAGCAAACGAATTGAGTACCTCCTCCTTTTTGAAGTATGTCAAACAGAGACAAGCCGCTGTTCCAATATTGCAGCCAGGTATTATTACCTACCAAGCTTTTAGTATTAAATAGTAGGGAAGCCCAAGGCTAAATAGGGCTTTATTCGAGCGTCGTGGGAACCTATTGGATTATGAAAGTTAAATGCTAAAAATAAAAACAGTTTATATGATGTATACCCGGGGGAGTACAGGTTTTCAAAATGTAAAAAAAGCAGTTACAAAGAAATACTCGAGCGCTTCAGATATTAATACTGTATGCGCCCGAAGTGTTTCTGATAGCGAAAAAATATTAATCTGCCGGTTTGCATGGTGGGGGTGGTCGTACGAAGGGGTAGAAAATAGGGAACATTAAAAAATATTCGAGCGCGTCAGATATTGAGAGAGGATGTTAAGTGAACCCTCCAGTAGCTCCTATTCAAAAGAATGACGATTTGGACGCGACCAAAAGTCATTTTTGACGATTTTTGAAAATGAAAAAAAATTACGTAATCTTGAAATGCTCGAGCGCGTCAGATTAGACGCTTCATCTTGATCTCTTTGTCATCTTGACCCATAACCTGACAATATTATATGGCAAAATTTCCTTAATCTCACGATTTTTTTTAATTCTTCTTGTTTCATGTATCAAGCTACCTATGTAATTTATCCATTAAATAACTTACAGCGAGCAAAATAAACCTATGCAAGTTATTTGATTCGAAAATTGGTCATAATAGGCATTCATAATGATAAAAACACAAAATTGCTGAGAGGTGGTTAGAACGC
Source organism: Polymixis lichenea (assembly GCA_949091785.1). NCBI lineage: Eukaryota > Metazoa > Arthropoda > Insecta > Lepidoptera > Noctuidae > Polymixis > Polymixis lichenea. The sequence continues at coordinate 17,385,315 of OX420931.1, read as the reverse complement.
ATCTCTTTGACGACAGATGGCACTTGCTACAATCTGGCAATCAAACGAAAAAATGTGATTTAAAGCGAAAAGAATTATTTTAGGGATTTTGCATGTGAAATGTTATGCCATCAATATGTTTCAGTTTTAATCCTGAACAATTTTGGCATAAGAAAACAGCGCACTTCATTATTAAAACAATTACACTATCAAAATGCAACAGACTATAACGCGATGACAATTAACTCAAAACAAAGGTTTTCGGCTCCGCTCATTGTGACGTCATGGCCTTACTGAAGGCGCTCGGCCTAATTGCCTTGCGGCATCTCCGCTTTTTTCATTACTCCGTGTACTATGGGGATGGTGCGAGAGAGTGAGAGATAGAAAAAGAGTGAAAAGGCCAGAGTGGCACGAAGTGGGAAATACATATATAGTTCTCAGCGACTGCATGCACCACACTTTATTAATGATTTGAGCTACTTCGGCTTGTGCAAATCGGCAGATTATGTTATTTCCGTGATTCATGACTAATTTCCGTCAAAAAAAAAATATCGAGAGTGTCCGGGTGACGTTTTTTTTTGGCATCTTTGTGACTCTCCCATTTGTTAATGTCACGCTCAAATTCTCAGATTATTTAAATGCACACTTTTCTGCACGTAATTTAATTACTTACCTTACCTTAATCAGACGCGCTCGAGTTTTTCTAACGATCGATTTTTTTTTACTAATCTGATCGGCTGCCCTAGACCTTCGACCCTATATCGGCTTCGGCTCAGGTATGTTGGGAATATTTCACAAGGTGCAAGGTTGTTCCCCTTATGTTATTATGCCGCGCTCTAGTAAATCCCAAAATGCCCGCTTGGGCTCCCCTACCATAATATAAAAAAAATTATGGTAGGGGAGCCCAAGTGTCAACTAAATATTGTATACTTACTATAGAGTAAGTATACAATATTTATTTGACAGGTACCTACTTATTTTGACAAAATTTTATATTATTTGGGCGATCTCGACTATAAACTAAGTCTAGACCTGTATTTTAGAATTGCGTTCTAAAATTCGAAGCCGCTAGTAAAAGCTAGTGTAATATTATGGAAAGACTTCGCATAATATTACACTAGCTTTTACCAGCGGCTTCGCCCGCGTGTAGGTCGGAAATTATCCCATGGGAACGTCCTACAATATTATATGCTAATCCAGGTTGTAAACTATAATCATCTGCCTAGCTTTTCCGAATTATGTCGTAGTCAGTTTCCAGTCTAAACGGATGCAGCTGAAGTACATACCAGTATGTTACATGAAATTACTTCCTATCTGTCCTTCACAACCCACTTACTGGGTTATACGATACGCCTTGGTAAGACTGGTGGTCAGAATTTCGGGTTTCTGGCTACCCGTAACGACTGTCAAAGATCTACGAATGATCCACGGCTTAGCGTGCAGGTTGTAAACTACCTACATATATGTGTGCAAAATGTCATCCAAATCCGTTCAGCCATTTTTGTGTACTTAGGTAACACACATACAAACTTTCACATTTATAATATTAAAGTGAGATTAGTAGGATTGTAAAGATTATCTACGTGGGCACAATTGCGAGTGATTGATGGTGTGTGTGCATTTTTTACATCGAAGCCGCAATGGAAGCTAGAGTGCAATGAAAACTGCACACGAGAAGGTATCTAACAACGTTTTTTCAACACACGGGGAAGTTCCAGAAATGGTTGCATAAACCTAAGTACCTATATACTTATTACATTATACCCCTATTTTCGCTCAAGGCTCTGAAGGGCGGTTCATATTCCCAGTAACAAAATCGCTTTGATGCAACGCAGAGTAGCGGTCGAGTAGTAATTAAACAAAGCATTAAGTGAATTGCCAGTGCTTTTCACAGCCTGCCTTACTGATAATCTAAACTAATACTAATACAATCTATATTATTATATAGAGATTAAAACTCATCTGAAAAGTGTCCTTTGTAAACAAGCTTATTACAAATTAGACGATTATATCCAAGATGCTTGAAAACATGCTGGTCCTGCTCCATAGGACAATCTAGAGTCTAAACAAAATCAAACTGGTTGCTAATTGAATTATGTAATTAATTATGTTTATGACATTGATTACACTCAGTGATTACTTTAACTAACATACTGACTGATTACCTACTTATTAATATTCTAGGAAAATTGTATACTTACTTATACAATGTTTGTAAATATGTAAGCACCATGTATGTATCATAGAATTAATTTATCTATAATTGCTTCAATTTCATTATTTTTTACCTATTTTGGTATGGTCATTTTATTCTGGATGCATCGTTTTCACTCATAATTATACAATTAATGTATGTTAAATATTGTAGTTAAAACATTTTAAAAGAGTAACGGTGGAGTTTCTTGCCTATTCTTCTCCATACGAAACTACATTTTGGAAGGGGAGACTAGAATCAATTCTATTTTAATGTAAATGTTGACGGTCAAAAGTGCCTTTTAAGTGCGTGTTTGAAATAAATGCTTTGACTTTGACTCTCGAGAGGTAGTTTGTGAGGTTTTAGGGAGGTAATCTCGGAAATTCCTGAACCGATTTTGAAAATTCTTTTACCAATAAAAAGCCACGTTATTTGTAAGTGTCATAACCCGAAAAATGAAAATACTTTTTCGTGATAGTTGGATTTGCAAAGTAAGTCGGAGAAAAAACGGTCGGACGAAAACGTTTCTTACGAACGATGAGAGATATACCTAAGTATGGAGTTCTACAGAAAGTTGTAGAACTTGATGATGCTTGCAAAAAAGTCAGTGACAGCATATGTCTAACTTTTATATTTAAGTAACATCAAATGATGTCTTTATATTACAAATTAATTTAAATCGCTAGCTCATGTTTATTGGTCATTTTATCAACAATTATGAATTCTTATCAAAATAAGTAAATTTATCGTCTCAAGTGTTTAAAACAAAAAGCTTTTCCCTTTTACTGCATATAATAATACGACATAGGCATGGAACCGCGACCGTATCTATTGAATAGCACTCAGTACTAACCGAACCACACTCATAATTTCATCACAAGTAAAAATGTTTACCGCCCAACGAAGTGGGCTACCTGGGTCACCTAGTGTGCGGGCCATGGCCCTATACGGGGCACCGGTGTGGGCGCCGACATTGAGGCGCCAACCAGCACTCCGGTTGAAGGCAGCCCGTAGGGTCATGCATGGCCATCCGGATGGTACGGGGATACCGCACGATCTCCGGTGAGGCGGCGGGCCTCCTTGTCGGGTTTCCGCCATGGGATCTGGAGGCAAAAATCCTCCCGCACACTTGGGAGCGGCGCGAGGAGGCCAAAAGCAGGGGCGTAACTCCGCTGCCAATGGAAATCGCGGCACAGCGGAGTTCCGGTGGGATCTCATCGCAACGTGGAGAGTGCGATTGTCGCAAACCAGTGCTGGGTACGCCATGATTGCGGCGGTAATTCTCCACTTTGAGGAGTGGCTTGAGAGACGGCATGGCGTCCTCACCTCCCGCCTGACACAGGTCCTCACCGGACACGGCTGTTTCGGGAAGTTCCTGTTTCGCATAAAGCGGTAGGAGACGCCCGGGTGTTTACATTGCGAAGATCGCCCTGAGGACACGGTGGAGCATACGGTGGCGGTTTGACCGTTTATTGTATTTTGATACTAACAATTTTGTTAGAGATTTTGTGCTAGTTCGGGAACATATGTTTCTTCCCAAGAAAAGTCGACATGTATTAGCTACTTTGTTAGCTTACAATATACACGCAGTTATTGATAATTTAACTGAGACTAGGTTTAGTGACGAAACAGTATTATCTAGTTCTTCTAATAATACTGTAATTAATTCTTTAAACTTTTAGACACGACAACAGAGAAGCATAATAAGGATATTTTACTGTATCACCAAAATATAAATCGCTTCCCTGGCAAAATCCTAGACGTGGAAATGTTAATAGATAAATATCATATGGATATCCTATGTTTTTGTGAAACTTGGTTAAAACCAGATAGAATGTTGTTTAATGTAAATAATTTTTCAGTTGCCAGTGCGTACAACAGGTCTTCAATAGGGGGTGGTACTTTGATATTATGCAATAGTTGTTTTAGATATAAGGAGAGAAAGGATATCACTGCTTGCTCTGTTGATCGCTTATGTGAGGTAGCATGTGCAGAGGTTGAGGGCCATACTTTCTTATCTGTTTATAGACCACCAGCCTCAAACTTGTCATCATTTTTGATCATAATGGAAGAAATATTAGGTAAACTTTTTAAAGATGATAAATTAGTCTTCGTGTGTGGTGACCTAAATATTGATCTATTAGTTAATTCACCAGAAAAATGTAAGCTTATCTCATTGTTTAAATCATTCAATTTAAAATGTATATTTAATGAAGCGACTAGAATAACAGCAACCACCGCTTCATGCATAGACAATGTATTTACTAATTGTAAAATAAAGGACTCTTCCTTAATTAGTGGCGTCAGGTCAGACCATACTGGTCAGCTTGTATCGTTTCACGTAGATAAAAAGTTACACCTAGATAAAACCATTGAATTGAGACCTCTGACTAAAAATAAATTGGAAACGTTTAAAAATAATGTTCTTAGCAATCTCTCAACAGCAAGTTTTGATTCACAAGACCCCAATATAAACTATAGCACATTTTTTTCTACAGTATGCCAAGAATTCAATAAAGCATGTCCTGTAAAAAAAGTTACAATCACTCCTAAACCAAAATTTAGCGAATGGGCCACAGCTGGCATTAGAAAAAGCAGAGATGTCTTATATAATTTGTACCACGAAAAATCACTGACTTCTGATCAGGCCCTTCATAATTATGTAAGAAACTATTCTAAGATATTCAAAAGAGTCTGCGCTCAAGCTAAATCTAAATTAATAAGTAACAAAATTAATATTTCTAAAAATAAAATAAAAGCTGTGTGGCAGGTAATTAACAAAGAAACTGGAAACACACAACAGCGAGATCAGAATGAGTTAGCTCTCAAAATTGATAATGAAACCATTTCAGATAAGTTAAAAGTTGCTGAGACTCTAGAAAATTTCTTTACCAACATCCCAATAGAGGTTACGAAGTCTCTACCCTCATCATCTGTATTAGCTGAATCTCTTCTTAAAGAAAACATCAGTAAGGACATTCCAAATTTTGAATTCAAACCCATTTCTATTGCCACAATTAAAACAGCATTCAAAAGTCTTAATTTAAAAAACACTGAAGACTTATGGGGGATTTCCGTTAAGGTTCTTGAAGGTATCATTGACACAATTGCCCCTGTCCTAACAGGCATATTTAATCAATGTTTAGACAGCGGTACGTTTCCTGACTTAATGAAACATAGTAAAGTAGTACCAGTTTTTAAATCGGGTAGTAAGAGTGATCCCTCTAATTATAGACCTATATCTGTGCTTCCAGCAATGAGCAAAATTTATGAAAAAGTCATGCTAGACCAGATGTTGTCACATTTTAACTCAAATGGGATTTTACATAGTCGACAGTTTGGTTTCACGAAAGGTAGGTCGACGACTGACGCGGGAGTAAAACTCGTCAGTCACATTTTGGAATCCTGGGAGAAGTCCCAGGATGCAATTGGCATTTTCTGTGACCTCTCAAAAGCGTTTGACTGCGTTGACCACAACACACTCATCTGTAAATTACACCACTACGGAATTCGTGGACGAGCTGCTGATCTTGTACTTTCCTATTTATCAAACAGGCAGCAAAAAGTAAATGTTAACGGGGCAACGTCCTCGGGGTCTCTAGTTAAGATGGGCGTGCCTCAAGGTTCAATTCTTGGCCCTTTTTTATTTCTAGTTTATATTAATGACCTTCCTTACCTAATGGCAAACTTCTCGGATATAATTTTATTCGCTGATGACACCTCTCTTATTTTTAGAATAGATAGAAAAGATACGGATGTCTTACATGTCAACGATAGTCTAGCTGTTCTCTCGAAATGGTTTGCGGCTAATAATCTTTTACTCAATGCGAACAAAACTAAATGTCTTAAGTTCTCATTACCAAATGTACCCCAAGTAGGGCTAAATTTAAAACTTGATGGCAAGAAACTAGATGCTATTTCGGAAACTGTATTTCTAGGAATTACTTTAGATTCAAAATTGCAATGGGGTGCCCACATTAGAGCTCTCTCAAGTAGATTAAGTTCAGCTGCTTACGCAGTAAGAAAAATAAGGCAGTTGACTGATGTAGCCACAGCTAGGTTAGTATACTTTGCTTATTTTCACAGTATTATGTCTTATGGCGTTCTGCTGTGGGGATCGGCAGCTGACGTAGATTCAGTTTTCATTTTACAAAAGAGGGCAATCCGCGCTATCTATAAAATGGGGCCTCGCGAGTCTCTTAGAAACAAATTCAATGAAATTGATATACTAACTCTGCCTTCTCTTTATATCCTAGAAAATATCTTGTATGTTCGCAAAAACTTAGGTCTTTTCAAAAAAAGATGCGACTTCCATAATCTAAATACACGTAGTAAAGATGAAATCGTGATTCCAAAATTTAGATTAACTAAAACTAGCAAGTCATTTCTAATAAACAGTATCCGCTTCTATAACAAGTTGCCAAAGTCGGTTACAGAACTTAGCGATGGAAAGTTTAAAACTCACATCAAACGTGTCCTTATCAAAAAAGCATATTATAAGATAAAAGACTACGTTGAAGACAGGGAAGTTTGGCATTAATTCCTTCTGCACATGTGGCTTCCCTGGTACCTCATTAACAGCATAACTTTGTGAGAGTCTATTAACTGCTTCCAAATTACAATGTTAATTTTTAATATTTTTATTTTTTACACTTTCTGACATATTCTCGTCATTTTTGACATTATACATCGCTTCAAATAGCACCTATTTATTAGTGATTCTCATGGAAATCATGTCACTTTGTTTAAATAGGTTGATCTTACTAATGTAGATTCTTTTACATATTGTGAATGGGAAAACATTGTAGGCCTTACAGATTAGATTTATAGACGATTTTCTATACCTATTATCACTGTAATTTGAAAACATTGTAAAACCCATTTATTTTTAAAAGAGTAACCGTGGAGTTTCTTGCCGGCTCTTCTCCATAGGAAGCGACAAATTGGAACCGTGCACCTAGCTTCTGACGTTTCATAAGTGCCCTTGCAGGTTTATGTGAAATAAAATATTTTGATTTTGATTTTGATTTTGGTCTGCCCGGCTTGGGTGGAGCACCGCCGTGTCCTCGTGGAGGCGATCGGCGGCGGCAATCTCTCGCATCCGGCCCTGGTCCAGGCCATGGTACGGAGCGAAAGTGCATGGTTAGCCGTTACCTTCACCGAAGCAGTGATGCTCGCAAAGAGGGAGGCGGCGCACGTGACGGAGAGCCCTCACGGCCAAGCCTTCGCAGGAGACGCCCTGGGCGTCGAGAATCCCAAGCTGATTCCCGGCTACCGTAGGCGCGGGCTTGCGGACGGCGAGTAATGGGTAGCTCGTTGTCCGGTTAAAGACCAAGCCCGGGTCGACGGCGCGTTGTGTTCCACGCGCGCCTCAAAGAGATGTGATCAGCAACTGATGGGGCCCAGAAGGGTCAATGTCTGCCAGGGGTGCGGGTTGTTCGAAAGAGATACCGCGGCCCCTGGCACACAGGCAACTGAGGGAACACGGGTGGGTTTTAGTCAGTAAAAGTCTGACACACCCTCCAGCTCCACCCAGAGCGGGCCAAGCTATTTGATGATTGCCCACCCAAAAAAAAAAACGTTTAAGTAGCTAGTTATTAATTAATACAAGTCTGCCAAGCAATATTGCATAGGAGTGATGACACAATAATATCGTGATTTAGGTACTGGAGACAAGCAATTCTGAAACCAAAACTGCATCCTAATTTTATTGGGTAACAATTTGTATAGGGTAACAACCTATGAGTCATAATCTGAATCATTTTGAAGGTTGCAATGAATGTTGTTGAACTTTCAAAATGAAAGCCATTCTTACTGTTAGTGTGATAGGCAAATATACCGAAAAAAAATGCAGCAGGCTTTATATTCACTAGAATATTAAGGCGCCTGCTGCATTGTTTAGGCCTATTTATATCGGTTCTTTTTTTCATTCATGACAAATACGCAACGAATGCACCTGTCTATAAGTAAGTACAAGACTTGACAAAATGAGAATCTACGCTAACAAGAACCAAAGCACAATTAGAACGGTGCTGAAGCCATGCAGGTGTAGAAAGGGGCGTAAAAACTATGTGTATGATATGCACCTAAATAGTACCTACCTAAACCTAACCTTTGAGTGTCAGAATGGTACCTAAGCATAATCCGCCTTTAATGTTCCCACTGCTGGGACATAGGCCTCATCTCTGTGAGGGCTCATTCACACGGAGACTATTCGTTTTTATTGACGAATTGTCTTTTTCACGATCCGTTTTTTTTTTTTTGACGGCGTCTATGCTTTGTAAATGCCCGTGTTCACACGCATCACGAATCGTGAAAAATGTCGGACACGTCTTAAATCACGTATTGTCTTTTAAAAAACACGTTCGTTAAAAAACACGTTCGTTAAAAAACACGAATCGTGATTTTTTTGTGACGGATTTGCTGATGGCGGGAAATATGTGTAATTTTAAAAGATTTTGAAGAGATGGAACAAAAGGATCGACAGTTGTTTGGTAAGTTTTTTAATGCTATTTAACATACATTTAGTGAAATTTATAAATACAAATCAATACTGTTATTCTATATTTTTTTATCCTGCCATGGCAGTGATCCGTCTTCAGGTAGAAAATATGTCATAAATTCCCTTCGCAATGAATTAGCAGATCCAACCCTTGGTGTACCTTCATAGGGTAGATTTTCATAATTAAATTATTTTTCAAATTCAATGCCCTCCTTTTCTCTAATCAAATTATGGAGAACAGTACAGGCTTTCACTACCGATATAGCTGTCTCTCTCCATGGGTCTATGAAAAATTCGCCACTAGTTCGCTAGAATGCCAAACGCACATTCAACATATCTTGTCGCTCTAGTTAAACGATTATTAAATATTTGTTTATCTCTATCAAGATGCGCTCCACCAAAAGGTCTTAATAAATGTGTATGTAAGCCAAATCCCTCGTCGCCTATGATTACGTAAGGAACTTTAACTTCTGAGTCAGTAAATAGAGGTCTTGGTTCAGGTATATTCAGACGGCCTTCTGTCAACATTTTCCAAAATATTGATTCTTTAAATATTGATGAGTCGCACGCTTTTCCATAGGAACCTACACGTCAGTGTAAAGGAATCGATAATCTGAATCTACAACTGCCAACAACACTATTGAAAAGAAGTTTGTAGTTCATATATACTGAACCACTGTTTGAGGGCTTTCGAAGACGAATATGCTTCCCGTCAATTGCTCCAAGGCAATGAGGGAAATTGGCTTTTACATTAAATCCGCTTGCTATCTTTTCCCACTCTTCTTGCTTATTAGGAAGGGGCATACATTCTTCATATAAATTATTCCATATGCTTTGCGTCACTTCTGCTATGATGTTGGAAATAGTTGATTTGCCCACTCGATAACTAAAATGAAGATCTTCATAGGAAAGTCCTGACGCCAAATACATAAAAATAGTAGGTACACTATATTAGTTAGGATGAAGAAGTCGTATTTTTATTCAGACTAAGTCAGCTAACAGATGCAATTCAAAGAACTACAATTTCAAGAAGGTATTTAGAATATTATTGTTCTGAAAGCATTTTATAAAACCGTTCACACAATTTTATAACCGTATTACGATACATTAGAGTCAGAAATTATATAAACTACATCTGTCAGCTGTTTGGGTCTGAATCTGAATAGAAGTACAACTTTACATTACATATTACGTGGGGGTGTGTGGGGGGGGGGGGGTGTTGTATATATATGTGTGGGGGGATGTTGTGTGTGTGGGGGGCGTTGTGTGTGTACATGTGTGTAGGCAAACAGTACCTGCCATATCTAAAATTAACATTTTGTTTCAGAAAGCTTTGCAGTGAAAAGATGGACACAATTAAGAGACACTTGGAAGAAATCATCAAATGAAAACAAAGAAACAAAAAAGTCTGGCTCTGGTGCAAAATCTAAACCTTACAAATATGATCAAGAAATTAGCTTTTTGAAACCAATTATGCAACCGGGTGCGACAACTAACAATAATCCAAATAGATACAAGAGACGAAATCTAAACACAAAATGACGGTGAACAAGAAAATGAGAAAGAAACACGCCCAGAATCATCATCAAAGAAGAAAAGAGTAGATACTGGCAGCGAAGTGGATGAATTTTTTTTTAAACTTATTGATCATCAATTATACACGATGGGTAAAGGAAGTAATGAGCCCAACTTAATTTTTTTTAAGGTGTTTTGCCATCCCTTCAGTTTTTTGATGACGATCAAATATTGGAATTTAAATCCGGGGTCATTAATCTAATACAGAGTATTAAAACCGGACGAAATCATTCGAATTGGCCTCAAAATTCCAATTTGCATCATCGCAACTACAATAATGAAGGTTATTATACTAGGTCTCTTCCTGAACAATCACCGATAGCAGCGTCCAATAATCAAGGTTATTTTACTAGGCCTCTTCCTGAACAATCATCGATAGCGAATGCACTAACGTCCACCCTTTCACAACCTGGAACAGCGCTATCACAGCTCGAGTCTACCTCAACACATGATACAACGCCATCACCGGCAGCCGTCCATCACACGTGTTTCCTCTCAAAGTGAATTTAATGATTATCTGGACCTATCTTATTTCTAAAAACACGTTTTAATTTATCATAAATATAATCAATAAATAAGTATAATAAACACTGTAACTAGTTTTTCTTACCTTATAGTTATAGCCAACTTCTCTTCAAGGCTAATGGCATTTCTCACATTTGTATCCTCTTTCCTCAAATCCGTATCCAACTTGAGAAGAATATGGTCAAAGGTATCTATTGACATTCTAAAATAAGTGTTAAATTTTGAATAATCTCGTCGTAACGCGTTCGAAGTATGGATAGTTCCGAAACTTGGTCTTTGCCTTAAAATTGGATGCACCCAGTGAATTCTTCTTCTGATTGTTCTCTTTTTAGATCGACGATAATACCAATATAAGATTAATGTATTCACATCCATCGTGTTCGACAGTTCATCCATGACTACACTCTGAATCACGAAACGAATATAAACATCAATTCGGATATTTGGCCGAATCGTGATAAAACACGATTCCGTACGCAATGTGAACGTCCATCCGTCATGACGTGTGTTTTATGACGAATCGTCAATGACGAAACCCGTGTAAATGAGCCCAGAGATGGAGTGGGCCATACTTATGCGGAATCAACTCTGTCTGTTACATTTTCACGCCCTAACAGCTGCACGGATTTGGATAAAAAGGATAGATTGACCTGGGTTCGGACAGGATACCTACTTGTTATTCCGATAGTACCCGTGAGATAATGATAATTTCCGACATGCATGCGATCGAAGCCAAGGGCCAACGCTAGTATTAGTAGTAGATCAAGAATTTAAGTCGATACTTAGCAATTCGTGGTAGCTTATAAATAAATAATAATGAAATCAAAACTCATTTATACAAACCAGGCTAAAAATCTGAACATTTCTGTACGTCAAAATTACATAAGATAGGGCGTAAATAGGGGTGTTGCCAACCCGTACGATAATTATGGGGGCGTACGATAATTTGGTAAATGGTACGATGTACGGTAGTGATTGTCAAATGTACGATCATTTTAAACTTTGAAAAAAAAATAGTTCCATGAACAAAACGTACTTGTCAGACAAAATACAACGCAGTGTCAACAAAAGGTCAAAGTCAACTGTCAAGTATGTTAACATCAACATGTAAATGTCTCTCTATCTCTTTCCATCACATTTCTTTCGAATGAAAATAATAACACTTGTTTCCATCCGATCGCGACTCCGCATTATATATTGTAGCTATTCTTATGGTTTTCTCAGATCCTATAATATAAACGTGAAAGTTTGTATGTTCAGATGTTCGGATATTTCGATGTTTGGATGTTTGTTACTCAATCACGCAAAAAAGGCTGAACGGACTTGAATGCAATTTGGCACACAGATAGTTTATAACCAGAAATAACACAAAGGATAATTTTTATCTCAGAAGTACGTTCCTGTGGGATCATTTTCGACCTCCACGCGGATGAAGCTGATGGTAAACACTAGTTAAACTTTATATTTTCTTCTAGCTAGTTTTATATTTCGTGGGCACGCGTGAACACAGACTGTAAAAAAAACTTTTACCAAAAAAAAACAACCGATTTCCGAAAAAACACTACAAAGTGAAAAATAACTTTAAATTCGGAAGTTGGTGACTTTGGATATGTATTTTAATTTTTTGTCACCGCCTTCCGAAATTAATGTTATTTTTCACTTTGAGTGTTTTTTTCGGAAGTCGGTTGTTTTTTTGGTAAAAGTTTTTATTTTTCACTTTTTAGTTATAGTACCTATTCATAATTTCTTCATCCTTGGGGTCAAAACAATGCATATTTAAGCGATAGCAGCAATCGCGGTTGATTTACTGTTATTTTTTGAAGATTTCCGTTGTCTGTCTCCGAAACGCATCATCAGATCTAGATGAAATTGAAATGGGACCACACGGGAAGCACCAGTTTTCAAATAAAAAAAGAATCATCAAAATCGGTTCACCCAGTCGGAAGTCCTGAGGAAACATAAAAAAAACATACAGACGAATTGAGAACCTCCTCCTTTTTTTGAAGTCGGTTAAAAAATAAACAAAGACTCTTGTGACCTGTGATGCACTCCATGGTCGTGTGTAAGTTTGGCGGTTTGTGCTGCGAAAATAGTGGTGAAACTAGGCATATTGTCGTCCTCCGACTATTCATTGTCGTTTGTTATCAATATTTGATGAATATTGTAGGTTTTTGTTTTCGTGAATTTTTTAGGTTTTTGTTTTCATGATTTTTTTTTTGTACATACGATAATTTTGCCCACAATACGATAATTTCGACGTGGGAACTCGATAATTTGAACTTTTGGAATTGGCAACACTGGATAGGGCTCTCAAAACCACACGAGAAACCAACCGTTTGGTTACTCATGTGCACAAAACGCCCATGACCGCCCATCCTTCATCACTTCCTGGTTCTTTAGCTGGGAAGAAGTGGCGCAACAAACACCCCAGTGAGGTTCGCTAATAGTGTGTTTTCTTCTAGAAAGTCCTAACTGCAGTCGAAGCTCGGAAGTTCTGAAGGCTGCCAACAGAAGCAGTATTCGCAAGATAATAATGGTAGGGATTTCATTGATAAATTGCTTTAGTTTCCCATCTGGGCAGCAGAAAATAAAAAGACTAGGGTACTGAGTAAAACATGCGACGTGCATTCAATCTTACAACAGACCGATACGGTTGGACCTAGTCCATTTTTTTGCACGGCTTGGAAGTCGCTGATTTGTCTAGGTAGATTAACTACGGCATACCTTTTTATCTACGTTAGTACGTAGCGTTAGCGGGAAGATATTAAGTACATAGATTTTAGCTGAAGACAAAAGGGGCTGAGCGGCTTGTGGTTACAGCCGTAAGGTTCGATCAATCAGTTAAAGTTGCGCTTGCCGCGGTTAGTCCGTGGATGAGTGACCATCTTTCCATACCAAAACCCCTTCGTGCCTCGGAAAGCAGGCATTTGTGAATCTTAGTCGTTACGGGTCGTCAGAAGCTTGAAAGTATAACAACCAGTCTTACTACAACATTTTGTCCATTTTCCAGCGTTTCCTCAGCGTGTTAGGTGCTTGTCGCAGTGTGCCTCTCTTCGCTGTTTTATACTATATGTGCGGCGCGGCTGTGTTCGGCCTAGCGCGCGGAAACACTTCACTGGATATCGCTTTGTTCCCACTAGAGTTCACCACTAGTGGAGGATTGGATAGCGTGAGTACCTTTGCCAGTCATAACGACGTTTTGAGACGCACGAGCGCTTTTTTTACGCGGCGCTTAACATGCTGGGATGCGCTCTGTTGGATTTTCAACGGTCGGCTTGACGCCGAGAGTTGAAATCCAATGAGTGATAAAAAATAACGTTCAACTAACTTTCAGTACCTACTACACAAGTAATTGTATCTGCACTCAATATCTGCAGGCTTAACATGACGCTTTCTATTTCTACGAAGAATACACAGTGCTTTTTCTACAAAGTCACCATTTTGGTTTCTCTATTTTTGACACCGCACCGTAGATATCCTTCTACAATCTGTCATTTTGTCTTTCATTTCTAACGATCTTTGTCTAGGTCCTTTTATATGTAAGACTATTTCAGAAGAATATTTCTTCCCAAACTGTCAAAATCACACTGACCACAAACTTTATACTCGACGGCCACAAAGTATAAACGATTATCTACAAAATCATGATTCGTTCTGAACGCATAACTGTGATAATTAATAGAAGAACATAGCTATATTCTCCTATTGTACGTCATTTAGTTATTAGTCATGTCTATTCTTCCGTCGATAAATCGTTGCTCATGCTAAGCCTGCTGATGCCCAAACCAAATAGAATTTGATGTCTTCACAAGGTCACACGAGGGTGAAATACCCACGCTTGTTATTATAGCTTTCGACTTTCCACACTTTGCTGTCTCACTTTAACATATCGGCCCTGGATTATGAGGCTAAAAGAAATAGCGAAAGACAGAAGAAACAGTGGGGAAAGGAAGGAGTCCTTTGCCCAGCAGTGGGACTAAACAGGCTAAAATTGATAGACAGTAAGGACTGTGGCAGCGCGCACGACTGGCGCGCGCGCCGCACATCATCACACTGGAGACTCCGGTGTCCGGTGCGCGCCACCTGTATTTATAACTTCGGTGCTAAATGTATCGTACTGTTTACAACGCCTGCGCCCCGCATTTTCTGCTTCACTCCTATTGGTGGATTCATTCTACTTGTGGTGCAGATAGAACGCATATTCCACCATGTTATTTAGTATGTAAGTAGGGACAATATTTAATAAAGAATCACTATATCTTACAAATTGGTGTTTAAATTGTTACCAGCAGTCATTCCGCCAAAGTGGTGACCCCGAACGAAGCAACCGCAACAAAGCTATGCCGAGTGACACCGAACAACCCGGTATGGAGTCAGCAAGAGCAAGCTCAGCGCAATCCCAGGATGTTTCGCTATCATCACAGCACATCGACGGTATCTCACTATCCCTGCGAGTACCACCTTTCTGGCGCGACAAACCGAGATTGTGGTTCATCAGTTTTGAAGCAGCTACTCGTGATCTCAAGAAAAACGAATCGCAGAAAGCACAGATGGTTATCGCCCAGTTACAAAAAGAAGATATTGAGCAAATATGTGACCTGTTGTATAATCCATCTCCCGATCGTCAGTACACCGTCATAAAGGATCGTCTGATTTCTGTCTACGAGGAATCAGATGGCAAGCAGCTACAGAAGCTACTCTCCGACATGGAACTAGGAGACCAGAAGCCCAGCCAATTACTTCGTCGCATGCGCAATCTCGCTCACAACAAGGTGCCTGACAACACTCTTCGGCTTATGTGGGTGAACTTGCTACCCGCACACGTCCGATCAGTGCTTGTAGTAAGTGACACTATAAGTAAAGATACGGCACTCGAAGAACTAGCCAAGCTCGCCGACAAGATGCTTGAACAAACAGCCGAAGCATCAGCAGTGTCCGTTGCATCAGTATCAACATCCCAGCAAGCACAAAACCAACCTGTAAGCATGCAGAATCTCGTCGAAGAGATAAAGAAATTGCATTTGGAGATCGCCGAACTCAAGACATCATACCGCCACGACCGTTCGCGCTCGTCGACACGGCGCCACTACGGCAGCGGGCGCAACTCGCACCGAGCGCGTTCGACGTCTCGAAGTCGTTCTCGGTCAACTACGCCGGCGGCGGGACATTGTTATTATCATCGGCGATTTGGACAAAATGCAAAGCGGTGTACAACACCGTGCACTTTTAACAATAATATGAAGACGGAAAACTAAAAGAGGCGTTGGCAGTGGCGGATCCAAACGTCGACAACAAGTCTTACCGCCTATTCATCGCAGACAAGACGACATCCATGAGATTTTTGGTAGATACGGGTGCCAATATATCCGTCATACCAAAAAAGAAAGGAACCAAATCAACACCGCTACCTTATCAACTTTACGCCGCAAATAACACAATAATACCGACATACGGTGAGAAAACACTGGAGCTCGACCTTAATCTTCGCCGACCATATAAGTGGAAGTTCGTAGTCGCCGCAGTTTCGAAGCCAATTATAGGAGCAGACTTTCTCGGCTACCATAATTTACTAGTTGACTTACGAAGCCAACGACTCATCGACAATGTAACGAAGCTCACCTCCAAAGCAACTGGCCGCTATACTAGTATGCCTACCGTCTGCAGCATCAACCTACAGCAAACATTCCACGATATTCTCGCCGAATTTCCAGAAACAACCCGTCTATCTTCAATGAAACTTAACCCGAAGCATAAAGTGGAACATTTCATTGAAACAACCGGCCCACCTATACATTCCAGAGCAAGACCAATACAACCGCACCTG
The DNA here is from genome assembly GCA_949091785.1 of Polymixis lichenea. Classification (NCBI taxonomy): domain Eukaryota; kingdom Metazoa; phylum Arthropoda; class Insecta; order Lepidoptera; family Noctuidae; genus Polymixis; species Polymixis lichenea. Next base: position 17,368,716 of record OX420931.1, on the reverse strand, counting down.
TATGAACGAGCTAAGAAAGAATTCGAGAACATGATCAGTCTAGGCCTGTGCAGACCCAGCAAAAGCCCTTGGTCCAGCCCATTACACATCGTTCCGAAGAAAAATGGAGACTTGCGAGCATGTGGAGACTATCGACGTCTCAATGCCGTAACGAAACCAGATCGCTATCCTGTTCCAAGAATTAAGGACTTCACGTACCAGCTCGCCGGCAAACAAATATTCACCACGCTTGATTTGAACCGAGCCTACCAACAAATGCCCGTACGTGACGAAGACGTGGAAAAGACTGCAATCATCACACCATTCGGGCTATTCGAATTCCCGAGAATGTGCCCTGGTTTGAAGAACGCAGGACAAACCTTCCAGCGATTCATTCATGAAGTACTGCGTGAACTTGACTTCGTGTACCCGTTCATCGACGATCTGTTACTAGCTTCGGAAGATGAAGAAACGCACAGACAGCACCTACGAACAGTATTAGGTAGATTGGACGAGTATGGCATAACAATAAACCCAGCTAAGTGTGTATTTGGCCAACGTGAAGTAACATTTCTCGGCTACAAAGTATCAGCAGAAGGACTTAAACCGCCTGAAGATAAGATCAAAATAATCAGTGAATATCCCAAACCAAAGAACATCGAGGAGCTACGAAGATTCTTAGGAATGCTCAACTTCTACCGAGATAGCATACCTAACGCAACCGCTATTCAAGCACCGCTCCATACATACTTGCACAACACAAAGAAGCGGGACAAAACATTAATACAGTGGAATGAGTGTACATCTCAAGCGTTTGAAAACTGCAAGAAATGTATCACAGAAACAATTTGTTTGTCGCACCCACATCACTCAGCCCCACTAGGGCTGATGTGTGACGCATCCGATCGATGTGCAGGCGCTGTTCTACAGCAACAAATCAATGGAAAATGGCAACCACTAGGCTATTTTTCAAAAAAATTCACACCGGCTCAGCAAAATTACTCAACCTACGACAGAGAACTACAAGCAATTTACATGGCTATCAAGCACTTTAGAAAAATATTTGAAGGACGTGAACTCATAATATTCACTGACCACAAGCCACTCCAGTACGCCATGCAAAAAATCTCGTCAGATACTGAGATTCCGCGCCGACGAAGACAACTGTCATTCATCAGTGAATTTACGAACGACATACGTCACATAAGCGGCCGAGACAATGTTGTCGCCGACGCATTATCACGTGTCGACGCAATCAGCTGTCCGAACCCGATCGATTACGAAGCACTCGCTCAAGCGCAAGAAAAGGACGAGAATATAAAAGAAATGATAAAACAAACAAACATCCAAATGAAGAGAATAATGCTACCTGGCTCTTCCCAGCATATCTACTGCGAATGTTCAACCCATAACGTACGCCCATACCTACCACTGCAGTTCCGTATTAACGCTTTCAACGCCATCCACGGACTCAGCCACCCCGGTATACGAACTACGAGAAAGCTCATACAGAGAAGATACTTCTGGCCATCCATGAACGCAGACGTGAAAACATGGGTTCAAACATGCGTTGCGTGTCAACGATCCAAGATCCAACGTCATACATCAAGTGCCACAGCTACGTTTGAACAGTCACACCGCTTCGAACAAATTCACGCGGATATCGTCGGACCCCTAACAACATCGCCAACCGGTCATCGCTACGTCATTACAATGATCGACCGCGCTACACGCTGGCCCGAAGCACACGCCGTGTGCGACATAACAGCTGAAACCGTCGCCAAGGCCATTTATGAAGGATGGATTGCAAGATTCGGCTGTCCAGCAAGAATAACAACGGATCAAGGTCGCCAGTTCGAAAGTCACCTATTCACCGCACTCACCAGATTGTTTGGGATACACAGGATAAGAACTACGCCGTATCATCCCCAGAGCAACGGCATTATAGAACGCTGGCACCGCTGTATGAAAACCGCACTCACAGCACGTCTCAGTAACAATAGCTGGATGGAAGAATTACCCACCGTTTTGTTGGGGCTGCGTGCCGCAATCAGAACCGACACGGATGTAAGCGCAGCAGAATTAACATATGGTCAAAATCTACGCCTACCGGGTGATTTCTTCGTGACGTCACAAGCAGTAACAATGGACAGTAACTATGTTGAGAAACTGCGATTATCAATTGGCAATATACGTCCGGTACATGCACAGTCGCATAACACTAATCGCCCTGTGTTTGTGCACCGTGACCTAGAAGCATGCAAACAAGTGTTCGTGCGAGTCGATGCCGTTAAGAAACCATTACAACCACCTTACGACGGTCCATACGCAGTATTACGCAGAGATAGCAAAACATTCACGCTACAACTGCCCGGAAGAGTAGCAGTAATCTCGATCGACCGACTGAAGCCTGCTTTTACCATGTGTAACGAAGAAGCCGCCGCCGCTGTCGCCGCAACGAAAATACTTACAACCTCCGATGGAAACAAAACATCGCGTTTCGGCCGAGTCATCAAACCACCGGTACGCTACGCTTGAGGGGGAGCACTGTGGCAGCGCGCACGACTGGCGCGCGCGCCGCACATCATCACACTGGAGACTCCGGTGTCCGGTGCGCGCCACCTGTATTTATAACTTCGGTGCTAAATGTATCGTACTGTTTACAACGCCTGCGCCCCGCATTTTCTGCTTCACTCCTATTGGTGGATTCATTCTACTTGTGGTGCAGATAGAACGCATATTCCACCATGTTATTTAGTATGTAAGTAGGGACAATATTTAATAAAGAATCACTATATCTTACAAATTGGTGTTTAAATTGTTACCAGCAGTCATTCCGCCAAAGGACGTTAAAATACAGTCCTCCCGCTTTAAGCCACTTAATACCTACTTGTATTGCCAAGCGAGAGGGATGCACACCAAAAAAATCCTCTGTTGTAAAACAGAACATGCTGCGCCAGCCAGGAATTGTGATATTATATTCGTAATTTTTACTTTAAAATACTTACAACTTCTACGACTTTTCATTTTTTCTCTTTAAGACGATAAAGGGCTCTAGACAGGGTTTGTACATAAGGTCCATTATTTACAGATAAACGGCCACATCCGCATCCTGTACGGGTGGTACGTGGAGGGAGCTATGATACTACTGTCGTGCGCTCTGGCAACATTGCGCCGGCACAGCGGTGCTACCGGCACTTCCATGTCGGAGAAGTATAGGCTGTTTGAGAGCGAAGAATTAATCATGAAATAGTTTTATACCTACTTTCAATCAGACCAGTTATCTGAGGGTTATTCGTATTAATAATTTTTAGGTTAGTATTGCTGTTTCCAAATCTGTATACAAAATTATACGTAAGTAGGTACATACATTGTTTAAATAAACACCGACATTTTTTAAACTCTCATGCCACAGTATGTACTAAAACTAAAGCTACGGTTCCCTAGAAGGGTGGTGGCCGCCACAACGTTCGCAATTTATCGTCGAATGACGTCACTGAAATGTTATTTATTGTTTTTATTAGGATTATGTGTTTATCCAGAGAGCGTTTTTTCCACCGTAAATTCAAATCCCGCTGCCATCATTTTCATGACAGCCGCCACTGCGACCGTCGTATCCATCGGTCTTCTAGGATGCTATAGCTTAAAGCTAGCTACCGTAAACTGGGGCTACTCTGCACAGGTTTTGGCTTAAATGTATTTTTATTCCAACAGAACAATGTGTCCTTTGGCTATCAAACTCATACCAATATAAAGCCCCACAGGCCCCCACAATTTTATATATTTTTTTTAATGGTGTCATAGTTACACGGAAGTGTGGTTTCTTTGACAAGGCATTAAAATGCAACTTATTTCAGAGATTTTAAAATGTAAGGGTTACTTTAACATCATTTTGATTAATATTTCAATACTGTATGCAATAGACAGGTTTAGTTTTCGAGATCAATAAGTCATTTTTATTACCACTTAGGTAGGTTACAAAAATATAGGCAATTAATCAGTCTTGCCTACAACCAATCTTTGAAATAACGATTACATTTGAATGATTACAATTAACATAGAATCATTACAATCAACTTTGGAAAAAAACCTTAAGGCGTTTCACCGAACAGAAAACCTAGAACATTCGTTCCCTCTTTGCCGCACCCGACCTCTACAATACTTCGTAAAACTTCGTAGCGGACATCTGGCGAATAGCTTTAAACGTAAAAATCACAGATGTTAGAATTCACAGATACGGCATTCAATAAAATAAAATAAAATAAAAACTTTTAAAAGAAAGAATGAAACGTTTAGTATTGCACATAAAAAGAACTGTCATTAATTCAGTGACTATAATCAATCTTAATAAATAAATTGTATGCTTGGTTTACTAATAAAAATAATATAGTTAAATAATTATATTATTGTGGCTAAGTAATTTTAGCCGCACGGGTCGATCGATCAAGTTAATCTACGCTTGCCGCGGTTGGTCTGTGGATGGGTGACCATTTTTATATACCAATAGTGCTATTCTGTAAAAATATCACCGTGATTACTTGGGTGAAATGAGCTTAAAGTGAGCTGTCATAATTGTCAATCGCTAGCATCAGATGGAATGACAGCTCACTCAGAGGCGTAACCCGGGGGGGGCGGGCAGGGCACGAGCTCTGGGCGTCTATCGAAGGGGGGCGCAAAAAGTCGCCCTATAAATTTAAAAAAGAAAACATCAATAAACCATTTCTCAATCTGAAGAGCTTGAATATATTGTGCAGTACGGGGATGAAAGCGTATTTCCAAATCTGCATATTTCTATTCAAATTCTCTTAAACTTGTAGCATTTCAAGCAATTTTTAGTTAAAATTAATACCTTCGTTATTGAAGGCAATAATTGGCCTAGAAAGGTTATGCGACCTAGGTTTGTTCAGTGTAGACCGAGAAGATAATTTACAAAGGGGCGCAAATATGATGATGGCCCTAGGCGCCAATTTTTATTGGTACGCCCCTAAGCTCACTCGAAGGTCACTTCACCTAAGTTTTCACGGTGAGATTTTAACAGAATAGGTCAGCAAGACCCCTCTGTGCCTCCGAAAGCACGATAAGCCGTTGGTCCCGGCTATCATTTGTGGATCTTTGACAGTCGTTACGGGTCGTCAGAAAGTCAGAAGCCTGAAAATCTGACAACCAGTCTTACCAGAGGGTATCGTATTACCCGGTCACTGGATTGTGGAGGTCAGATAGGCAGTCGCTCCATATAAAATACTGGTACGTCAAAATACTGGTATTCAGCTGCATCCGGTTAGATTGGAAGCCGATCCCAATATAGTTGGGAAAAGGCTAGGCAGATGATGATGATGATGAATTATCTTATTATTTAACGTTTAATTCGTCCATTAATTGTTATAACTTTTCGCCATTTCGAAATCGCCACAAAACGAAAAACTGACTTCATTATGTAAAGAAAGAAACAGCTAATAATGAGATCAAAATGAAATTCCAAGATGGCGGCTGCAAAAAATAAACAATTTTTCGTCAAGGGTGTCGTTTTCATGGTTTTCTAAGATGCTGAAGCCAATAATTAGGTCAAAATTAAAATCCAAGATCGCAGCTGCAGAAAATATCAAAATTTTCGCCATGGATGTTGTTTTCGTGGTTTTCAAAGATGCTGACGCCAATAAGGTTAAAATGAAAAACCAAGATGGCGGCTGCAAAAGAAACCCAAATTTTCGTCATGGATTCAAGAGAAAGTCCTCACTTTTGGCTATAAGAATCTTAAAGCTATTCTGCAAAAAAATATCTATAAATCCTTACTAATATTATAAACGCGAAAGTTTGTATGTATGGGATATATGGATGTTTATTGCTCTTTCACGCTAAAACGGCTGAACGAATTTGGATGAAATTTAGCACACAGATAGATTATAACCTAGATTAGCACATAGGATACTTTTTATTCCAGTAGTACGTTCCTGCGGGATAATTTCCGACTTCCAAGCGGGCGAAGCCGCGGGCGGAAGCTAGTTTAAAAGTAATTTCGACACAACGAAAACCTAATTTGACAATCGCGGCTCCACGTGGTATTTTTTGGCTTCCCAACGTGATACTTGTTTGCCCTAACCGGTAATTATTTTAGAGCCGGAGGCGCGCTGTAGAACATCCTCGACGCGTTTTATATGGAACTAGCTTCTGCCCGCAACTTCGTTCGCGTCAAATTTCTTGCTCCCCGACCCACCCCGTCGCTTGCCACGCTTGCCCGTGCGCGTACTTCGTATTCCTTTTTTCTCTTTGCTCGGCTCATAAGGGCCTTAGCGTGATGTTATATAGCATTACTCGATAAATGGGCTATCCAACACTAACAGAAAATTCCAATTCCAACCAGCAGTTCCTGAGATCAGCGCGTTCAATCAAACTCTTCAGCTTTATAATATTAGTATAGATATTTTGGAAATACAAATTTAAAAAGTAGTTCGCTGAGCACAACCGTTCCGTAAGAAGTCGAACACGCGTCAGCCGTGCGGCATGGTATCTCGCAGAGCTAACTGGGGCCGCCGCCCTTCCCCCTCATGACTGCCCGCCGGCCTTGCACATCATAAATTCGCGCGCAGTACTTGATCATTATTTTGCTGCGATGTTATTTTAAACTGTGATATCTCCTAAGATATTCATTGAAATCGAATCATGTTAAGGGCAATTTTGTTTTAAATTAAATACTTGTAAGCAATGATGTATTTTTTTGGATAAGGATTAAATCATGTTTATAAAAACACCTTCGCAAATAATGTATTATTTTAGAACAAATTTGGTTAGCTTCAAAAAGGTTATAATGATGGCTTACTTAAAAGATAGACATATCCTGTCACGAACTTTTTTTTGAACTTTTAAAGGGGAACAATTCTGTCATACATGATTTTTGCGAAACTTTAACCGTTTACGCAGCGCACGCAGCGGAAGCTCTCAAAAGGAAAAAAACCCCCGATTTGAAACATTCTTCACTGGTTTTCCGCTCCTATTTCTCTTAGCATGATGATATATAGCCTATAGCGTGCCTTGATAAATGGGCTATCTAACAATGAAAGAATATTCCAATTCGAACCAGTAATTACTGAGATCAGCGCGTTCAATCAAACAAACTCTTCAGCTTCATAATATTAGTATAGATATTTTGGAAAAACAAACTTAAAAAGTAGTTCGCTGAGCACAACCGTTCCGTAAAGAGCCGAACACGCGTCTGAGCCGCGCGGCATGGTATCTCGCAGAGCTAACTGGGGCCACCGCCTTTCCTCCTCATGACTGCCCGCCGGCCTTGCACATCATAAATTCGCGCGCGGACTTTTTTTTTAACTTTTAAAGGGGAACAATTCTGTCATACATGATTTTTGCGAAACTTAAACCGTTTACGCAGCGCACGCAGCGGATGCTCTCAAAAGGGAAAAAAAACCCGATTTTAAAACATTCTTCAAAAATATAAAAATTATTATCTAGGTAATAATTTAATATAGAAATATAAAAATGATTATGTAGGTAATCATTTTTATATTTTTGAAGAATGTTAAGTTTTGAGGGTATGTGTGGGCGGCAGAGGGGTCGAAATTTTCATTATTTTTGCGATAGGACACACCATTTTCGAGATATAAGCAAAAGAAAAGAAAAAAAAAGCGTGTTAAAAAGATACAGTACTGTTTTCGCACCAGCTGGCTTAGCACGAGAACCATAAAAAAGTGTTTTGTCACCGGAAGAGTAGAAAAAAATGACGTTTCCGTGTAGACAGTTGACACTTTTTCACCGAGAAATGTAGACAAGCGATTTTTGTTCTACAGTAGAGTAGAAATAAAAAGCGTCATGCTAAGCCTGCTGAAGTCGAGATGTGGTGTGAACTTTAGTCCTTGACAACTAATATTATTCCACACCTTTTTAATCGCGATTAAAAATAGTCAGATTTACGCAGTAAATAACACAATAATTTAATAACACAAAAAAACTACAACCAAAACAAATGTCAACAGCAATTTTATTAGGCTTATATTATTTTCTACTAATAATGTGACATGGGCGAGCAAGTGCGCTTGCTGCTAGCCGACGCGGTGACAAACGACACGGGTTCCACCCTCGAGGCCTTACGGCAGACTGAATCTCGATAGGGCGCATGAATACAGTAGTAAATACACCCAGATGTAAGAATAAAATCGTTATAAAATCAAAAAAATCTTTTGAAAAAACATCTACATGCATATTCATCATCATCATCATATCAGCCGAAAGACGTCTACTGCTAGACCTAAGCCTCCCCAAAAGGGGGCATTTGCTATAATCGCCACGCTTGGCAGGCGGGTTGGCGATCGCAGTATGGTGGTCTAATGCATAGAGAAAGCTGCTGCCCATTCTCCAGTAAGTCCCTTAGTCGCCTTCTACGACACCCGCGGGAAAAAATGGGATGGTGCTATTCTTTTACGCCCGGCACCACACGGAACACATGTGCACATGCATATTGTTCATGATTAAATTTTCTATCTATTAGTGTCAGTAACATAACTAAAATGATGCTTTATTTACTTCACGAGGAGATGCATGTTATCAATCATTGTTACTCATTTCTGTGGTATCGTTGCAAAGCGATTTGTTAAACAAATACCAACCAGTAATTAATGAGTTGAAAAAAAAACAACTATTGTGGAATCAAAATTATGTAGGATTTTAGTGTATTTTTTTTAGTTGATATTTCATTTAAATAACGAGTAGATAGCTCCAAAAAACTGCCCGAAAAACGGCTGGCGCGAAAACTGCCCAAAACACGGCTGGCGCGAAGTTTTGGTAGGGCAATCGCCTTAACAAGTTTAAACAAAAATAGGAAAAACTATAAAAAAATTATTTATCTGTGTCCTCACACGCCATACATTCATAGGACAGTTCGGTTGAGCCTTTGTTACACATGCCAGAAATCCAATGTTTGCAAGTGATGCAACAAATCCAGTCAGCATGATGCTGTTAGAACTGGAAGTCACATTTACAAATGTAACAGAGGTTGTTGTCCTTCTGGCCCTTCGTTTTACTCTTCTGCTTGCCCCTTAATCTCTTTTTGTGAGTCAAATCACTTAAAGGACATTGTCATTGAAAGAAGTTGAGGGGATAGGTTCGAAGGTCGATATATCCACGATAGCCGATAGTCAGTTTCGTTTTCCATTTCTGGGACATCATTGGTTGATGGGCCTGGGACATCTCGGGTTATTGTAGATATCTGTGTACCTGGTTTATGAAGCACTTTCTTTCCTCTTCTGTGTTGAATTCTTTCAGAGTTGTAGGCTCTTGTTTCTCTTAAAATTACCAGCAAACTGCTGTCGAGAATACGTCCAGTCTTTTCCGAGTGATCTGCTGGAAGCTTTTAAAGTGAAAACTTCTTTAGGCGCGTTGAGCACTATTTGGGTAAACAAAAATCATGGAACTCGCGTCATCGACACCGAACGCTTTCCAGCGAGCACACGGATGAGTCTTTTTTTACACGTAACTGTACAAATTTTCACTTCTGTCGGTACTCCCGGAGTGCCAATGTTTTTATTTTAAGACGGCTTCTGGATCAAAAGGGCAAAGACCTGTAGTTCTAAAGGAGCTCTGTAGATTTTTTTTAAACGTGAAAAGCCAATGAATACATCAACCTCTTTAGCAGCATGGGGAACTGATGCAGTTGATAAATATTTTTTTAATTCTATCTAAATAAACTCCGCTCCGTTCCGCATGAATGCAAAAAAATATATGGACAGTCAGTATTAGGGAGGACACGTTTAAGAGCCCGCGAAATTCATATGTTCTCCCGTGTATTGTAATTTGCAGGTCAGTGTCAGTATATAAAATGATTCTCGAACGTAATTCAGTAGTATAGTCCAGAATTCCTTTAGTTGGCCTCAGCGTGATTTCATGAAATAGTCATTTCAATCGGATAACATGAACTTGGGAGGGATGTATTGATCATTTTTATGATTATAATTCTATAAATAAATATTTGTTAGAGCCGCGAATCATATTTTGATCACCATACAACCTGATAATGACCCTCAAATTGCAAAAAACGTAAGAAATTTTGAGTTTCACGGGCTACTGTGAAGTTTTCGCCGACATTAACGCTGAAATTAGATGTCCCTTACAAAATATTCACTAAGACTTTTATGCTTATCGGTGCATTATTCTTCTAGGTTTAATTATAAGACAGGTCGTATAGGATCAGGTGGCCAACAGTGAACCACGAAAAAGTTAAACGTCTCTCATACAATCATATTCAAATTAAACGTTTATTTTTTATATACGATTCAGTGTCTATTAGGCTTTAAGTTTCTTTATAAATTTCACCTTAAAAACTGATAGATTTACAATCATAAAGTGTTTTTAAAAATTGGAAATGGTTCACTGTGTACACTATTGGGTACACACTGACCCAAGTTGAAGTTCCCAGTGAAACACAATGAATCGTGTCATGATAAAACGAAGTTTAGTTATATTTCAACTGTGCCCACTGTGGTAAATCAGTCATCAATCGAAAGCTCATTTATAACTAAAGTTGATATCAACTTTGAAACAATGAAACACGGTTCACTGTATACCACCTATATCATTTGACAGTTGAGTTGAAATAAAAATAATTAGGTTAAGCTAAAAACATAAGTACCATAAGATTGCCAAATAGCTACTTTACATGTATAATAAATACGGTAAGAAAATCTAATAAACCACATGTTTGAGGAAAAAAAACCAAACTCACCTTTTTTTACTTTTTGTGCGGGAAAACACAAAACGTCCCACCTCAAGTCTGCTAATCACTTTTGACTTCACCGCACTTCACTACCGCACTTTTGCACTCCACCACACGTTATTTCATTTGAATCTTAAATTGTGTCATAGAGTAAAGTATCATCACTATACTTATGTCATCCTATATTCTTTGTTTATTCCTAGTGTATCAAAGAAAAACACTTTGCATGTAATTAGCTTTAATCTCATCGTGCTTTGTTAGTTGTGTTATGTCTTTTGTATGCACGAAATAAACGATTTATCTATCTATCTATAACATAGGGCGCTCGCTATCATCTCGGAAATGAGGGAGACGTTACGCGACACGTTTCTACGTGTCGGTTGAATGAACCGATTACAATTATTTAAGGATATACTAATACTGGTTAACTGTGTACCGCTGGCGCACTGTTCGCCTCTTGACATACTTAGTTAATTGCAATAAACTGCCCACAGTTTTAAGCATTAAAATGTTCTGAAATAAAAAGAAATCTTTAAGTAATTTGTTGTTTTATTTATCTACCATTTCCTACACATTAGTCAACGGCTATGTACAGCGTCTTTGATTAATTACTTTGTCAAATGTCCAATAAACGTGAATTTTCAGACATATCTTTAGCAACAACAGCAACTATAACATATCTTTCGCAAATCCAAAAAGTAATGTTTTCTCCATTCTACATGTATCACAGAATTGTAAAGTAAATCATACAAATGGGTGAATGAATACCTATTTTTGGTAAATTCAAATACATATTAAACAAAAATAATAATAACATCGTTTTAAAGTGAAGCGAGAATTTTATAACCTAATTTTCGGAACATTTTACTATTAAGAGGCTAGTGCAAGCGCTTTGGTGACAAAAGGACAAAACAATTTAAAATTAATTAAGTAAATAAAAGGTGCTATAGAACTTAGCTTCAATACGTAGTATAAATTCTAAAATTTGGATTAATCTCAAAAACTGTAGCATTTTAGTACTTAATTCCACTAATTATTATTTTTTGTTTTTTTTTTTATATTTCAATATTTTGTACCACGGACTGGTAAGTAAAAGGAGTAATAAGCGCGACAAACACTCTACCGCGGCCGATGTTACATCGCGCAGCTCACATATTCGATAGTATTCTCAAACATGCACAAGAGCAATTCATAATGATTCCTTACTCCCAATTTTACTAACCCATGCCGTACATGCTAAATACAGCTTGACCACCTTTTATCAGCAAAGCGCTTCGAACCTTATTACAACATACATAGGTATAATAATCGCTATCTACGCCTTGCTCCTCTTAGATTCTTCGAGCGCTTCCACCTCGGTGGCGGTTCCCTTAATAGACTTCTTATCTCTTATGGCCTCTTTGACGGCGTCCACCATATCAAGGGGCTCAGATATTGATACTTTCTTACCTGAAATTGTGAATGGCAGTTTTAATACGAATAATTTATTGCACAAAACCTAGCAGGACGTAAGGGGTGTCTTCAAAGACATAAATTATCAGACGGGAACGATAACGTTCTAAGAGGGACTATGGGGGACAATTTTCAGTATGAGTGAGCGAGACAATACTATGATTGGTACTTCAAGTGTCATTGTCAACAAAACACTGAGTGGCGATTATCATCTGGCCAGAAAATGATACTTAAAAAAATCCTGTTATTACAAAAAATAAGCGAAGATTTGCCCTGAAATCTAAGTAAGTGTATCACTCAAAATTCGTTAAAAAAATAATCATTTTCCGTTATATTACTTACAAACATTAATTTATACAAATTGAGATGATTATTACGGACTCTAATGCATACATACTATTATGATATGGCAACACCAAATTATCACACCATAAACTATACCAGATCAACTTTTTTTCAAACGCTAGCAACTCTGTTAATAAGTTCGATTTAGTTTTGCGACTATACTGTAAGTACTTTTGGAACTTAAAATAGTTTAGTTATACAAGGGAACATACAAAATCAAACTAATGGAAAAATCGACTAAATTCTATTGATTTTAACTTACAATTTTACTTGACCTACAAGAAGTAAGGCTTATTTAGTTTGTTCGTTATTTCTCTCGTATTGCCCCTGGAAATCAATGAACAATGACAACATTACAATATTTCCTACATTCCGTTTTCCTGTTTTGCTTACCGTGTTTCTGTAACAATATTCTTTCTCTCTCTTTCATGTAGTATTGTATTTTTGTTGATACTTATATGTCATATTTTGTGTCTCCCTGAATTTTGTCAATACCTGTGTTTATCAAAATAAACATTCTTGTAATTGAGCAATAAATACACACTTACAATGGCAATGCTATTCATTCTCACAGTTCAACAACATTCTATGCGTTATTTGCGTTGTCCAACAGACGAATTTATGAAGCGATGGATTAGGAATTTCCTTCAAAATCCGATTGCTATTGAAAGTGTGTTTCGCAATAGGGATGGTGGTCTCATCATTAACTAAACCAACTGATTTTGGTCCTAAGTACATAATTTCACCTTCCTGATGTAGCTTCCAAAAAGTATGCTACGCGTCAAGCTACGAAAGATTGACAGAAACGTTGGTTGCAGTACCCTACCTACCTAACAGAGTATCCCTACAATTCTACAAAAGAACGTTTAATTATTATAAAATGATAAACAAAAACTTAAATTGTGACCTGCATAGCTATTCACAGCCATTCGACACGCTTTCGTACCGAATCGAGCATCAATCAATGTTAAAGTGTCCCTATGCTATTATACTGGCATGGGTAGCTGAGATAATTTGACAATTTATTTAATTAATGTTCTCTGTCTCGTAATGTTAATTATTTTGCCTACAAAATGTATAGAATCAAATCTATCTAACTAAACAGAAAGCTGTGCTGCTGGGGAGTTTGTTGCGCCACATCTTCCCAGCTAAAGCACTAGAAAGTGGTGAAAGGCGGGCGTTTTGGGCAGACTGTCTTACGTAATTTTGACGTACGAAAAGCGCTGATTCTCAGCCTAATTTAAATAAATGACTTCTGATTTTGCTGTTCACAAATCCAAAATGTTGTCAGTATGAATCTAATAGACGACCGCTATTCTTCCGACGGCTGTTTGCTGACGGGGGCAAGACAAGTCAGGCTATCTAGATATGACAACTTCGATACGTCTGTAAGGACTGCTTGTGAATAGCTGTGCTAGACATATTTCAAGACAAAGAGTCTTCCGAAGACGGCTTTCGGACTTTGTACTTGGTAGATTTCTCGCAGTAGAGAAGTATTCGTTTTTGTATAACTTGATTCAGATACTTTAAGTCCCCATGAAATTTTTGTTCAGAGCCCTACATTAACATTTTTTTTTTTTACTATTTAGTAATATTTAAGTTATGTTGTAAGATACGTAGGAGCTCTAAATTATTTACTTACCTCTTTAAAAAAATCTACCACAAAAGCTACCATTTTAAAGCGTTCTTCCTAAACGAAACTTAACAATCGACACAATCGCACGATTCGATATCAATCAAATCGTGCGATTGTGAAGAGCTGATGTGATTTGAGAATATCTGGATTATAGCATGATGGTGTAGGGTAGTTAGAGGTTCGAAATGAAACAACATGTCAATTAAATTTCGTGTATTCATGAAACAGACTACAACATTTACAATATGTTTGACATTTTTTATGTATGACCATCATACTATAATAACCATTTTACAACTTTGCCTCTCACCTTTCACAACACTTTCATAAATACTCCTCTCTCATTAAATATCTTATATGTAACTTATTTACAGTCAATATACAAAAACCCAAGTTACTCAACCAGCGTCTCAAAAACATCCGCATAAAGAAAAGCACCCATGGGCGCAATGTGCGCAGGTGTCAATAGTATCGTCGGTCATCTTTCAGTCAGTCTTTTTGAATCTTGCTTTGAAAAAACCACTTTAAGTCATACTTGTAAGGTTGAATTTGCAAATAAATGTATTTTATCATAACTGACGTATAATTGGGGACAGTTTTGAGTGTTACTTTTGTTCGAGACTGTGCATCTTGGGTTTTTGTATATCAATGCAGTCAATATTATACTTTAAGTGAACAATCTTAAGGACGAAAATCGGTATACGAATTTCAATCACATATTTAAAAACAAAATCTTACGGGAATTCTGATTCAGGAAATAGTCCAGTTAAACTTTTAGATAATAGTAAATAACAAATTCATAACTTAATCAAATAATTATCACACATTTCGAGACCCCCAGGACTTAAAACAAACATATTTTACATAACTTTGTCAGCAAAGTGCTTGAATAAATTCGCCCTTATATCTTGTGCATAGAGAATACAAGGAATGGTAGTGTGTTCCGTTCTGGCCCGGCCACGATTCCAAAGAAGGTCATGGTTATGGCAGTAGACTGTACCGATATGTACCTTTTGGTACTAGAAAGAGAAATAATCCATTTTCAGTGACCGGGCTACAGCATATCCGTCCTAGCACGGCCACGCTTAGATCAGCTGTAATCCACAACTTTAATAGGTGATTCGTGTCTGAGATAAATGTACGTGCGACGTACTACAAAATAGACCTACTAATATTTAAAAGAAAACCTTTCAAATCTATTTAATAATCATTTCAACTTACATTATTGTAAGTTGTCAAGTTATACTTTTAAATATAAGTAGGTCTATTTTATAGTACATAGCACGTACATTTATCTCAGACACGAATACCCATTAAAGTTATGGATTTCAGCTGATCTAAGCGTGGCCATACTCGGACGGATACGCTATAACCCAGCCACTGAAAATGTTGTATAAGTCATGAAATAATGTGGTACTATTATTTATCTTTCTAGTACCAAAAGGTACATATCCGTACAGTCTACTGCCATAACCGTGACCTTCTTTGGCAACTTGGCCGGGCCAGAACGAAGCACACGGAATAGTAGACGACACCATCGTCTTGAAAATATATAAATATATAATCTATGAAAAGCGTAGCATAGACAAAATCTCAATTAACATCACCTTTCATACTTCCTTAAACAAGTCAGGATTAAGTGCCTTTTGCCGTTCAAGCGATTTTTCATAACCATAAGGCTTATCAATCTCACGACCTGGTCGTTCCTCTATCTCGCGCACGTACTCAAACACCCCATACTTATCGTTTGGGTCATTCATCATCGCAATCGTACACATGATAACAGCCATAACGAACCCAGTCAGAAAGTATATTTTGTTAGCCGTATAAGACTCGCTGAGACTCTCTAAAAATGTCCACGCTTTTGTCCTATGTTTTTCGTGATCGTCGTTATCGCGGTTCACGTGGTGTATCTTATCAGAACCCGTACCTGTTCCTGATTTACGGCCCGTATCACCGCTAGGTTTTGTTTTTTCTGTAAAATAAATTGGTTTTTTTTTTCTATACATTTTTCGAATTTGACGAGGCCTTGCACCGTGACTTTTAAAGCGCTAAAAGCTACCCATTCACTGTCACCGTAATCCGTTAGTATGTCATTGCCGTGTAACTCTTATTTCATTGTTATAAATTAGAATTGATAGAGTGGTGTCCAAATAAGATGGGATGTCGGTCGCCCTTCCGGCGAGATTGTTGCCATCACGGACAAAACCTGGATGAGGCTGGCCCAGGAACGTAGAGTTTGGTACAAGAGAGGCCCATATGGCTATACCCAACACTGGGTGAAGTCGGGTTGTGGATGATGATGATAAATTAGAATGATTGCTGAGTTCGGCGATCATTCTAATTTATACCTTACCTTACGGAGATAAGAGTTACATTGCAATGACTTACTAAATGTTTTACGACGCTCGTGAATGTCCTACCTAAATGAGATTCTAAATTGGCATTTACACTTAATAATGCCTATATTTCCTACCCTGATTTGAATACAATCTTACAGTACAGTCTTCTACGATATTCCTGTCAGTTTGATATGCTTCATCTAGCAAATAAAGCTGATGTCTACGAAGCTTCTGTTATTTCTTACCATCTCGGTCCACTGAGACGCCGTGAATCTGTCCGGGAGTATCTTCTTCTAGTTCGGCGTATGCGTAGATCAGCGCTTTCTGCTGGTCCGACAAAGTTTTGGGTAACTGCGGGGAAAAAATTATAATTTAGAGAAGGCTGTGTTTAAATATGGACGTATGAGGAACAGGGTCACTCATCTTTCATAGAAAAGGGAGGATCTTCCGACCAGATGGGTGTTGTGTCTGGAGGGCAACTAACCGACGATGGTTTTTTTTTTTGCCAATGACATCTCGCAGGCCAACCTTTTGTCGGCTGCTTATCCGGACATGCCTGTGGCTACCTTCATAAATTAAGGCCTCCAACAAGGCTTAAAAACCTAATACAAAGCGACTACACGCTAAGGGCATCCCCTGTGGAGTACAGACCTCGGCTTAGGGCGTCGCTGGATGAGGGCAGCAAGGAACGGGCTGATCGGAATGGATATCCGACGATTGTTGTCGGGGATGTGTATATGCTGGTTGCGCTGTAAATTCGCGATGCAGGATTTTGCGTGACGTCAGTCTGATGTCATTATTTCAGTTCTTCTTAGCGTATCGATGGCAAAAGTTCAAACATCTTTTGCCCAAATTCAGCTGCGCGAACTCCGCTCACTGACGCAGACATAAGATCATCAAATGCACAAATGACAGGGCATGTGGCGCAGGATAGCAGATGAGCCATTGTTTGTGGGGAAGCGTACGAACGAGCGAGCTTAAGATCTTAGTACGTGTCCATCTCAGGTGATCCCAGTAAAAAGGCTCGCCTTGTATAATGTCAGCAGTACTAACCTGTATTTTAACATGGACATAGTGATCCCCGTAGCCGTGCTGACTGAGCCTCTTCATTCCCTTCCGCGACAGTCGGATAATGCTGTGTGATGACGTGCAGGGAATTATCTGCAACAAATGTATTACTTTTGGTTGCGACGGACACAACCGTCGACACCTTTATTTATACAGGGCCAAATTAAATTAGCTGGGAATACTTTGTCCACGTGTTGGGTATCGATATTGAAAACTAATTAACCAAAGAAAACACATATTTTTTATTTTCATCATCCAACTTTGTTCAAAACTTTTAATGACATTGTGGCAAGTACATTAACGCAACCAAACAACTGTTATGTTGTAGTAGAAATTCGTAAAAAAGCTGACCGTTTACGATCATTGACCTTCGCCCATAAAGCCATGAATTTTCTTTGTTCCATTCGTTTTCAACACCGATACCCAACACGTGGGTAAAGTATTGCCAGTTAATTTAATTTGATCCTGTATATTTATCTCAACATCATAGTAGAGGCACTGGTGGCATAGTTAACAGTCAGTACAAAATGCGGGCATTGAAATACATTGATGCGATGGTCTCTTTGTGTAATACTGTTAAACACTAACCTGCAACGTATGGTCTTCATATAGCCCTTGTATCCTGACGGTGCCACCCAACAACGCTTGTGACACGGAAATCTGAAAACAAAACATAGAAAAATTTAAAACTTCTTTCAGTCAAGGCCTCATTACAGAAAAGTCGAGGCCACATCAACATACAACCCGACCTGCAAAATTGCAAAAATCCTAAAAAAAATGAAGTTCGCGGTTTACCCTGGGGCTTCCTAATTAAATTTTAGGAGTGTAGCCGCTTGTTTGTTTAAAGTCCGGGGGGCGCGTGTTACGCGTACAATGAATCGACCCGTAAACATCTTTGAGGTTATGTTTTTGTGTTGTTTGATAATATTAGGGCTTTACGATAAAATTTAAAAAAAAAAACTTCTCAAAAATTAAATACTCCGCTTTAGTATCATGTGCCACAAAAGTGAGTTTATTTTTAAATATAGAACGGTGACCTTTGTTACTTTATTGATCTAATGTTAATGATTTAGCCTATCAAATAAAACAAACATAAAACAATAATTACAACTACAGCTAAAGTTATAGACCGTCAAGTAGTACACCACCTGAGCTCACAAAAGACAACACAAGGGCACTACACTTTAAAAGCGAACTTCTAACAATATAGTTAACGAAAACTAGAGCTGCAGACGTCAAAATATATATTAATTATCAGAGAAAAGGATAGAAGATGCGTTGAAACGAGTAAATGTAAAGGTTAGAACGAAATAGACATAATGTTCAACATGTACCCGTTGGACACTCCAGTGTCCCCGAAACAAGCGACGGCCTTTTCTTCATGGACACTAACAGCCTTATTTATAAAAAACTCGCTAATCACTGCCACTGTTCAGCTTATCAATTGGTTACCTCCTAATCAATTATTAACTTTTCTTTATTTGTAAACGCTAGTTTGCAGGTAGCGAAACGAAATATGTGAATTTATGCATTCAGCACAGATTATAATCAAAGTAGTCGCCAAAAAAAGACGGATTTTAAGAATAAAGTGGTCAAATGCACGATTTTTGTATCTATCGTCGTGACTTTGACAGACATAAGTCAATAATTTAATCAATTTATTTGTATCTGCATAAAATAATTTATTGATTATTTCATTGTGTTTGCGATGCTAGCAGTGAAAATAATACGCTCCCATGATTGGAGTAAACAGGAAAAGGTAATGTATCTCTGAATTTTTATCTACTTTCTTTTGTAAAGTGACCAAATTAATGATAGCGCAGTAGCTGATATTGTTATGAATTTACATGTTCTTTACCTACATATGTAAACACTTGTTTACATAGATATTTTATTTGAGAAACATATGTAGGTACTTGTGCCTATTCTATATAACTTCCTATTGCTTTTGCACTGGGGTTTCAGTGTCTTTTAATAACAATTATTATACTTGTTTCCAGTTACAATTTTGACTGCTGCTATGAAAGCTGCTAGCACGTAGCACCAATACTATTCAACCTTGCAAAGACGGCAACGGAGGAGACCAAGCTACGTGAAAAAGATGAGGAATGACAGTGGCATGAGAAAATAATAGCACCCGTCTTTGGAGAAAGAAGAACTGGAAATCAAAAATAATGAGATTGTAACACAAATATCACTTTATTGCGTATCAATATAAATTGCTTCTTATAAAAAGTATCTTGTTTTATTGTGCATGACTGCCACAATTTGGCTTTTGTTTAGTTCTGGGCCTTAGAAGACGTCATCAGTATAGTATAAAGTACTCCGTGGGTGTCATAAAATGAGGGGTTCATGGGATAACACATTGGATAATCACTATCTCCGATGAGCTTCCGCACTGAGTTCGTTCAGTCTCTTCAAACGTACTGGGCTTCCTGCCGGTTTACCTTTCCCTATAAATCCTAATCCTTAAAATGAGGAATATGTATTCTCATAGCGGAATTAAACGAGTCTTGGAGGTCTTCCTCCGTTAACTAACTTAGTGGACAGAGTTAAAGAGTAGGCCCCCAGATCCAGGCCAAGGTTCGGAGCGAGAGTGCATGGTTAGCCGTCACCTTCTGCGAAGCAGTGATGCACGCGAAGAGGGAGGCGGCGCGCACGTGACGGAGATGCAGTATATGCGCCCTCACGGCCCTAGTCGCCGCAGGAGACGCCCTGGGCGTTGGGAATCCCAGGCTGATTCCCGGCCAGCATAGGCGCGGGCTTGCGCACGGCGAGTAATGGGTAGCTCGCTGTCCGCGAAGGACCAAGCCCGGGTCGACGGCGCGTTGTGTTCCACGCGCGCCTCATAGAGATGTCAGCACCAAATGGTGGGGCCCGCAAGAGCCGATGCCTGCCAGGAGTGCGGGTTGTTCGAAAGAGATACTGTGGCCCCTGGCACACAGACAACTGAACGAACACGGATGGGTTTTAGTCAGTAAAAGTCTGACACGCCCTCCCGCTCCACCCACAGCGGGAGAAGTTATTTGATGACTAGCTGGGTTACCCGGCTTCGCTCAGGGAGTTGATATGAGATTGTGTGGTAGTTGTAATAAAAGAATTAACTTTAAAATATATGATATACAATTTTTTTATTATTTCCACAACATTCCAGAATGTTCTGGAACGTTCAAACCCACGACGAAAGTTGCTTTATGTTCCCCTATCAATAGGTAGCTCCATTCATACAAAAAAGTCTTCAAATGGTTCACAATGTTCCAGAATATTCCACAACATTCGAGAGTGTTCTGAAATATTCCACAATAATCTGGGATATTCTCGAACATTCCACTACATTCCAGAATGTTGTGGAATACTCTCGAATGTTCTGGACTGTTCTATAATTTTTTTGAGTGCGAAACTTCCAGCGCTTATATTTCGAAAGCACGCCCTTCAGGTAAAAACGGGAACCTTCTTCATGGACGGGAGATAGAGGGCTACCACACCATATAACTCCCTTGATCGTACCGGCACTCGTTTCTGAGTTTTAGCGGCACGCACATTGTACACTTTATTTTATAATATAGTACATTGATGACGGATGTTTTCGCCTTTGTTGTTACGCCATAATGTTGTGTAAATATATCAAATATATGGGTAACAATGTAAATCAAACAAACCTTAGTAATTTCTATATCTAATCTTAGTAAATTCTATTTCCGCGCCATCTTGTTTTTTCGACACATTTCACAACCTGGTTTTACATTTCATTTACATTGGACTACTTCGTTGGTCTAGTAGTCAGTGGTCGAAAGCGCTACTGCTGAGTATGAGGTCCTGGGTTCGATTCCCAGGTCCAGTATAGATCCTTTTAGCAGTGTAAAAAAGTTAGTAAAATCCGTTACTTACACTACAATCAGTGTGCACATCAGGTCCGTCTCTCTTGAAATAACTGGACTTCTCCACCTTAAAGGTGACAAATATTTCGTTGTTGGCACCCACAGCCATGCGGACGGTTTGTCCATCTTCCACACCTGCTGGCACGGGAACTGTCACCTTTTTACGTTGAACCTGTTTACAGAGATTTGTTTTGGTTCTTAATTTGAACTCATAATATTCACACAGACTTCATTTAGCTGACCACATCAAGACCATGTCGCAGCCACAACGCAACTGTTAGCAAGACCGTTGATTTGATGTTGTAGTTACGAGTACTACAACTTAATTGCAAGAAGCTGTAGCAACACTATTCACATGTAAACACTGATTGCCCATTTTTTGTCACAGTTCTGTTGTGGTACCGGCCCTTACACAGTGGTGCCCACTCCAGTCTTGGCATTTGTCGGATAATTAGATAAAACATTTGTGCTAAAGTTTTAACATTGAGAATCTCCATTCACATGGTTGTGTAAATTCGGTACGAAACCACTCATATAAAAGAAAGCTTAGAAAACTCAATAAGTTCCAGGCTTATTTATTTATTTTTTATCGTTAGCATGTATTCGAGACACTTACAGATTGTCCTTTCCCTTCGCACTCGACGCATGGGAACTTGATAAGCATTCGAGTGCCATGGCAGTGTCGGCAGGTAGAACGCATCACAAATGGACCTGCAACAATATTTTAAGACTGACCAAACAGGCAGCAAAATTGGGAAGAAGGTAGATTTTGACTTGGAGTAGAAGAATATGGCTGTCCACTACATGGCATTGCAGGCAGATGGTGATTTAGCCTAAGAATACATATTAAAAACATCCCTTATGATGTGCAGAATTTTAATAGTATTATTTAATTTTAAAAACCCCCCCAACTAACAAAACTCTCTAAAAAGTTTTTTTGTTTTAAATTGGCCCTTTCATCAAAGCATAGTCACATTGTGGGATGGCTAGTGAAAATGTTATTCTTTCTACAATAGCATACATTCATAACTGCTGAGCCTCATCTGTTTAGCTTTTTCATTGATCGTCCCCTGATGTGACCATGCTTTGACCAAAATATTTCCTTCAACTTCTTAATAAACTTAAAAGGAAAGGATACACAAAGCAACGCATAATATCAACCAAAATATCTAGTAAACTAATTACCAATCATACCTCGTGAGAAAGTCTCCATGCCTGTTCCATTACAGTAAGTACATTTGATGGATTTGGTACCAGGCTCACATCGGGAACCAGAGCACTTGGGACATGTATCCACCACATTAACGGTTATGTCTTTGTTGACACCACGTGCTGCTTCTGTGAACTTGAGATTGACTACCACCTAGAAAAGGATATTAAATATAAAGACTTCGAAATAAATGTTGGATTCTAAGTTAACAGTGAAACTGCTTGATGAAGAATTGAAGGCATTTTTAAAACATTATATTTGTATGTTTTGCCTGACTTATGTCATGCACATTATAAAAAGTAATTGGTTAAAAGAGCTACCTGTATAAAACCTGAAATGTGAGTACATAAAAGCAGACAATCTGGTATTGTGACAATTGAGAAATTAAAATACATTACAGTACATTACTGTATATTACACTACTTTCATACATTACTCAGTCACGTCAGTAGCATGGTGTGCAATAATGGACTACTTATTATATTATTTTATAGCATGTGTGACCTAAACCCACACTCCATAGACACATAGAATGGTTTGGAAAGGCTTATGATACTGGACCGGGTTGAAGGAAAACATGCTCAAGGCAGAGCACTGGCAAGATGGTCAGATGCGATCATAAGGGCTGTTGGAGGCAGCATCTACCGAGCAGTCCAAACTTCAAAAGATGTCACATTTTCCTGCTTAAAAATGGACAACTTAAGTCACAGAAAAGCATGATTTAAATGCAGTTTAGGTCACACAGTGCTATAAAAATACTTGTGAACTCTGTATTACTGTGTGTTTTTGACACATTTTGTATGACAAATCTGTCCTACCCGTTTGAATAATGAGGGCCCAGCTGTTCTTTTAATAACAAAATAAAAATATCATAAAATCATAACTTTACCTCTTGTGCTGCACCAAACCCAAACTTGGACTCTGCAAAGTCACTGAAAGCATCACTTTTGAAGCCAGCATCTCCAAATATCTTCCTGAACAGCTCTTCAGGGTCTATGGTAGACTTGTACTGCCATTGGTGAGTAAAACCATCAGTTCCCGATGGTCCTCCCATTCCCATGTCGTCCGCAGTGGTGCCATAAGTGTCATACTGCTTACGTTTGTTTTCATCAGAGAGGATCTAGAGAAGACCAAAAAAAAAACTTTTTTTATTTATTTATGACATTTGTGTTGTTTTTGTTTGCCAAAGTTTACAGTTTAGATTGAAAAATTCATTTGTCATAATTCAAGCAAGTGGAATAAGGTAGACACTAAATTTTAGGTCAGCTGTTTTGTTTTACTCTTTGCTGACATTGTTTTCTACCCTCAAGAATCAAGAAAAATCATATTATAATAAACTTTCATACCTCATAGGCTTCCGACACCTCTTGGAACTTCTTAGAAGCTTCTGGATCTGACTTGTTTGCATCAGGATGGTGTTTTTTAGCCAGCTGATAGTACGCCTTTTTTATATCTTTGGCTGAACAGTTCTTAGAGACACCGAGGACCTTGTAGTAGTCAGCTCGAGCGCTCAAAAAATTCGTCGTGTGAATAAATCGATGTCTAGCACCGACATAATCTGAGACGAAATATATACGAAAAGTTAGGTTATGTTTCATGAAATGTCAAAGTACATTTTACAGTTGATACAAGAGAAAGTTCTCATTATGCGGAAGGTCTAACTAACAATACATTCCGCTCGTATAATATGTCCTTCATTAAATAAATCAACACCGGTGATGTAATGAAAGCATGTCAAACTTACAATTTTTACGGGCTAAGGAAGCAAAAGATACGGCGTGACCACCTAAAAAGTTATCACAACTATTACACCCATGCACATAACGATAAGGAGATTTTAAAATACTATTGCTGAAAACTGTACTAATAGTTTTTGTGTTCAAAAATCCTAAAACACTCCGATGAGGAGCCATCTTGCAAAATTAAATGACATTTGACAAATGATTTGACATGACATCGGACAGACGAAGTATTTTGAAGGAGATGTTTCCAGTTAAAAAAATTATTTGCCTTTCATAAAAGTTTCCTAATACCCTAAAAATACGGAATACACTAAAATGCGTTTATAGGAATTATATGATTTAAAACAAAAAAAGAGGAGCCACCTGGGCGGCTGCTACTAGGGGTAGGGGCGGGACTGTCAACACTTTCCACACAAACCTAGAGAGTCACAGTTAACTGGCACTACGACACAAATGACGAATACCTACCTGGTTCCTATGCGTCATTGAATTTGAATGGTGAAGATGTCGGATGTTGCGCGCTCAACGCACTTTCAGTGTTATGAATTTTATAAGAGCTACCGTGTCTAGACGCTGCTGGCATGGTGATTACGTGTTCTATAGAATCAAACGGTAACGAAACTAAGCTGTTGAGATATTTTTGTGACGAACCACTTTCTATGAGTCGTGACCGAGGTCAAGAGCAGGCCCATTGACAAAAAAAAATAACAAAAATAGTGCCGCCCTACATTCGGGTTAAACTCTGAGAAACCTTGGATAGACCTAACAAAATATACTAGTATGATAACTGAATCAAAGACATAAAATAATTGCAGCACATGTAAAAAAGAATCAAACATTTTCACTAATCATGTTTTCTTGCAGTGCAGCAGTACTCCCGGGTTTATACATAAGAATGATATGTATGACACACTAAATTTTGTAAAATTGGTGTAGAAGCAGACAAATCGAAGTCAGATTATCAGTCAAAGTTTACTATTTTGCCAAAATATGGGTAAAATATTTAGTAAAGGGAACACTGATAAGAGAAAACGAATTGTTGCCAATAACAAAACTTGAAAGGAATAATTAATTTACTATCCTTTAAACTTAATAAAAACAAATAATATAGCAAGTTCTTACTGTTTTACCTATCTAGAACATTTTTGTAACTATTATTTATTTATATTTATATATGCTTTATTGTACACCAGAAAATACATGACAAAAACAAAATTAACACTAAAAACATACAATGAATAGCAAATAAACAAAATAATGTACGTGTGTGTGTGTGTGTGTTACGTTTAATGTTTATTGCTATAGAATGCAAATCAACATTAAACGTTTTAAATGCCATTCGATATTTTAGAAAACTACTATTTAGAAGAAGCACAAAGCTCCATAAGTTGACAACACTATTTTCCTGGGCAACGGTAGGCAAGATGATTTATAAACAAAAAATGAGCTTACAAAATGCCAATTATTGTATTGAATTTTGAGATAAAAGTTAAGACTTTTACAACTAAACTGTAGTGTGCTGTAGTTAAAGTGAAATTCAAAGTAAATAACGCATACGACCATGGCTTCAATCCGGGATCAAAAAATCGAGCAGCAAGTAAGTGGTTTTAAAATTAAATTGAGTAAAAGTCACACATTTCTTGAACATTTGCATATTTTACGAGGTGATGTTATCAATATTTGTCGAGTCCTCTAATGCTTCATGCCTTATCATTTCATTTTACTTGTAATTTTAGCGCCAATTGATGGAACAGAAGATGAAACAGAAACGCCAAAATACTGGTATGGTTCAAGCAAATGATCTAAGGGTTGGGTCTGCAAAACGTCCAATATCAGGCAGCCGCTCCCGCGAGCTACATGGTGAGTGTTTTTCCACGTAATATCCCTATAACCAAAATTTCTCAATGTTTAGTTGACTCATGCATGGTTTTTTGATGTATATTTTCGTTATGCGCATTTTCTTTTCCTTTTATAACAGGCTATGATGGCCCGATGCAATTTCTTATGTCGCCAGTCAATCCGGACCAAGTAATACCCCTCCAAACAAATAGAATATCAACATATGATGGTAAGTAGAAATGTTATGCTTACTTTTTTTTACAAAACATTACTTACGCTTCTCTGTGGACATTATTTTACATTAGCATGATTTGGTGATTGTGCTTTCTGTACCTACTAATACATTTTACATTAGACATACATTTATTCATTATTATTACATTTGAGCGCCCAGTGTTAATTCCACCTGGCTCTCGGGTAAGAACGCGATTTGTTCTAAGTCTCCTATCAAATGATCCTAAATCGATGATTGAAGTTTAATTTCCTACTATATCTCTTTTAAAAATTGGTCTAAATATCAGTAAAACATAATTTTCTATTAACATTGTTATGACTAAAATGTTTAAAATTCAAGGTGACAAGGAAATTGATATGCAACCTGTTACCATGAATTCAGTGCATAATTTTGAACCCACCAAGGTTGACATTTTTTGTCTGTTATAAAATATAATAGCTGCTCCATACATTTTGACTGTTGAAAAAAATTGGCTGTTTCGAAGATAAATGCAATGCACTTTTACATGAAATAGCAGGTATTTTTTATTACCAACGAAAAATTGTCTTTGCCATGGGGGTCTAGAATCACGAGCTGAAATTCATGGTTAGTTTGCGAGTCGATGACCCTGGCACTATCTTCTGAAACAGTACAATTTTTTTTTGCAAATGTAAATTCAAGGATCTCTACTGTGCGACCTTGTTCTATTGATATGGTGAATCATATGGGGAATGAGTAACTTTGTTATTGAAGAATGGAAAAACATGCTATTCATTCATGACTTGATGAGTACCTAACTGGTTTTACTACGAAATACTATGCCATTGTATTTAGAGCAAGTACTAAGTATTTGACTTATAATATTTATAAGGAAATTCATAATATTTAGAGCTATTTTCTTAGATTTCATATTTGATGGTTTTAAATATATAAATGCTGTTTAGAAACTCTCTAAAATATTCAATTAAGATTTTGGATAGGATTATAGCATAGGTAAAGATGATCATTTGCAAACAAAAATAGCTCAGCAAAATCTTCACTTTGATCAAACCAAGTCAATTTAATTGCCATAGGTGTTGGTACGATTTTGGTCTTAACATAAAAAATTACAGACCCATATCACATAATCTTAATAATGTGACATACAAACATTTTGGTTTAAATGTAAACAAAAAAAAAAAATCTGCACTTACAGAAATTTTTCAGCGGTTTTTGTATAAACCTACTTAGGTTTATATAAAAACTTATACACATCAATCATATTGTAAAAACTAGATGAGGTTGGCGTTTTCTATTTGACAACTCTGAATAGAAAGACAGAAGCAAACGCAGAGGTCACAGTCTCTTTTAAAGTCTGGACATAATCTTGGTCAGATCATGTGAAGACCATGTAGATTGGTGTCTGAAATAGTCTTTTGAGGAAAGAACCACAGAGATAGAGTGGATCTGTCCAGTCAGTGCACGCATTTGTCAGTAATCAATCATGCAGCTCAACTCAGAACTTAGGAGCTGAACAATTAAAACAATGCCAAAGAAAGGACATTTCGGTAGGCCATATAAATACTGTTTAATGACTGTAGAACTACTGAATTTAGTTATAATGACTGTAATTATAGTTAAATTAAAACTGGGCAGCAATATTATAGCATTGAAGAATGATCTTTAAAACTTGTATTATGAACGGTCTATAATGGGACTCGTGAAAAGAGATTTAACAATGTCTTTAGACTTATAAAAGACCTACTGATGATTAAAAGTAAACACGTTACATTCAATATTGTAGTGTTTACGATAATGGTAACCATACACAATCCATTTAATTTATTTAGCTTACATACAGCAGTCCTTTGAACACTTAAAATGATTATGTTGTTTCACGGTAATAAAGCTGAGTAATTTATGACGATGGGTAGGTCCAACATTGTTCAACTGTATCAATATTTGATTGTGGTTGTAGCTAACGCTGTGGTGGTGGTGGCCCAGTGGTAACGATCGTGACTTACGAGATGTAGGTCGTAGGTTCGAACCCAGACAGGCGCTTTACTTTGTGTAAATGATTTCATCACCACTGCTCTCAAAACGATGAAGGAAAACAAAAGTGAGGAAACCGGCATGTCCTAGAACCAAAAATTCTAAGACATGTGACATCTACCAACCCACACTGGGCCCGCGTGGTGGATTACGGCCCACTCCCTCTCACAGAGAGGAGGCCTGTGTCCCAGCAGTGCGAACATTATAGGCTGATTATGCTTATGTAGTTAATGGCTTTGTATAAACCTTAGCTGCTGCCTACGATTTCGTTCGCGGGAAATTTAGTATCCAAAATCTTATAACTTTTGCTGTTTTCTTGGGTCCTTACGGGTCGTAGCGTGATGTTAAATAACCTACAACTTTCCTTAAGAATGACAGGAATTGGACTATCAAATGCAACAATAATATTTTCAATCCGAGTGGTAGTTCCAAAGATTAGCGCCTTCAAACAAACAAAGAAACGACAACTTTATTATTAAGATAGCTTATTAGCATGAGTAGCTGGGATGAGACTGTTAAGAGGGAGTTGTGGTGTTTCAGGATAGATAGAATAATAAATGAGTCATCATCATCATTTCAACCGAAAGACGTCCTCTGCTGTACATAGGCCTCCCCCAATAGGGGGGTTTTGCCATAATTGCCACGCTTGGCAGGCGGGTTGGCGATCGCAGTATGGTGGTAAAATGCATAGAGAACGCTGCTGCGCATTCTCTAGTAATAAGAAATGAGTATATAAGAGGAAGTCAGAAAGTGCAAGAAGTTGAAATTAAGTCGAAAATACATAATTTAACTAATCAGCCGCCTATCATTTTGAATCAGTTGTACGTGACAATCTGATCAAACCTTTTCAAAATGATTTGTGTGGAGATTAAATAATGGCATACGTGTAGCATACACCACATATTACTTAACCCAATCAATAGGGACATCGTCATATAAACACTTGAGACTCAAGTGTTCTTCAGATAGATCCACACTTACGATTATATCAAGGATATTCAGCTATTGCAATCAGAATGGCATACAAATACATCCACACTCAAAAAATTGTGATGGGCATTTGGCCCATCAAAATACTAACAACTTAACTTATATTAACCACCAACCAACAAATACAAAAAAGAATGCTGCCAAACAGAAAATAATACGACGAATGTAGTAAACCGATAATGCCTCGAAAAAATAATAATTTAATGAATAAACAATGTCTTTTTTAAGTAAGTAAGCACAGCGTTCTTCGTTGTCCTACAAATTTGGTTTGGCACCGACTTCAAAAACTAAGTAAATACCTACCCAGAAAATTATTAATTTTCTTATCTTATTATTCGGTAATAATCAGTTTGTGGCAGAAGTTTGCTTTACGGGGTAGGAATCTAGGAGTAAGGACTGGATAAGGATAGGGGTGACGTATATTAATAAATTTTGTACTTTTCAGTGGGTCGGTTTTATGAAGGCGGTTCCCTTTTTTTTCTATATCTGTCATTGTCATAACCCGTTGTACAGCGGCTTGCTCTCGTCCATATCAAGCGGTGCCACGTTACCTAAAGTGACATCATTGCGGGATCTCTGTTAAATGAATTTTTAGTTACCGATTTTGACGTTTTGAAGCCGGGTTCATTTATAACCTTTTTTTTGTTTTAAGACAACGCTAAAAATAACCGCTTTTGTTTTTTTTAGTGTTATGGTGAATTAAATACTCGTAGTGTAACTATATTTTTTGACAATAGTAGCCACTATTGACGAGCTATTTTTGAATAGCGATAGAGTTGCCGATGCGAATCCCCGCAGGGAAGCCTTTAGGAATCGTGTCATATGGTGCTTTCGCCACTGTTCCGGACTCGTTTCTTGTGTTCGCCAGAATATCTTCCGAAACACCCAAAGGCCCGACACTTGGGAATCTTATGTGACCAAGTACATACATACAATATATTATGTTGGCAAGCAATATTTTAAAGCCATGCTCTGACGACCGACGAGAGCTCAAAAGAGGCACTGACATACATGCCCATACATGTGAATACACACTTTTACATTGTTGACAATGTCAGTATCTGTGTTAATCCACTTCAACCAACCACTTGTGAGCAAAGCCTTTGAACATAGCAGAAAAAACAACAGCTTCCGTTCACGACTCAAGTACAGTCTAACGCACGTCTTAGGTAACGATAACTTTGACAGCGCCTATTGTTTTGTTAGACCATGTTCGCAAGGACGTTTAAATATCGCGTCGCGATATTATTGGTGCACTGGATTTTCAACTCTCGGTGTTGAACCGAACATTGACAATCTGACAGAATGCATCATGCATCCCAGCGCGTCGAAAAGACACTGTTGTATTTTCAAGTCACGGCGCTAAGCAGTGCTTTGAAGATCCAGTGCGTGAAACAATCGTGCGTACGTGGACTTGGGCACTCTTCAAAGATCAAGCGTTACTTTAGTTGACCGTATAGAAAATGCACAAGAAAATTTTGGCGCGTGGCCAATATCGGAACTAAAGCTGCCATCTTGTTTTTCCAATACATGACATTAAACGATTTGCACAAATCTTTACCAACAGCGACTGTCAATGTCTTTCAAGGGCCAAAATATCCTTGTAGCATTGCACTCTTCATCAACATATCTTTCCTAACACCTTACAGAGTTAGGCAATCAGATAGAAGTGCTGACTGTAGGCGAAGGGGACGGCAGCGGGGAAGAAGACGATGAAAGCGTACCGGTATGCAGCGTGGGACGGGAAGCGAGTACTGATGACGTATGTGCTGACGCCGCTGTGGCACCCCTGCATGATAAGCCGAGGAGAGATAGCTCGTCCAGCCAGGTGAGTCGCGTAACCATGGCAATACCCTTTATTTATTTATTAAACTTTGTGCACAATATAGATAAAAAGCGGACTTAATGCCCTAGGTATTGTCTACCAGTCAAAGCTCATAAGGAAAATATTTATGACGCTATTCTGATAATAGTTAACGCCCCAACCTGACAGTAGTTTACAGTAGTGTCAACTACTGTCAGGCTAGGGTCTACTGTTCCCCTTCCTCTTTGGTTAATGCTTTCATTTTCTAATATGACAGTTATAAGTAAGCCAATGGCCTCTTTATCTTGGCCTCTTCTATTGAATCTTAGCTACCTTCAGTTATAACGAAGTCATTTTAGACCACACACTGACAGTAATTCAAACCTATGAGAAATAAGGGTCAGCCCCGCCAACAGTAATTCTAATGTAAGCTGACAGTACCATACCTACTTGCAGATGCCCCTTCCTTATAGGCAACTTTCGAAAAGCTGTTGTAAAAGCTATGCAGTATGATTTTCTTAAATGCTTCTTCCCACAACAGACAGCAGAAATAGAAGGCTCAGTAGAAGGCCCAGTGGAAACGTTCGTGGTCACTCCAGCGAAACATGGCACTCTATACAAATGTCGCATCGCCCGCGATCGTAAGGGCATGGACCGGGGACTCTACCCTACCTACTTCTTACATCTGGAGAAGGATTATGGGAAGAAAGTGTTCTTACTGGCTGGTAAGTTAAAAAAGTATTTATTTCTTAGAACAGTGGTAGAATGTGTGCAGGTTCTCTCGAACACAAGACTGGCTGGTTGTAAAAAAAAATATGTTTTCGTACTGCGATTTCAAGGATTATCTGGACTCAAAAAGGTGTTCTCGTATTCTATTTAGATTCTATTCAACTCTTTTAAGCCTTGTATGTACGAGGTGAAAATCATTATCGTGCGACCAAGATTTGCTCTACAGCATTGGGGGCCCAGTGGAAACGGCCGCGACTTACCGAGTTGTAGGTCGTAGGACCAAAACCCAGACAGGCGCGCGTTTTGCTTTGTGTACATTATTTTATCACCTCTGCTCTGAAAACGGTGAAGCAAAACGTCGGGCGGAAACCGGCATGTCCTAGAACCAAAAGTTTGAGGACATGTTACATTACACGTGGTATATTACGGCCCACTCCCGCTTATTAAGAGGAGGCTGATTATGACCAAGATTTGTCTTCTTAAGTTCTTACAGTCCGTCAGTAAATTTCTTGCAAAAATATTTTCTCGTGTTAGTAGTATTTTTTTCCAACATAAATATATAAATCTTTTTCTAAATTAGTTTGGCCCAAAATTCAGCAACGTGAATACCGTTCGCTGACGCAGCCATTAGATCCTCACGTGTGCAGGTAACAGGGTATGCGGTGCAAGACGGGTGAGCCATTGTCTGTAGAGAGACGCCGCATACACAATGGCGGTCAGAGTCGTCCATGAACCCCCACTTGTGGAGGTTGTCCTTGCTACCGCCTACTTGGATACTTCGTCTGTTTAAGGTTTTCTAAGTAGGCCACGGTTACTTGTGCAAATGGGAACAAAGTTAATAACATAGTATTAGAAGTAGAATAATATAGCGTGTCTAGGTTGCGGTCTGAATCGTTAATAAACGTCTAGTGATTGATGATTGCTAACACCCTTTCTCTGTTGAAATATAACATTCCGGTATACGGTCAATGTTTATCAATCATTAACATCGAGCCTACTTTTTTCGTCGTTTCCATTCATATTAATTGGTTCCTTTGATTAAATACAAACTGCTCGATTCCATTATCTAAATTATATGAAGTTTATACAACCCTAAAACGTGGCCTTACTTCATTCAATTAATTTGATGTATTCAGCTAGACTGAACGGCTATTACAAACTAATAATATATACTCTTTAATTAGAACATGAAAACTCGTATAATTACTAATGAATTACACTGGAGACCACTGGATTAGTTGACTGGCTTGATACTTAATTACTTACAAATATTTGTACGCCCTCTGGTATTAGATAGCGCACTCTTTATTATCTTTATACATATATCATCATTATTGTAGGTACCTACGTTAATCAAATGACTTATTACCAAAATGAATCAATTGTGTAAATGAAAGCCGGTGAAATTCGCTATTTTAATGAGATACAAAATGGTCCTACTTAAAACGACTTAGCCTGTCTTTGTAACTACTGCTATGACTAAGCCTCCGTTTGATTACTTTTCGGCCTATTGTCCTGCTACGTAGTCACTTTCCAGGTAACCGATTGAGTTCAACGGAATAATTGTCGTCATAGTTCTGCCCATATAGCTTCTGCTCCATACTCGCAAAATACCCCATCACACATACATCACATAAACAGCCTGTAAGTAATTTTTCCACTGCTGGGACACAAGCCTTCTCTCTATTTCTATACGGGGAGGGAGTGGGCTCTAATTCATCACGCGGACCAGTGCGGGTTGGTAGACGTCACATGTTTTCGACTTTTTGGTTCTAGGATACGCCGGTTTCCGTACGTTGTTTTCCTTCACCATTTTGAGAGCAATGTTGATAAAATAATTTACACAAAGTAAAGCGCTTCACTGGGTTCGAACCTACAACTCGTTAGTCACGGCCGTTACCACTGCTCTCAATGCCCCAGCACTATCGTACAATAAAAAACAATCCCATTTCCAGCCCGCAAACGCAAGAAATCCGCCACATCAAACTACCTAATATCGACGGATCCCACCGAGCTCACACGCACAGCCGACAGTTTCGCTGGCAAGCTGCGCTCGAACCTACTGGGGACTGCGTTCACTGTGTACGATAATGGAAAGGCTTGGAGGAAGCACGACCACGCCCACACGAGGCACGAATTGGCAGCTGTTGTTTATGTAAGTACTTTTTAGGTCTCTTTTCCCGTCTCTAGGTCGCGTTTATTTAACCACGAATTTCGTTGTGCCTACACGACAGCGTGTTCATAGCAAAGCGCACTGGAATACTTAAACAACTACGTTTTAAATTTAATGGGCAAGCAAGCGACTTTGCATTGACTGCAGCGGGTAGAGATGAAAGTGGAATAGACGAAAACTTTCGAGGTTGAGCGGTTCTGAGGAAATTCAAATAGAGTTCACACGTAAGTATTTGAAACCACCATACCATCACCAATACTGTCTTCAATCTCCCTGTAACAGTTCATTGTAAACCTCTCTAACATATAACTTTCGGCTTATCTCAATTCATAGAAATCGTCACACGTCAAAGCAAAGTAGGAAACTAGGAATACATACAGTAGCGTGAAGAACGAAGAAAAACATCCATCCTTGCTACGTTTAATTTTGTTGTAAATATAAAAATGAAAAAAGAGACACTAGAGATTAAAAATAGAAAAATGGTTGAACATTGGGTAAAAAAGGCTGCAGTTTGAAATTAGATGTTTTAAAAAGGAAAAAAAAAGTAAATTATTTTGGTACACGACCTATCAAGCAATTCCAATCGATTAAATCAAGGCCTGTGCACGCAAAAGTACGTTTGCTTTACGATAGAACACTAAGTCAAACTAAGTACTGTCAACAAGTAATTAGAATAGAAATTATCTTAAATTAAAAAAGAAACAATCTGTCAGTAATCTAGTACAATCCAATATTAATATTTTTTATACGGTTTGGTAGTCCGAAGAAACCAGGTCGGTGGAGTGCGCCAGACGGGTGGATTTAAGAGTGGCTGGGGTTACGTGGCTGCGGTGCCTGTCTAGTCGTCAGGCGCGTCAGGACCTCGGGCAAAGGCACGCCGACGTAGGTAAAGGCGAACCTTTACTAGGCCCGTGGGGAAAACCGAAATTCTGCTTGGAACTTGACGTCTAAAGACAAACAAACAGAACCTTCAGACCACAGGTACAGGAGATCAGATTGAAATAATAAAGGGAAATAAGTGACGGAATACATACTTAACAAATGTGGAAGAAAACACTTATTCGCACAACGGAAACAGCTTTTAATAGTTACTTTAAAGTCAAATAATCATAATCACTGGAAAATTTTGGAGTATTTGAACAAAAAAAATTTTCCAAAAAAAAAACAACTGAATTCCAAAAAAACACTAAAAAGTGAAAAATAACTTTAATTTCGGAAGTCGGTGACTTTGGTTATGTATTTTATTAAATTTTGTGTCACCGCCTTCCGAAATTAAAGTTATTTTTCACTTTTTAGTGTTGTCGGGTGATTTTTTTAAGTTTCTTTTTTTTGCTTTTTAGTGGTTCACGTGTGCTTAACCCTTCACAACGTACCAGCGTGATGTTATGTTATGAACTGGTGTAAACAATAGACAGATATGAGATTTCAGCAATCCCAGTCCATTTGCTATCATTTATTGAAGAGTTCCGTTGCCGATCTCCGAAGTTCTTCATCAGATCTTCACCAAATTGAAATGGGGCCGACTCCGAGAAAGTACTCTTCCAAAAACTACCCAAATCGCTTGAACAGTGCCTAAAAAATTTTAGTAGTTCTCTCTATTTCCTCAACATCCCATCATCAGATCCTGACTTGATGATCATGGGACCACCTGGAAAGCATACCCTTTAAAAAAAAAACCAAATCGGTCCACCTATCTTCGAGTAATCGGAGACATACATAAAAAAGGTTCCGACGAATTGAGAACCTCCCTTTTTGAAGTCGGTTAAAAAGGAAATCGTACCATCGGTGGCTTCCAAATCTGCAGTGCGGTTTGTCAAAAGAAAACATTCGACGATGTTTTTTCCAGATTCGAAGTTTAAAATGTGAACAAAAGATATGAGGACAATTTTTCTTGAAAAGGTTGGAGTAGAAATGAAAAAGTTTTTAACCGTAGCGGATTTACGCTACAATACCTGGAATGCATACTAGATAAACAATACATTTAGTTAGAGAACTTTACAAATGTACATATTTTTGCGTTCTGTATTTGTTTACGTAGATTCTCTGCGGTTAGGTACACAAGTTTTCCTCCTAGTTATTCAGATGAGTGACGTCAGTGCTATGAGACATCTTAGGCCACGTGCAGCAGATTTACAGAGTAATGTGTTCAAACCTCATATATATTCAATCGAATTTTAAATTCAAATACATAATAAATCTTGTGCGAATAAATTTACACATTGCCTTGTTGGTCACAAGCGTGACTGTTGAGGAGGTTTGATACCCTGTTCGGCCAAAATGTTACTGAGATTTTCACAAGGGAATTTTTAGTTGTAGCCGAAGTCTGGTTTTGTGCCCAGTTCTTCAAGATCATTTCAGGCGAAAGACTTCCACGCCTGGACATAGGTCTCCTCCAAGCTCCGCCATTTTGACCGGTGCTTTGCTTCCCGCATCTAGCAAATACTTGCGGCCTTCACAAGGTCATCAATCTTCCTTGTTGGTGGTTAATGTAAATAAATAAGAATAACATGGGGCTAATTCAAAACAATACTATATAACGTGGTGCATATCTGCTTCCCCTTCAGGAATGCAGGTGTGAGGTTATTTTATGTAACGTTGTAGTGCCACTCTAGTATTCTACAAAAAAGGTGTATTGAAAATGGTTGCTGGTTATACATAGCTTTACCGTTGACACAATTTAAATGTATTGAATTCTTATTTAATAGAAAATCTACTATTGTGGGCAAATAAAAGGAACATCATTTTTGTTTAAATGGGTCGCTACGTAATTTTGATAACGATTTCATTGAAAATGGTATGTTTCACATATTCATTGTGTGGATAAATATTATTTATTGATTGTTATTGTCATAGTTTTAGCCTTTACCAAGTAATCGTTGCGTAGCTAGTACGTGTATTCGAGTCGATTTAAGTTTTAAAATTACGAATCTCTCAAAGTGTCTTTTTTATATCCAGGGTCAAATTAAATTAGCTGGCATTGCTGTTTTTTTTTTTCTTATATCATTCGTTTTCGGTATCGATACCAAAAACTTGAGTAAAGTATTGCCAGCGAATTTAATTTAACCCTGAATATGGCATCTCGCAGGTCAACCTAACAACCTAACCGAAGGTTGTTGACTGCTTAACCGGGCTTGCCTGTGGACAGCAAGCCCGGCCCAGCCAGGGTTTAAAAACTAACCAACTACAGGCTAGGGGCACCTCCTGTGGGGTACGCAGGCGCGGTCGCAGCCACAAAGACTTTGACTTCACACAGACAAAGACTACCTACATATTAATAAGAAAATGTATTATTTTTTAGAAAAATTACTATTTTAAGCTTTAAGTTTACGGCTTTGGAGGGGTCATAACCCCTAGGAACCCCCCCCCCCCTCGGACCGCGCCTGAGGGTACATAATACCTCCTCCCCCAAGCTGCGCCACTTCGACCGGTTCTATCTAATCCTTCCTGCATCCAGCGGATTATGGAGTAGTATTATAATTTTTTAGTACTCTGCATTATAAAATTGGTTTCCCAA
This sequence comes from Polymixis lichenea, assembly GCA_949091785.1. NCBI lineage: Eukaryota > Metazoa > Arthropoda > Insecta > Lepidoptera > Noctuidae > Polymixis > Polymixis lichenea. The sequence goes on along the minus strand of OX420931.1, from coordinate 17,331,056 downwards.
ACCAGACCACCTACTGCGTCACTTAGCTAAGATACAGCTAGACATAAAAATTAAAAGATAAAACTTGTTCTAATATATAATTAGAACTCGTATCACGTTCACAGGATGCAATAATACATAATTTTATAGTGCGACATATCGAATGCAATTAAATTCATCCATTATATTGTACCTATATAACGTGGTGCATATCTGCTTCCCCTTCAGGAATGCAGGTGTGAGGTTATTTTATGTAACGTTGTAGTGCCACTCTAGTATTCTACAAAAAAGGTGTATTGAAAATGGTTGCTGGTTATACATAGCTTTACCGTTGACACAATTTAAATGTATTGAATTCTTATTTAATAGAAAATCTACTATTGTGGGCAAATAAAAGGAACATCATTTTTGTTTAAATGGGTCGCTACGTAATTTTGATAACGATTTCATTGAAAATGGTATGTTTCACATATTCATTGTGTGGATAAATATTATTTATTGATTGTTATTGTCATAGTTTTAGCCTTTACCAAGTAATCGTTGCGTAGCTAGTACGTGTATTCGAGTCGATTTAAGTTTTAAAATTACGAATCTCTCAAAGTGTCTTTTTTATATCCAGGGTCAAATTAAATTAGCTGGCATTGCTGTTTTTTTTTTTCTTATATCATTCGTTTTCGGTATCGATACCAAAAACTTGAGTAAAGTATTGCCAGCGAATTTAATTTAACCCTGAATATGGCATCTCGCAGGTCAACCTAACAACCTAACCGAAGGTTGTTGACTGCTTAACCGGGCTTGCCTGTGGACAGCAAGCCCGGCCCAGCCAGGGTTTAAAAACTAACCAACTACAGGCTAGGGGCACCTCCTGTGGGGTACGCAGGCGCGGTCGCAGCCACAAAGACTTTGACTTCACACAGACAAAGACTACCTACATATTAATAAGAAAATGTATTATTTTTTAGAAAAATTACTATTTTAAGCTTTAAGTTTACGGCTTTGGAGGGGTCATAACCCCTAGGAACCCCCCCCCCCCTCGGACCGCGCCTGAGGGTACATAATACCTCCTCCCCCAAGCTGCGCCACTTCGACCGGTTCTATCTAATCCTTCCTGCATCCAGCGGATTATGGAGTAGTATTATAATTTTTTAGTACTCTGCATTATAAAATTGGTTTCCCAAACCAGACCACCTACTGCGTCACTTAGCTAAGATACAGCTAGACATAAAAATTAAAAGATAAAACTTGTTCTAATATATAATTAGAACTCGTATCACGTTCACAGGATGCAATAATACATAATTTTATAGTGCGACATATCGAATGCAATTAAATTCATCCATTATATTGTACCTATATAACGTGGTGCATATCTGCTTCCCCTTCAGGAATGCAGGTGTGAGGTTATTTTATGTAACGTTGTAGTGCCACTCTAGTATTCTACAAAAAAGGTGTATTGAAAATGGTTGCTGGTTATACATAGCTTTACCGTTGACACAATTTAAATGTATTGAATTCTTATTTAATAGAAAATCTACTATTGTGGGCAAATAAAAGGAACATCATTTTTGTTTAAATGGGTCGCTACGTAATTTTGATAACGATTTCATTGAAAATGGTATGTTTCACATATTCATTGTGTGGATAAATATTATTTATTGATTGTTATTGTCATAGTTTTAGCCTTTACCAAGTAATCGTTGCGTAGCTAGTACGTGTATTCGAGTCGATTTAAGTTTTAAAATTACGAATCTCTCAAAGTGTCTTTTTTATATCCAGGGTCAAATTAAATTAGCTGGCATTGCTGTTTTTTTTTTTCTTATATCATTCGTTTTCGGTATCGATACCAAAAACTTGAGTAAAGTATTGCCAGCGAATTTAATTTAACCCTGAATATGGCATCTCGCAGGTCAACCTAACAACCTAACCGAAGGTTGTTGACTGCTTAACCGGGCTTGCCTGTGGACAGCAAGCCCGGCCCAGCCAGGGTTTAAAAACTAACCAACTACAGGCTAGGGGCACCTCCTGTGGGGTACGCAGGCGCGGTCGCAGCCACAAAGACTTTGACTTCACACAGACAAAGACTACCTACATATTAATAAGAAAATGTATTATTTTTTAGAAAAATTACTATTTTAAGCTTTAAGTTTACGGCTTTGGAGGGGTCATAACCCCTAGGAACCCCCCCCCCCCCTCGGACCGCGCCTGAGGGTACATAATACCTCCTCCCCCAAGCTGCGCCACTTCGACCGGTTCTATCTAATCCTTCCTGCATCCAGCGGATTATGGAGTAGTATTATAATTTTTTAGTACTCTGCATTATAAAATTGGTTTCCCAAACCAGACCACCTACTGCGTCACTTAGCTAAGATACAGCTAGACATAAAAATTAAAAGATAAAACTTGTTCTAATATATAATTAGAACTCGTATCACGTTCACAGGATGCAATAATACATAATTTTATAGTGCGACATATCGAATGCAATTAAATTCATCCATTATATTGTACCGGTAAAGGTAGAAGAATTCAAAGGGATTATAGTTGGTGTATTGAGGGTCCAGTGGCTAAGTAATAACAACTGCACGGGTCCATCGATCAGGTCTAACTACGCTTGCCGCGGTTGGTCCGTAGATAGGTGACAATCTTTACATATAAAGACCCCTCCGTGCCTCGGAAAGCAAGTTAAATGGTTGGTCCCTGCCGTCATTCGTGGATCTCTGACAGTCGTTACGGGTCGTGATAGCGCGAAAGTCTGATAACCAGTCTTACAAAGGGGTATCGTATTACCCAGTAACTGGGTTGTGGAGGTGAGATAGACAGTCGCTTCATGTAAAATACTGGTATTTAGCTGCATACGGTTAGATTGGAAGCCGACCCAAGCAAAGTTGAAAATGGCCAGGCAGATTCAAGATTCAGATCAATCTGCCTGCGTTAGCCTTTTTAAGGATATGGTACGGTAAATAATATATCTCACTCATTTCCTCCTCAATTACAGGACACCAACGTCTTAGGCTTCAAAGGGCCAAGAAAAATGACAGTCATCCTGCCTGGAATGACGCCAGACCGTCAGCGGGTCACGATCGCACCGCAAGACGACAGCGAAACACTACTAGAACGACACAAGAGCCAAACTCTAGATGACATAGTCGTTCTTCACAACAAAACACCCGTTTGGAACGATGAGACACAATCCTACGTACTGAATTTCCACGGTAGAGTTACCCAGGCAAGTGTGAAAAACTTTCAAATTGTACACGACTCTGAGCCAGATTATGTTGTAATGCAGTTCGGGCGCATCTCAGAAGATGTCTTTACAATGGATTATCGGTATCCGTTGTGTGCGCTTCAAGCGTTTGGTATCGCTCTCAGTTCGTTTGATAGCAAGCTGGCTTGCGAATGATCTCGTTTTTTTAATGTTTTTAACATTCCATTGTGGTTGTTGCATTTATTTGCCGATTTTATTTTTAAATCATGAGGCTTGAATTGTTGAAAAAACATTTATACTTAAAACATTTTGAAGGAAGTTATAAGACTATACGAAATCATCATCACAAATATTGCTCTCTAGACAGTCGAGGCAATTTGACAACTAGGTGCAAATGATCAATATGTATACATGGGAAATGCACCCTAGTCTCCCGGCTAAAATCTCGGGTCCCGCTTTTATCTTATACTAAACGCCATCACTTGTGGCATTCGCGGTCATGAAACGTGCGACAAGGACGGCACTAATTTAGAGCGGGATTTCTAAAAGCCGAGTCGTGTCGTCCTGCTTCAACATTTTATGACCGCACCTGCCATAAACTTAGGCGTCTATAGTAGTACTTTTTCCATGCCCAACATATTTGCAAGTGAGGTCGTGAGTATTTAGCCCCATGTTGCACATAAAACTATTGTGTTATTATTGTAACCAAAAACACATAATTTAGTTTTTGGTGCTTGTTGTGACGTAGGTTGTGTTATTCCTTGTTTTGACTTTCATCGACGATGTTTGAACGAAGTCTGTAGTGTAGTTGTTTATAGAGCATAGGAAGGCTGTGTTTGTGAAATTATGACCTTTTTAGTCATAAGACTGTTGGACCGAAATGGCTTGACACACTATTTCGAGCATTTGCATAGCTTAAAAACCTTTTGGCTTGGCTTTTATGAAACAATTATAAACGCCAACATGAACATTTCACACTTAATTTTGACCAAAATGTTAGTTGGATCACTTGGCTTCCAAGCTATCTATTTATTCATCGAATCTAAAACCATCTCTCGAAAGATGCCATACATGAGGCTGGTGCCTTAACAAAAAAAAAATAGCAACATTGTCACATTGAAAAATTATCTGCTTTTATAGTTCTTTTTTTTTTTCAATAAAACTGTTCTTAAAAAAATGGGCCACTTTTGCTCCAACAGTCTGTATAAAACATGGTTATATTTCTTAAGCATATAATTAAGAGTAATTTACTGTGGTCCAAGGTATAAATCCAAGGAAAATTGCACATATGCATGTACTTTCATATCTATTCTGTTCTAGATAAATATGCAATGACGGAATTTATTTTATATATGACTACTCTTTACTGTAACTGAAATCACATACTTTTTTCGCTTTTGTAACAAATAAATTAATTAATAACATATGAATTAAAATAATGTATATAAAAAGTATTAAAATGTATAAAAAAATCTGAATGTTGTCATTATAAAAAAAAACATAGTTATTCAAATATCTATGGTTTCGAGCGGGAAAGTCGACGCTTATTTGTAGTGTTTGTTGTTTCACAACTGTATAATTTTATGAATTATGGTGTGAATAATGTTCCTTGCTTATCTAAATATGCACATGCTTGCACATTATAATTAATATAAAACAAATTTTATGTAACTGGGTATCTGGTAAATACCTAACTTAGGTATTATGCTTATGCTATGTGTTATGTACTTAGTCAAAACAGTAGACAAATCGTTCAACTTGTTTGCTCATATATTTATGTGAATTCAAGCTCACTTTTTGCTCAGTATTCTTGTTTATTCATGAAATTTATAACTCGGGAGTTTGTAACGAATTCTGGGAGGGTATGGGTATATTAGGCATTTTTCGTAGCAGTAGACGAATAGACAATGGAATGGTTGTGTTGCTCATTAATTCAAATTAAATAAACTATAAAAACTGTTTTCTTGTACTATGCAACATTTTAGAGTTATCATCATAACCACTTTCAGCCAAAAGACGTCCACTGTTGGACATAGGCTTCCCCCAAAATCCCTCACGGCTTAGAGTACCTTGACTTAAATACGTTCCCAAAATAGGTTACCAGCCCTTGGACTATTTCGAAATAACATGACGTCATATCTTGACATGGCCAATCAAGTCTATTGCCATAATATTCATAACCAATCAATAATTATTATGTACAAACTATTCTTAAGCATCACATAGCGTTAGTTTTGTATACTAGTCATCTTAGCTTTTAGTTAATTTAGAACTAATATTCATCATTTGAATGCACAAATTATTTTAAGGAATATTATGTCTGTACTTACTTTAATTATTTGGTGTCATAATGTATTGTATAAATGTGTAAATTCTGCTGTTGTAAACCATGAATTGACTTTTTGTAGGTGTTTCCTTCATTATTTTGTCTGTTACACAAAAGTCCCAACTGGTTTATTTTTTACGTGATAAAAAATGTTTAGGAATCATGTAAATCACAACACATACTTTACTTTAATCCCCAATCAATAATTTATGTCTATTAGCCAGTAGTTCAACCAAACCAGTATTATTTTTAATATTATTTGAACCATTTATCTATAGACCTGACAATAATATTGTACATTATATCCACTGCCTTCTCCCTGATAATTTTGAATTTAAAAAATACATTTGTTTTAACAAACAAATGTTTATAAAATTAACTATTAGAATAATTAAATGTGCCTATAATTAGGTTATGTGTTTAGATAGCTAAATGAGAAAAAACTTAAATGAAATTTGTAAAATAATTACTTAATGAATAAAATGTCAATGCGTAATAATGTAATGCGTAACTATATAATAATACCAAGAGCTTCTTGTAGTTGATCGTGTTAGATATAATGAGTATTGTCTTATCTCTCATTGTCATTTCAAACTTAAATAAGTTCTAAAAAGTTAAAACTATGAATTGCATCTTTTCATAAATGTTTTGAATTCTTTACTCTTCGTCCTACAGCCTTAACGAAGCTAAAACTTCAAGCAGGTACTTAATCTGAATCTACTGTTTCCAAATAGCCTCAAATATAATCATCTCAACTTCACCAGGCAGGAATCTGAATTGACTGTCTTAACACTGCCAGAGAAAGACAAAGTTGACTAAATTTGTTGATGTTGCATTTCCGTTTAATTCGTCCCCAAATTGAGACTTGAAAATGATAAGGCCTATGGCATCCATTATCAAATTCCTGATTAGCTTTGTCAAGTGTTTTGTGTAGTTTAGTCATTTTGCCTATCATTTTTGTCGTTCTTTCGATTGGCCGGAGTAGAAGATATTATAAAAACCCTCATTGATCACTTGATTGATCATGTGTTGTATGTAGATGGGTCATATAAAGTGGCCAGTGTGTACGTATTGTGTGGCATAGGTATTATCGACATGTACATTAGGCCCCACCTCAGAGGCAACGAATTCAGTATAAGCTGGCCTCGGAGCCTATCAAGCCTCCGTACTACGCCGGGCCAGGTCAAGGTCAAAATGTCGCCATCAACGTGCAGTCTAAATAACTGGTCATGGAGTTTGGCAGCAAGTAAAGATATCACATTTTTTTAATTAGGCATTTACACATGTACCCCCTTATTTATAAACGTTGCTTAAAGTTAAGTAATGATTAGCGACTGTTTAACCATACATTTTTGACGTTTAAACATCATTTAACTTGAATCATCGTTTATGAATATACCCCATTGACAGTTTTATTTGGTAGAATTGTAATTACTAATGTATGAATTTTGGTGTATTGTGCCTTTGGTAACTATAGGTTAAATGTTTGTGCCTTTTATTTTCATGTTTACTATGTATTTTGTACCTGAAGCTTTTCGTAGGCACAGAACTACCCCCCCCCCCCTTTACTAGATGAACAAATCGCTTTTTACACCTTGAAGATGTTAGATTACTTTTAGGGCAGCTTTTACAAGCAAAGCTGTCTTTAGAGTTAGAATAGTCGTAGTAGTGAGTGAATGTTCCGTAAAATAATTGAAATTGTTTAAATTAATAAAAATATTAGTCCTTTTATAAAAATTCATGAGAATGTCCATTTAATTGACTTGTGAATTGGTATAAATTTTTGCTCATAGTAATTGTGCAGTATGTGTAGGTATAGTTAAATGTTCTAAAAATAACTTTAAACCAGCTAACCAGCAATAAATGTTAAAATCTCTGACTGTAGGTAATGCCAGTTATTTTGCCATTAATTTCTACAATAATATAGAAAAAAAATATTTTATTTCACATTAATATTATAAATAATAATAACCCAATCATGTCTTTAAAGTATTTGAAATATGAATGTAACATTATTAATGTAAATTATTCTTCACATTTTTTGATGTATGAAATATTTGTGATAACTATTGTAAATAGTGATGTTAAACTGAAATATTGAACGCAATTATTTCTAAGCAGACTTGTAATTTATTACAGACCGATTCAGACTTTATTGCGGTTCTGAAGTACCTCACCTCCGCTGAGTCGACTTTCACACGACCGTTATAAAATCGTGGCGGTTTTCGCGCATTGCTTAGCGCCAAGAGTTTACAATCCTCTACGGTAAACAGGAACACTGTTCTATTTTCGACGCGCTGAGATGCACTCTGTTGAATTCTCAATGCTCGGTATAACACACAGAGTTGAAAATGCAGTGCTCGCGTATTTACGCCCGTGTGAATGTCGACTAACAGGTGAATTTGTTACTGCGCAGCGACTCGCCTCATGATCCGAGCCGTCATAAACTTTGAATCTATCTGTACTAGTAAAGCACTGTGCATTGAATGTCCATTAAAAATATATTTTTGTCTTTGATATAATTTTTTGGTTCTCATGAAAGATCATGTTCGCTTAAAATCATGACATACTATTATTAACCAGTGATGAATTATTCAACATTCCTTGTTTGTGATACAAAAATCATGGTTTTGTTATCAATAAATTGTATTGGTGGAACAATTTACATCTTTTATTTAATTACCTACTTCCATGATAATTGGGCAAACTACCTTAATATTTTTTTAATTGCTGAATGTGCCTGCTCTTGACCTCAATCATGTCTTATGAAAAGCTATGCATAAGTCTGTGGTGGAACTAAGATGCGCAGATGCCTGATCACTCTTGCTTTTTCTCACAATATGTACAGTTGTGCTTTATTTACTTACGCTGTTAAGTAAATAAAGCATGTCAAGTAAAGGTGGATAAAGTGTATAATTTTGCGATTGGAACATTTGCATCTTGATCACTGAAATGATCCGAAACACTGATATGTTCCATCGGCTCAAAGGATATAATATACAGAATAGTACGTATACCATTACATTGCGTCGCGGGCGTTTACTACTGACTCGGAGAAAATAATGTTAACATAACGACGTCCTCCGACGATAAAGACGTCCACTGCTGGATATGGCTGGGGTTTTGCCATAATCGCCACGCTTGGCAAGCGGGTTGGCGATCGTAGCATGGTGGTCAAATGCATGGAAAACGCTGCTGCCCATTCTCTAGTAAGTCCCTTAGTCGCCTTCTACGACAACTACGGGAAGAAATGGGATGGTGCTATTCTTTTACGTCCGGCACCACACGAAACCAACGCTGTTGTGGCAACAATGCTGAATGCAGGGTTGCCAGATGCCGGACATTTTTTCTCGTACCAGGGATGCCAAATATCTCGTACTTTCAGTACAAAATCTCGTCCAAGTAAAGATAAAAAAAAAACAAAAGCTATAATTTAGATTATTTACTATTGCGAGTTGCGCTTGGGGATGTCAAATGAAACAATTTATTCTTTAATTTTACTTATATCTCTAGTACATTATAGAGAAAAATTATCATTCATTTTAAATTAGTAATGAGTAAAAATACATTGCCCACCCCACTTATCGATGTAAGCATTAGTGCAATAAGGACACCAACAACACTGGGGATTTCCTGCTCAAAGACAAAAATATTAAGACAGGACTAAGTTTTAAGTTCATATAGTGATGTGGTAATTAATCTAGTGATGTGCTGAGTCGATCGGTGGACATTATTTACTTTTTTGATATATTTTTGGCTAGGATACATGGCACAACCAGTGAAGATTGATAAAATCTCGTACAAAAGTGTACGAGATTGTTATTATTCCCGTATCTTGTACAGAGATTGTAAATCTCGTAACGGTACGAGATTTTTCGTAAGTCTGGCAACGCTGGCTGAATGATATACCTAAGTGTACAAAAAACGACCGTATAATGTTTAATATGTAAGCGCCTTAGTGGTCATATTTACGTGCATGGATAACGACAACGAAAATCTGTGAGAGTATGAGTGATACACTTCTCATTTGGTAGGTATATCTTTCTGACTTGTATAGATTGTAATTGTGTCGCCCGCTCACTCAGGACTCTCACAGATCAGTCAGTAGTTAAGTACCTCAGTGTCTCAGTCTCCCTAGTATATTAATCTATGGTCTCCCTTTCTCGCTCGCTCACTCACTGCTCCGTCGCCTCGCGAGCGAAGCGTCGCGCGGGCAGAATGCGGAATTAGCACATGAGGACTGAGCAAAATAATGTTTCAGATCCAAATGATGCTTTTGAAACGTGGTTACTGAACCAATCTTTTGAATCACTTCAATGATCCGGAATTCCGGATCAGTGAGTAGGGATGTGACTTGGAGGGGAAAAAAATCGATTGTATAGCACGGGTTTTCTATGGACATAGTAAGTACGAGGTTGTTGCTATGTAGTGCCATACTGAGCGCGCCCCGTCCTCCGCCGCCTGCACACCCCGCCGTTAGCGAAAGCAGAGTGGGCAGAGAGAAGAGAGCCCGATCGCGACGATAACGGACGTAACACATGGATCCTCCGCGACTCTCAGTCGCGATGTCTTTTATTGTAAATTGTAACACAAATGTTTCTGTGTTTTCCTTGTTCAGCCAATAAATGATTATATTTAAAGAAGTGACTTTAAACTGGCGCCCAACGTGGGGCTCGAACCGTTACGAAATGTGATACAGTGCCTACGTGACCAAACGTGTACCTACTCACCTTGTTAGGAATAAGCACGGACGTTCGACCTTACCGTTGTCATCACCAGCGTGAAGATGCCGACAACGAGGAGAGGAGAAGCGCTCCGTCAGCAACGAGGAGAGGATGATGATAACGTCACGCTCACTGAAGAGGAGGAGAGCGTCGTCGAGCGCGGCCACGCGGAGGATACCGCCAGCGCTGGCTCGAGGTCGACACAGCAACCAACTCCCCAGTTTCCCTCTGACTTCCTATCCACGCTGATCGAGACGATAACGCGTGCGCAAGTGGAAGCAAATAGAAGCCTCATCAACTCGCTGATGACATCCAACGGCGAATTCAGGGCATCCACCCCAGTTGGGGCCTCTCCAACCACCAACGCGAGCAGTGCCGCTGCTGCAGCCGCATCGCGTGCCGACGCCAACTTCACAAGATGCACGGCGAGATTCGACGGGTCCTCCCAGGACGCTGAGGTCCTGGAAGCATTCCTAGACGCTGTCGAAGTATATAAGGAGTGCGCTGCCGTAAGCGACGAGCATGCCCTCCGAGGATTGCCGATGCTGTTCGAAGGTGAAGCGGCAGTATGGTGGCGCGGCGTGAAGGCGTCGACGGCTACGTGGTCGGACGCGATCGCGCGCCTCCGCGCGGCCTACGGCGTGGCGCAGCCTGCGTACCAAGTCTTACGACAGATCTTCGCTACGGAACAACGAGAGGAAGAACGTGCGGAAGTGTTTTTGTGTAAAGTGCGCGCATTAATTACCAAATTACCGTACAAGCTCGACGAGGTAGTGCAGGTAGACTTTTGCTACGGATTACTGCACCGACGCGTAATAAAACGAGTGCCGCGTGATTCTGTTCGTAATTTAGATGATTTGTTATATAAGGCGAGGATCGCGGAGGATTCATACAAAGCGCTCAAGGTAACAAATTCTGTTTACAATAAGAATTCGACACCACAAACCAAAACATTGGCGGTGACTACCACCGACCGTAATCTCACGCAATCGACGTCGAACTCGAATTCGACTACTACGAGTGCGCCTGGACCGCATAGCAACAACAAAAATAGACCCCGGTGTAGTTATTGCAAGTTATTTGGGCATGTTAGTGAGGAGTGTCGTAACCGTGATAAGGCGACTACTAATAAAAGTAATAGCGACACTACGACAAGGGAGTTACGTTGTTATGGTTGTGGTAAACAAGGCGTCGTGAGATCGAAATGTGATGTTTGCGTGAAAACATTTTCGAAACCAGACGAGAAAACATCTTTCAACACTGTTGATGTAGATTTTTATTGTCATGACGATAATAGTAATAATAACATTGGTGCGAGTGAGACTGCTTCGTGCGTTCAAATAACGAATGTAAGTGCGCGCGAACAGTACCCAATGGTAAATATTAGTGTTATGGGCCGAAATGGTGTGGCGATTGTAGATACCGGCGCTACACATAGTATTGCGAGCCCTCTATTGCACCGACTTTTAGTAAATTCAGGAGTTCGGTTTAGCGAAACTAAACGTTTTGTACGCCTGGCTGATGGTACGCAAGGGTGGAGAGACCTGTTGTCAGCCGAGGTAGAGATGATAATTGGAGGTCGTAGGGTAGTGTGTCAGTTTTTAGTATTGCCTGGTAGTAATATTAGGACGCTTTTAGGTGTAGATTTCTTGGCGCGGGCCGGCATGGTAATAGACGTCGCCCGACGCACTTGGTCATTCTCGGACAGTCCGGGAAATTGTTACGATTTTGTTTACACTTATACGCTCGACCCTATCGATGCGGACCTGTTGTGCGCCGCATCTACTGAGTTATCGTTGCGCTCAGACGAAGGTTCAAAGTTGACCCCCGAGCAGCGGCGTACACTTAACTCATTTATAGAACACCGCGCGCCACAGTTCGCGCGCGACGGACCGGCGACAGAGTTCGCCACGCATCGAATAAAGGTGAGTCCACACCAAGAACCTATTGCTTGTCCACCGTACAGGATGTCTCCGAATAAGAAAGAGGCCTTGCAGAAGGAGCTTGATAAGCTGCTGCGAGATGACGTCGTCGAAGAGTGCGAGGCACCTTGGGCCTCCAATGTCGTGCTTGTGGGTAAGAAGGACGGTAGTTTAAGGCTCTGCATAGATTACCGAAGGCTTAATGCGGTGACCGAGCCAGACCGGTACCCCCTCCCACGCATTGAGGACATACTGCACGCGGCCAAGACTAGTGAGTACATGACTACTCTTGATCTGCGATCGGGTTACCATCAGGTGAATGTCTGCCCAGAGGACCAAGACAAGACTGCGTTCACAACGCCACTTGGTACCTTTAGATTTAAGCGGATGCCGATGGGACTGCGGAATTCGGGAGCCACTTTTCAGAGGATGATGGACCGATTCCGGTCCAACCTGAAGGAAGTGGATCTCCTCGCTTATCTTGATGATCTCATATTGCTGTCACCAGGGCCGTTCGAGAAGCACCTGGCTGACTTGGAGGCAGTTTTCGAACGACTGGCCATGTTCAAGTTAAGAATAAATAGGGACAAGAGTTTCTTCGCGAGGGAGTCTGTTAAATTCCTAGGTCACGTTATCGTGCCAGGCGGAATCCAGGTGGATCCAGACAAGACAGCAGCCATTGACAACATGGTCGCCCCTCAGAACGTAAAACACTTAAAATGCTTTTTACAGACGTCGAGTTGGTACCGACGCTTTATTAATAATTACGCGGAAGTCGCGAGGCCCCTTAGTAACCTTCTGAAGAAGTCGAGTGCTTGGCGATGGGACGCCGAGCAACAGGAGGCGTTTGAACGCATCAAGTTCCTCCTCGTGTCCGCTCCTATCCTCTGTCAGGCGGATGAGTCGAAGCCATTCGTTCTTTGTACTGACAGCAGCGCTTATTGCCTTGGGGCTGTTCTTATGCAGGGGGAGGGACACGACGAGAAGCCGATTGAGTACGCAAGTCGACTTCTCACTAGCGCCGAGAGGAACTACTCCACGACCGAGCGGGAAGCTCTCGCCGTCGTGTGGGCACTCGGTAAGTTCCGTGGTTATGTGGAAACCGCGAAGGTCACGGTTAGGACGGACCACCAGCCCTTGCGGTGGCTGATGAGTCAAAGGTCACCTAGTGGCCGACTAGCCAGGTGGGCTCTCACATTGCAAGAGTTCGATCTAAGCATTGAATATACCCCCGGTCGCTCGAACGTGGTTGCAGATACGCTGTCCCGGCCTATTTGTTCGGCAGACCAGAATGGGTGTGACCTATGCATGACGGTCATTGATATACCAAAGCGGAACAGCGGTGATATCCGCAGCAATCAAATATTGGACCCGGAAGTTCGGAAAATTATCGAGGATATGGAGTCCGACGAAGCCTCTAGGGGGAGACCATGGTCTGACCGCGGGTACACCATATCCGACGGTATCTTATACAGATACAGCCTAGAGTCAGACGACGGAGAGGACCGCGGACAGACCGCAAAGTTTATCCCACGTCGTGATGGCCCATACAAAATCGGCAAAATTATCAGCTCAACCACTTGTGGTCTGGAGAACGTACAGACCGGTAGGAACGTAGGGAAATATCACGTTTCGCACCTCACGCCTTTCGCCGGTCAGGTAGAACCACCCATTCGAGGAAAACGTAAGCGTGGTAGGCCGCATAGGTATTTAGACTAGCCCAACTGCGGGGACACTTAGTTAGGCTAGAGGGGGAGGATATAGCACGGGTTTTCTATGGACATAGTAAGTACGAGGTTGTTGCTATGTAGTGCCATACTGAGCGCGCCCCGTCCTCCGCCGCCTGCACACCCCGCCGTTAGCGAAAGCAGAGTGGGCAGAGAGAAGAGAGCCCGATCGCGACGATAACGGACGTAACACATGGATCCTCCGCGACTCTCAGTCGCGATGTCTTTTATTGTAAATTGTAACACAAATGTTTCTGTGTTTTCCTTGTTCAGCCAATAAATGATTATATTTAAAGAAGTGACTTTAAAATTGTTAAATAATCGATTTTTATCTCTTTAAAATAAATCGATTTGTAAAAAATCGATTAATTTTCTAAAAAATAATCGCTTTATTAAAAATCGGTTTTTAATATTTTTATACAGATGGCGCCATTTTTCGACTGACAAGTGACATTCCTTTTTACGTTTAGTCACGCGTTTTTCAGTTATCGCACAGATGGCGCTGTTTGCAAAATTCAAATAAAATGTGTAGTTTGGTTAAATTGCATGCATTGGTTTAATCCAACAACGCCTATCTTATCTTTTCTACGTCAAAAAAAGAGATTAAGTAATAAAAATATTACTAAAAAATTAAAAATTATTTATTAAAAATAGATTTTTTTTTATTTAGAGAATCAACTTTATGAAAAAAAGTAATCAAATAAATTTCACATCCATCAGTGGCTCGGTTCCGTAGAGTTCCACACCTCTAATTTCAAGCAGTCAATTGTACAATCGTTGTGGGGAGTCTGACAAACCCAAAGTTACCCAGTAACTGGAATGTGTTTAGATAGACAATGACTGGTATTCAGCTGCATCTGGTTAGACTGGAAGCCAATCCCAAGATAGTTGGGGAAAAGACTAGGCTAGGATGATGATGAGGCAACCACTGCATAGGAAAATTACAATTCAGCTACATCCAGGTAGAATAGGAGCAGGCTCCACAATAGTTATGTCAGATGTTGATGAATATCAATAACACTACCTTCAGTAAGGGAAGATAGTTCATAAATATGTGTTATTGTGTACTTCATATCTGCAAAAGCAGCCTATAGTGTTCCCACTGCTAGGACGCCTCCACTTGGTAAGAGGAAGTAGGCTGTAGTCCACCAGGCAGGCCCAGTCCTCGTTGGTTGATGTCACATATCTTCAAATATTTCGGTTCTAAGACATGCCAGTTTCTTCAGAATGTTTTCATTCCCCGTATTGAGAGCAGTGGTGATGAAATAATATACACAAAGTAAAGCACCTGTTTGGGTTTAAACCTATGACGTACAACTTGTAAGTCACGGCCAATACTACTTGGCCACCACTGTTGCAGTGTTATTGTGTAAGTTAGCACTAATGATAATATCAGGTAATTTGCTCTGAGAGCTTCATTTGCTGTCTTGATTTAAAAGTGCTTGTATTATGCTTTAATGTAGTGGAATTAATAGGTAAATCGAAATCAATAAAATTGCAGTTACATACTTGCAATGAGGCTATTTTAGCATGCTGCTAATTCAATTGACAACACTATCTCATCAACAATGGATGCTGTACATAACTAAAAATTTTCATAGGGCTATGACTCTGGTAGGTGGGTTAAACTTAGGAAATAAAGAGGCTATGTAGGGTTTTATAGTTTCTTTTAATTGTCAGCTTACACACAAAAGTTATTCGGTCTTAGCGGCCGCTGCTTTAGGCTTCTTCGCCTTGATGGGCCTCTGAGAGCGGAGGATGGCTGATGCACGACGAAGGGTAGCCTTGGACAGGTCAGTGCGGTAGTGGTTGGCTTTCAACAACCTCTTTACCTTGAAAAGGGATCTCCTCGCGCCGGCTTTGAATTGGCGGCGCACTACGTTCTTGACGGGCTTGTTTGTTGCCTTTGCCTTCTTGTACACAACTGTGAAACCTTTCCTGTCGGGATTCTCGACGACGCCGACAGCCTTCTTCTGGATCAGGCCATTGTATCTGTACGAGTTGAGGTTAGTCACGTTGTTCGGCTCCTTGCTGAATGGCTTCCTTACGTTACGCTTCTTCACCAGGAATGCGTTGTTGTTACGGATGATCATCCAGTTAAGATGGGACGACATTTTTGCAGTTTTATTGTAAAACTACACCAAATACAACGTGCTCACAACGTGTCCGTAGACAAAAAGAAGGAAGTCTGTCTATGTCAGTGTTAACAACTCTCATAAAATATTTCCCCCTAACGTAAAGTCAAAAAAACCCTAAAATTGCCAGTTTTATTTGAAAATCTCCCAAAACTAAAGTTATGAAACTACTTACCCTTTAAATCTGGGGGTCTGTTTCCGAAGTCTTCGTGTACATTAATACATTTGAGTACATTTCTTTTTATCCTCTTTAGGCATATTAACAAAAAATTGCTTCTCGTCGCAGCAGCTAAATTACAATAGCTAACTCCAAAATTAAATAAAACTAAAGAAGTAAACAATACTCAACATATATTCCAACAAGCATGGACAAAGTAACCACAGACTATAGAGAGTAGAAGTAATATATGTAAAAGAATCCGTTGACAGAAGAAATTAATAAAAATCCTTAAGTTTTGTTTGGTTAATTAACACTAGCGATGGTTGTATTTTCCAAAATATATGAAATAGATGACTGAATTGAAGTAAGTTAAGTATCAAAATTATCAAAACTTATCGAAAGAAAAAACTCTAAAAAGTAAAAAAAAAAAATTATTGGTCTTTTAAGTTGTAGGTAATATTTTGATCAACGTCTACTTTTTAGAGCTTTTTTTTGGGTCGGGGTTTTTTTAATTTTAAATTTAACTTTTATTTCCTGCTTTTTAAACTTAATGTCTCGTTTAAATCTGCGCAGCGTTGCGTTGGTTTCTGATAGTGAAGTTTGTTACTAATCTATCCTCATTCCTCGTCCTGATCACCATTTATCCACAGCCTATTCATTGAGACCTTTTCAATAAGCCCAAACGCGATACTTCTGCTGTTTGTTGGTGAGTAACTTGGGTATCCTGGAAATTCCAGGTGTTGCTCCAGCATCAGTTCAAGGTTACTTTGTTCGTCTAGTATCATTGAAGTAATAGAATACCAAATTTTGACTTGATCAGGCCCGAGGAAGATGGTCAAATCCCTTCACCGACCAGAAAAGAGCTGATAATTTTCAAACAGCTGAACCGATTTTGATGAAACCTGTCTAAGAACACTTCCGACTAATTCACCTTTCTAACAAATAAAACAAAATTGAATTCGGTTTATTCCTTCGGGAGCTACGATGACACAGACAGATACACATACACAGACACGTCAAACTTAAAACGCCCCGTTGTTTTTGCGCTGGGGGCTAAAAATATTGATCATGATTCCTCATTAGGCAAGATTGACGCATAAATCGATCGTGGAAGAACAAAAGTGAATATTTACAATTATTTATAACTTAATCTAATCAATTTAGTTCCCTGCGGAACATCCGTTACAGTCAGTCAAAACAACATTGATTTTTAGATAATTTTAAAATAAACCGTTGAGCATCAAAAAGCATTTAGAGCTTCAAAACTAAAACGGCTTCTAAACTATGAAACAGATTGCGAAGGAGGAATAGATTTACCCACTTCCAATGTTCTGTTTATTAAGCTTGGTCACACTGAGGTAGAACCAGAGGCAATTTCCGAAAACGCAATTCTTTGGCCCCGTTGTAATTTTGTTTAAATAAAAACCAATACGATTTAAATCACATTCCAAGAAATCTGAAGAATACGATACAATTTATGCTTTACTCATTATTAAAAACAAGAAAAGTATTTAACACTCTTTAATCTTCCCAGAATAGTCTATGAATTTTACCGTTGACTTCTTTCATTTTCTTCGTCCTTTTTTGGCATTTTGCCTATGGTGATATGTCAAATTCCAAACTAAAACTTGTCTGGGACAATTCGTGTTGGTTCATATTATATCTTTTTTCTTTATTATATTTACAGTATTCCTTATAGTAAATGTAGTTCTTGCGTGAAATTTATATGTGATTTGCTTAAAGTGCCAAATTGATGTCTCGTTATTAATGGTATCATGAATCAGGTTGATCAAAATATAAACAAAGATATGTTTGATTCTGATCTGATCGACGTGGAATCTTTGGATTATTCCGATGATCAGACGTGGTGAGTACTTTTGAAGAGTATTTATGTAAAAGAATATGTCGCAGTAAGTGATGGCGAGTATTTACGGGGTCATGCATGTCTTGTGTCCGGTCGTAACGTCAGTGTATCTGTCGAGTCTACTGTCGATTCTCGATGGATATTTAGCCCGTTCCAATTAATCGTTGAGTTATTTATTTCCAGTCGAACCACTCTAACCAGTATTTTAACATAGCCACCTTGCACATATAAGTACTGGTGCTTGGTTTTGCTAAGTAAGATGATTCACCTTTACTCAGGTGTTTTTATTTTGTTTTGAATGAGCTTAAATTTCTGTACGAAAGCTGAAAGTACTCAACTTTCAAAGTTATTATGAGATCAGATAAAAGATCTTATATTGACATGCTTATTCATGAAAGATTTGCAACCCACTCGGCTCTGATGTGTTCACCACACCTACACTGCTTCAGTTATTGATGAATTGTATTAGTTATACCATATAAACTTCCAAAAAATGTTTCATAAGCCAATGTTATTATTTGGACCAGAATAGTGCAATTATTCTGAGTATTCTTCAGTATTTTTGCCTTTTTGGAAGGTTTATCTATCTACCCACAACCATAGTTCTCAGAAAAACATGAAAAACATGTTTTAATATAGGTACTACATAGATGCAAGTACATCTCCATTGTTTTTAGTTTTAATTAGTGCTTTGTGCTAGAAATTACTAGCAAATTATCAAACTGATAAGATTGTCTTTATTGGTAAGATCCATTTGACATAAATTGCACTTGAATTATTATGATAAGTTTTGTGATAATATAACACCTACTTACAGTCTTTACAAATGAATAAATTATTTTTGATTATAGGTATTGATAATAAATAATTTGTAGTCACTGCTACTTTTATTAATTTGTATGAAATGGCAAATATTCTTAGTTATAATATTTGCCATTTCATAAGTTTGTTAAATAAGTTTTTAACTATGTAGATGTAGGCTGTGTTGTCCTACTGAAAAGCAAAAGCCCGCCTATCCTTTGCCATGCCTTAAGCAAATGTAGAAACAGGCACATTGTTGATGGCGGTGTACTGTTGGATGAGTCTATAACCAACCACCGATATAGCCCAAAAAACAATGGGTTTAAACCCATTGTTCTTTTTTTTAAGCAGAACAACGTTTCTTATTTAAATTTTTCTTTGATACATAACTCGATGGTCACATGCATTCACCGATCCACCTTGTGGGAGGCCTTCCCACTCTACGTCTACCAGTACGCGGTCACAACTCCAGAACCTTTCGGCTCCGTCGGCCATTTGTTCTGTGAGCAATGTGACCTGCCCACTGCCACTTAAGTTTGTCAATTCTTCAGGCTATGTCAATTAGCTTGGTTCTCCTGCGGATCTCTTCATTCCTGCAAACAACATTAATAATGCAAAAAGGGCCTTAGCTCAGCATAACGTAAGAAAACAAAACAAGGTGTACCACCTGATGCTAATTTTCAGCTGCAACTTGCAAGAGGTATCCATGAACAACAGTGGCCAGTTACCATTAATGAAGTAGGCTACCAACATATTACTTTAAAAAATCTGTGCACTCCTCTGAGACACTTCTAAACAAATTGCATCAATCCTCCAGTACACAATAATTAACTGCATGCAAACCTGTTTTCTCTAATAAAATGTAATTAGAAAATTAATCATTAAATGTTCTTGTAATAATTGATTTCTTCATTGATCTATTAAACAAATTAATGGCTGCACAAACTTGGGGTTTGGGATCAGTGTAAATAGGTTTTTTTCCATTATACCTTCTGTTGTATCCCCATAATGGTTATAGACTCATCCAACAGTGCACCGCCATCAACAATGTGCCTGTTTCTACATTTTTCATTTGCTTAAGGCATGACAAAGGATAGGCGGGCTTTTGCTCTTCAGTAGGACAACACAGCCTACATCTACATAGATAAAAACTTATTTATCGACAGACAACTTACAGCTTAAAATGCTGGGTCTAGAAGCATGGAAATTTGCTCAATAATACCTTGTATAATATATAAGAAAGTAAGCACCAAGATTTTTTTTGAAAATTATTTCCCTTAAGTTAAATAGGTGATGAAAGTTTGTATGGAAGTTCGCCATTTTGGCTGATAGGATCCCATCAGGGTTGTAAATTATAACATCTTTTTCTTTTGCACCGAGGTTGTACACAATTCCCAATGACTCTGGGCAGAAAGTTGATATTGTGGACTGGAACTTATCCTGTGACTGGCCCATCAAAGAGGATCATGACTATCTTAAACTGGAGAAGATACTCTACACAGTACTCGACGACACACTTAAAAGTAAGTTCCTCTTTTTATGTAACTTTCTTCTGTCCGCGCCCCCAGTGTGGAGGTCGGAAATTATCCCACAGGAACGTACTACTGAGATGAAAGGTATCCTATGGCATAACCCAGATGGTCTGGCTGAGAGTCAATTTTTTTTTTATCGCTCCAGCAGCTGAGGCGTGTAAAGGTAACAGACTGTCAGACTACGCTACTTTTGCATTTTATAATATGAGTATGGATGTTGGCAGGCAAACACACGAACAGCTCTTTTAAGCAAGTAGTCACAGTTCGGCGACAGAAATTAGTACGGTGGTAAATTATAAATGATATTGTTTCTGTTAGTAGGTTTGTACAAACACTTTTACACATTGGTCATATTTTAAAAACTAGATGAGTTCAGCGTTTCCTATCTCACTACTCTGAGATAAAAGGCCGAAACAAATTCGAGAGGTCACCGTCACAGTCTCTTTTAAAGTCCAGAGATAAACTTGGTCAGATCATGTGAATACCATGTAGATTGGTGTCTGAAATGGTGTTTTGAGGAGACAACCACAGAGTAAGATAAGTGAAAGGCACAATTTTAACACTAGAAATAGGAACAAATTAGATCAACCACGTTTCAGATTGTCTCAAGTACACACTTCTTTTATGGGGTTCTGTGTAAAACCCCAACCACGCACACTATGTAGACAAGCATATTATGAGTTAGATGATTATATCGTAGATGCTTGGCTTAATGCTGGTCCTGCTCCACAGCCATCTGGGCATACTAGTTAAGATTTTAATATTTGAAGCAACCCTTCCCTTTAAATTTTTTCTGACATCACAAATATTTTTGTTCCTATTATTATAATTTCTGTGACATTATGAATATGTTTTATTTTTGCTGAACCAAGTGTTAGTTATTGATACTTCAATATATATTAAATGTTTTTCTTTCTTTTATGAAATCAAATTTTATTAATATCTCAAATAGATTGCAAACTATAGTTTTGTAGAATTTAGAAGCATTTTGTTTAAATTTTGTAAATGTGAGTACCATGCATCTGTTTATTGTGTTGTTATGATGTACGTTGACTTGAAAAAGCATGGCAGTTGAGAGTATGTCATGCTCACTTAAATGTCTCACTGATGGTGGCGCGTGTGTTGGATCATTCGGTTCCCTACAAAATGGTTGAGCTGGATGGTGCTGATCCACGCGTCAAGTTCGTGAACGGGCACTGTCGCTTGAGACTGGTCATCTCCTAACTTCCAGGGCTTATTTTTATCTTGTATTTAGAATTGCTTATAACTTTTTTACATTGTTCTCACATACAGAAGCAACAAGAATAATGTTCCCAAGATTTTGTAATATTCAACTTGATTTTAAAAGAGTGTCCGTGGAGTTTCTTGCCCGTTCTTCTCCATAGAGATGTACGTTTTGGAATGGGCAATTAGCTTCAACTTTCCAACTGATCGACTTTTTGACAATTCAAAAGTGCCTGTAAATGGTTTAATTGAAACAAATGCGTTGAGTTTGAGTTTAGAGTTGACAGGTTGACTCGTCCAATCAGTGCGCATATTATTCAGTAATCATGCTCCTCAACTTAGAACTTAAGGCACTCAAAGATTCGACGAACAATACCAAAGAAACGACATTCGGGTAGGCCGCATAAATTACTCAAACTGGAAGACAATGATTAAAACTAAGCGAAAAAAAAGAATTCCCACTTAGTCTTCTGGTGGTAGTACTACCATCGAGGCAGGTTTTGGAAATGCCGGCGTGACTATTTAGACTCGTTTGTCAGGAACAAATCGTAACTATACCGTCACGCTACCATTTCTTTTCGATTTATTCGAGAAGACGAAACGCAATGAAAATTGGAAAAGTATGGGGGACACCTTTGGCCAGCCGTAGATTCTACGGGGTTTTTTAAAGTTAGCCTACACTGCCCCACTGCTGAGCAAATAGCTCTTCGAAAAACCTTCCAGGCATCCTTTTCTAGAACCACCTCGCTCCAACCCTTGCGGTACGCGTCTATGTTGTCTCGCCACCTTTTCCTGGGCCGGTTTCGGCGGCGTCATCAGGTTAATTCAAAAGAAAATACTATCCCGACAAGCTCTTCGTCAAGACAAGGAGCTACTTGCTACTTCTTTTTATTACAAGTATCTATTACATCATAAACTAAATTAGGACATAAGATAACAACATGTTCAAACTTGTGTAACATGTGTGCATCAATTTAAATATTGACCTATGTAAAAGGTCAATGTTTTTTCCTCATTACACTCTAGTTTTGAATAACGGAACAAATAATTCGGCTATGTTTTGAAACCCAAACGGCTGCGTTTTGTGTGTACAACGGTTTGGTTTTGGTATCAACGGAACCCTATTACTAAGTCTCCGCTGTCTGTTCGTCTGTTTGTCAGCGGGCTGTATCTCATGATCCGTAATATGTAGACCATAGAAATTTACACAGAATGTGTATTTCTGTTGCCGCTAAAACAGCAAATTAAAAAAAAAAATATCTCCCTACAAGAAACTTGTTTTTTCGGCGTTTTTGGCCTACGTACGCCTGGTACGGAACCCTTCGTGTGCGAGACCGACTCGCTCTTGTTGGTAACATGTGGTGTTAAATATTGTACGGAGGCCTTTGTGGGTGAGTCGGACTTGCACTTAGCCGTTTTTTTTTTAATCTAGGCGTTGAGCGAGATTTTGACAACACATACTTTACCTTTTTAATCTTATGTATGACTATTTTAACATGCTTGCTCATTATTGCATGTAGCGTAATCTTCAAACATGATTATGCAAATAGTGATGCCCAAAGATGCATAAGTACAGCTATTAGGTAATGACAGACAAACAATTTTCTTTATGTTAATTTAATTAGATTTATCTTTCACATAGTATTTGTTTTTTAAGATAAAAACATCAGAATTCTTGTAAAATTGTTATCATTTATTTAGGAACTTAATGTTATCAATGGATTTTGTTCATTTACTGCAGTTTTCTGTGATAAGAAGTGTATGTATAGTGTGATCTAATAATTATGCAACAGTTTAATTGCCTGCATTATGAAGTTATTTTTGTAATGGTTATAAGCATTGCGAATACTAGAAATTATGTAAGATCATATAATTACACACATTCCTCTGCTGTACTGTAGATATGTTGAATATTTAAGGCGCGGTAAGAAGCAAATTTTTAGGTTTTTGACCGAGCGCATCGCAGCAAGAAACAAGGTTCAAAACAGTGATGCGTTTGATGTTTGTTGAATCGAATGACCACCAAAGTAAAAGTTATTTGCAGTTTTCATTAAATTAATTAAAAAATAAATGCATGGCTCAGTGGAATAGTTTTTAGGTATTTCATTAGTTGATTAAATTATTTACCTTTTTATCATTATATAACTATCATATTAATATGATAGCTTACGCTTAAGTTTTTGAGACATGCGATAATTTTTAGGGTTCCGTACCCAAAGGATAAAACGGGACCCTATTATTAAGACTCCGCTGTCCGTCCGTCCGTATATCTATCTGTCCGTCCGTCCGTCCGTCCGTCCGTCTGTCCGTCCGTCTATCACTAGGCTGTATCTCATGAATCGTGATAGTTAGACAGTCGAAATTTTCACCGATGATATATTTCTGTTGCCGCTATAACAACAAATACTAAAAAAGAATAAAATAAATATTTATGTGGGCTTCCATACAACAAACATGATTTTTTTGCCGTTTTTATAGATAACGGTACGAAATCCTTCGTGCGCGAGTCCGACTCGCACTTGTCCCATTTTTATTTTGTATTGTTTACTTCAGATACCATTTTATTTTTATGAAATAGTCTTTTCTGGCTTATAATATGTAACACCAATATGCCTAATGCCGCGGCCACACCTACGAGAAATACCATTGATTATCGCGATGATGGACGCTAACCGTTGGTGTATCCACAATTTATCGCGATAATTTTACAATGGTATTCACATTGCCATTTGACGTTAAGCGATAACTCGGGTGACAGTCAAGTATGGCCACTGAATTTATCGCTTTAATTATCGGAATGTTTACCGCATTGTTTATCGCGATATTGGGCATTGACATTGACCGTAGGGTGGCCCCAGCATAACTGTGCGACGAAAAACGGAACGTTTAACGGAGTACAGAAACAGCCATAATCGGGTATTTTCCAATTAAGTAAAAACTATTTAAATTTGAAGATTGGGACGATATATTTAACAGAAAAATAACAATAAATTTATTTATATCCATTTACTCAATTAAAAACGATTAAAATAAAATTTATTTTTCGTTGTTTCGAATGACCGCCAAAACGCTCCTTACGATGACTTTTTATCACGTGACAGCGTGACGTCAGCTCAGTGTAAACGGCACGGGTACAAATACTTAGTTTGGCGCAGTTTTAGAAATATTTGTGCACAGAGGCACCCGCACACCAGTAATATCATTTTCTATCCATGAAAAATCTTGTTAATTATAAAGCTCGACATTCACTTGTTTACTTACTAACTACTTTAGTTTACTCAAAGTTGACGTCACTCCTGTAGTCACGTGATAAAAAGTCATCGTAAGGAGCGTTTTGGCGGTAAATTCAAAACAACGAAAAATAAATTTTATTTCAATTGTTTTTTATTCAGAAAATGGACATAAAGGCTCGTGCAGACTAGCCCGACGCGATGGTCGCGTCGCGACACTCGTAGAACAATTTCTATGAAAACTTAACGGAAATTGTTCTACAAGTGTCGCGTCGCGGCTGTTTGAAGAAGCCTTAAATCGATTTACTTATATTTTTCAATTACATATTTCGTCCCAATCTTCAAATTAGAATAGTTTTTAATAAATTGGAAAATACCCTATTGTGAAGAATTAAACTTCTATGGCTGGTCTATCTTATGTGGCTTGGCTTAGGGTCAGCCATTAATATATTTTGTAAATATTAACTATATCTAGAATTCTAGACAAAGACTAAACAGATATATTTGCTTCTTTTCCAAGCAATCTATCTTAAGGAATAATGACTCTATAGAGGTCTAAAGTTCACTCATACTCTATTGGTAAAGGTAGATACTCCGACCAGACGGATGTTGTGTCTGGTGGGCTACTGCCCGACGATTGATGTCGGGATATTGTATACACCGTGACATTTTAGTCGTCTTACAAAGGTGGTCCACTCAATGTATCCATCATAAAATACCTCCAGGCGCGATTAAAACATTGTTACCATTAATTAAGATAATAGGTACAAAGAAAAATAAATAATGCTTTAGAATTATGAAACACCCTCCCTGTTAATAACGTTTACGTGTCAAAGGGTAGAAGATATCTACCTACCTACCATTACATTCTATCATTAATTCCACCTCCTTATAAGGGTGTTTCAAACTACGTCATGCGTCTTAGTGAATGATATTTGAATTTTTTGAATTATGCAAATGTTCAAGAATATCATTTTTTTTAAATAAATGATTAGTAGTCATTGGATACATGAAGTGGGCTGCCGTTGTAAGACGACTAAAATGTCACGGTGTATATGTAGATTGCGTGGTAAACTCTACTTGCGTGATGTAGCTGCGGTGTGACGTCAAGTCTTGAGTAGTTCGCATATGGCATTGTTGATGGCGCCACTTTACTTTTGAGTTTTCCACATTTGTTGATTTGTAGTTTTTGTATGTGGCATTGTTGGCCGCCACAACTCCACTTTACTATGAAGATCAAGATATCTAATGTAGTAGACATCAATTCATGTTAAAACACAATTAGTTAAAACAACATTGATCCTACTTGCACCTGCAAATTGCATTGAGTGAGCCCAGTAGCCACCCCAGCGTGCACCTGTTGAGCACAGCACAGCGACTTTATTTCAACGTTCTTTAAGGTTAAAATCGCGCGCCTATTTTCTTTGTCAGATGAGACCCTTAGTTGGCATTGCTTGCAACGGTCAAGGTCCACATTACGTGAAACTCAATACTTCAGTCACATAGTTCCCTGCTGGTCCCTATTTCGTCACTAGCAAAAGTGACAACCAGGAACGATTACCGTTACCAATAAAATACCGGTAAAACTATCAAAACATTTCGTTCCGTTCTGTTAACTATTTAACGTTAAAATTACAGTTAAATCATGGGATTTACCGGTATTTAAATAGCGCTACCAGTATCGTTACTTCGCTAATATCTAACGAGAAGCAACATTTTGTGCGCCATTGCCAAACAGAACCAAGCGCCTCGCGGCCTTCCGTTCTGCTCTTCTAAGCGGAGCGGCATCAAAGCATGTTACAATGATCGGAAAGATACGAATACGATAAGACTCGCGCTCGCGCGGTTTTCATTTCATAATCATACGGCACACAAAAATCACGTTGCGTACGCCAAACGTACCTACGTCTACTGCCTTTGATTTATCAACTAGTTGTTTGTGTAAAAAATATTATGGGCCGTAAGAATTTTCAACCTTTCAACTTAAACCGTATTATTATAACTAATAGTGTTACTTTTTAATTAGTCTTAGGTCTGTATGTAGGTACAGTCGACCACAAATCTCTGGATACAATATTAAAATCTTTCTCAAATCTTACGAGCTCATAAAGGCGCTGTCAAAGTCAATTTTATTGCATCCAGAACGTGTGGGCAACTATACCTTTTTGGAAACAGGAATATCTCTTTATATAGAAAAATTCGGACGCATCTACATTTGCGTACTTTTTTCAATTTGAGCCTCCGTTTATTATAATTTTCTGCTGCACAAACAATGGCGCCGATTCTCTTGTCACAAATGCCTCTAAACTAGACTAAAAATCACTAAAATTGTATTTATTCCTGTCAAACGACGATTTCCCATTCTGAAATAGACTAAAGTGACACAACTTAACTATATTTTAGTTTGACAGCAGTAAGATGGCACTGAGTTATTAATTTTGTGAAAATGGAAATTTTGCTATTCTGAATTTGACGTTTTTTAGCTAAAATTTTGGTTGTCCAACTAAATGTCAGGCAAAAATTATTAAAATGTCGACCCGCTTTATTAAACCTTTAAACCTCTTAAACTCAACATGTAGGTAATAATTATCATATTTTCCATACAAACAGTGAAAAATTTCATATAAAACACACCGAGGCTGGCGCCCATGCGCGCCTATGTCTCTAAATAAAATTGACGGGGTAGGGCAAGCAAGTATCACGTTGCGAAGCAATAAAAAAGAAATATACCACGTGGAGTCGCGATTGTCAAATACGATTTTAGTTGAGTCAAATTATTTTTAAATTTAGAGATTTTTTTGAGAATAGCTTTAAATTCTCATAGCCTACACTAAACAAACTAAACTATCATTTAGTTAGTTTCGTTCGGTGTACAAGAGAATTGGCACCAATATTGTATACACGCCGAAGGTTCATTCATGGTTTCAGTTTTCGTGTTGATGTCCCTGCCACCTTGTTTATAATAATTTTCTGCAGCACAGAAACATATTGTGTACACGCCGAAGGTAGTCGCACGTTCGGCGTGTATGTAATATTGTTTCTGTGCACACACCGAAAGATGCTAGTCTCCCCACCGTCATAGTTAGAAAGTGATGACGTATAAATTACCGGTATAAGAATAGTTACTTTTACCGATACAAATACTGGTAATTAGATAACCTTAACTGATTTTATCGGTATTATTAACGTTACTTTTTTATCGTTAACAGAACGGTAATTGGTAAGGTTATATAAATAATACGGGTAGTTAGATCCCTGGTGACAGCACAATTTGGACTACATACGTACTCATCATCTCATCCAGCCATATTTACTTAGTACACAGTCATACATTTTATCTTTGAACATAAGTAGGAAGTCCTTTAATCAGCTGCATAATTATCATATTTAAACCTATTTATTTATAAACTACCATGAGTTTATATTTACTTTGTAAATTAATCTTATCTTACGGAAAATAGTATTCCTAAAGAGTTTTGGCGCCATTTGAAAAGCTATGATTTAGTTTTAAGTCATACGCTGTTTTCGGTACAAAAATATTTACTAAGAGGTTAATAAGAAAATTACTATTGCACTGCCGTCGTCTTAGCAAGCGTGTCTATTTTTTAGAAGTCTAGACATTTGATTGGTTGTGCCACTATATCTTAATCTCAAACAATGTACCAATTCCGAAAACAATATTTTATTTTTCCAAAATGAAGTGACGATAGAAAGAAAGAAAAATGCGTTAATTGGCATTACAGTATAAAAAATCTCAAACATATAAAAAAAAAATAAACAGAAAACAATGATAAAAATGCCAAAAGAGCCTCAGCCCAGCGCAATGTCGATTCATCCTTCGTTGTGTGTGCAGGCAAAGTTTGGTACACGTTGTGTTCCTCTTACCTTCAAAGTAAGAACGAATGGACATTTTCTGGCTGCGTTCGTGTCGTAGACCTCACTCCTAGCTTTCTACCACGGAAAATCATCGCTGTGTTAAGTCCCTTTCCCATTCAAAATTAACAAAGCATGTGCACAACAATGATTACTCAGAATATTTTGGGAACCTTCCTCTCTCTCTTTACCATAACACTAAACTTAATGGAGGATAAAACATCATTTCGTCATACATTTAAAAACAAAATGGCAATTAAATTAAGAGCTATAAAATCGTTTTTATTGGCCAGTCGTTAAACAAAGGATATGATCATGAACAATTGGTAGCTGATCTAATGACATTCGACACAGTTCATGGGTTCAGGACAAAGATCTGATATCGTGTCACAGCATGTAGTCAGGGTCTGCACATTGTTATGTTATAATTTCGAGGGAAGAATAATGGGTCAATTCCTTTCATTTAAAGGTGACGGGAAGCGGGAAGTCGAAAGAGTGATAGCCAGATTTTTAGAAATCTGTACAGTGGTTTTGCACATAAAGTTGTGTGTGATGTTCCTGTCTTCTTTCTCTACAATTCCGTCTAGCTAGGGCTAATTCTTTAGATTACAGTCAATTCATCCTGTGATATCCATCTCGGCCTTGCACAGTGCAGTGCACTTTGTTACTTGATCCAATGCTGTTTCGATTTAGAACTAGCTGTCTGGTTATTATCCCTTATTATAACTCTCAAAGCGTGCAACATACTAGTTTCATTTAAATCATAGGCTCTCAATCTAGACAATAACGCCCCCTTGTGGGCGATTGAGACTTTCTTCTTTAAACTCAGAAATAACATAGAGGTCATATCCTATATTACGACTACAGAATATTACACGTCGGCGCAATAGCTGTTTCAGATTCGCGACAGGTAGTAAGAAAAATTGGGGGACTCTGGAAACAAGCATATTCTCTAAGTGGGCAAAATAAGGTTTTTTATTTATCTGCAATCTGCTTTCAGTCATAATCATCAGATGTTTTATAGGATTTATGTGGATTGGGTGCGGTTCATTATACGGCACCTTATGAGTTGGTAGTGAAGTAAAAATAATATGGTTGAGAAGAGAACCTATGATTTAAACTTAGCTAGAAATAAATACAATCCGCAACAATTTACTGTATCAGCAAAAGGGTTGTGTAATTACGAGTGCAGCAGACCATAAATTCACCTAAGGTTGAAACGACTAGATAAAACAGGTCTATGGCATTTGCAGACTGTGGGTGGTTAAATTGCCACAGCTCTAATTTTAAGTCGCAAAACTTCCGTATGTTGGTCCAACTTTTAGTAGTATTGTGTTACTTCGAATTCTACCTTCGCGTGGGTTGCTAATTACATGATTATGCAGTTTTTGGTCAACCCTGCAAACGTTGCAAATAAACCCTCAACTTCGATGGCAGTAATATAATATCAAATTTATAATGCAGTCGTATAAGATCAGTGTCAAATTTCGTATTCAGATTTCGCGTGCGTCAATTATATCGAATGCTTCGTCAGTAAGAACTGAGATTCACTTTTGTAAAGAATTCTAAGAAATACCTGGCTTAGTTTATGATGTAGTTTAATCATCACTTTCGATCTTTGTTTATTTACCTTACGATTGAGTCTAAAAGGTTAAATATTATTGTGATATGAGACAACAGACAAAACAGTGTGCGTTTCATGGGAAAACGGTAGTCTGTACAAAATGTATTCACAATGGCAATAATCCTTAAAATATTATTATTTTGTACTGAAGGGGAAAATTAGAGTATAAATACCGGGATGACATAGATATAATTAATCATAATGACACAATTAAATTAAACACAAATCTTCTTTTCATATTGGTGGAAAATAATACGTACCTTACATACTGTATATTTTTTAAAATAACTAAATGAGTTGAGCCAGATCCACGTTAATCGCGGCATCAGTATTTTTTAGTACTTCTTCAGCAGTTGTGCATATTTTCGCAACTTTTAAAACTTACACTAGCTAACGTAATCTAGTCGAAAAGACTTAAAGGCGTAGTCTCGGAAGTGACCTAATGTCGTTCACCCCTGACCTCTGGCCACGCTTGAATCTACATTCAAGCTTCCTTTAAGTCCCGAATAACACGCTAATGGGCCCAAATTGACCGACAGAATCTCTATTCCTTATCGTTCAATCATTTAATATTTGTGCAAAGTATGAACTTGCTGTATTGCTGATAAATCACAAATCATTGCAACAACGTGACACGGCAAATATTTTTTAAACGGCATACAATACCATTTCGTATTTGGTATACTAGGTAGACTCTTAGATAATTCCAGTACCGTTCAATGTCGCTAAAGCAATCATTCAATTACATTGAGATCGCTTTGTTGCTTTAGATCCGCCAAAGAAAACTGCACTCTATATCGTACAACTAAATTCCGTTTTGGATTGGGTCCTCTAAATAGATCTTGCACAGGAAAATACTGTCGGAAACATTATTTTATGTATTGACATTCAATAATGACAATTCATTATGCAAATTGTAATCTGTCCAAAACTGTATTCAGATACCAGAAGATTCTAAAATTATGATAGAGTTGTGAGATTTGATTTACTTTTTCTCTTTGCACAGAATGGGCATATAATTACTGGAAATATCTGTCTTTGATCCCCAATTATAATGTTCTTAATAATAAACAAGAGAAAAGGTCCACGACTGCATGAACCCGGAATCCCTGGCACATGAGTTGCATCAGCTAACCCAGTAATGAATCATTCGAAATCGGCTACAGATCGATTTCGGCGAAAAATCTTTAATTGTTTTGTGTATATTATTCTTCTTCGGAAGTATCAGTATCAAAATCTGCTTTGTTTCTTATTTTGCCAAAAGAAAGCCTTTTCTAATAAACTGCGCATGTGTTGCTGTTCAAAGAAAGTAATAATTGTATATTTTTAAAGAATATCGGTTTGATTCTACAAAGTCTCCAGAAAGGGGCAAGATATTTGCAACGACTCTGACCTTCTTGAAACGATTCGGCAAAATCGCATGTGGGCGATATATACTTAACGCATCAGCTTTCGCGTTAGTGCAAAAAATAAAGCGTATTTGCTTTGTTTATAGGGACACTTTTAGTTTTAAAACGAAGAACTATTGCTACCTCGAAAAATTCAATTCAAAGCATTTTGTTAGGTATCTTATCAAAATCTAAATGATAAGTAGGTAAACAATATAGAAGCTAGAAACATTTTAAAGAACGTAGACAAAAAAGTTTCCTACGAGAGAGACGAAACCCAAGATTCCAAGGTAATTGATGAATTGGCACCGCAGAAAGTAATAACGTAGGCTAGAACAAGATGCTAATGATTTCCCATATGAGATGCGTCCTCACACACATGCGACACGAGCATTCCCTGCCTCTTATCTTGCATCGTCTGTGGTGAGGTGAATAGCTAGACTTTATAATTTACCTACGTGTTTACCTAGATAGTGTCTAAGTGCACGGGTCAGATTTGTGTAATATCACTATTTATAGTATTCACAGATTTATTTCAATTACCTTTACGATTGTACTCTTAGCCTTGTAAGCAACTTTATGGACCACTGTAACTTACGGAATTTTCGTAACTACTCAAATGACTATTCTTGGACACGAGTCCAGATTAGCTATAAATCAATGGATCCTAATCACGGGGTGAATTGAATTTTTAGAGTGCGTCTGATGAAATGTATCGTCAACCGTGAAGGCAACAGTAATCCATCATTTCACTCTGCTTTTTCCTGTTTCTCTTGTGTTACGAGAATTAAAAATGAAAAAAAGTTGTTAGTTTGTTACTTTGCGTAAGTATGCGAGTCAATTCAAGGAAATGGGTCTGTCTGTATTGGCGGATATTGTAAACTGAACTGTCATTATTTACGCGAGTTTGCCATCTTCCCACGCATTTATCGATAGTAGGCTATAGAAACGTAAACGTTTATGGTATCCTATCTGTAGATTTGTTTCTATGCCAAACAGGCTTGATAGATAGACTGTGACGAAAACACTAAGAAGCCATGAATGCGTCATAAGCATTGATATCATCTAGAACCTGAAAGACAGACAAGAAATAGGCCTAGAATACTCAATATACAAGAGTAAGCAAGGAGGCCGTCTAGTCCTAAATGGGCATAATGTTCTAGCAAGTTTGCTACCTAACCTAGTCAGTAAGTAGGTCATTTACATACACTCGATCCCCAGTCAGTATTGTAACGAACACAAGCCATAATAGTATTGCAGCCCACACGACAATTAATATTCGAAACTTGTACAATAAAAGTTTCACTTTCTACGTATGCTTGATCGAGATGAATTAATAGATTACGAGTATTTTATAACTCGTGTAAAACGTAACTGGGATATTTTTTTGTCTGAAACAAAACTGAATGTGGCGTTTTTCTTGTCAGATTAAATCCTTTAGTGTTTAAATCGATTGCAACTTGGAACTAATGGTAGGTTGTGTGCGTGGAGTTTATGCAATGAAATTGTTTTGATTCTTCCGCATTGATACGTTAAGGAAACAACGTGATGCCATCCTGTCAGTCATTGTTATGTTGATAGGGGAAAGTATTAATATAACATAACATTTTTCTTCGTAAATGGGCGATGAATTTGGTCATAGTATACGGAAGCTCCGAATGATCAGTGGTCAAAATATGAAATCCAATTATGACCAGACATTTATTTTAATCGTTAACTCGAATTTTAAAGTTCACTCCATATACTCCATAACGATCATTGTACCCCTTCTTACTAAAACTGCACGGACGGAGGAGTATAGAATTTGGCTCAGTTAACGTTTCTAAGGAGAGGCAGTGCCGCTAATATTTTTATATAATAATGCATTAGAAATACATTCTTCAGTCTTGAATGAATGATGGTCGAAATCTTATTTACCATGGTTTTAAAATCTGTAACAACTGTTTCCAGCGGAACACTAATCAACTGTATCGTACGATCTTCTTGCTCGTTTTCAATACGTCATCTCCACTTGAGGTCAGCCTCGTATGTCAATATTATATAATATATATGTCAACACTCCTAGGATTCGCTTGTACACTATCGATTGGTATCCGCTCGCAATTACCTATGCACTTTTTCCTACTGCTGTATAGACTAGTTTCGGCTTACAAATTAATGTTTGCAGAGCAATGAACTTTGCTTACGTGTATGAAATGAATTAGGGTCTATATTTCTTACCTATGTTTTTTCTTGTCAAGTCTGTCCGAAAATACTAATAATGTTAACAGCCGTCTGAAATTGCCATTGTCTATTTACGTATGCTCGCTTGTGAGCATTTTGACCTATATGCTGTTCTCTCTCCAGAAATCCACTTAGCAGCCGGTCTTAAACAATCACCCATTCTGCAAAGTAACAGTTACAGGATGTATCCTATCCATAGCTTTCGTCCACCTGCCCATTCACGGCTTCAATTCCAAGGAGCCCTGCCATTCGCAGTCGTCTCACGCATTCCAGTCATAACATTAGAAACAGCTGTCACAGCCACTTCCTGACCAAGACCCCTCTAGCTCGTCGAATGCAAATTGTCCACCAATTTTGGTGCCGATTAAACTACGTTTCTACGATGGCAGTGCGTTGCGAACTGAATTTCGACGCTTTTATTTTGTTACCACTTACGCTAAACACAAATCAAGCGAGAGTATACCTTAATGTGTAGGTGTAAGATTTATAATTGTGTGGTTTTGGAGACCTTAACGAAAACTAAGCTTTGAGATGCGATTTTTAATGGGTTTGTTGAACTTCCTACTGGCATTTTCCGCATTCACCCGATCTATTGATAAATTAGAACTTAATTCTGAATTAATTTTAGACATTCCTTTTGAATAAACTGCGACCTTTGCCAATCTTCATTCTAATTTGGCTCGAACATTTCGATTGTAATTTTACACATTATTGTTAGCTGTATTAATGCAAGCCTGCATACATTGTATTGTATCCCAACGTTCGTAGCCTTTTGTTTTATTCCCGCGCCCGTTATGAATGGGCAGTATCTTGCTATGAAAACTACGTCTGATACAATTATGATGTTATTAATAACATTACATAGCTATAAGAAATTAAATGGGGACGTCTAAAATTGCCTCGTCAAAGATGATACCATGACCAGTTCCTGAACTTGGCAAAACCCAATAGACGACTGCGAAATCCTAGTGGGGTTGCTGGTAGGAAATGTCACCGCGCGAGAGCGCTAAGTGTTTGTTCCTTGTCAAAATCATCATGAACGGAAAGCCACCAATCAGCGACAAGTCAAAACTTAGCGCCATTTCGCGACGAAGTTTTCGACAAGGAACCTCATTTGGCAGTTCTGGATAAAAGTAAGAAACGTCTAGCGCCGTCAAGGAGGAACTAATTTGACAGTGACCATCCCCATTGCCATTGTTCCATGGTCTATCTTAAAACCTATGTGATATTAGCGAAATTGTGGTGTCTCTTCCACAAAAGTCGTTAATTAAGATTTGGAGTTGAACTTTATTACTAAATAAACATTTCTTTTTTAGGTGAAATCCTCTCAATGCCAGACAAACACAAGTTCGACTCGAGAACATACGTGAAGCCGAAGAAACGGGTGCATAGGCCGAGCATACAGAACATAGTCGAAGCTACGTCCAATACTCCATCTATGTCGCCAGTCCATTCGCTTACCACAATCCACCAGTCTCCTCAAATGTCGTTCAACATGCCCAACATGTCTCCCCGCATGACTTCCAACATCTCGTCGAACATGGCCAACATACCCAACCAATCGGCGAATAAGTACCTGACGTACAACAAGTACAACAACCCGTTGGGTGCTATCAGTCCGATGTTGAGGCTGAAGACTTTTAATGTGGATGTGAACTCGGAGAACAGTCATGCCGTCAAGGAGTACGCGATGAAGAGGAGGAGTTTGGTGCAGGATGATGATCCGCAGGTGAGTCAGAATTTTGGAATCATAAACAGCCTCCTTTAATATTAAGACGTTGTCTCCTTAAGTATTAAAAGCCTGTGATGTTCCACAGCAGTGCAATATCCTCTTTACCCTCCTTCCACTTCTCTCTAAGCTGCTAAGGACCATTTCCTGTCGAAGGAGTCCAGCTTATCCCACTATCTCCACCTGGGCCTACCGCGATGTTGCTTGCCATTAAGAGGGACCCATCGGGTCATAAGTTTGGCTCATTAGTCATCTGGCATTTGGCATATGTGTCCAGTCCAATTCCATTTTTAACCGACTTCAAAAAGGAGGAGTTTCTCAATTCGTCGGAACCTTTTTTTTTATCGTGTCAGCTTTCCAAGTGATCACCTTCATCAGATATCTTTGTGATGGAATGGATGGTCGTATTCCTAACCCGGTCTGTTAGTTTAATACCCAGAATTCTCCGTTCCATAGCCCGCTGGCAAACCGCGAGCGTGGACCTGACAGGCACTTTCCTTTGTGTAAATTATTTCATCACCACTACTCTCTAAATGGTGAAGGAAAACATTGTGAGGAAACCGGCATGTCCTAGAACCAAAAATTCGAAGACACGTGACATCTACCAATCCGCGCTGGGCCCGCGTGGTGGATTACAACCCATTCCGTCTCGCCGAGAAGAGGCCTATGTCCCAGCAGTGCGAACACTATAGGCTGATTATGATGATGTGAGGATGGGAAGTATGCATACGTCAATGGGTCTTCTCTTAAGCGACAACGGAAGATTTCCCTTCATTCGTTCTTTAGTTCTTTTAGACATATTCGGTGCGTTTTGCAAATTCTTTGTTTTGTCTTGCCTGGAAAGAGACTATTTTGGCCAAGATAAAGATACTCGTCGACATTTTCAACCTCCCCACCTGCCACAGTGATCTTGCGATGCGCGCTGTTAGTCATCAACTTGGTCTTTGACATATTTATCTGAACCGTGCGGCCTCTAGGCTTGCCGTGCTAAGATCGTCTAGCACCTGAGGTAATAGAGCGGTGCAAAAATTTTATTCTACATCTACAGCGTCTCGACCTCAAGACGTAAGACGGTTTCCTTAGAGCAAAGTACTCTGGTACTAGCAACGAGAGTTCGAGATTACTGTAGCTGGGGTGCACTAAAGTCTATTGAAGTATGCACGTACTTGTAGATGCTAGAATATTCACTAAGTTATTTAGCTCTACTGGCCTACTTTCGACTACTTTATTGACGACTAGCTTCAGCCAGCGACTAGCGTTCGTGTGGAAGTTGTAAGACCCCACAATATACTAAAATAATAGCATATTTCCCGCCCGCGCATCTATTACTTCGTTTTACGTTCGCTTAACGTTCTTTTTTTCTTTTTGCTCTTCTTCTAAGGGTCATATCGCGATGTTATAGCCTAAAACCTTCATCAAGAATTGCGCTATCATTTCCAAAAATAATTTTTCAAATCCGACTGATTGTTCCAGAGATTATGGCGTTGAAACAAAATAGTTAGCCAAGACTTACATAAAGCTTTCATAGTTAAAAAGTTATCAGATCTTATGTAGAACTAAGCCCCAAACTGTACAAGGTTTAACTCTACAATCCAAAAACGACCAAGCCATGCATTTTGACGAAGATGTAAGGTTTTCAGAGTTACTCTACAAGGCTTAACTCTGCAAAACAAGCCCCTAAGCTTTGCTCTATACATTAGATCTGTAACCGACCCTGAACCTGATGAGACCCTTTAAGACAGACAGGCAAACAAGTGATCCTATAGGGACACCTTTTTTACGGACGTACAGAACCGTTAAAACAAACAAACTCTTCAGTTATGCAGGTCAAAACATGGTAAATGGAGCCGTTCGGGTTCAAAGCAGATGCTTCCCATATCATGGCGGTTTCTGCGCTGCGCTTAATGGCCTGTCAGTTCTTTAAAGCAAAGCGGAATGTAATAACATCGACAGACATAACCCATAATATGTGAGACGTGCGTGTGATTGCGTGCGTTGCCCAGTCATATTTTATTCTGTTATGCAAGTTAGCACCTCGTTTTAATAGCTCTAAATGTAAAACAGGAGGTATTCTTAGTGGCAGCCTAACTTGGAAGTAAAGAAACATAAAATGTAGGTAATTTGTGGTTTCCTCGCGTTTGAAGTTCGGCTCTTAGCAACCAAAAACATTAAAGTTTACTCATAAACTCCGAATTGTACTTGAAAAATGTTAATGCCCCTGAAAAACAAAGAACATCGCTGTAACAAAACTTTTAATAGTCGATATTAAAATCAGATTCTGTTTTATATTTTTCGAATGCCTTGTTTACGTCTGCTTCCAATCTAAACGCATACAATATAAACACAATGGAGCCTCCTTTACGGTCGACTTCATTCACCAATCTCGTATGAAGTCTGTACTTAAGGAGAAACTAGTCGCCGGCTCGAATTCACTAGTGGGCCTGGCTAAAAAGCACGCTGTCTCACCAGGCATCGTATCCGACAGAGGTAGTATCAGGATGAACAGTTAGACGCTAGTCAACATGCACAACGTTATTGAGTGAGACGCAGGATCATTTATAGTAAGACAGGCGCTAAAAAATTTAGAAAAGTCTTTCGGAAGATCGGGTTTTATGAAAAAATCACTGCATAAATCAATTACCAATAAAGCTTCTTGAACTTTTCGATAATTGAGCTTTGTCGGTACCGACTTGGTTTCGGAGATTTTACACTTTTTTTATTATTTACAGACGCCCAAAGTTAGGTTAAATTAACAAGAAAAACAAATCTTTGTTGGCTCCTAACTTTTTTATGGCTTTTTGTTTTAGTATTCTGTTTCCGTACAAACACTATTAATAATGAGACAAAATCATACCATGTTTAATTTTTGATGTACATTGTCGAACAGTGGCCCTAGTGTGAGTTTTATTTAACCATCTACACCAATCGCAGTGAGCGCGTTCGGCGTTCTGATTGGCCCTGGATTGGTGACGGACCAATCGGAGCGCCAAACGCGCTCCTGCGTTTGGTGTAGATGGTTAAATGAAACTCACACTAGGGCCTCAGTAGTGTAAATTCACTCCCGAAGTTTGTATGGAAAAAATGTCGACAAGATTCACCTTAAGAACACTCGCGGAACGAAAAGGTTGAGCATATTTTCACATAGTTCTGAACTGTCATTTTCAGTCATAATGTTCTTATTGTCGATAATGATGACTATTTCATGAGAAAGTCTTACAATGGGATTAAGTGAACCTAGTGTTGTATTGATGATTATAATTCTATAAATACCGCTGAATCCGCAATCCGGAATCCGCTGGATGTGGGAAGCACAAGACCGGTCGAAGTGGAGGAGCCTGTGGGAGGCCTATGTCCAGCAGTGGACGTCTTTCGTCTGAAATGATGATACTTGTTACGGTCGTGCATATTTGGTTCAACATACCTGACAGTGACTTGTAAATTGCAAAAACCGTAAGAAAAGTTGAATATCGCGGCTACCTTGGCTCTTCCCCCGATACATATTTTCACATCATCTGTCCTTTTCACTCATAATGTTGATAATGTCGATGATAAATAAGTCTCATACACGGTGCAATAAATTTGACCTAAAGGTGCATAACCTTTTGGTTTCGCTACCACAATAGAGGTATTATTCCGAATCTTCATCAGTGGTGGACAGCCTCGATGGTCGGCCGTGACACTGAACTTGCATAATAAATGAAATCACGGCTGGTTTCATAGATGGAAATCATCGCGAGACTTAACGACACTTTTAAAAATGCAAGAGTGTGTCGCGTACTCGCTATTCATGGAACAAGCGAGGCACGCAGAATACGTCCTTGGATGAAATAAAATTGTAAATCATGTATGGATGTCGTGCGTTATTTTCAAATGGATTCCCGCGCTTTTCATTTCAATATAGATCTGTGTTTCTGGAACCCTGTTCATTGGAATTGAGTTCATTCATTCCATTTCGTGTTTATTCGTGACTGGTTTTATTTCACTCTTTCGATAATTTCGGTGCAATCACTTTCTTTCAAAATTTTACAAAAATAATCTCGAACGCTGTTTAATTTTATTTAAATCTCTACACATAGCTATACTTATGCCACAATCTTCTAATTTTAGGACCTCTTGGGAGTTGGTGAACTTCAATTTCTGAGTATAAAGAACACAACAATCCGTCGTTTTCGCAAAAATAAAATAAAATTACATCACGTCTACGATAGCGACATTTTGAGAGTTGCCTTCCCCGTTAATCTGATTGGTTCTTGTGAAAGCCAATCTGACAACAGACTTATTGATCAGAGATTTCATTCGCTTCCAGTGAGGGGTTCATTCGTTTAATTCCCAGAATTTGGGAAAATAAAATGGAAATTTCTGCTCGTCGAAATCTCGCCAATCAATAGATACGTTTATTTTGTGAAATCCAACATTTTCAATGGTTTCACTCAACCAATGTTTTCCAAACCATCCTGTCATGTAAAATCCATAAAAAAACGCCTATTAAATATTCCTCCGTCTATGGCTTAAAATTGATGACCGTGTTTAATACTGTAGGTACCTGTTTCACGGCTGATTACGAGTAACTGCGCTCAATGGCCGACAACCCAAAAATAGTACAAAAAAAAAATCATTAAACGGTTTCGTAGAATCAGATTTATTAAATGCCTTCTTCCTCTAGCCTAATTGACTTAAGCTTGTCGGATTGGATTAAAGCTGAATTCATAAGTAAATATCTCCGTAAGTACTAAGATGGTTTAGTTTTGCTTTTAATAGCCATGATCCGGTGAATCATATTGCAATTATATTGCAGTCGTTGTGGTTTCTGTGATATTCCTCGGCAGTGATACATTAATTATATATCAAATTTGTTATTTTCTTTCTCGATGGAGTAATAAGTACCATTTATTTTTTGTGGCCCAAAATACAATCGACGACAAGGCTTGTAGGACATTTAGCATTTTTTTTTAAATCTATTACTTCTATTACTAATATATAAAGCTGAAGAGTTTGTTTGTTTGTTTGCTTGAACGCGCTAATCTCAGGAACTACTGGTCCGATTTGAAAAATTCTTGTTAGTGTTAAATTGTCCATTTATCGAGGAAGGATATAACATCACACTAAGACTCTTAGGAGCCGAGCAAAGAGAAAAATGTCACGAATACGAAGTACTCGCACGGGCAGGCGAGGCGAGCGACGGGGTGGGTCGGGGAGCAAGAAATTTGACGCGAACGAAGTCGCGGGCAGAAGCTAGTTATTATTGTAAGCCTGTGTTTTCCCGCCGCAGGGCAAAGGCTTGCTTTCCACTTTTCTACTGAGATTGTGGGCCAAGTCTAGCTCATCCCGCCATCTAGGCCTTCCGCGTAGTTGTTTCCTAAGATTTGGGATCCACCGAGTGGGGGGTTTTGCGTTTAGCTACGACGTGCGACAGATGTGGCCAGCATAATCAGCCTATAATGTTTCCAGTACTGGCACACAGGCCTACTCTCTGTGACGAGTGCTACGACACCGACACCTATCATCCATTTATTGCTGCTTATAAGACAGTTAGGACCTGCTATTCGCAAATAAAGCCGTCACGATCGACAACAATCTAGATGAAATCTATCAATAGTTATAGCTTTATCTAATTGCAAACAAAGTATAAAAGAAACCGTTCGATACAGATGACTGCACGCAGCATCGCTTGCAAAACTGTTTGTCGCCAACACGTATTGTTGCTGCACCTATTACCCCGGCATAACTTGGCATACGGTAAACATGAATTCGTTTTATGTGGCTTTGGTTATTAATATTTCAAATCTTGTAACATTTAGGCAAAGAAATTAAAGGAAAGAAAATTAGGAAGGAAAGGAATTCATTTTTAATAGGCGGATTTAGGGTCAACTGGTAGAAGATGCCTCAGGATTAAATTCCACCTCTGTACATTTGCGTTTTTAGAGGCTAAAATTATGAGCACAAATAAATAAATGTTATATTACTTACAATTGTTAGCTTTGCGTTTTTTTTAAACCATAAAAAGTCCATATCAACTGGCTCCTAATACATAATTCGAGGCAAAAATCTCCTTAGGCGTATTAGTAGTTTTGGACTACTACTTAAAGGCCTAAGGTTTGTGCTGCGAAATTTTGGAGACATTCTCGACATTTCCCCTTACAAGCCAGCAGCGATAAAGTCCCGAGATATACAGGGGATATCGATGTTGCAACGAAACTAGAACCTATAACAAGTGGCAATATTGACTCACTGTATAAATAATAAGCTTAGGCGCAGCTGCGCAAATACCACAAGTATGTTATAGTATCGCACGTGATGTAAAAGTTTTATAATGGAACATAACAATGGACTTATAAAGAAGGTAACTACCATAATAATGTAATTATGAAAGTATGTAAAGATGGCCAAAGAAACGATGGATCTCCTGTGGGAAAGATGATGAAAAGGATAAGAACTACCGTGATGACAACTATTAGAAGTCATCATCATCTACCTAGCCTTTTCCCAACTATTTTACATGGAGCGACTGCCTATCTGACCTCCACAACCCAGTTACCAGGTAATACGATACCCTTGGTAAGACTGGTTGTCAGACTTTCGGGCTTCTGATCATTTGAGGGCAAAAGAATGATGAGTATAAATGGGCCAAGTCCATTTTGATTGCCATCGACATGCTAAGAACAAGTATGACGAAAGGTGGTTTCAGGATCGTGACTCCTTAATTTCTTTTCAGATACTGTTTCGTTAATAATGTGTGGCATTAAATTGCGAGAACTTACTTCAATTTAGTTGCTACTTTACAAATCTTGTTACTAGATTCCCATTTAAAGAAAGTTACAATAGACTTTAAGTGAAACTGGGTGTTAAACTTCAACTTGCGAGGACTACGACAGAGTAGCTTCCCCCTGCGGCGTCCTCGGCTTGGTATGTCGATAAATAGGCGATCCTTTCCCAGGGTCCAAAGTATCCCCAAAACATACTTCATCTAAATCAGAACAAATAAAAGTAAGTTCAAAAACTAAAACCTGACTACTGAAAAATCGTACTCCCAAAAAGTATGAAACATGAAAATATTCTCGTCTGAAAGCCGTGGTCATATCCCACCCACCCTAAGAAAACAATACATTCTAATAGTAGTAGGGACCACGTACTGGAAGACATAGTGTCGGAAGGCCTCCTACAAGATGGACCAATGACCTGGTGAAGGCCGCAAGAATCCGCTGGATGCGAAAAGCACAGAATCTCTCAAAATGGCCGGCTTGGGGCAGGTCTATGTCTAGCAGTAGACGTCTTTCGGCTGAATTGATGGTGATGACTGGTCAGCAGATAATATTTAGCGAGTTTTAGAACTTGATTCATGTCTATGGGTGATACTGATTGGGCTTGTCGCAAAAAAAAATGCTATATAACATAAGTAAGCGATCATATAAACTTTAGGGCAAAGTGAGAATATTTTATAGTTTTAGTTTTTTTCTATGGTTCTTTGATTAATACACGAGGAAAGAACTAGTCACATCAACCAACGACCATACATGTCGTGCAACACTAATGAGAGTAATGTCATTCAAATAGGGTACTAAACTAGACTTACATTAAGTCAGTCCTCACAGCATTAACATATATTACAGCTACTGTGTATGCGAACTTGTAAAGCTCATTTACCAGCGGGAGACGACCTTGGGGGGGCTTTGAGAAGCGGTGACTGAGTTCTTAATGTGTTATGAGTGGACAGCTGTCTCATAGTTTCTGAATCAGACGTAATTGTTGGGAGAAGCTGTGAACATGCCAAGAGAATGACTGATTAAGGTGAAAGCTCTAGCGTAGCCCGCAAATTCAATGTTTTTTTTCCGATTTTTTTTATTTATTGGTCAGTGTCAGCTTGTCAGGTTGTATGTTGATTTAAATAATAATTCGCGACCGTAACTTAAATGTCTTTACAGAATTATAATTACCATCTTAGACCAGTGCGTGTTGCCAGTGATGACATATGGAACCGAAACGTGGTCGCTCACAATGGGCCTCGTAAGAAGGCTTAAAGTCACCCAAAGGGTAATGTCGAGGTCTATGCTTGGAATTTCCCTACGTAATCGAATCAGGAATGAAGAGATCCGCGGGAGAACCAAGGTAACCGACATAGCCCGAAGAATTGCCAAATTTAAGTGGCAGTGGGCAGCAACAATGCTTGCAGAACAAATGGCCGATGGGGCCGAAAA
This sequence comes from Polymixis lichenea, assembly GCA_949091785.1. NCBI lineage: Eukaryota > Metazoa > Arthropoda > Insecta > Lepidoptera > Noctuidae > Polymixis > Polymixis lichenea. The sequence goes on along the minus strand of OX420931.1, from coordinate 17,287,198 downwards.
GTTCTGGACGTCTTTCGGCTGAAATGATGACAATGATCAAAAATCAAATCAGAAGTCACTTATTCAAAATAGGCTGGTGTCAGCACTTTTTGAACGTCAAAATTACATTAGACAGTCCCCCAAAACGCCCGCCCTTCACCACTTCCTAGTGCTTTAGCTGGGAACTAGAAGTGGCGCAACAAATAATAAAATAATCTCTTAAGTTCATTTAATCCCATTGAATATTTTTATCATGACATAGTCATTCAATGGGATTAAATAAAGAGAGAGGGTTGTATTGATGATTTCAGTAATCATATTTCTGTAAATACATGCGTGTCACGGTCGCGTATCATTTTTTTTTTTCAACATATAGCCTGACATTGACCTCCAAATTGCAAAACACATAAGAAAATTTGAATTTGGTGGGATACCCTTGAGCTTCCACTATAATGTGCCGTGAGTAAACAGTTGTCTCATAGCTTCTGAGTCAGGCATGATAGTTGGGAGAAGCTGAGAACATGCCAAGAGAATAACCGATTAATAGAAACTTTGATATGGCCACCGATTCAGAATGAAAACATTATAAAAGCTGTTATCACGCAACTTTTGACTGCCTCGTTGGTAGTTGTTGCAAGCGCTACTACTGGACATGAGGTACTGAGTTCGATTCTTAAGTTCGTCATTGAGTTTTTCTTTGTGGAATTTCTCAGTAGCAGCTCGGAGTCCGGATTTGTGCCCGGACTTACGCATAATGTAGGTGTTCTACCTCAAACCAACCCTTCAGGGAAACAAGGCGTGATGTTATGGTTTATAATCCATAAATATCTAATGCTAAAGATGGCTGCATGAGTCATTAATTCAAAAGGATTCACTTATAGATATTTGTACTTTTTCAACTCATTTAGCGGCACAAAAGTATAGCCTTCTTTTCCGGCCAGTACGCGTTGTATCACTACCATAGAAACGGGTTTTCATCGACGGAAGACATAAGACAATAGACAAAATAACAGATTGTAGAAAGATTCCTACCGTCTTAAGCAGGACGATGATAGCACTGAAGAGAAGATATTTTACTATTCTTCAGTCGACAAAAGGCCACGATGTCAAACATGACGACCAATTTTTCTCTAATTTCGACAATTGGGTGTAGAAACATTTTTACAGAATTATAATAATACAAATCTTCAATACAAACCTCTAAATTCATTTAATCACTGTTTAATTAAAGAATCGAATACCTTAGCTACATCACAAGCCATCTCCCCATTGCTATCGAAAGAATATATCTTTGTCTTCATAGAAAGGCGGACTTGCGGGTCGCCCCACAAAAGAAATATCAACTTGGATAGAAAGAACTTGTCTCTTCTTGGTAGAATAGAGATAAAAGTTAGTGACGCTACGCCTTCTGGAATTCTTTTAGAGGTCCCAGAAAAATACGTCAGAAAATACAATAAGAAAACAGTGACGTCAGCTATGTCTGTTCAATATTGTATGTTACATCTTACGATATCCATTAAGTAGAAGTACTAATCCTACACAGGCTTTCATATCGCGGTCGATACCCGATATATAATTAAACTAGCTAGGTTTACTTTGTGCGGCCTACATAAGACCTGTCTTGTAGATACTACACACTGACAGCTTGTGTCCGGAACTCGGAACTCCGGATTTAAACCGTATGTCTGTCTTGAGTGGACTTAGCTGTGAATCTTGGATTGAAGATAGGACCTTAGGAGGTTTCAGTTTCCATATAGTGATGGCTGTAGAAATGGTGAAATATTACCTAGCTAAATGAAAGATAGTGCTGTACGTAATGTATTAATGGGGGTTGTGGAATTAATACACCGATAAAATTATTACATATATTCCAAGCGTTTGTGTTTACTTCAACGCGCCCATATTTTCACTGTCGTATCGAAACAAAAAACCTATTCAAATATATTTGAAAGCTTATTCTTAAAACGATCGAATGTTTGAATGCATAACTTACTTTACTGCCATCTCGAACAACATAAGGTCGACTTTTGGGGACTACCTTTACAGTACTTTTAGGTCTGATGCTAATACAACCAAGGTTTCTTTGCACAAAACATCTCCGATGACCGATCCAAGCATGGTAATTATAGTCTTTGTCATCAGACTATCCACAGTAGCGGTTTGTGAGAAACACATATTCAGTTGGAGATATCCTTAGTCGACTCCCGTTAAGCATCAAGCTCTACTTGTCATCTTCATCAGCCTATTGCAGCCCTCTGCTGGATGTAGGCCTCTCCAATTGCACACTATTCAGCTAGATCACCGCTTACGAGTTGTAGGTTCGAACTCAGGCAGGCATCTTTGTGTAAATTATTTAATCACCACGGCTGTTAAAACGGTGAAGGAAAACATCGTAAGGAAACCGGCATGTCCTTAGAACCAAAAATTCGAAGACATGTGACATTCGCCAATTCGCACTGGGCGCGAGTGGTGGATTATGTCCCACTCCCTCTCACAGAGAGGAGGTCTGTGCCCCAGTCCTAGCAGTAGGAACATTATAGACTGATCTTATGGCTTGATTCTCGACAACTATAATCCAGCCACCCTGCGAAGACGGTCGTTTCACCTTGCCTGAGGGCGACCTTACGTTTGCCGACTGCGGTCGGTTGCGGTCTGTAGGTTCTACCTGTACCGCCTTCTTCAAATAAGTTCTTGCAACGACCGGAGCAGAAACGTCCTTCTAGTATGACATCACCACAACAAAACCGGTGAACTTGATCCCCCAGTTCAGTGTATAATATCCATTACAGATAGAACGAAAGTGACAGTAACGAACTAAGCTATAATGTCTAATGAAACTCACGTTTATAGTTTTGACCATATTTGATGTAGGATCTCTAATCTAACGGTGCCTCTTTATAGTCGTGATTGGCATGAAATAGTTTCTGCTTTCTGTTATTAAGCTATGGAGTTGTGATGACCTTGTTCTTGTAAAATAGGTACTTTCATAATTATAATTGCTGTTATATAAAGAATATTTAGGCTTGGCTTGTAATGTTTCATGGGTCACGCAACCTTCCAACGCAAATTGTTCGCGTTGAAATGTGTTTTTATCAAAATTGACAAAACTGGTTTTGTATTTTACGATTTAACTTTATTCTAGGTGACGATCTAAGACATTTAAAGGAAATACTGGAACAAATTAAATTACCTGGCAATACTTTACCCACGTGTTGGATCACGATATCGAATACTAATGAAACAAAAAAACATTATCATTTGATGGCCGAAGATCAATACCCGTAATCGATCAGCTGATTTTGTAATTTTTCTTGGAGCATAGATTATATTTTTTTACGAATCTTCAAAAACCATAACAGTCCTGTGGTTGCCTTAAAGTACATATTAGTGTAATTTAAAGTTTAAAAAAGTAGGAAATATGTAAAAAAAAAATTGTTCTATTAGTATTTACTATCGATACCCAACACGTGGGTAAAGTATTGCCAGCTAATTTAATTTGGTCCTGCATTACAACAGCTTTTTAAAACTACGAACACTATCTTTCTCTCCTTCAATGACGCTTCCAAAAGTTAAATAAGCGGTTAGCCAAATACTTTTTTCCGCTATCGACAAACATCGAAGGGGAGGCGTTCAATGTTGTAATCTTAGAATCTATACATAGAAAGTAGGGGAGATTCCAACCTTTATAAAATAAGTGCATTCTCGTGACGTAAACCGATGACGCGCCACATGGCGTGTCGTTCTAAAATATCTTATAGCGGGAAGTATATGACGTAAGCTCAGGTGTGAAGCGGATCACAAACAAAATTACACTATTATTTGTGTTCTATGTTTACTCATTGTCAAGGCTTTTTTGCCGTCTTCGTAGTACTACAAATAATTGGGATAAAAAAAAAAAAAACTAACATTAAGGTCAACTACAGATTTGTTGAGATGGTCTCGTCTTTGTCATTACTATTTTCTGGCTTTACGTTTCGGATGCATCCATAATACATGAGAAACTTCTTGTTTATCGCAACTGGCTTTTGTTTTTACCCGATACGACCACGGATGACAATATTTTCTTATATCATACTTTTTAGAGCGTGATTTTTTCAACAGTGGTGTTTTAGTTTTTTTTCCGCCAAAGCTCTATGTAGAGATTTTGTACCAGAAGAATCTAGATTTGCTTACAAGGCACTTCACATTTCCAGGGAACATAAAAAGCCTTCTTTTCACGTTGCAGTTGGTCACATTTAAAGATTCATTAAAGTGTATTTCCGGTTGTTTTCGAGCTTACTCGAATCTCTTAGCTCGTGCGGAAAAGCTCCAATCACGTTAAAAACTTGTAGGGTAAACAACAACATGTGTCTCCCTCTCTCCTTCCCTCCCTTCCTCTCTCTCTCCCTCTCTCCTCTCTTTCTCCTCTCTCTCTCCCTCTCTCCTCTCTTTCTCCTCTCTCTCCCTCTCTCCTCTCTCCCTCTCTCTTCTCTCTCTCTCTCTCCTCTTTCTCTCTCTCTCATCTCGCTCTCCCTGTATCTCTTCCTCTTCTCTCAACTGAGTCTGACGATCTTTTATTTCACTTTACAGCTGGAAGACTTGGACCTGACGCTCGCATCGGAGGTGTCGTCAGGTCGCTCGTCGATGAGCACCACGTTTTCCAAGCCGATCAACATTGACCTGTCGCAGCCCGCGCACAATCTACACAACACCTTCAATAAGTAAGTATATTACATACTTATGTACATGATCTAGCCTTTTTTAGGGTTGATCAAATCATCAGCATGCATTCTTTTCTAAGCTTTTATAATAACTTAGTTTTATTTCTGATAAATCGGTAGTACATGAAAACGGCGGCAACTAAGTGACAAGTATGACCATCACTGAAATGATTGCGTTTCATTATTCTAACTATTTAACAAATATTAGGGCGAACCCAATGAATGTTGACGTCCGCATAGCATGTAAATGTGTAGTTTTAAACATGGATACGTTTATTTATTTATTTACTAGACGTCCTGTTTCCTAGAACTGGATCGTAGCGCCACCTACCGGATCCAGTTCCGATCTAAACCATCCAGGGACCCACACACCCAGAGCGTTTTAGGAGGAGTTTAGTGCCATACATACGTACAGAAGATTGATATATTATGTAACAAACAAAAAAAAATATCCTTATCGCTCCAGCCATCTTCGAGTAATCTGGAACCATACATAAAAAAAGGTTCCGACGAATTGAGAACCGCCTCCTTTTTGAAGTCGGTTAAAAATAAGCTCGCTATCTACTACGAGGAGTACGAGGGTAGTATACAGCAACGTTACTGGTTACTACCCTCGTCTACGTGTCTCGATCTCAGAGTTAATTTTGGGCTTAGTCTAAACAAACATTTATTACTAATTTGGTTTTCAAACGCAGTTTTTTTACCCCAAATAATTACACCCTTTATTTAATTAAGAAACGCATAGATAGACATTTTAAAGGCTGAAACATCAGTTTAAATGTTATATAAGGTCAGTGTCAGGTGGTGACGGGTTAATGGGCTTAGCTAACTACGTTTAATCTAATCTAAACCTTTTATGGCTTCTGCGCCGCACGTGCCAACTCCCAACACAATATAATTCAATTTCTTTCATAAAAATTACATTATCTTTCAAATCAAATCAAATCAATCAAATCAAATCAAAATATTTTATGTCACATAAACCTGCAAGGGCACTTATGAAACGTCAGAAGCTAGGTGCACGGTTCCAATTTGTCGCATTTTTTTAAATGATCCATACAAATTATCTGTCTGTTTGTTCTTGCCAATCTCCGCAACGGTTGGACCGAATTTTTACGGGACTTTCACTGGCAGAGAGCGTATCTTATAAGGAGTAACATATACTTATACTTATGTCCCGGAAGCACGTTCCCGTGAGATCATTTCCGACCTCCACGCGGGCGAAGCCGCAGGCAAGTTGTGGGTAGTTCTATATAAAAAACTAAGCATAATGTTTTAATAATAGCTTGTTGAAATAAAAAGAGTTAGAACACCATACCTCTATTCATAACGGTTCATTAATATAGGTTTACAATTGCGAGATTGATTCGCGCTCTGATAAAAACGTGCCAGATTAATTAATAGTAAAACAATGCAACCCTTCAAACAGATGATATTGCTTGATAATAATATAACTCGGATCTATAAATAATGAGCGGTGGCAGTGAGAGCGGCACTGTAGTGTGAATTGAGTGTTACATCACTAATGAGAGCAGGGCATTATCATTGTTATGGACTATAAGCCAGTTGAAATTATGCTGGATTAAGTTCATTATAGAACTTACCGCTGACGATTACATTCATTATAGAACTTACCGATGACGATTAAGTTCATTATTCAACTTACCGATGACGTTTAAGTTCATTATACAACTTCTTGATGACGATTAAGTTCATTATTCAACTTACCGATGACGTTTAAGTTCATTATACAACTTCTTGATGACGATTAAGTTCATTATTCAACTTACCGATGACGTTTAAGTTCATTATACAACTTATTAATGATGATTAAGTTAATTATACAAGTTCTTGATGACGATTAAGCTCATTATACAACTTACCGAAATTTTGGTTCAGGAATTTATTTATATAGGCTTAGAAACAAGCTTTGTGTGGTTACTTTCTGCCTTAATATATCTTTATTTTAGAAAAATTGTACTGCACCTTTCGGCTAGGTACCTTCCCAGCTATAGTACTAGGAACTGGTGAAGGGAGGGCGTTTCGGGGGACTGTCTTATGTAATTTTGACGTTCAAAAAGTGTTAACATAAATGACTTGATTTTTTTTTTGCCTCATCGGCCATCTGTTCTTCGAGCAATGTGCCCTGCCCACTGCCATTTAAGTCTGTTCCCCTGCGGATCTCTTCATGTCTGTTTCGATCACGTAGGGAAACTCCAAGCATAGCCCTCTCCATTGCCTTTAGGGTGACTTTTAGCTTTGTAATAAGGCCCATGATAAGGAAAGGTTCTGATGGACTGGCGGATGCGTACTAGAAGACAGATTTGGCAGGCATCCCACAAGTTGGACCGAATACCTTGTGAAGGCTGTAGGAATCCGCTGAAGCACAGAACCGGTCGAAGTGAGAGAGGCCTGGCGAGGTCCAGCAGTGGACGTCTTTCGGCTAAAATAAACTGCACCTAACGACTGGCTTAAAAAACATAATACATTTTATTCTGGTTCTAAATTAATATCGTCTTGGCATACTTTAAATCAGCGCTGTCACTCAAACATACATACAATCAAAATAGTATAAAGTTCAGTAGGACAACATCATAAAAAGTAGAACATTCTCAATTTCACCAATCAATAACAATTCACGTCTCATACCCAAAACCACCAAATTCACATTAAAAACATTCTATTAAGGAAAAGATCATAAACTCAACAGCCTAAAGAGACTACAACAAAAGCTTAGCTCCTTATTCTTCTAATTAATTACCGTACATGACTAAGCAGAAGCATAGATACGAATAGGTACAGTCGGGATTAGAAATATATAAACGTTGACAAGAATTCGTTTAGTTGTCTACAGTTCAATAGTATCGTATCTATGTGTAGGCCACAAGACATATTACACATTGGGTACTTAATTGATGTTACACATCATCACCATTCTCCTGCCTATATCCCAATTTATTTGGGGTCGGTGCAACATGTATTTTTCTTCTATACCGCCACGTCAAAAAATCAAAAACGTTCCTTCAGCGCCAGCGGCTTTATTTACGTATAAGTCTGTCATGTAGTCGTGTCCGTGGCAGACTAGGCATATTTTGGTTTGTCATCTATACATGACTGTGGCGGTTAAAAGGTTAACCTCCCCACTCCTATAGCGATCGAAATTCACACTCAAAACTTTAATTGTTGCTACCCAATGATGCAGTATTATCGAACCCACAATTGGTCCGAGGGTGGGTGACTATCTTTACAAACTAAGACCCTCCTTAGTGCCTCGAAAAGCACGTTAAGGCGTTGGTCCCGGCACGGCTGTCATACATGGATGTTATACAGCCGGTACGGGTCGTTAGAAGCCCGAAAGTGTGACAACGAATACTAGTAGTATTCGGCTGTATCGGTTAGACTAGCAGCCTAGGCGAGAAAGGCTAGGCAGATGATGAATATTTGTTCCATAACATTGTATGAATGTGTAGCCATAAAACATTGGGTATTTAATTGAAGCTACACATTAATACAATAATATCAAATATAAGTTGTAGACAACCAAAATGAATTCTTGTTGAAGTTCACATCTTTTTGTGGCTGTCTGTACATATCCGAAAGGGAAAGTAGGAAAAGGCGGATAGAAAGAAAGCGCGAATCTTTTTTTTTGTTGCCATGGAACTGAGACTGATGACACGTTACTTTTACTTTTGATGTTATGGCAATCGAGTTGATGAAGTATTGTGAAAGAAACTTGACAATTAATGTCTGATTGGACGGATGTGTCATTAAAAGTCTAACATCTCTGGCGGGCTAAAGTGAATTTTTATATCTATATATTAATACTTGAAGCAAGAATATTGTACCCCTTTTTCCAAAAATTACGCGGACGGAGGAGTATAAAATTTGGCACAGTTAAAGTTTATATGGAGCTCCTTTCCCATATGAACTTTAACTGTGCCAAATTTTATAGAAAGAAAGAAGAAAGAAAAAATGTTTATTCTGCACAAACAAAACGCACAATACAAAAAAAATAAAATTATGCTGAGAAACTTAAAATGCACACATACAATTTAGACAAAAGCCCCGTATCCAAGTCGGAAGGTTATACTGGAGGAGTATCCGCATAATTTTAGCAGAAAGCACATTTATTTTATACACCGTGACATTTTAGTCGTCTTACCCGCGGCAGCCCACTTCATGTATCTAATGATTACTGATCATTTATAAAAATAAAAATGATAGTTTTTGAACATTTGCATAATTTAGAAAAAATATCATTCACGAAGACGCATGACGTAGTTTGAAACACCCTGCTATGGAGATGGAATTAATGATGGAATGTAATGGTAGGTAGGTAGGTAGATATCTTCTCCCATTTGATACATAAACATTATTAACAGGGAGGGTGTTTCATAATTCAAAAGCATTATTTATTTTTCTTTGTACCTATTATCTTAATAAATGGTAACAATGTTTTAACCGCGCCTATAGGTATTTTATGACGGATACATTGTGTGGACCACCTTTATAAGATGACTAAAGTGTCACGGTGTGTAATAATGCACTAGAAATTTTTAATCAATTATGACCGAATTTCGACCACTGGGCGACCACTAGTATTAGGAGTTAGGCAAAAGTATGGCCGGATATGCATACTAGAGGATGCTTTGGACTAGCCAAAGCCTCCTCTAGGATGCTTATATTGCCGCTGTGAGGGGTAACTCAGTGACGCAACGTTTGTTCTAAATCGAAAACACGATGATTACCGAATGTCTAGGTCCCATTAAAGCTTCAAACCAGCATACAAACTTTTTAATTCCGTCGACAAAATGGCAATAATTTCATAACTTAAATTGATCCTTCATCGCCACAACTGGCTAGTTCTATTGACAAAATTGCATGATGTGTTACCCAGGTGGATATTCAGTTTATACCTCAATCTGGCGCTCGCGCAAAGGAGGTGTTACGGTGTTGCGTCCGCGCAGAATCTGGCGCTGCACTGTTTTAGGTTATATTATGCTTTCTAATGTCGGGAGCGTCCGGTTTTTGTGCTGATATTGCTTGGCTTCTCTATAATATCGCTTTGGGATGTTATTGGCTTCGGCTGTTGGGGTCTCGCTGTTTATTAAAGAAGCCTACACTTTATTTGAGGATACTTAGATGTGCTTTTCTGTTAAGATTCGTTAACAGCGTTACAAAGTTATAAGTACATCAAAGCATTATTATATCTTTCTATCAATGCCACTTGGACTTTAACTCCAGTACCTTAAATCGAATGCAGTTTAATCCGGTCTCTTGTCAAACGATTTCATTGGTTGCTCTATTCAATCAAGTTTTGGCAACAGAAATGATTGCACACAGCTTTGAGTGGAAACCAATTTCAGAAACGAGGTCTTCGTTGAAGTTGGATGCGCTAAGTCAGTTTATTGAACTAAGTTCATGTAATCCCATTTAATGACTATTCAAAGTCATTCAATTGGATTAAATTAACATGGAGGGCTGTTTCGAAGATTATAATCTGTAAAGCCATATTCGTTTCGTTCGCAAATCATATTTTAATCAACATACAACCCGGTACTGACCTGCAAATTGTAAAAAACGTAAGAAAATTAGGATTATTGTTTTCTGCTTTAACGGCATCTAAGTTATTCGAAATAAAGAACAGGCTTCAGCCTTCTTATGTCATCGAGTTTTCTACAAATAGTCTAAAATTTGCTGTTTTCGAGAGCCAACTCAATATTGACATTTATCTGAATTATTATCCAGGGGTGTAATATCAAGTATGATGAACGAGCGTCCAAGTCTGAACATGTACCAGAGCGGCGAGTCGCTAATGCGCATGTCTCCACCCAGCCTCGTGTCGTCACTGCTGATGGACAGTTCTGGAACGTTCAACGCCGAATCTATTGACAGTCGGAAGTCGATGCCTTCACATAAGGATTCAGGTAAGGGAACAAACTCTTTCTCTAGTATTTTATGGTCTGATGATTCTATAGTAAACTATCCAGTATTTCTGTCTTATTAGTTTAGTGGTCAGATACTCTCTTGAATAAGATCCTTGACGTTGTAAGAACATAACATAACGAATCACGAAACGTGGATAGATCAATAAATCTATGTAATTTCGCCTGAACTCCTTGTAACTATCATTCACCTAGATTAACCTGTCAAACGATCGCGTACTAGAAGCCGTTTAATCGCTAAACTGTTTTTACGATCATATTTAGTGCCGTAGTAAAAAATACACTCGAAGGTGTATTTTTTTACCAACTTCAAAAGAAGAAGGAGTTTCTTAATCTTTTATATTTTCTTTTTATATTTGTTACCTCAGAACTACGTCATTTATAAACCGATTACCGTCACGAACCAAAAAACAGTGAAAAATCGGTTTTTTGCTACCGACTTCTGAAATTAGGGTTATTTTTCACATTATAGTGTTTTATTAGAAGTCGGTTATTTTTCTCATAAACAATCGCTGGATCCTAATGACTTTTGTCGGTTTAAGTAACGTTACGTAGCAAGGATTACAGCCATAGTCTAGTTTGCATATTAATGTTACGTATTCAGGGCTGTGTAACGAAAGCATCCGTCAAGGTACCGCCTCACTGAATACAGTACTCACATAACCTTTACGGAAGTACTCTGTCGGTGTTATATACTATAGAATATTCTAGATATACTATGATACATACATATGACTTCAGACTGTACGCATTCGCAATTCGTAAAATTGTATATCAAAGAGAATCTCCCTTCGCCGCCATCCGTCTGTTTTGAACGTCAGGGTTCACCCGTATTATCATAATCAGCTTATAATTTTCCCACTGTTGGGACACAGGCCTTCTCTCTTCGAAAGGTAGTGGGCTGTTATCTACCACGTGGGCCCAATGCGAGTTGGTAGATGTCACATGTCCTCGAATATTTGGTTTCTCATGGAACTATGTTATTTTGACATATTTCTTCATTTCAGGTCTACCAACGTCAGGTCGCGACAGCATAGACCCGATGATGACGAGCATGACGCTCAGCATCCTCGACGAAAAAGACATGAGTACAAGTTTCCTCTCGCAAACAACGTACCCTGACAACGACAGCTTGATGGACTCCTTACCGCCATCCCTCGTCAGCTCCGTCAACTCATCCTACGTCCTCTCAAACACTTCCAAGCCTCAAAAAGAGAGCACCGACTCCAACATATTCTCTTCAGCGACATTCACTCATCTTGAAACTTCAGAAAAACTCCTCTCCGCTCGACCAAGATGCCAACTCTACAACAGCTACACGAAACGAGAATCCGCCATACGAAACTCAGAATCCTACACTAAATCCCGCGAAGAAGCATGCCAAATCGACACAGCGAAAATTCTTAACGAAAACTCGGATAAGAAAGACTCGCCGAAATTTGTTCCCCGGAATGTATCGACGGCTGAAATAGCTGAACCGATCACTTTACACTACTCTAATAATAGGTTTAGTCGAAGAGATAATGACGCTGAGAAAGAAAACTTTGAAACTGACGACACTTTCTATAAAGATATGGGTTTACCGAAACCTGAAGATGTTGGCAGAAATAGTTTAAGCGTAACTTTGGGGAAGCAGGAATTGAATGAGATCATTCAAGCTCGGCAGAAGTTGTCTTTAGCTAGGAAAGCACTACCTACAGAACCGGAAAAAACGATACCAGCTCCCGTAGACACTTCGCCTATAAAAACGATTCAGTTACCGAATCAAACCGTGATAACAGTACCGCGACAAAGTATGGAGAACGCTTCTGAGTTGCTATCGAGACGGAGAGTGTTAAACGGGAATGGTCTTGACAGACAAGAAGAGCCACCCACGAGAGAGACTCCTAAAAGAAACGCTACGTTTAAGAAGCTATCGCCTAAAGCGAGCGCTATGGACACAACGGTTGTTTATATGAAGACAGATGATCAAATAATAGATATTAATTCGGCTACGCTTAATTTAATAGATGTTGGGGATAGGACGTTGCAACAAGAGCCGAGGGTATGTATTTTTGCCTTCTTTTTAAACCCCGACGAAAAAGAGGGGTGTTATAAGTTTGTAATGTGTATCACTGTCTGTCTGAGGCATCATAGCTCCTGAACGGATGAACCGATTTTGTTTTTTTTTAGTTTTGTTCGTATTCTAGCTGTAAAATCATAATTGTATTGGTTTTCCATTGCTCTGGTTTTTTCTTATAGCCATAGCTACCACAGTACGGTCGCCAAAACAGTTATGTAGCCAAGGTCGTCGGTTACAGTTGAAGTTTAGTAAGAACCCAATGTACGTTTTCGAATAAAATTTAATTTATTTAATAGAAAACGAACACTTTATTTATCAAATTAAATTTCATTAGAAAATATCGCATCGTTTTCTTAACTTTTCTAAACTAATAACAAATCCCTACATTATCAATACGAAAGTGTGTTTGTCAGTGTGGTAATACTTGATTAGAACGGATCGATGTGATTTGATTTGCTCACAGAAAAATTCTGGCTAGCTACTTTTATGCTGGTAAAATTTCATACACCCGACCAAAACCACGGGTTAAAACAGTCATACTGATATTTTACCTTTAATTTGCAGGAGTGGGGTTCTCAAGAGCGAGCGATGATAGGTTCTAGCGAAAGCACAGACACAGGCACCTTCAGTTCATCCAGTCCGCCCGACAGCGTACCTGACTCTGCGCCTGCGCATGATCCACGTAAGTATTATGAAAGTTTTTATTAATACAAACACAAATGGGTATGGTCGCAAGGGGGAAGGAAGACGGAAGAGTTGGTCATATGTAGATAACAGTGGGGACTAATGAGCAATAACGATATCAATAATTATGATTTGTTTAGGTATACATCAATGGCATATTGGGGGAAAAGGGCAATACACAATGGTAAAGGTTTTTTTTGGTCCCAAAAATTACTCGAATTTTGGTAGTTAAATATTCAGGTGTCAAATGGGGTGTCCATTAATTACCTTGGGGGTCTCAGCAAATATCACTTTAAAAAAATCCGCAAGAAACAGTATAAAATTCGTAGAAACCTCAGTCATTATTATAAAAATTAAGCAATGTAAAAAACAATCAAGCAAATTAGGTATGTTTATTTCAATGTACGTGTTTCCACTAAAAACACGCTTATTGAAAAACTTCATATATGATTAGAGGTGTTCGAGCCAAATCTCAACAAGGGTCGAAAAATTTGTTGCGAAGGTTAATAGGCTTAACAAAATAAATCTCTTTCGCTTCTAAACGCTTAACACACAAGGTACAACACCCATTCTCACATTGCAGGCCACCAAGTTGTCTCAACACCGCTTATGGCACTGCGGAAAGGAGGTAAAAACGACTTGCTAAACTTACACAATACCATATCTCCGATCTACGATATGATCGACGATAAATCCTACACCGTCACCACAATCACTAAAGCAAATTCCTCAGGAATGGAAAGGACGTACGATATGCACAATGCCACTGTTGTGAATAGTGCGACAATGGTTAAGAAGACGTCGGTGAAAAGGGATATTTTGACAGGGAAAGCTAGTCCTGAGAGGAAGATGTTTGCGCCTAGTGTTATGCCGAAGCCGACTAGGGTGATACCTACGAGTTCTGGAGGTATGTATGGGGAGATTTTAGTTATTTACTTATTTTGGTAACCCCTGACTGATTTATGCTCGGTTCCTACAAACAAAAACGGATCGTTTTGCTTACTAATGGTAGCATTTTTTGTTTCCAAACTGGGAAAATAAATAGTTTCGTAAGCCAATTATACCTGTGATAGCTAGATACTTCCAAATCTCTTCTAGGTCTACTATTCGAAGGGAATAAATATGTAGGCCTTTGATTCTTTATTGATAACGATACAAGAGTTATAATTAATCATTAATTAAACCTACAACTGTCCATAAATTATAAGAATCGGCCATTATCGTATCTTACGCCCTGATCGCGGTCAAATACCCGTAGTCAGAGTATTAGGAGATATCATGAGAGCAGGACAAATCTATTAAATCCAGTAGTAACTCTAAACGAGACAGAAACATAATTTATCTGTTTCGCGTATTTAATTTTTTTGTACCCATTTCTTAGGCAACAACTGAGGCCCAAAGAAACGGTTGTCACGTACGATTTATTTGAAAAGTATTATTGGAGTACATTAGAAAGTACTAGTTTATAAGTGACCGTCAAAAACGATCACTATTTCATAAGGCATACTCTGACAGCTTATGTATACCCTATTCTATCAACGAAAACTGTCCTATATGCGACGATTGCATTGCAAACACCGTAAACATACTTAATATTATTATTCTTATTGAGTTCGCAATTAATTATGACACACAATAAGTATGACGGATGATCGCGAATTCGTATCTACAGGGCGTATGATTTGCCCAGTTCAGGTTCACTTCTAAATGAAGTACCTATTATATCTTTTTCCAAAAATCTTACAACGGGAATAAAAGTTTTATAATTGTTTTAACAAACTTTGTTATATTTTTATTCAATTCAATTATATTTTTTAGATGCACAATGCATAAATCCATATACATTCAAACATTTATCATCTTTACTTTTTCAAACAACAAGCTTCAACTTTCCAACTGATCGACTTTTTGACAATTCAAAAGTGCCTGTAAATGGTTTAATTGAAATGAATGCTTTGAGTTTGAGTTTTTTGAGTTTGAGATTCATCGCCTCATAATCTCAAATGTTTTATTTTCTCCATATTTTATGTTATTTTAGTATCATACACTAATATGGTTCCACCGGCGGCCGTTCCAAGGAAAACAAGTTTGCCAATGTCAAAACTAAGGCAATACAGTTCACATAGGGAACTTAGCAGGATACCTGGGAATGGTAAGTAGCACATGATTTTAATCTCATTATTATTATTATTCATGTTTTTGTTCAGTGTGATACCGGACGTAAAAGAATAGCACCATCCCATTTCTTCCCGTGGGTGTCGTAGAAGGCGACAAAGGGACTTACTAGATAATGGGCAGCAGCGTTCTCTATGCATTTTACCACCATATTGCGATCGCCAACCCGCCTGCCAAGCGTGGCGATTGTAGCAAAATCTCCCTTTAGATGAAGATGATGTTTTTTACGCCGTACTGGGTGTTATATTTTTTTATTATTATTCTATAATAAGTAATTTTAGTTAATTTGTCATTATTTCAATTGAATAATCAAGTAAACCGAGAGCAATCCAAGTTCTGTGAAGAAATCTATATCTAAATAAATGAAATCTCCAGATCGCAAAAGATATGTGTGTGAACTTCCAAAGTGATTTTGTTGCAATCTGGTTTAAATTCAAATACATACTATAGTGTGATTTGTCAAAAAAATATTGTATCTAAAAAGACTTTGATAGCTATCATAACGTTTTTGTACACTTGGTTACCACAAAAAGATCGCGCATTGCTTCGTGGGGTAAAAACTGTACCTGAATACAGAATAAATGTAACTGCGATTAACTGCGCGTTTTCTAACAACCAGTTTGGTCGAGTACCATTTCTTTTTTCGGGTTGGAAAATTCTCATGTATTTCCTCCGCCCAGGGGCGGGCGAGGGGTCTGTCAGACTCTTATTGATTAAAAAAACCCAGGTGTTTCCGCCCACACTTGGACCGGGGATCATGGGAACTTGTGCGCCTGCCACGATTGGTCGGTAATCCTAGCTTAGTTACTGCTTCCAACTTTAAGAAAAGGCCAGAGATTTAAAAATGAGACTCATTCATTAAAAAAAAAAATACTATTAAAAATTGTGCATTATTTTTTGTATTACTCAATGGGCTAGCTCTTGACCTCGATCACGCCTGATGGAAAGCGATTGATGATTACTAACTAATGTATCATTCCAGCGACCCCCGCAGCCATGATCGTGACCCCGCCGGCCCGCGGCGCTTCGGGCGGGCTCCGCACCCTAGTTCGGCGCGGCGTGTACGCATCCAACCCCGCGCTCAGCCCCACGGCCAGCGCACCGCCTGTCCTGCCTGTCTCCACCGAATCCTACATCATCAACGTTGGCCATCAGGTACATAATATAACACCAGCTACTTCCACAGCTAGTAGCGAGAGCAGTGGTGACCTAGTAGTCAAACCCAGTCAGGCGAGTTCCATTATGTTATTTATTTCAACACCGCTATCCTAAAAACGGTGAAGGAAAACATCGTGAGGAAACCAGCATGTCATAGAACCAAAAAATCAAAGTCATGTGACATCTACCAACACGCACCCGGTAGTGGATTACGGCTCACTCCCTCTCTAAAGAGAGGACGCCTGTGTCCCAGCAGTGGGAACATTATCGGCTGATTATGCAAGTTATAACGATAAAGTTAACCTACTGTAGCCGAGCCAGTCTGTACCGGCTACTTAATACGGGGGAAAGATCATCGGTTTATCTAGCAGCGACTACGGCTGTTTCTGGAAGATAGTTCACTCTGTTTTGTTCATTCGTAGCGCCTATTACCAGTAAGCGTCATCAATTGGTCGAAGAGAAGCCTTCCGAAGCTCGAAAATCTACATCTTTGAACACAATGCATAAAGCCTTCTTTCTTTTATACCATCCTGCCTTGATTGCGCTATTTGGACCTGTTTGTACCATTCTTTCCCGATTACGCAATCTTTCAAAGCATGCAGCGCATGAAGCTGAATACCGAAAGGATGCTACCAACACTTTGATGCTTTATGTTTGCACTTCCCTTACGTGAAAATTTCAGAAACAAGCCTCGAAACCCGAGATTCCTCCCACGCCTCCGTTAGTTCGACAAGGCACTGAGACTCTACGGAGGGAACGGCCGCAAAGTCAGCTGGTTGCACCGAGAGATGTAAGTCGAATACGTTATAAATACTGCTTACACATGCTTATTAAATTATACAGGCAACACTGCTTTTGAAAGTGATTTTTTAAAGGTCTATCCTCATAGTGCAGGTACTAAAGCTCATTGGCAGGCCCGGACACGGACGTGTGTCAACTATGTAGTTAATATAAAATGCACACATCGATATTGTTTTGAGCTCCTGACAGCACGGTCCGTCCACGTCCCGGGCATGGACCTGATATGTGTGGATAGATCTTAAGAGGTCTTTTTTTGGGCTTATTTGATTTTGGAAGTTTGGACTTAACGAAACATTTATTTTTGAAACTTTTGGGATACATAAAGGATTTTTTTTTTTTGTTGGATCTGAAAATACCTAGTATCAAACAAATTATATCTGGCTACCATAGGTATTTGAAGAAACTAGTTTTTATTTTTATTTTGTCCATTACTTTTCTTCTACTAAGGAGTTCTGTACAAGAGATTATAATTACCGTGATCAAGCTAAAATTTTCTTTTTTGTTTACATGTCTAATAATTGGTGTTGGTAAAATAGCAATAATAATATTTTGTTCTAATCAAATGTGTTACATACACTTTACATTTCAATTATGTCTAAAATGTGTCCCTAATGGTGTCGATCATACATTTATTAAACGTGAATAATCTAATATTATCATATATTTAATTTAAAAATATGGTTAACCCGTTCAATGCAGCCCTGTGGTTTCGGCTGTAGTTTATTAATTATAATAATATAATATTTAATCAATACTGCCTCGTTGATCTAGAGGTCGCAAGCGTATGAGGTCGTGGATTCGATTCCCGGGTCAGGGAAAATCTCAGTAGATGACCATAGTCTGGATTCGTGCCGGGTTTATGACATCAGGCTCGCCCCCTATTACATGGTACTTAAACATAACTGGCGAAATGTGGGTGTACTGTAGGTACACTTCTGCGTAACCCGTCGGGGAATACGGGCGTGATGTTATTTTATATTTAATAAAATGTCTTCCAAATTATCACATGTCTTCCAACAGATATAGATAGATTTTTTAAATAAAAACTTGAATCTGTTTATAATTTTGCATAAGTACCTTCAAATGCTGTAACTACCAACAAATCCAAAAAAAAACACGGCACCTTTTTGCTATAACAAGTATTTTTTATTATGTTCTGCCTGTAACTTAATTTGGAAGGCAAGACCCGCTATTAACAAATTCTGAGATTGCTGCCCAATTTATCGTAGTTCTCGCTGTTAAGTGTACTGCACTTACGTGCCCTCCAGTTTTTTAAATACTGACCAAGTCTCTAATGAGAATATTGCCGTCATATGTCACGTGTCTATACAAAGAAAGAAAAAGTATTTTTAGACTCGCGGAGGAATATCACATGCTAGACTTAACACACTGTATAGTGTGTTAAAGTTTAGTTCTTTGTTTTTACAAAAAGAAATATATATAAAAAAAGAACGGGAAATATAAAAATTTTAAGTCTTGTACGAGGCCAAAGGGATCTTAGCATGATGCTGCGACATTGAAAAAATAACTGTCACAGCGCTGGTACTCAGTCAGGGCGTGGTCTGATAGGGGTGATGTCAGGGAAAATAACAGCATCTAATTGTAGTTGTTAAATTTGGACTATAATAGACTTATCTCTATGAAAGAAATAATTAGGACTGATTATTTTTTCTTCCCATCAAAATTGTCATCAACTTGGTTGCTACCTGTTCTCCCGCTACCCTAACCCCGGGTCCACTTTGAACGTGTTAACCCTACGTCACAACGCATTAACGGCGTCACTAACTCATGACGCAGCTGCGCGCGGCTGCGGGCAGCGGCGTGCCCGTCTCCATGCGAAGCCATCACTTACCTGTGAGTGTCCACTGTTTATTTGACACTCGTGTACACAATGGCCAAAGTTGGGATAGATAGATTTACTTGCCACTGAAAACTGTATAATAACCCCCTTTCAAATGCAACTTTGAGTAGTGCTGGCTTGACGTCGTAGCAGATGACATTCGTACCAATGGACTCACCATATGGGATGCAGAAGACCGTCTGAAGTAGAGGGTTAAAAGTTGGAAAGCGGACTCCGGGCTCCGAAAAGATGCAGCCGGGATAACGCGGAAGTGATGATGATGACATGTAACTATGAGTAAAGCTTTGACCGAATGGTGGCCAAGGTTAGGCGAAAGAAACCAAGGGCACCCAAAAGCGCGTGGGGTTGACGATATCGTCAAAGCTGTGAGAAACACCAGGGCCCTAATTCACTATGGCCACTTAACGATTCCTTACTTCGAAACCACGTCAATTTCTTAAATCACACACGACTGCTAATAAATACTCGTATCGACAAATTGTCTTCGAACATACAGAATATGACATTTCGATTGCTAACCGTTACATTGGTTTCTACAAAACACGATATTGACGTAGTTTGAACGTACTTAGTAAGATTCCGCGGGGATTCCTTATAACCATATAGAATTGGGGCCCTGGATAATGGACATACGGAACCGGGAAGTATGGCAGAAGAAAGACCCAACAGTGGGTGATTCTGGGCGGAATGAAAGGTTCCTGGATAGTCAGTGCTTGGTATCTAGTGGAGAATTTACGGATCACCCCGGTACATTGTGCCGGTAAGTGAGGGTGAAAGCTTTCAAACTGGCTCATACAGTTCGGTACTGAGCAGTCCCAGTGTGTGAAAGGGGGCTAACATATTCAGCCAATTCATTAAAATGATGCGTCGGCTGAATAAAATGTTTTCTTGTCTACTATAGTCATAAAGTTATTTGCTTATCTACAGGATAAAATTTTAACCAGTGCGCAAACTGTAATGAACCATTAATTTAGCATATGATTCTAGACCCTCAGGTAGAATTTTTCGTCGGTTATTAAAATAAAATTGCTGTTCCATACATTTTGGCCACGTAGGGATTGCACTTTTGTATGAAACTGCAGTTTTTGTAAACCGACGAAAAGTTTCTACTCTTGGGGATGTAGAATCATAATTATGCTGAATTCAAAATTACAGTTTGCCCACTGCTTATTTTTTTCTGCATAATGCTTTAAAAAAATTGGCCATTGTTTACAAGAGTTGCTGTAATCGTATGTATCTCGCGATGGTATTATACTGATGCCGAATACACACACGAATGCGCTTAAACTGTTTTGAGTCGGCTTCTTCATGCTTCATGCCGTCATCAGCTTTGCGAAATGCGTTTTCACTTTATGTCAATTACTGGTCAGGCAGTCGACAGAATTTTGCATGGCTGGGAATGAATTTGGTTCTACTTCTGTCGAGGTAACCATTGAGTTTCAGGTTTCTATCGATAAAAATAATTAGTCACTACCTACTCCTTATACAGTGCGGTACTACAACTGTAACTATGAAATTAGCACATGATTCTACACCCCTGCGTAGAAATATTTCGTCGGTCATTTGTTTTTTATAACCGACGAATTATTTCAACGCAGTAGGGTTCAGAATCGTGTACTGAATCCATAGTAACAGTTTGTGCGTCGACCCTGTATTATTTTTAACAATATTACATAATTATTGCTACGATTGTTTAATTGAAACATTTTCACTAGTCAGATCATTTTGAATAATGTATTATTCGGCATCAGTGTATCTTGGTTACTGGTTTTATCTAAAGGCATTTTCAAAGTAGGTATGTAATATTGAAATTGACTTTAGATATTTTTGTACTGCGTATTTAGATATTACACTAATGATAGCAAAACTTTTTTTACTACTTCTATCTGCCTATGTTGAAAAATGTTTCCTTAGTATGTAAACCTATCCTAGACCTATTTATTATTAAAGCAACCTACATTTTGAAAAATTCTAGACTTGTTGCTTTATACTCTTTGCTCCCTTTCTCAGCTTCTGTAACTAAACTAAACAATTAGTCAAATTCGTACTTGTGATATCTTCATAATTCCACAATACTCCCATCAATTTTTTTTCTGTTGTCCATCTTCAAAGTTTATGTCTAACAAAGTGGTGCAGGTATTTAAACTATGTGTTGTGTAAGTGCTCATACACACGAGCGACACGCGTCAGCGGCAGAGCTAACTGCTGCCGTCGACGACGTGAGGCTCGTGTAACCGACCGACTAATGTTAATCTATCCACATTGTATGTCAGTGTGCCGTGTAACAGCCGCCAACGGCTAAACTTGATAGCGTCACCGTCACCGTCACAGTTGCAGCGTAACATACGCGTTCTTATGTCCTAAAATATCCCATCCACATACCCCATTTCCAATATCTACCTACAAAAAGGAACTTTTTCCCCATCTATGTTTAACAAATTCGTCTAGGTAACTAAACTATGTGTGGTAAAAGGGCTAACTCATAACCAAACCGACTAATATTAATTTACTCATGTTATATGTCAGTGTGACGTGTTACAGCCGCCCACGACGCGGCCGAACTCGATAGCGGCGCCGACACAGCTCCAACGTACCATCTCCCGGCCTGCCTCCGGACCGGTGCACTGTAAACCACCACGTGAGTAACGAACATCTTATTTTATTACACCAACTCCTGTATTCCCAGAACAGGATTATCATCATTCATTCCCTTGCCCTTAGGTTATTTATTTGGGGTCGGTGCAACTTGTCTTTTTCTTCCATATTCCTCTATTAGTCGTCATCGATTTCAGTTTTCAGTTGATTATATTCATGGCATTTAAAAAGTTCTGGCTTGATTTGTGACAGGCGCCAATGAGTTCGAAAATCAAATATAAATTGCAGTTAGGTGAACTGCAATTTAAAAATTCATAACGAATTTTCTTTTTTTCTTCGTAATTATTTATGCTAACAAACTTATGGAAAGGAAAATCCAATAACATTGCCTGTCCCGCGAACGAACACAGTTCTTGGCATAAAAATATTTTTTTAAAGTACCGCATTGGCAGGATACAGCTTTCTCTATGAAAATCAAATTCGAGAAAAACTGAACACCCTTTTTTGTATGAACTATTGAAATCTGGACAGGACATCGTCTGTCGGGTCAGCTATTTAAGGTTATTTATGCGAAAATAACTATGTCTATTTTTTACAAGGCAATAGTTTACTAAGGCATAAGCTAATTCTCATCATGAATGAAAAAAAGGAAAAAAAAACTCATGTATGTGTATTTGAGATGTCCTGTGCAACAGCTATCTCTAACAAAACATGTTCTCTTTCCAGCACCAGTAATGGACCAGCCACGTCCAGCTTCAAGCAACGACACGCGCGTGTCTGCGTTGCCGCGCCCATCACGCCTGCCCGCACCGCGACGTGCGCTGCGGTAACCACTACATCTATACAAATTAATATTTTTTTACCAGACGGGTCTTGGGTGGGCAACTGCCCGATGATTGATGTCGGGACGTTGTACATTTATGCTAGTTGCGCGGTGAACTCTACTTGCGCGATGCAGGATTATGCGTGACGTCAGTGTGATGCGTAGTTCGCATGTGACGATGTAGATGCCGCTACATGTCTGTTTGTAATGTCAAAATAACAGGTTTTTACTAAATGCATATGAACGTTTATGCGTTACAACAAAAAAACTACAGATTACTGATGTTAGAAGGAATAATACATGTTACCTTTGTCCCGGTACCACGTTTCTGTGGATAATTTCCGTCATCCATGAACCAGCGGGCAGCAGCTCCTACTCCAATATTATTGAGAACTCTGTTCTGCCAGCGACTTCATCCGCCCGAAATGTCTTTTTCCCCCGACCACCCGACACGCCCATATTGTAGCTCCACTCGCTAAGCATCTGTTAGCCCGGGAGCAAATAAAAGCGTGGACTGTATAAAATATAGGCAATGGTTTAATGCCGTGCTTATTAGAATACGAAACTTTCCCGGACATACAATTAATGAATGAAGTAAGAGAGGAGATTCCTCCGTCGCGGTGGAGTCCGTGGAAGCGAGCACTCGTTGGGCCGAGCCATGTTGCCACCGCGCCGATGATGACGCTTTGGTCGCGACGCCTGCGCGTGCAGATTGCGCGCAAAGTCGTGTGTTGAGTTCGATTCCCAACAGCATCCAAACTGAAATAACGCCGAATACTTAATACTTAACTAGGGCCAATTACGTAAAAATAATATAGTCTAAATTATTTTCAAATAATAGGCCCTAAATGACGCACTAACAATATTGACGCTAGTTCTATTCCACAGGCCACCGTCAGTATACTCAGTCGCGCCGACGGCCGACATCGATCACTACTGACATTTAGCCTGCTGTGCCAACCTGCTGGGGCGGAGACCCTAGCACGAACTAAATTATAGTACACGTAACATGACTGAAGAACTAAAAACACGGTGTCTTTCAAACTTTTGTACTAGTTAGAAAATGTAGAAAATCGAATAAATACATTTTTGGCTTTTACTAAAAAACGTTTTTAACCATTTTTTTGGTAATATTTTACCTAAATATTAGACATTGATTACCCTAACATTAATGTAGTATTGACCAATCTGGAGAACGAACAGTTTAGGCGCGTATCAGTAATGCGGAGACATTAATTTGTTAAACTTTTTAGACATTGATATCTGAGATTCTGTAAGTTATTATCGTCATTACAATTTCACGTTTTTCATGATCATTTCATTTTTTAATGTTGTGATGTGTGCGTTTTTAATATTGTTTAAAAAAATTGTATTTAATTTTCGGCATTCAAAATTTTTCTCGTGAAAATTTTGCTAATGTCTTTCAATAGGGGTGCGAAATTACCTTTTCAGGCGATGAAAAGTTGGACATTTTCAACCTCTAGTTTTTGTGTACTGAATGTATCTCTCATAGATCAACGCTCTCTCGCACCATTCTCATGTCAATGAGCTCAAAATTGAAAAATTTCTATCTAAATCATGATTTGGTACAAAGACATACAAATTAAGATATTATTCCTATATTATTATTAACAAATTTAGTGAGTAGTGTATCAAATGTTGGTTTAGTAAATTATTTCATAGTAAGAATTTTG
The DNA here is from genome assembly GCA_949091785.1 of Polymixis lichenea. Classification (NCBI taxonomy): domain Eukaryota; kingdom Metazoa; phylum Arthropoda; class Insecta; order Lepidoptera; family Noctuidae; genus Polymixis; species Polymixis lichenea. The sequence continues at coordinate 17,262,721 of OX420931.1, read as the reverse complement.
CATTTTGTTTAATCTTAGAGATTGTATTCATAGAGGGACATGTAATTTAATCACGCTTTAGATATAAAATTATATACGATTATTAATATTACGCTCCTTTGTATACTAACTTATTGTAATATAGAAAGTTGTGCACACGGTACATTTGACACATATTTTTTACAAAATAGGTAAACATACAAAAATATATCAAAATTTTGCGCCATTTTTATATCTCACCTTCACATTGAAAGCACAAATTTTACTTATATTTATAAATATTCTGTTGTACATTGTGTAAATTTCAGTGTTACTGTACTTGTAAAGCTTCTTAAGTGTTATCGATCCTCTGCTTCCTACAACTTGTATATCAATCAAATAAATGAATATTTCAACTAAAACATATCGACGTTAAGAGACTTGTGTATAAGTTTTATAACCGACGTACTTCGTCCTTGTTTCAAATGCTTTATCAATGTTTTTGCTAACGAAATGTTAGTGGTTATGCATCGATGTTTTCCGGCCAAATTACAGTATTGTGAGCAAGTTTCGTGTAATCAGCAATAAATAAATGCTCTGTGGCATTATAAATTGTATATTTTGTAAACAGCATATGTATGTACAGGGTTGTTTGATTTATGTGAAAGTCTACGTGCATATGTGTGCTAAATCTCTGTTCCCCCTATCGTGTGACGCGGCGACCGCGCTGTGTGCGGTGCGCCTATGCCACACGATTTGTTTGAACACGTCGTGCCTTATTTAGGTAGTGTAAGGGATTTTGTTTTCATTTTCTAATAAAACTATGTATTTAATGAAGGCTTGTTTCATTGTTTTTAACCTGAGACGATGTTATTTTAGAAACACACTACCGAAGCGCTGCATCTGTTTCAGAAAATAACATGGTAAAATGCTATCAAGAATCGAATACAGTGTCAACTATAAATTACATAGTAATATACATAATTACAAAGCCGGGTCGTTATTGCGTTATAGTTTAAATATACGGTGAGTAAATGAAAGCAATATAACTTAATTAAAAAAATGCTAAGAATATATTAACGTAAAGACATCCCTTTATGACGATAGTAGGGAAGTACAGTAAGTAAAAACGTGCATCGTGCAACTACAACAAACAAATGAACACCGTTCTAAGAATCCCATTGTTCGAACGAAATATTTGCGACTTTGACTTTATATCAGTACTAGCTTTGCCCGCGACTTCGTTCGCGTCAAATTTCTCGCTCCCCCAACCACCCTAGCGCTCGCCTCGCCTGCCCGTGTGAGTACTTCGTATTCGTGACTTTTTTCTCTTTGCTCGGCTCTTAAGGGTCTTAGCGTGATTTTATATCAGCCTACTCGATAAATGGGCTATCCAACACTAAAAGAATATTCCATTTCGACCCAGCAGTTCCTGAGATTAGCGCGTTCAACCCCTTTGCAAATAATGCATTATTTTAGAACAAATTTGTTTAGCATAAAAAAAGGTTATCGTGAGCCAACCTTAAAAGATAGACATATGCTGTCGCGGACTTTTTTTAATTTTTAAAGGGGAACAATTCTGTCATACATGATTTTTGCGAAACTTTAACCGTTTATGCAGCGCACGCAGCGGAAGCTCTCAAAATGAAAAAAAAAAACCCCGGTTTTGAAACATTCTTCATTGGTGCTCCGCTCCCTTTGGTCTTAGCGTGATGACATATAGCTTATAACCTTTCTCGATAAATTAACACTGAAAAAATTTTTCAAATCGGATCAGTAGTTTTTGAGATTAGCGCGTTCAAGCAAACAAACTCTTAAGCTTTATAATATTAGTATAGATTGTGTTCAAAGGTCAGTGAAATTAATGTTTATTGGGGTTTATTAATAAGCTTTTGCCCGCGGCTCCGCCCGCGTGGATGTCGGTTATCGCGTAAAAAATAACCTATGTCCTCCATATCTCAAGCTATATCTCTGCCAAATTTCATGACGATCGGTTCAGCGGTTTAGGCGTGAAAGCGTAACACAGACAGAGTTACTTTCCCATTTATAATAAATACCCGGCTTCGCTCAGGGAGTTGATATGAGATTGTGTTTTTTTTTATTTCCACAACATTTCAGAATGTTCTGGAACGTTCGAACCCACGACGAATGTTGCTATAAGTACCCCTATCAATAGGTAGCTCCACTCATACAAAAATATCTTCGAATGGTACACAATGTTCCAGAATATTTCACAACATTCGAGTATTCTGAAATATTCCACAATGATCTGGGATGTTCTCGAACATTCCAGAATGTTGTGGAATGCTTTCGAATATCCTAAAATGTTCTGGAGTGTTCTAGAAATTTCTTTAGTGCGAAACTTCCAGCCCTTATATCTTCAAAAAGCACGCCCTTCAGGTAAAAACGGAAACCTTCTTCATAGACGGGAGATAGAGGGCTACCACACCATATAACTCCCTTGATCGTACCCGGCACGCGTTTCTGAGTTTTAGCGCCACGCACATCGTATGTACACTTTCCTTTTTAATATATACTAGCGGCCCGCCCGACCCGACTTCGCACGGGTGGACATTGTTTTTTTAAACATTTTGGGATAAACAAAGATAATTTAACTTATGAGTTTGCTAATTAAAACGTGTCCAAATGTTCAAACGCACACCCCTCTCCCGCATTTCGGTGCCCCCTCTCGCCGCGTTGTTCGCTGTGCTGCACGGAACCACACCGTGCGTCGGCGTGTATTTTTTGTTTATGTTGACATTTTTAATTTCGTAGTATCTTTTGAATGGAAAGTCCGATTTCAATCATTCAAAAAGTAATCAACAGGTATTGAAACAGTCTTGAATACGAAATGATTTATTTGGGTAAGAATTTATACAAAGGTATGCATAACATGGCCTGATTTTGATCGGCATTTCTATCAACTTTTAAAATGTAAAAAAGTAGATATAGTGACATAACTACAATAGCTGGACATATGGTCTCGCGAAGTTTTTTATATTGATATGTTCTTTAATATTGTAGAACATTTTTTTGTTCTATCATCAATACTTTCCGCAGCACATGCGATTAAAGACATTTTATGTCAAATTTTTTTACACCTTGGGTTGGTTTTAGTAGAGATTTCTAAGGATTTTTTTTTTCTAGTAATAAATATAGCCTATGTTACTCAGTGATAATGTAGCTTTCTAACGGCAAAAGAACTTTTGAAATCGGCCCAGTAGTTTTTAAGTTTATTCGTTACATACAAAAATACCAAAATACAAATCTTTCCTCTTTATAATATTATATACTAGCTTTTGCCAGCGGCTTCGCCCGCGTGGAGGTCGGTGTATTATACATATAACCCTTCCTCTTGAATCACTCTATCTATTAAAAAAACCCGTATCAAAATCCGTTACGTAGTTTTAAAGATTTAAACATACATAGGGATATAGGGACAGAGAAAGCGACTTTGTTTTATATATGTAGTGAAATATATATATATTTATATATATATAAATAATATATATATTAGTGTAGATGTAGATTGACGACGTATGTTTTCGCCTTTGTTGTTACGCTATAATGTTGTGTAAATATATTAAATATATGGGTAACAATGTAAACCAAACAAACCTTAGTAATTTCTACGTTGTACAGATGCCAGCACATCAAGAATTTTCCCAATTGAACATGAACCTTAAAGTCATGGAATAAAGTTGAAAACCTATCAAAGAAATTTGACAGATTGGGGTAGCTTGATGAGCTGGCGTTTGTACAACTTGCACTAAAGCTGGAAAAGGGGAGCGTCCAAAATTCAAATTTGTTTTCCTTTTTTTGCAATTTTCAGGTCAGTGTCAGGTTGTACGTTGATTAAAAATATGATTCGCGACCGTAACACGTGTTTAAAGAACTATTAGCTTAAACCAGAGGCTTTGCCCGCTTGGCGGTCGAAAATTATCCCACGGGAACGTATTTCCGGGATAAAAGTATCCTATATGTTAATACAGATTATATTCTGTGTGCCGAATTTCATCCAAATCCGTTCTGCTGTTGTTGCGTGATTGATTATACAACGAACATCTCAATATCCAAACATACAAACTTTTACATTTACCTAGTCTTAGTAGGAATAGTAGGATTATCGTTTAAATCATCAATACAACTATCTGTTCATTTAATAGGGTATTACACTCATTTTTTTAAAGTGTCATAATTTGATTCTCGAGTGCTATTATACCACTAAAAACATATTTTTATGTAATCGATTAGTGCCATAAAAATGCATTAAAATTTTACATTTTCAAATTTCGCGCGTAATTTGACGAAAACGCTGGACGCAGTGGACGCCATATTGCTCTGTAGGTATGACGTCAGTGTGCTAAAAACAAATGCGCTGTTATTATATAAGTCAATTGTTAAAATTAAAAAAATGAGTTATTTTTCTACTTATCGTTGGTTGGCTGTTCCTGAATGCAAAATGCTATAAAATTACTTTGGTTACGATAATAATAAAAATACAAAGTTGCTCAGTTGACATGCCGTATGACGTAATAACATGGCAGCTACTTTTTCATGGTGTTCGAAAACAGATAAAAAAAAACTGAAATCTTGAAATAAAAGTATTTTAAAATTTAGTTTTGTTGTTTCATAACCTAAAATTAACATTTTCCGGCTGCATTTTGCATATGCTATCTCAATAATATATTTTAAGATTATAATTGTGTAAAAACATATTTGTTACGGTCGCGATTCGTATTTACTTCAACATACAGCTTCACACTGAGTACACTGACCTGCAAATTGCAATAAACGGAAGAAAATTTGAATTTCGCGGGTTATTTTGAAGCTTTCACCGTAAAGGCCTGCGCAGACGAGGGGCCGATAAACTCAAACTCAAAGCATTTATTTCAAATAAACCAATAACAGGCACTTTTGAATTACCAAATAGTTGGAAAGATGAAGCTAGTTGCCCATCCAAAGCGTAGTAGGTACATACCAAGAAATTCCATAGACACTCTTTTTAAATCATACTATTGTCAAAAAAAGTTGGCTACATCATATATGTTGAAATTATCAATGTGAGAACGATGTAAAAAGACGTGCACATCAAAAGCGTCCGTAATTAAAAACAAAAACAAATTAAATTACAGTTCAGAAATTAAAATAAGCCGTGGTAGGGCAGCTAATAGATTACCAGTGCTTACTGGTGGCGTCCGTTCACGCACATGACGTATGGATCAGCACCGTTCAGTTCAACCATTTTGAAGGGAACTTAATGATCCAACACACGCGCCACCACCAGCCAATATAGCTTCCATAAATTGTATGGGATTACTGCACATAAAGGAATAAAAGTACTCCGTTAAGTTCAGTTCAAAACCCTGAATAACCGAGGACGCCGAGAGACCGGACTAGACAAAAGTTCGGGGAAGTCCCCGAAAAACCATAAAATATATCCATTCATTCATCGATCCGAAATAAAGGGATGGACCCAATATTATGTTTTAAAACGTCTTCTCTTTTTCCTAAACTTCATGTAAATTACAACACAACGTAATCTCAGAATGTTTGCTTCCAGAGCGTGCGCTTCACTAAATTTCCTGGCAAAAATGAATTGCACACCGCTTGCGTTAAGTCCGTGGCAAATTCTTCCACGAATCATGGATTTTTGCTCTGCGGACAAAAGTTCTCCCTCTACGCAGGCCTTATCTACCAGTAAATAGCCGTAGTGTAGATGCAGAGTGATAAACCGTGCGGAACCTGATGACATTATATTATTATCACCCTATTATGTACTACGAAAGCGAACTGCCAACTAAAAAAAACGTGTGTGATCGGTGGACTCCCGTCAGGAAGGAAGTTCAACACACTTCTATAGGAAACAAAAATTAACCAGCGCGCAAACTGTAACCTGTTTCATAGAAAAGTGTAATGCCTGCTCGGCCAAAATGTACGGAACAGCACGTTTTTAATAAACGGTTAAAATGTTATCTTATTTATTATTTATTATTTAAAGGAAGAGACGGAGAGCGAGAGAAACACCATTTACGGGTCATAACACTTTTTCTTCACGTTACGATTTCTAACAGTTAAGTCTACTGCAAGTCGCGCTAAGTAAGTTCTTTCCATAAGGTTAAGTAAAGTTGGGATATCACGATAACGGAAGTTGAGAAGAGTTCGGTGTGCGTTTTGCCACCAAACAACCATGCTCCAAAAATATGGGCGGCCCGTGTCCCGCAATGGAAGTCTTTCGGCTGAAATGATGATGATGATGAATCATACGCTTGCCCTCGTTCGCTAAGTTCCTACTACAGGCTCAGCGATTATTTATAGTTCATGAGAAAACTTTGCTCGATTGAAAATATTTTGTTTGACAAAATGCAAAATTTTCAGTCCGTAATTAATTATAGAAAGTATGGCAAAGACTTCCCAGATTGGGAACATTTGAAGTACGGATGGCTTTACTTTTTCGGTTTTTCCATTCATACAACTTTAGGGGGTAATTTTAGCTAATGAAAGTTTTGCGATTTTACACTTCCGTACTTCTATAATTCCTAAGACCATCAAAGATGTTGTGATCGGTAACAAAAAAGTTTAAATAACCGGTCGGTTCAATATAAAATAAATAAAATATGATGTATGAAATAAATGTTCAAAAGTATAAATAAATATTTGAACCGAAAGTTTCTTTCAAAGTTATTTTTATTTACTTGGAATTGTCGATGAACGTATCGGTCCGATTCGCAATCAGAAGTTAGTGCCCTATGGAAACTAGGCTCAGTGTTGCAATAGCTAAAAATATAGAGTCGGATTCGGACAGACGTTTACGACGCTAGCGCCCAACTGTCACCTTGACTTTAATTGTGTGTGTGTGTGAACGAAATCGCACGTTACGTTATGTGAGTGTGCGACGTCGTGAATGCTGTCTGCAAGTAATTTTTGCTTTTTACCTTTTTATTTTTATAAATAACCGATGTAGACGAAGTGATTAGTAATGTAACAACCTCAAGTGATAAGATTTGTGATATGTCGATGCAATGGCTCTTAAAATACGCAGTGTTTTCATCTACTATGTGATCCCGTGCAATAACTCGTCACTTCGGTTGTTTGTCAATGACGTCTGCGTTTAGCGCAGCAAAAAGTGGAATTTTAGTTTGATTGTGACAAGTAGTTCAAACATAAATTATATAAATCGTGTAAATAGATGAGTGATCGTAAAATGGATGAGTGTCTTCTTCATTGGAACGTTCTTTTATCAACTGGGGCCAACAGAGGTGGCTCATGAAGAAAGGGTTAGTTTACCTGTTTATGTTTACTTTATACATATATCGTACACATCTGTGATTATACATATAACGTCTATTAATATCTTAATTACGGCATCGTTGCGAAAGTTGGATGTATAATTATTTGAGGGGTATAGGTTATAAGGCACAGTAGTTGTTTGTTGACTCACAGACCTTTAATTATATAATTTGTTTTGGTGATGATTTCTAATGTATAAGTTAGTTACCATAAATGCGGATGCAGTTACTACTATGTATTGAGGCTGGGATGTGTTATTTTTCTTTTGTTACTTTCTCTTATCCATGGAGTGAAGGGAGTGAGGGAGAAAGACATATAGCCGGTATGCGGCGTGTGAGAGGGACGACGCTGTACAGAGCAAGTGGCCATGTTTAGATATCCAATAGTAACATAAAAGTTTGCTTTTGCTGTTTTACTTTAGTTGTAAAAATTATAATATTAATTAATATGATAAAGGGTTGCAGAGAGCTTTGAATGTTGCGTTTTAATACAGATTTGGTGGGCATGTGTTAATACTGGTCATGTCTTAGCATAAGCTGGATTTATTTAAATTGCTAATTTTTTAGCTCATAAAACAGGTACAGTTAGTGTTATTGTCAATGAGAATTTATCATTTCATTACCACTGTCTTAGACACCGCACAGCATTACATGAGAATGCTGTGGCAGTACTTAACTTTGGTTAAAGATTATAACAATTAAAAGGTATTTTGCAATAATACTTACATAAATAAAGTTGCAAAACTTGTGTAATATTTATACAATTCTTACAATTTATGAATATATCTGTTGTAGCATAAGTAGGTCTAAATTTAAAACTTGATGGCAAGAAACTAGATGCTATTTCCGAAACTGTATTTCTAGGAATTACAGTTTTAAATTAAAATTAAATTAAATTCAAAATTGCAATGGGGTGCCCACATTAGAGGTCACTCAAGTGGATTAAGCTCAGCTGCTTACGCAGTAAGAAAAATAAGGCAGTTGACTGATGTAGCCACAGCTAGGTTAGTATACTTTGCTTATTTTCACAGTATTATGTCTTATAGCGTTCTGCTGTGAGGATCGGCAGCTGACATAGATTCAGTTTTCATTTTACAAAAGAGGTCAATCCAAGCAATCTATAAAATGAGACCTCGCGAGTCTCTTAGAAACAAATTCAACTAAATTGACATAGTAACTCTGCCTTCTCTTTATATACTAGAAAATATCTTGTATGTTCGCAAAAACTCAGGGTCTTTTAAAAAAAAGATGAAAGACTTAGACCATAATCTTTATTCACGTAGTAAAAATGAAATTGCGAATCCAAAATTTAGATTAACTAAAATGGTTACAGAACTATGCGATGGAAAGCTTAAAACTCACATCAAACGTGTCCTTATTTAAAAAGCATATTATATGATAAAAGACCATGTTGAAGACAGGGAAGTTTGGCATTAATTCCTTCTGCACATGTGGCTTCCCTGGTACCTCATTAACAGCATAACTATGTGAAAGTCTATTAACTGCTCCCAAATTGCAATGTTAAATTTAATTATTTTCATTTTTTACATTTTCTGACATATTCTCGTCATTATTTGACATTGTCCATCACTTGTAATATCGAGTATTTATTAGTGATTCTCATGGAAATCATGTCACTTGGTTTAAATAGGTTGATTTTACTTATGTAGATTCTTTTACATATTGTGAGTGTGAGAATGTTGTAGGCCTTACAGAATGTAGATTTGTAGACGATTTTCTATTCTTTATTTTCATTCCTTTAAGTACCTGGTACTTATTGACAGGCCTGCACTGTCCTCCCATACCTATTATCACTGTAATTAGGAAACATTGTAAAATCCAATTATTTTTAAAAGAGTGGAGTTTCCTACCGGCTCTTCTCCATAGGAAGCGACAAATTAGAACCGTGCACCTAGCTTCTGACGTTTCATAAGTGCCCTTGTTGGCTAGGCCAAAGTTGGCTTATGGTGCTCTGGTTTGGTGGACGAGGACCAAGCTCTCCACCATCATTACTAGACTACAGCGACTTCCAACGACTGGCCTGTTCAGCTACCACTGGCTGCATGAGAACCACCCCAACAGCAGCCATGGAGGTAGCCCTTCAATTAACTCCCCTTGACCTGCACATACAGCAGGAGGCGGCACTAGCATCAGGCTAATGCATCTGGGCATATGTGGGGTATATATGGAAATTTAACCAGTCCACACGTTAACATCCTGGACCGGGCGATTGAGAACACCAAACCAACCTATGTTCAACAAAAACTATACCATACAAATAGTAGAGGAGGAAACGGATCAGTCAGGAGCCAAGGAAATGCGCATCTACACAGACAGCTCAAAAACACAAAACGGTTCAGGTACTGGTGCACACTCCCTTGACCTCAACATTAACTTTCACTAACCAGTAGGCACATACAGCTCAATCTTTCAATGTGAATGTGTTGCCTTAACACAAGCCGCAACAGCAGTAAAGTGGATCTTGTCGTAATTTTTTCCATACAAACCTTTTTTTTTTGGACGGAAATCATCAAATAACTTCTCCTGCTCTGGGTGGAGCGAGAGGGCGTGTCAGACTTTTACTGACTAAAACCCACCCGTGTTCCCTCAGTGCCAGGGGCCGCGGTATCTCTTTCGAACAACCCGCACCCCTGGCAGGCATCGACCCTTGCGGGCCCCATCAGTTGCTGCTGACATCTCTTTGAGGCGCGCGTGGAACACAACGCGCCGTCGACCCGGGCTTGGTCCTTACCGGATAGCGAGCTACCCATTACTCGCCGTCCGCAAGCCCGTGCCTACGGTGGCCGGGAATCAGCCTGGGATTCCCGACGCCCAGGGCGTCTCCTGCGAAAGCCACGGCCGTGAGGGCGCATGTACTGCATCTCCCTCACGTGCGCCGCCTCCCTCTTTGCGAGCATAACTTCTTCGCTGAAGGAGGCGACTGCTAGCCATGCACTCTCGCTCCGTACCGTGGCCTGGACCAGGGTCGGACGCGAGAGATTGGCGCCACGAAGACACGGCGGTGCTCCGCCCAAGCCGGGCAGACCTCCACCGTATGCTCCACCGTGTCCTCTGGGCGATCTTCGCAATGGAAACACCCGGGCGTTTCCTCCCGCCCTATCCGAAACAGGAACCTCCTGAAACAGCCGTGTCCGGTGAGGACCTGTGTCAGGCGGAAGGTGAGGACGCCATGCCGCCTCTCAAGCCACTCCTCAAAGAGGGGACTTACCGCCGTAATTGTGGCGTGCTCCGTGGCTCCTTTGACCTCAACATTAACTTTCACAAACCGCTAGGTACACACAGCTCAATCTTTCAATGTGAATGTGTTGCCTTAACACAAGCCGCAACAGCAGTAAATGGATGGATCTTGGCGTCATTTTTTCCATACAAACCTCGGGAGTGTATTACTCCACTGTTCAACAATCTACATCAAAAATGAAACATTTTATAGTATTGTCTCATTATTAATATTGACTGTACGGAAACAGAATACTAAAATAAAAAGGCATTAAAAAGTTATGAGCCAACAAAGATTCGTTTTTCTTGCTAATTTGACCTAACTTTGGGCGTCTTTAAGTAATAAAAGAAGTGTAAAATCTCCAAAACCAAGTCGGTACCGACAAAGTTCAAAAATGGAAAAGTCAATAAACTCTATTGGTTATGATTTACAGTGGTTTTTTCGTAAATCCGATCTTCCGATGGACTTTTCATAATTTTTTACGCGCCTGTTTTACTATAACTGATCCTGCATCTCACTGAATAATGTTGTGCGTGTAGCGTCTAACTACTCATCACGGGTACTACCTCTGTCAGACACGAAGCCTGGTGAGACAGCGTGCTTTTTAGCCAGGCCCACCAGTGATTTCGAGCCCGCGACTAGTTTCTTCTTAAGTACATACAACAAATGTAAATAAAAACAAAATGATTCAAGATTATTGCAGCTGTATTACATCTATCAACTGCATAGGTAACCATATGAATTTATTGACACCACCTAGTGTTTTTGAATAAATAATTGCTCCATTATGAATGGGAGTATAGTTTCTATTTCATATATACTGGCAACATAGTAGATACAAATATGTGTATCATAAATTATTTATCAACTGCGATATTGATTAATTTCGCTGTGGTTTAGAAACTTTAAATACCAAACAGAACTGATAAAAATAACATTGAAAAACTTATTAATTATTATATTACTATGTAAGATACTTCACATTATGAAAAGACAATAATACAAGCAAGCATTGACTAAACTCACTGATAAAAATGTTTAGAAACAATGTAAATAAGAGACAAAATAACTGAACCAGTGAATTATTATAAGTTTATAGAACTTATATTTAAAACTTTTTGAAAGGCATCTTGCAGGCGAAATGATTAGTTCAGCTCAATCCATTTAGGCCTTAATATTTATTTGTTTCAAGTTCTCATCAAAACAAACAAAGAGAATAACAAAATTGTATTATGAATGTTACCATATTTACTAAAACTTCTGTAGCAAAACAACTCTATAACAAGACAAAACGCTTTCTAAAACAACAATCAACATTGCAATAAAAATCTCTATTTGTCAAACTTCACACTACATAATCAACATCATTCAATTGAAACTCAACGCCCCGTGCTGACAGATCACATTAAGCTATTAAACTTAGTTATTCTTCCTCTAATAGCATGTTGAACACTTGATTATATGATGATAATATGTTTGCGGAATAAACTGACTTCATCGCATTAAAATTTAAAACCTTTGTCATCACTCATAGCATTATGTGTATTGTGTCACAATGACAACATGTAATTCAGACATACTTTGTCTTACTCTATTAATTATTTTACTGTGGCTGTAACTATTTGACTCCTGGTATGGTATAGCTTACAAAAAAGGAAATTCGTCTTTGATGTCACAAAAAATTTAATCAATTCGAAAATGTTTGTTACTTTGCACAAAACTATCAGTAACTGATAGTATATAATTAGGTCTAATTTATCATATCATTAACCACTGTTACCACAATATTTATCACTGTTTTCCTTGACATAAAAACTGTACCTCCCCCATATTTACTTAAATGAATATGGGTGTGATAGGCACACAAAAAAGGGAAATTTTAATGCAAACTTACTTTAAAATTGCTACCCCATTGCAAGCAGAAATTCATTTCACTTAGAGCAGTTAGTAGAAGTATTAAATAAATCACCATAGAATTATATTATGTATATTGCTTTATAAATAACACTACTGAATTTCACAGAACTGTTCTTAGTTAAGTGATATATTGGTTTATTGCTTTTGGCATTATAATTGGTGTAAATATTTTTTTCCCAACAGTGATTTCATTTAAATTCATTTCTTCACTTCACAGCCAGTTTGCCATTAATCTCTTAGTTTCTAACACAAAATTAATTACAACATCATTAAATCCCTCGCATACTTTGAAAGCAGTTGTCAATATCATCTGCATGCTATTATAAGATTTATGACTCTAATTCATTACTAATAATAACTTGTTATCCCGTTAAAAACACCTTGAACACATGTATATTCAATCTATGACATTGACTTTGTATTTATTTAGTAGGAAAATAAAAAATAAACTTTTTGCTGTATAAATTGCTAAGTAAATACCAACTTAAGTAAGCAAAGTATTTTTTTTTTAATTGGAAGTAGCCTTCGCTTGTCTGGGCTAAAAAAGTAGCCTTGAAAATAATAGTTCAACAGTGAACAATTAAAGGAAAATTATATCATACAATTATGATATAATTTTCCTTCAATTGATCACAATTTTTTCTGTAAAAGTGTGAGGAAGATAAGACCAATGTCTTATCTTCTTCATATTTTTAGAGAAAAATTGGTGATCAATGATCATTATTTATTGTCAGACAGAAGGATGGCACTGCCATCTTCTTGATATTTTTTTTTTTTACTTTTATGGTCTGTTCAATAAGTGTGTAATAAAAATGTAACCAAATCAATCAGGAGACATACCATGTGGATGCCAATTTTTTGTGCCACTTACTTTATCTCATCTTGAAGTTTCATTTGAGACACTAACTTAAGGAGGGGGGCGCCAGAGCTAGCCCGCCAAACTCAAATTTTGTTACGGTTTTTGCTATTTGTATGTCAGTTGCAGGCTGTATGTTGAACAAAATATGATTCGCGACCGCAACACAAATCAAAAGAATCATCATTATAACAATCAAGAATACAACCCTCGTAAGTTCATTTAATCTCATTGTATGACAACTTCATGAAAAGGTCATTTCAAATAGCAAAAAACGTAAGAAAAGTTAAATCTCGCGGGCTACCCTGGCGCTGCCCCCGTCTGGTTAATTTTATAACTTCAATTTTAATGTTGACAATTTGCGTGATGATATTGTGTCAATCCATAATTGTTGGAGGTGGTAATTTGCTTGTCACTAATACCCATACTCATTTAGGAAAGTTTGCCTTGTGATAATTACAAGGCAAGAATTCATGAGAAGAATAAGGTAAAGCTAATAAATAATTCTTCCAAGAATTTGAAAAAGCTTATCACCACACAAATTATGTATCTTATCACAAAATATTAGTATTTCGAATGTAGGTCACATTTTAATGTTGTAGTCTGTTCCTAAACTATCTGACGAAAGTGTAACCAAACCCTGTTTGGGTCTGTGTGGTTTGGCTGGCAGTCGCCTCCTTCAGCGAAGCAGTTATGCTCGCAAAGAGGGAGGCGGCGCACGTGAGGGAGATGCAGTACATGCGCCCTCACAGCCGTGGCCTTCGCAGGAGACGCCCTGGGCGTCGGGAATCCCAGGCTGATTCCCGGCCACCGTAGGCGCGGGCTTGCGGACGGCGAGTTATGGGTAGCTCGCTGTCCGGTAAGGACCAAGCCCGGGTCGACGGCGCGTTGTGTTCCACGCGCGCCTCAAAGAGATGTCAGCAGCAACAGAGGGGCCCGCAAGGGCCGATGCCTGCCGGGGGTGCGGGTTGTTCGAAAGAGATACCGCCGCCCCTGGCACACAGGCAACTGAGGGAACACGGGTGGGTTTTAGTCAGTAAAAGTCTGACACGCCCTCCCGCTCCACCCAGAGCGGGAGAAGTTATTTGATGATTTCCCACCCAGAAAAAAAAAAAAAAAAAAAAACCCTGTTTGGGTTAATTCATCCGCCATTACTTACTAAAGGGAATTAGTAACATATTCACAAGCGCACATACACATTCATTAAGCGTAGATAGACATAGACACAGAGACAAGGTTCAATTCTTGGCCCTTTTTTATTTCTAGTTTATATTAATGACCTTTCGTACCTGAAGCCTAACTTCTCGGATATAATTTTATTCGCTGATGACACTTCTCTTATTTTTAGAATAGATAGAAAAGATACGGATGTCTTACATGTCAACGATAGTCTAGCTGTTCTCTCGAAATGGTTTGCGGCTAACAATCTTTTAGTCAATGCGAACAAAACTAAATGTCTTAAGTTCTCATTACCAAATTTACCCCAAGTAGGTCTAAATTAAAAACTTGATGGCAAGAAAGTAGATGCTATTTCGGAAACTGTATTTCTAGGAATTACTTTAGATTCAAAATTGTACTCTTTCAAGTAGATTGAGCTCTGCTGCTTACGCAATAAGAAAAATAAGGCAGTTCATGACTGATGTAGCCACAGCTAGGTTAGTATACTTTGCTTATTTTCACAGTATTATGTCTTATAGCGTTCTGCTGTGAGGATCGGCAGCTGACGTAGATTCAGTTTTCATTCTACAAAAGAGGGCAATCCGCGCAATCTATAAAAAGAGCCTCGCGAGTTCTTAGAAACAAATTCAACGAAATTGACATACTAACTCTGCCTTCTCTTTATATCCTAGAAAATATCTTGTATGTTCGCAAAAACTTAGGTCTTTTCAAAAAAAGACGTGACTTCCATAATCTAAATACACGTAGTAAAGATGAGATTGTGATTTCAAAATTTAGATTAACTAAAACTAGCAAGTCAAATGACTTGCTAGTTTTAGTACTAATAATAAACAGTATCCGCTTCCATAACAAGTTGCCAAAGTCGGTTACAGAACTTAAAGGTCTTTTCAAAAAAAGATGTGATTTCCATAATCTAAATACACGTAGTAGATATGAGATTGTGATTTCAAAATTTAGATTAACTAAAACTAGCAAGTCATTTCTAATAAACAGTATCCGCTTCTATAACAAGTTGCCAAAGTCGGTTACAGAACTTAGCGATAGAAAGTTTAAAACTCACATCAAACGTGTCCTTATCAAAAAAGCATATTATAAGATAAAAGACTATGTTGAAGACAAGGAAATTTGGCATTAATTCCTTCTGCACATGTGGCATCCCTTACCTCATTAACATCATAACTATGTGAGAGTCTATTAACTACTCCCAAATTACAATGTTAATGTTATTATTTTTTACACTTTCTGACATATTCTCGTCATTATTTGACATTATACATCACTTGTAATATCGAGTATTTATTAGTGATTCTCATGGAAATCATATCACTTGGTTTAAATAGGTTGATTTTACTTATGTAGATTCTTTTACATATTGTGAATGAGAGAACGTTGTAGGCCTTACAGACGTCGTCTATAAATCTACAGATTTTTAGACGATTTTCTATTCTTTATTTTCATTCCTCTAAGTATTTATTGACAGACCTGCACTGTCCTCACATACCTAATATCACTGTAATTTGAAAACATTATAAAAGCCAACTATTTTTAAAAAGTAACTGTGGAGTTTCATGCCGGCTCTTCTCCATATGAAGCAACAAATTGGAACCGTGCACCTAGCTTCTGACGTTTCATAAGAGCCCTTGCAGGTTTATGTGAAATAAAATATTTTGATTTTGATTTTGGTAGAAAGCCCCTATGAGTGTGACAAGGTCAAACTGATCAAACCATAGAGGTTTAGATAAGTATAGTAAAATAATAAAGTTTTTTTTTTTTTTTTAATAATTTGAAAAAGCTAATCAACACACAAATTATGTGTCTTATCAGATTATCACCAAATTAGTATGTTACAATATTTGCAATTAAGTATTAAAACAAAGAATGGATAGAGGTGTTAAAATCTTATCTGAGATACTTATTTAAAGTTTACCTACTAGCTGCTGTCCGCGGCTTCCACCGCTTGGATGTACGAAATTATTCCACGGAAATGTCCTACCGGGACAAAAGTAGCCTATGTTACACCTAAAACATCAGCTATCTGCCAGTGAGAAGTCCCGTCAAAATCGGTCCAGCCGGTTCCGAGATTAGCCGGAACAGACAGACAGACAAAAGAACTAAAAATTGTTTTGACATTATAAGTACAGTTCATAGTTTCATTTAATTAAAAGCTGTTATTTTGACATTACAAACAGGTACTTCAATTTTATTTGTTTGTATTAATAGGAAATCATGTTGATTCTGGCTGCTACTTGATGAACTTGTTTAAATAAATTGTAGTATCATTATAAGTATTGACTAAATAGGTGACGAATGTTATGAGTTTATGACCATTGCTCATAGGTTTGTTGCTTCCAAAAAAGGAGTGTTACGGTCTTAACAGATACATTCATCACTATCCCCTATAACTATTTAAGTATATGTGTATGTTACATCCCTACATATGTATTTATATTCAAATTGTAATAAAGGTCCCGAATCCAGTATAGACTCCAGCTTTCACAATGGTTTGAATGCCTGGTTGGTTTGATGGCCTGTACCATGTACCTAACTTAGGAATAAATATATAAATAGTTAAATAGTAATAGTAAATTAAGTTAATTTTGGGTACTGACCTACGTCAGAGATGGTAGATTATTACAAGTTTTATTTATTTTAGGTTGCAGCTAAAATATAAAGCTGGTTCTGATATCCTCAATCCGTATCAACGATATTTGCTATAAATTTTTTGCTGTATTCATTAAAATCTTCTTTGCAAAATAACCCATTGATTGCTTTTGTTTCCCGTTTTGTCATCATTATTATTGAAATAATAGTACTAGTTGAAAAATATTGCAAAACACTAAGAACAGGTTACTCTTATCAAACAACACAATTTTGTTTACTTAAGGTCAAGGTAGCCTGCAAAATTCAAATTTTCTTGAGTTTTTTGCAATTTACAGGTAATTGTCAGTTTGATTAAAATATGATTTGCGACGGTAACGAATATGGCTTTACAGAATTATAATAATTAAAATCATCAATACCACCATCTAAGTTAATTTAATCCCATTGACTATTTCATGAAAAAATCACTCATCATATCGACAGTATATGACAAGTTTTACAGGAGAGCACTTCAAAGTTTCCCAGCTAAAGCACTATGAACTGGTGAAGGGCGGGCGTTTTGGGGGACTGTCTTATGTAATTTTAACATCCAAAAGGTGCTGATTCTCAGTCTAATTTGAATAAATTACTTTTTTTTTTTCAAATGCCTGTATGTCATGTTCTAGTTAATGTAATGTCATGATGGATTTAAAGTGCATTTTGACGTCTTAGGCTTTGTTTTGTCAAACTAAACGATAGTATATGCTGGCCTTAAGGTCACGAAAACAAAACATGCAAATCACATATCGACCACTAAAGGAGATTGTACGTAAGGACCGTCGACATCTACATTGTATATTGTACATATTCTTATCTTAAGCCTTGTAATTCTTGAATAAATAAAAAAATAAAAATATACAACCTGACACTTACCTGAAAATTGCTAAAAACGGAAGAAAGTTGATTTTTATTTAGTACGACAAAAACTCACGATGCATCATCTCCATACAAAAATGCAATAACGCCTTGAGAAGCTACAAGGTAAACTCAGCGTAAAAATAAAGTGTTGAGTAATCAGTATTCCCCAGATTTCCTTGCTCTATAGAAATTCCATGCTGTATGGAAGTTCAGTGAAGCCAGTATGAACAATTTGGACAAGTGGGTTGCCTTGACCTCTCGCAAGTGGCACTGTGTCAAGGGCCAACCGTTTCCATAAGGGGAAAGACTTGTCTTTTTGTGTATACCAACCAGTTGAAGTATGGGGTTATTATTTCCTATGGAATTCTGGTTTCTGTAGTATTTTTGCATTGTGCTTTCAGATTTTTGTTGTCAAGGTGACTTTTTCTTGTATATTTACGTAAGTGGGCTTATTGATGTTAGAGTGGTTCAATATGTAGAAATGTACTTTGTGTTTAAACAAACTGCAAGCACTTTTTGATTAAGTATAAGAGATTGTGTCCATTACTTGCTTTATAACTAATTGAGCCATTAAACATAAATGAGATGTTTTTATTAATACTTTAATTCACATTATTATTTAAATAAAATTAGTTGATTTATAAGTATTAAAAAGTATATATAATTACAATTTTAAAACTTATTTTCAATAATATTATATTTATTAAGCAAAATATCTGAAGAGAAATGTTTACTATCTTTGTATAATCTACTTCACTATCACTAATATTATAAATCCCCTGCCGCATTTGTTTGTCTGTCTTTCTGAACGCGACAGACTTAAAAACTACCAAACGGATGTTCATACGGTTCACCAATGTATAATTCATTAAGTTGTTGTGTAAATTGACTGAAATATGTCGATGAATGTTGAAGATGTCGGAAAAAAACATGCTGAGTGGAAGTTTTTAAACCCCGAGAAACCCCCTGTAGACCCGGTAGTATGTACCCGTGGGATATTTTCCGAGGGCCAGGCGGGGGAAGCTGGCGGGCTAGTACTTTATAATTCCCCATCCACTACTTGGTAATAATTAAGTTCTACATTTTGATATAAGTAATACCTATTTTAAATTATGTATGTAAGTAATTCACAATGGGTCATTATTGTAGTGCCTATTTCATGGTTTTTCTGTCAGTCTTTAAACCTAACTGTGCCGTAAACCTGTACATCTCACATAAGCAAATTCTATAAAAACCCGACTACTGAATAACACGGTCTAAAAAGTAAGAAACAAGAAAAAATTCTGAAAGCCGTGGCCAAATGACACTTTACCCTAAAGCTTATGATCGCTTACTCCTTTAAGAATATATTGTTATAGTTTTATTCAATTTAATGTGACGTCACATAGCCCGGACCATCGAGACGTTTCCAACGATAACCCATTTGTAAAATTATGATTAGTAGGGAAGTAATGAGGGAACAGATGAACATACAACATACACACGTACAGACGCCAGCACATCATGTTATCCCAAACTGTGAAATTTCCCCAATTGAACATGAACCTTATTCTTTTGAAATAGGGTTTCAAAACTATCAAAGAAATTTGAAAGATTGAGGTAGCTTGATGTGCTGGCGTCTGTCCATACACACCGATCAAAATAATAACCCACCTTTTTGCTTAGCCGTAGTCGGATAAAAATAGTCAAACAGGGAATATTCAGAGAACTTAACATAATCTTAATTCTTCCTCCATTAAACAAAGGATGAATTGAAAGAAACCGTCAAGCTCTATCATTAACAACTTTCTTTGCAACAATCAAATTAATGCGCATTAAAGTATTCCTAGTATTGTTAAAACATGTGTTTAAAGTCAGACCGTTAACTATCGAGTACATTTGGCTGTCGATAGTCAATAATGGCGGGCAATTATATTAATCGCAGTAGCGCACACGTCGATCTTGTAACAACCTCGTTATCGGACTTTTACGATTGGTCGACTCTAATTCCTACTCCTAAAAACTATGTACGTGTGTGTGATGTTTATGTTTCTAGTCGAGATAAAATTCTGCGCTATTATAGAATTCATAGGTCAATCATACAACTTCACACAAGGGATTCTTGTGTAATATAACAAAGTAGTGTTGTGTAGAATATTTATTTTACGTTTCAAACTACAAGGGACACGTGTATTTCCATAACACATGTATTTAAATGTGACTCAATAAAACCTTTGTTGAATATAAATTCAGACAAGACTCAAATAATGTTTACTAAGAGATATTAATGATCCCGCTAAGTGGACATGAAAATTGGATATTACAAACTGCCATTAAAGTAAGTAATCCACGAAGTTAGTCGTGAACAATGAGGGAAATACTCTACTCTTACGTAAGCGCATAACTAGTCGGCAGCGGACACCGGACCACCCAGCTTTGTTTGTTTTTGTTACCATCTATCTAACTAGCTGTATTAAAAGATCTACCACACCCTCCCGAAGTGGCGATCCCTCAGCCTTCGCTGCCGCGAGAGGGGACATCGATCATCCGTCACGTCTCAACATATATCGGTCGTTGAAACTGACACTTTAAAACTATTCACTTCACTGGGTGAAATACTTTTAAGTCGACCTTTTTAGTGTCTGGGGTCGTTAAACTATATTTTTTTGTGTGCTGGCAATTTTTATTCTCTTCGTATCAATTGTCAACTGTCATAAGTTCAGTACATTATGGTTAGTTGCGAAAAAAAAAAACGTTCATTTATGAGGTCTGGTGGTAATTAAGGTTGCCACTGTTCACTTGTGCCTAACTGACTTGAAAAGCAATTAGGCTAACGTGAATAATGATGTTCTTGTACTATAATTAAAAAACTGAATAGAATAAGTTCTAGTCCATCTAATCCATTCCATCGAATACAGGATGTACGTTGTAGGCATGTAATTTATTTTCTATCAAACACGCCTAAAATTGTTATGCTTGTGGCGTTAATGTAAATTACTAATACAGATAATTATTTACATGCGAATAGTACCTAGCTGTTCTAATTAATTTAATCCTATATTTGCTGCTCTCAATTTAAAGTCGTTCAAAGTAATGTCGTAGCGTATTAGAACTAATCTCACTTGATAATTCGGTTGGAGGCAAACGATCAAGCCAAACACAGTGAGCGGAGTTTTGACAGTATTGAGTTTTGACAGTATTATTGTAGCAGTCCATTCAAGTTCAGAGGGGAGCATTCTAGGGATTTGCGAATAATTGCAATAAATAGCGAACATGGAGTAAGATCTCACTCTAAGATTGCTGGCACGACGCCCAACAACAGCGCCGTTAATGCCTAACTCTACTTATAAACTACGTCGGTTAATTAATGTCGCAAAAAGAGTGTCAGAGACGAAATTTGAACAGATTTAAAGTCGGTTCAGAACAACTATTTCGTTAACAAGAACAAAATGGGAATGGAAGAGAGTTTCTACGAATTTTACGAACGGGATCTTACCTGGAAAGCTTTGATTAAGAAACAAACCTGAGGGGTTATCGAGCCATGTCATTATTGTGAATTCTCTGAACTGAAAATTGAACTAAATAAAGTATGTAAATATCTTCGGCTCATTTAAATGCTATTAGAATTTTTAAGCGCGCACCTGTTTAGGTCGCCTGGCTATATATAAGTAGTAACGTTTTTCTTGAATTAGGAAATATTCAATTTGCATAGCGTACTTCGATTGTTGTTGTCAATTGTAGCATTCTTGTTATGTTTTGGATGAGCAACGCAAACGATTTATCACTGTGTATTAGTCATGTGCTAAATATTTTGTCCGTAGATCGAATAAGCAGTAATACGTGCTCAGATAAATTAAATTGACCGAAGCATCGAATCGTGTCGAATCTCTGCTGGATCGATCCTACGTCTAGCTAAAGTATCAGACCCACAGATTGCAACGGATATGTCAATGAACGCTGCTGCGACATTCATTACTTCCCTTATATTAGTCTCGTCTTCTTAAAAGAGTAACTAAAACTAATAATAGAAAAGGGAAACCAATTCATTAACCCTCGCTGGGTGCACGCCATAGGAGCCTTCCATTTTTAGGGAGTGCCTTTCTTGCTTAGATACTTTGCTTTGAAATTTTCGACGAAATTACAAGATCAATCAGTTGGGAAAATGGCAGATACTTTTGTTTTTGGGAATAAAAACAAAGTAGTTTGTTTTTAATTACGTAAGTATGTGTAATTTTATTAATTAAGCTCATAAAATGTAAGTAATGTTATGCTTTTAATGGTTTGCACTCTGCAGCCAGCCAGCGTTCCGTTGTTGGATTCGGTGTTATTATCTCAAGCGCCTTGTTACTGAAAGCACTTGATAAATCATTTAATTACAGTACGCTTCATAATACTTCTTACTAAAGAAATAAATGCTATTATTTTATTATTTATTCTTGAAGAACCTTTGGTTTAATCGGGTTCATCTTTTCAGATTGTTTAGCAAATTGGCTACCAACTGAAATTGTCCGTAACTTCAATTAAATCACAGCTGTCATTCTTTGTCAGTTGTGATGCATATTGGTTTATGTACTGGGTCAATTTTATAAACGATTGAACTGAATGAGCGATTGAAATGCACCGACCCCAGCGTGGTTTGACGCTGGTCAAACCACGCCTATAATCGAATGAACCCCAAGATTTGCACTGGCCGTACTCAATAAAAAAAAAAGACTGACAAGGATATTGTCAGACCTAAAAAGAAACTAGAGTACTATGTGTTAATTTTACATTTGATTGCTGTTGTTTCTGTGACTTTATGTCAGAAGTTTGCACTTTGAACTTAATAAAAAATGCCCACCTATTTGTTATTCTTATATCGTGCATTTAAATTAAAAAAAAACTATGTCTTAAAATGGTAAACACACACTTGTCGGCTCCAAGAATTGACCGACCCGATTTAAAGAAAACCTTCCGAATTCTTCCGGCGATTCGTCCGATTCGGCGCGTAAGACAAGTGTGCGAAGTTTCATAAGATTTCAAATTAGGCTTCTTTCGGATCCTTCGTTTCCTTCAGCTTAGATAAGTGTGCGTTTACCAAATCCCGCACATGGGTACGTCAGAAATAAATGAATAATTATAAACACCTACGTAATTCTGTGACTTTAATGTTAATTAATTATTTATTAGGTTACCTGTTACAACACACTGAGCAACTTATACAACATGCAAATGTTTGCTCAAAAGAAAAATACCTTTTGCTTTAGCTTTTGCCCGCGGCTTCGCCCTGCGGAGGTCAGATCCCATGTCTTAACGTAGGGTCTATCCGTATGCCAAATTTCATCCAACTTTCTGCCGTTTAGGCGTGAAAAGGTAACAAACAGCCGTACCAACATAGGTCATGGTCTTTCCATTATGCCAAATTACATCCAAATCCGTTAAGGCGTGAAAAAGCAACGAGCAGAGTTTCGTAATTATAATATTTGTATGAATCAGAAGGAGCATTTAATAAAGTCATTGGTATATCGTTCTTGTATTTGAGCGCCCACGCCTCACCGTTGGATCCTAGTCAGTTTTTGTAAGGGGAAATAAGTAAGTCAGACACGTTTCGGCGAAAATAGCAGAAAAACGTGTTGACATTTGAACTTTACTGCCGTCACGTTAACGTACATGTTTGCCAAGTTAAACACGTGAAAGGGAAACGTTTTATTTGACAAAGTAACTTCGTTTTTTTTTGTCCCTTATAGCTTAAAAAATTCTTATGAAGTCTCCGTGGTTGTGATTGATTTCACACTTTTTATCCTTGTTTGTTTGTTTCCAAAGTCACGTGAGTTTTAAACTTGTCATTCAAATCGTGTTAATTTCACCGGAATCTGCTTGTCTTATATTTCGTTCCATATTTATATACAAATTAAAAACTCGTAAGTACCACCACACAGTAAAGTAGATGCACTCGCAAGTACACAGTACAGTGCTGCGCTCCAAAGCACAAATCGCCGATGTCACCCAAAAAGTAGCCAAGCTTAAGTGGGACCGGGCTGGACACATTTGCCGAATGTCGAATGAGTCATGGGACAAATCTACCATCATGTGTGCTCCAGAAAACGTTCAGCAACATCGAGGCAGACCCAAGAGAACATGGCGGGACAAGCTTGACGCATACAGAAAAGATTAGTCCACAGTAGCTCAAGAGAGACAGTAGCGGATAGGAGAAGGGAGTCCTTCGCCCTGCAGTGAGACAAAATAGGCTAAAAGTAAATACATATAAGTTCCTATAATTTGTTAACTGTGCTTAAAACATGAGCTTCGGTAAATCCACATCTGCAGCCTTGCAAATGTTTTCAATAGATTCTGTGAGTTAAAAAAATAATAGGTCGTCTAAATACGCCTAATGACAGTATTTTTTTTCTGCCGAAGATGACTTAAAACAATATTATTTGCTTAAAGATGACGCCTATGCTATTATGAAACAACTACAAACTATTGATTGTTGTGGCGGTCCCTAAAGTTAGTTTCCTTTCAAATAGAACCATTCTACTTATTTAACGGTAAGTGATGCTATAAAATTTTAACAGCACCGATATTATTAATCAATATTCTATCTATCCATCCCTCCCTATCGAGTGTGCTACCCTCCTAATATTTCCGGGAATTACGAGTAATTTGTGCTAGCTTAATTTTATTGCAGGAATTTAAATAATGCCGGCCACATTTGTCACTTTGTAGCTTAGATCTACACTAATATTATAAAAAGGAAAGATTTTATTGTTTCTAAGTTTGTAAAATTGTTTGTAATAAACTAATAACTCAAAAACTACGATTTGAAAAGCTGAAGTATCAGTAGGTATTCCGGAAAAACATGAACTATATTTAATTTATATGCAATATAAAAAATATTAAGGCGAAAAGAAATTCGAGGGACAGCTAGTCCTGAATATAGTTCAAAGTTGAGAATTCACGTTTTTAGCGTTTTTTTGCTGCAATAAAGACGGATATTTTATAGCTGTAAATAAATAACTTTGTTAAAAAGCTAAAAAATGCTGAAGATATTTTTAAAGGAACAAAAATTCCCTAAACGATACTTGCTAACAAGATGCTCGTATAAGTTATCTCTTCCTTTTAACTCTGTTTTATTTTTTAAATCTTTTAACTAACGACCGGAGCTATTTTCACCCTCCGTAACCCTATTTACATCTTACAGCCGAAATTGCATTCTATTTCGGTCCATTGATTGTTTGACGATATAATTATATTTTTAAATGAAAGCTTCAACTTTCTCGACAGTAGAGTTTCATGAACCCCTCCGTTTTCTCACCCCCCGAAGAGCGAAAAGTTGACATTTGGTCCTTTGTTTCAAGGACCGTGATTGTACTAGAGCTCACGTTAAATATTAGCAATGTCAAGACATTATTACAGTATTTTTAGGACTTAAAAAAGTTTAGGTTTTTTTTTTGTAGACCGTTACCTGTCGTGTGTCTGTCATTTCAAGTCCATGAGTTGGTTTTAGAAGAACGTTTGAAGGGCTCGTTTTATAAAAACAGCCCCACGGATCGATCGATCAGGTTAAGCTACACTTACCGCGGTAGGTCTTTACATACCAAGACCATCCGTGCTTTGGAAAGCACGTCGTTGGTGCCGGCAGCCATTAGAGGATCTTTGAAAGTCGTTACGCGAAACGCGGGCGGCGTTAAGCCCTAAAATCTGACAACCAGTCTTCCCAAGAGGTATCGTGTTACCCACAAACTGGGTTATGGAAGTCAGATAGGCAGTCGCTCCATGTAAAATACTGGTATTCATCTGCATCCGGTTAGACTGGAAGCCCGTCCCAACAAAGTTGGCCCAGGCTAGACAGATGATGATGAGTTGGTTTTAGACAGTTTGGCTCGTTGTAAGCAAATAATACTTTTTAAGGCTACACAAAGCATCAGTTTTGACAACAAATGACGTTTGCGCAGGAAAAAAACACATTAAAAATTACTTTTCTGTCTCATACATACGTCTACACACGCAAAATTCGATCCATACATTGGTATGGTAACTTAAAATTATTTACAATTTAGACTATAAACTTTAGTTATGATTATAAAGATATGAAATAATTATATAGCGAGATATAGAACGAAACTTGGAGTTAAACAGAGAAGTAAGCAGTCCAGATCGCGAGCAACTTAATTAATCATGCTCATTTGGAAAGAACTTCAATTATTTCTGTCTTACCAAACAACATTGTAATGCAGTTGTGGCAACTTGTTGAGGCCCTCTCAATTCATGATGCTATATTTATTCAACTATCGCCTAACACCGTCTTTCTGAACTGAGAACTTGTCAAATTATGTTTTAGCATGACTTAAGGTGGTCCGTCAATCATCATCATTTCAGCCCAAAGGCGTCCACTGCTGGACATAGGCTTCCCTCAAGCTCCATCACTTCGGCCGGTTCTGTGCTTCCCGCATCCAGCGGATTCCTGCGGCTTTCACAAGGTCATCAGTCCATCTTGTGGAAGGCCTTCCAACTTCTTCAATATAGCCCGCAAACATCAAAATTTCTTAACATTAAATTAAACTTTTGGGTTTGTAGGCGTCAACATAAGCCCGCGAAATATTTTTTTTTTACATTCTTTGCCGGTCAGTGTCAGGTTATATGTTGATTAAAATACGAATTGCGACCGAAACAAATATGGCTTTACAGAATTATAATCATCAATAATCCCGTTGAATGACTATTTCATCAATAAGTCATTCAATGGAACCTGCAAATTGCAAAAAAAAAAAAACGGAATCAGTTGGAATTTTGCGCGCTTCCCCCTTTATAAGGGTTATTTTATGTAACCCCCTTCTAAATTAGCTAAATTATCAACAAATGAAGTATCATTATCCATTGTCATTCAAGTAAAATGGTTCTAAATCCAGAAGTTAAGGGGTTTTGCAGTCAAAAACCAGGAATAGTTTTTCCAACCGTAAGTTATTTTTGGAATTTTACATGAGCTCTCTCTGATATAAATGAGTATTCTTAGTTTGTCTTCATAACACTTTTCTCGATTACGGTTGAGTCATGTTTATTTACGATCTTTTATTAAGTCACAATTGCCCGAAGAATTGCCAAACTGAAGTGGCAGTGGGCAGGGCACATTGCTCGCAGAACAGATGGCCGATGGGGCCGAAAGGTTCTGGAGTGGCGATTGGGTACCCGAAGACGTAGAGTGGGGAGGCCTCCCACAGGGTGGACCGATGACCTTGTGAAGGCCGCTGGATGTGAGAAGCACAAGACCGGTCGAAGTGGAAGAGCCTGGGAGGGGCCTATGTCTAACAGTGGACGTCATTCGGCTAAAATGAATGGATGATGAATGAATGAATAATCAAGTCACAAACGAAATAATTTTATTTTAGTTTATTAGAACTAAAATAAAATTATTTCGTTTGTGCCTCGTTGCCTCGTTGCTCTTGTAGACGCAAGCACTAGGTTAGCTTAGCTCCCAGGTATGGCAAAATGTTATAGGGTTTATCAAGAATTTTAGTATCAGCTGAGTCTGGATTTTTGCCTGGTTAACGGCAAAAGACTCGCCCCCCGTTACATGGAACTTAAAACATAACTGGCGACATATAGGTGTTACTATAGGTACACCTCTACCCAACCCTGCCTGCGTTCCCTGAGGGAATAAGTATAAGTGTAATTTATTTATTCAAAAATATGCATACAACAATTTATTAGTATGATGATACACTTTATGACACCTGTTTCTATGAACAGATTTTGAACATCTGTGTCTGAACTAGATAGAAATATTTGTGCATACAGGCATCCTGATGTAAATGTGTTTATATCCCTAACAAAATCCCGAGGTTTTGATACAATTCAGTAATAAACATGATATCATACTCTTTCTAACACTTGTTCTGTGAACAGATTTTGAACATCTGTGTCTGAACTAGATAGAAATATCTGTAAATACAGGCTTCCTGGTGTTATATAAATGTGTTTATATCCCTAACAAAATCCTGAGGTTTTGATACAATTCAGTTACAATAGAATCGAAAATTGTTTAACATGGAACAAGCAAATTAATATATTAGAAGTAAAATTTCCTCACTTATTGGCTCACTCCGCAATATAAGTCAATGTATACCCAAAAAACTGCATTTAAACATTTACAATTCACTTGTCAAATCACATTTATTATATCTCATAGAAATCTGGGGTAGCACTAGTAAAACAAAGCTACAGGAACTGCAAAGAATGCAGAACAGGATCATAAAGACACTGTTTCGCTATCCCTACTTGGCACCAACAAACAAAATTTATAAAGAAACAAAACTGATGAATATCAAACAAATTTATATGTATATAACACTTGTATCATGATTAGAAAAGTAATGGATGGAACCATTCACACAAACATAACTTTTACCAAAAATTCTGAAATAAGTAAATGCAGTCTTCGTCGACCCAGCTTACTTGTCCTGCCAAGGACACGTACAAATTATGATAAAAAGAGGGCCTATGAAGGAGCACAATTTTATAATAATTTAGCATCCTACATAAAAAAAAATAAGCTCTTTCAGTGGTTTTAAATCAAAACTGTCCAAATACTTAATGGAAACCACTCACTAATAATGTTACTAGAATAGTAGTTGAGAATGAAACCCCTGAAGGAGTAACCCAACCAAAATAAACACTAAATAATTTTAAACCTATTGTATTGTATCAGTGACCGTTACCTAGAATAAGCTTATTACAATATGTTATCTTATGCTCTCATGTAAGTGGCTTTTTTGTCTTTTTGAGAATAAAGTATTTAAACCTAATAAACATGATATCGTACACTTTATGACAGTATACTTGGACTCTTATTCGTATTCAGTAACTTGACAGTTCGGATAAAAATAATGTTACCATACTAAAACGAATAGTGTTGGGGTAGTAAACGATTTTGCGTAAAAAACGAAAGATAACCATGCTTTAATTTTAATTTCGTTATTAAACTTTGTCATTTTTTCAAAAATATGTATACAACAATTTATTAGCATGATACACTTTATGACACCTGTTTCTATGAACAGATTTTGAACATCTGTGTCTGAACTAGATAGAAATATCTGTATATACAGGCATCTTGATGTTATATAAATGTGTTTATATACTTAGCAAAATCCAGAGGTTTTGATATAATTCAGTAACAAACATGATACCGTGAATAAGATTGTTCATGAAACAGTAAGCAAAAATAATTTTCAATGGTTACTTATTCAAAGCTTAAAGGTGTATTCCCAGTGATTCCTTGCATCAATTATTTTCCTAACTACCTACTTATGAATAACGTATCCAGTTAATTTATCTTGCTTGCGAATTAACCTTGAACTCGAACGTTATCATGTTTTGAACAGAAGCAAGTACCTATGTTAAATTGTTTATTTACGGACATTTTCATCTGGAATTGACATAATTAATTTTGAAAATGTGCTTTAATTGAAGAAACATCTTACATAGTAGGTTATAGGTACTGGACTTTGAAGGGTATTGCTAATGCCTAATCCTTTGCTTCATGTGTTAGTAAAAATTGTTTCCTCAACTACGTAGATAACGAAATGAGTGTTGTTGAACAGTCAATTGGAAGCCATTCCTACTGTTAATGTGTTATGCAAAAACCCCGCTGTTTAGTTTCTATTTTAGATGTCTTTCTTTTGTCTTGTGATAATTCCCTTTTCGTATCATATAGTCGTCATAGACAGCCACTGCATTCTACTATTTCAATCAAAAATCAGAAAATCAAAATCAAAAGTCATTTATTCAAACTAGGCTGAGAGTCAGCTTTTTTTGAACGTCAAAATTACCTAAGACAGACCTCCCAAAACCCCCGCCCTTCACCATAAAATACCAATAAAACTGGCTTCCAGTTTAACCTGTTGCAGCTGGATACCAGTGTTTTACTTGAAATGACTGTCTATCTGACCTCCACAACCCAGTCACTGGGTAACACGATACCCCTTGGCAATAAGGGTTATCAGACTTTTGGACTTCTGACCACCAAGGATCTAAGAATGACAGCTGGGACGTGTTTTCCGAGGCTTGGATGGGTCTCGGTATGTAATTGAGGGTCACCTATCCACGGACCGAGCCCCTTGCAATATGCTACTTATTTAAAAAAAACATCTGGTCCTGTTTTTCCTTGTTGCTTAACTTTGAGGGTGTTGTGGTCCTTTTGATCTAGGTCATGCTCCGCTGGTCAGACCAAACGCAGTGTTAAGTCCCCCTTGTTGTCCCATCTCTTTGGATTATGGATCCGCAACTGAGGCACGAGTCACGACTCGTAACACCTTAGTGAAAGTAAAATTCTTTAAGTCGCCTCGGTTTCCACGGAAGGAATTAAGCCTAGTTCAGAACGGTGCCGTGGAAATACTCCAGCCAATATTTTATTTAGTCGCTCTTGCATGTTGAATGGCCACCGAAGAAACCCGAAGCCGTCCCCAAGATGTTCCTTGAATAGAAATAAGATCCCACCTTAAAAGTGTCGGATGTTACAATAGAAAGTGCCATGCATTTTCTTTCGTACTATTTCCGGCACACCGTAGCCGGTCCGGTTTAGTTGCTAGAGTAACCGCTACTGGAATAATAAACTAGTGTAATCTGTAGTAGGCTTTAGAGCCGGTCGTCTCGCGTGTCCGGTTGGCTGTTTTTCGTGCCCGATTGAGTCTAACACTATAACACAATGTATTGACCTTTGTTCACTGGTTTGTTGTTGAACCAGTCCATTTCCATCAGAATTATTAAGTTTTTATCGCTGTTAGGTCTTACTACGCTAAATGAGTGCGCTATTTTTTCATAATATTATTCATAAACAGTTTTACGTTCACTAATTGCGAGTATTGTCTTAATGAAGGTTACATTAATAAATGTCTGTATTAAAGCGTCACGTTAAGTTTTAATAATGACCCTGTTTTTAATACAATACTGTCTGGTCTCTACCCTTTGCCCTTACTTAAAGCGTCTTTATGTTACCCTATTGTGTTTTATAACACATGTTGGGAAACATTGTGCTCTATTTTGTACTTTACACGTCTAAGCGCCTTCGATTTCACTTTTCTAGTGACGCACTTGAACGTAACTTACAATTAAGTCTAGTCACGACTTTGTACTGACTCTTAATTGTAAGAAAAACTTTTGTGTGCAACAGAACGTATTCTACGTAAAAATAATTAAACATCACAAAGGTAGGGAAAACTGGAAAACAAGAGAATTGATCATTTTTTAAATAAACGCTGACCTAGTTTTTTATCCGCGTTTATTTAAAACCGAGATGAGGGTTGTTTCTTAATCCTTGAGTGAACGAATGCCGGAAGCTATTATTATGATACCACTTAAACTTTACCTGCATTGCTTAGTTTATAGTAGAAATGTGGAAATATTAAAGAAGCTGTTAACACTTTACGCCCTATAAATTGCTGGGTAGTTGGGAATAAATTATATTCATCGCTCGTCGCGGCTGATTTATCGTTGGAAGGTTGAATTAATAGTTTCAGGATGTCGACGAGCGTGGAACAGAGGGACCGTTCTTTGACACGCGTTTAGTGACAGACCCGTCTTAAAATAAACAAACCGGGAATTTGTCTCATCATGTGTTTTGGAACAGTACCATACAAATGCGTCCTAATTCCCTTTCAAACCTAACTCTAACTCCCACGTTACGACGAAAACCACTTAAGAATTAACCGATTATTTCACTCAATTATTCGATCTTGCCTACATAATGATGCGACGTGTTTGATACAACAAAGGATGCTACTGCAATAGGAATGGTTAATTATTTACCGCTGCTTTCCTTCTAATTAAAGATGCGTTATTGTATGCCATGTGAAGTCCTGTCAATTATCGTGGCAGGAAGAGAAGTAAATTATTCGTTTGAGATGAAATCGTTCTTCGTGAGTGTGTTAGCTTTATATGGCTGTAACGCGATCATGTTTTTTTTTTATGGAATCACGTGTGGACTGTTATAATTATGCGAATACAGAATGATTTCAATGTAACATGTGTTTAATTTTAAGCGACACAACTTTTATCAATTCATTCATATTCATCTCTCTATTGTGCGTTCAATCATCATCATCACCTCAGCCCAAATATTTTAACTCAGAATCTGTTGCTAACGGCATTTTTACTATCATTTTTTCATTGCATATTTTGACATTGCAAAAACCTGAGCGGTCGCATACTTCTCTAGAGAAAGTGAAAGGTCGCACTCCTTCCTCCGTCCGTGATGTGTTATACGACTATTTTATGTGTACCCAATTATTGATGATGATTTATAAAAATACATGGTGTATTTAATTTGTCCGAGTTACCCCTTGCGTGTCGTTCATAACTTACTGGTGTTGCGTTGTCGGGCGCTTATGGAATGCTAGTGGATTGTGTTACGATTTCATATATGAGGCCTTTTTTAATATCATCTATTCTACATCTTATTAAGTTGTCGAATTACTTACAATTTCCATCAGTGCGTTATTACCTCGTGAGTAAAAATGAGCACTTTTAAATTCGGTCTGCCAAACATAATTTTCTAAAGAATATTGTCCAAATTGGATATTACTTAAATTGATATCCGATGTAATGAACTTTTTCTTTTGAGCTTATTAAACTTGGTTGCCTCTTCATAAATTATTGTGACACTGAGAACAATTTTGTGTTTCTAATAAAAGATTGTAGAGAGAAAAGTTTCGTTTGGAATTTTTCGCAGAATGGCAGAAAAGAAAATCAAGTGTAACAAGAAATACGTTTTGATTTCTTAGTATTTTCGAGACGACCTGCACTAGGCTGGACTTACCTATACTGCAGGAATAAATTTATGTGGGTTCAAACATCATCTTATTCTGGCCTGTCAATACCAAAAAAAAAAGATAATATTATTTCTCAATAT
Source organism: Polymixis lichenea (assembly GCA_949091785.1). Classification (NCBI taxonomy): domain Eukaryota; kingdom Metazoa; phylum Arthropoda; class Insecta; order Lepidoptera; family Noctuidae; genus Polymixis; species Polymixis lichenea. The sequence goes on along the minus strand of OX420931.1, from coordinate 17,229,923 downwards.
TGAATCTTTTCAAAGTAGGATTTAATCAACTTAAATGTCTTAGCGATTTTGTAAAACAATTAAACACATAACAAGACCTAGATAATCAAGATGTCAATTTCCATAGAAATTGGTCTAGTAATGCAGTTGAAAATGAACAAAGCGACCAGTGTGGTGGTAACCGATCAAGTAGCGATCGTAATAGACGAACAATAGACCGTTTCCGACCATGAACGGTTGTCTCGCAAACGGCGAGTTATCGGATTAGCTTCGTAAAGTGGAATGCATGGAATTGATGTTAAATTCGTATTCATCAGGACCTCAGCATAGTTCACAAGCATTCGACAGGTTTTAGTATCGAAAATGACACATTTCGATAACCTAATTTGCCTTGCCTCCGACAGCAAACAGGTGCAGGAAGAATAGCGGTTGTCTGTTAGATTAAAACTGACAAAATTTTCGGGTTTTGGATTTGTGGACAGCGTTTATAGGATTTCTACGATAACATTGATTGATGTTCGATTCGGTATAGAAGCGTATCGAATGGTTGTGAAGAGTTATGCAGGTCCTGATGAATATGAAGTTAACATGTAGGGTGTTTCACTTTCATGTCCAGTTTTCTTTCACAATCAGTGGGCACTTTGCTGGACACTATCCCCCTTATTTATAAACGTTGCTTAAAGTTAAGTAATGATTAGCGTCTGTTTAAACATACATTTTTGACGTGTAAACACATCTTAACTTTAAGCAGAGTTTATAAATAAGGTGGTATATGTAAAGCTTTATATCTTGTGGATTTAGATTAATTTCCTTCGAATGAATACCTACGCTGTGTGAATATCTTAGTATCTTCGCGTCTCCTGTACAGGGAACTTACCTTTACTAAAAGGTGTCATTTTTGGATTCTTCTTGTGATCGCCGATACTATTACAGAGCGATTTGAATACAGAATGGCATATATCGACGCGCAAACTGTAACCCGCACACAATTCCAGACATAGCGTAGACAGTTTTGTTGGGTTATAAAAACAAAAACTGCTGATTCATAGAAAGGTGCCATACTTACGCGGTCGAAAAAAACCGACGAAAATTTCCAACTCCGAGAGGGTTCAAAATCGTGTACTGAATCCATGGTAACAGGTTGCGCGTCGATGTTAATTCACATATTTTCATGCAGCCGTTCCTAAAGCAAGAGTAAGCCTATGATTAAGATTAAGTATGCTCATGGCCCAGTTGACGTTTTCAAGCTGATATGGTATACATATCATAGAATGATGTAACAAATAAAAACTTTCCTCTTCAAGACTATTAATAGATTCATTATGATTGCGACTATCAAAGATGTGGATCATATCGCGTTTATTTCGCGCGTGATGTATGAATGAGTCAACAATATTGAAATGAGTCAGGCTTCCGAGTAATCGATGCTTGTGATCTTTGTTGGACTTTATGGATATGTTAGAATTGCTGCACAATGTTGTATGAAGGTCGTCGCGGCAAGGCTGGCTGATTATTACCCTCTACAATTTGGAGCCAGAATCTGGTCTCCATGTACGCAAATCGCTGAAGCATATTTACGTACATCTATTCTGATAGAACATCTTTATAATGCCTTCTACAGTTGTGCAGGTGTACCGTACCATAAATAAAACAAAATATAGCTTAAAGATACAGTAAAAACAGTTGATAGATATTAGAATTCTCAATAAACCCGTCTGGCTTTATCCTAGTGATGTATGTAGGCCAGTATTTGTCGGTCACGACGTATTTTATTGCTACTGCCATTTATTTTGAGATCTTACTGTGTAATTGGATTAAAAAATAATCCCTTAACGACATTATGCGTACGCGCCGGCTCGCGGTATCGTCGCGTGTACTGCGACTAGGGTTGCCAATTATAAAAACTTTGAAGGGATAAGTAAGTTGACGATACGAAAAATAATCGGTAAGACTTCTAACAAAATTGTGTTTTGAATACAACTTTTTAGGGGATGTTGCGTTGAAAATATTTATCATTGCTTCCCACTAGCCGAACATTCGCCTAACGAGAACGAATGACGCCCGTGCGCATGAAGACGGTTGGCAACCCTGATTGAGGCTACGATAATAGATTATTTTATCCAACTGGGCACACTGGCAAAGTAATGTATCGTCGTGATGTAGTACTTTTGAATGACCAATCCTGTAATAATATTAAAATCGCTATATTATTTCATTTTATATCTGGTTTTAGATAAGACTCGGGACTGCGAAAACAAAATTGTCGATTATGATATTAAAATTATAAAATTACATTGGCATATTCTGGTGATGATGATAGTATGTGTAGTAATGTTTTGTAGTTACGTATGTCTGGATTCTGAATTACCCAAAAATATTCTGATAAGCGGCTTATTTGATTCATTATTTCGAATAATATCAATCACTGACGTGATTACATCTGCATCATATCTGCATCTATCTGTAAAGTCCATCGCTTGTACAACTACTTCCACTGATAAATGGAAAATGTGTGTTTATGTCTTTAATTAATTAGCGTGTGTACTAATTAAAATATGTGGTGTGGGTGTGTGTGAGAGAGAGAGGGTGACTATGTGTGGGTGTGTGAGAGAGAGAGAGAGAGAACGAGAGAATGTGTGTGTAGAGTATAAGTACCTCGATTAGTAGAACAATTGGTGATCACATTTTCTCAATAGAGGGCGGCCGCTGCTGTCCGATTTCTTAAAATTTAATAAGTAATAGTCAGATAACATATCATTCCATTATTAAAGAAGAAGGCCAGACTCAAATTAAACAGATGACATTTGACGAAAATAACAGATTTGTGTTTAAAAAAGGCTTTTCATGAAAAAAAAACAAGAAAATCGAAGAAAAACACGTTCTACAATAAAAGGTATTATTTTTAACCTACTTTCGGCTTACTTAACCTCAATGAATAAAATTGACTTGGATGAATATGTACCCTCACCTAGATACATCGATGATACGATCGACATGCACCTACTGAATTAACTTAAATTAGTGAATGCTTTATGTACCTAGTTATCAGTACCTAGCTGTATTAGTCAGAGAAGTATGCCATAACCTTAATCATCATCTGCCTAGCCTTTTCCAAGCTACGTTGGGGTCGGCTTCCAGTCTTTCCGGATGCAGCTGAATACCAGTATTTTACATGGAGAGACTGCCTATCTGACCTCTACAACCCAGCTGGGTTATACGATACCCCTTGGTTTCGGGCTTCTGAAGACCCGTAACGACTGCCAAAGATCCACGAATGACAGTCGGGACCAACGGCTTAACGTGCTTTTCGAGGCACGGAGGTCTTGGATCCACGGACCAACCGCCGCAACCGTAGCTTAATCTGATCGATCGACCCGCGCGGCTGTTAGTACTTAGCCACAAGACTCAGTAATTGTCAATTGTACGTGCTGACATTATTTATAATTATTCCATATCCATTAGTCATCGGAGTTTACCAGTTCACAAAAAATTAAATTGTTGCTTTTTAGCATCACAATAAATTTATTTAAATGAAATGGTGACGTCACGTTTCGTTTAAATTAATCTTTACTAATAATAAAACTGAAGAGTTTGTTTGTTTGTGTGTACCTATGAAGGAGCTAATCTCTGGAAATAAAAAAATTGATTTTTAATTTCATAGCCCAATTCTTGTGGAAGACTAACATCGCGGTAGGATTCTGACGAGCCGAGCAAAAATAAAAAAGTTAGAGAACGCTTAGTGAAAACGAAATAAAAACACGAGCAGAGGCATGCGATACGTTGCGACATAGTGGGTCGGGGGTGCAAGAAATTTCAGATAGACGAAGTCACGGGCAAAAGCTACCAGCTAAAAAATGATTTAAATTACTATAGCGCTGCTGAAGAAAAAAACTAATTGAAATAGCTCTAATTGAGCCTAGTGCTAAATCTAATATCCCAAGCCCAACTAGAATGGCTTTTGTTATGTCCTGCATTCAATCAATATCATCTTAAAAAGCTTTTCAAAATCCAGCCTCACGGCAAAAAGAGCACACATTTTCAAGACAATTTTTGCGGTTCAACGGAAGTCTTTCGGAACGGAAGACTTTAAAGTAATTATCATAAAATTTGATAATTACTTATTCAATCGACCTTGTAAACACTCTTCTTCCGTGCTACAGAAATATAAACCTAATACCTTTTACACAAGGTCGATAACAAGACGACAGCGACGTGTTATCAAAGACATATATAATAAAAATTGCAAATACAAAACACTACTAGCCTTCATCCAATATATTACCTACCTATTATAGCTGTATCTTATCATATCATGTGTTGCTAATTTGCTATTTCAAATTGTGATCTTGTATGCGCTACGTACGGCTGTATATGTATATTAACGCATACAAACAGTTGTTATATCGACCCCATTTGTTTATTATCGCTGTAACACAATACACTTTTGTGTTCCATTAATTAGTGTAACTTGTTATACTTTACTCATTTGTAGCGTTGTTTATGAATCTGTTTCATAATTTGCAATTCAGAGGGCCCACTCCGTCCGAGAGAAGTCCCCTACTCCTGATGTGTAGTGTGTGTGTGTGCATCGGGAGTAGGGACAACTGTCAAATTGGCTTATTAAGTATTATAAATATCTGGATGACCGAGCTTTGCTCAGTTTTTCTTGAAAATCGTTGGAGCCCGTTCTGAGATTGAGATTATATATACAGGATAAGTTTTTATCCAGTGCGCAAACTGTAACCAGGAATTCAGCATATCATTCTAGAAATGTAGATCCCCTGACACAGAATTTTACGTCGGATTAAAAAAAATATATATAGCTGTTTCATAGAAAAGTGCAATACCTACGCCGTCAAATCGTGTTGTCATTAATTTTTAGTTCGGACCCCAAACTAATCTTATGTTCGTAAGTGATGCGGAGTAGGAAACGTAACTTCGGTTGAAGCTACGGATTTCATGCTTAGGGAGTAGACTCTCCGTTTAGCATCAATATCAAGTCAACCGTTCTAGGTTCTGCCAGGAGTGCGGCTTATTCGAAAGAGATACCGTGGCCCCTGGTACTGAAGGTTCTTGCAACTGAAGGATCACGGGTAGGTTTTAGCAAGTAAAAGTCTGACATGCCCTCCTGCTCCACCCAGAGCAGGAGAAGTTATTTGATGATATCCCACGCTCAAAAAATATTTAAAAAAACCGTTCAAGTTTCTGTACAAAGTCACGCCGTAATTGGGTGGCTATAGTTACGCGATGCTACACCACCTGTCGTTGCCCTACAAACTGTAAGTCACGTCAACAATACAACAGATGGTCTTCTCATCTCCTTCAACGACATTGATGAGAAACTTGAACGTCGCAGCCTAACATACACTGACATTTTTTTACTGAAACTCGAATGTTATTCTACGATTAATTTTAAATGAAATAATGGCTAAAATTAAACTTGGAGAGATGCCAAACATAATAATATACTTGAATACGTTAAACACTTTACGCTGGTTCAATTGGTATGACCACTTATGTCAATGTCCGGATTACGAATATTTGCAGTACAACAAGCTTTTACCCTAAGTCTTCCATTAATCAGAAAACAAAATTCACCCTAGAAACCCTAATAAATACATAGTGTTCGTAACTGAAAGGGAATAGCGTTTTGGAACCCACAAAGAATTCAGATCGAAACTTCGAAATCAACAAGACTTTCAAGGAAGATTGACAATTTGCAAATTGTGCACCACGACATGAAATAACGTCGCATGTACTGAATGACCTTGATCCCAAACTCTTGTTAATGAACTGTGTTTAAACTTGTCGCTTACGAATTAGCACCTTATTGTGTACTGGTCGCTTTATGAATATATAACGTTTGTGCACTCACATCGCATTTCAAGACGAACCTTCATTATATTTGCTGTGGTGGTAAATAACGTATTTATTTTAGAATTGCAAATTATGGCAAGGTAAATTACTTAAAATATCCTTACGTGACCTTTTGTGATCAATTTCTAAATGGATACGCTGAAGATTATCTTGTGCATTGAACTTTCAAAAAAAAATCATTAATACACGATGATCAGACATGGTTTTCAGGTTGTCTCGTTTCTTAATTGAGATTCCTGCTGAATCGGGTGCCGCAAAATAAACCACAAATTCTATATCCATAAAAGGCTGAGGTGTTTAATTGAAAAGCGTATCAAAGCTGTAACCTCGCTGTAACATGGTACTCCCTATGTGGTAACACACTTTTATTCTTCAATATTGCCTTTTTGATTAGAATTTGTATTTTATTGATGAGTGATTATTCAAAGATTAGGGCCCCTTAAACTCGACTGGAAGTCCTTTAATAGCAGCAGTAATCATAGAGAAAAGGGTTTCTTTCTGCATTTACTCAATCTGATTAAGTCGCACAGAGTACAGCTAAGCTAGTTTTTTAATATTCAAATAATACGACCAAGAACTTCTACCTTTCTTGCGCGAAGATAGCCGGGCAACAGGCTAGGAACAAAATATGAAACTCATTCGATTTATCGATTTGAATGTTCCGCAGTCTAACTCGATATGTTTCCCATGCTTTTCCGTATCGCTGAAGATTTTCCCACGATGACTTCATAAATATGTGGCACGCTACCAATTACTGGGTAGAACTCCTACATTACCCACAAAATAATCACTTGGACGAACCTATTATTTCCGGACAACTGTTTTGTTCCTAACTCTTCTATTGAGTTCTGTAGGATCGGTAGTAATATCCACTATACTTAGTGGGCATTGTTTAACGTATGATGTCATTACACCGGTTCTGTATATCGCATTACCATCATTCTTTGGGCATTATTGCTTACGTCACAGTACTTGCTGCATTAGGCAATATTAATAAAAGAAAGCTTTTAATACGGTCGGTTATGAGCGGATTGTTGTTTGGCCCGCATTATTATCGACAAGGATTGCATACCCATGGGAAAATTTTCACGCGTATTGACCCTATTATTTTGTATTTTGTGTTAAGTAACCTAGATACGGCTTGTGGTTTCCTCAAAGTGTAAATGTTCTGTATATATTGATGATTATTATTGTTGACTCTGAAAGGCCGGTTATAATTAATTGATTTTGAAAACGAAAAGTTATTAGACGATATAAAGTGAGTAGAAGTATTAGTTCTAAGTTAAGCTCTACAAAATTATACAACAGTGGCTTGAAACCTCTTTCAAGAGTTGGTTACCTTGATACTTCATAAAAGACGTTAAAACTTTAAGTTCTCTCAACTTGCGATATTGCTACTTAACAGTTACATAAAACTTGGAACAAAAGCAGCAACTAACAAAGAGTAGAGCTAGAAGTGAAACCAATCATTTCCCATATATTATGTATATTAACTAAATAATTACTCCATTGTTACACTTGCGTAATCAGAAAGAGTGTTAATTTATTGTATAGTAACATTGCTATAGAAAGGTTTAACTTATCGATGTTTTCTTTTATTGTTTCATTTTACACACCAGCTTCTAATCTTAATCTAAACTTACTTGTTACTGTTGCTGTGGTCCATTTTGCAATAAAAATGATTTGTTTTGTATTTGGTCTACATTAAGTGAGTGCCTTTTACCACCGTCATTTACTACCTTCAGATAACCTTTAGTGAGTTCGCATTATGTAGGCGGATGCTGCTGTTCATTCACCTGATATAATTCCTTAATCGCCTATTACTCCCACGGGAAGAGCCTAGGTGCCGCCCTATTAATATCCGGGACTTCAAGTCTATGCTCAACACAACACATATTTGATGTGTTATGCTGAAAATCAAGACAAAGGGTTATGTAGAAGCCTGAGGTGATGAAGTATGGAGTTAAATGGATGGATTTTAAACAAAAAATAGATATTAGTTGAAGACGTTGTGGAAGCGTAGCAGATAACTGTTATATAAATACAATCCAAACCGGGATAGAAAGTTCACATATTTTCAAATGTGATAAAGTGCCGGCACGTCAGTATATGGAAGCTGCTTGCATATGCTTGAGTATCGTTCTAGAATCCAGGCCTATGTCCTCGAAACATAATAATCATCAGCTACAGCATCAGCTACATTGTGGTACGAAAGGTTGCGACAATTCAAAAGCTTTAACTAAGCCTGACCTATTGCTCCGTCATATAGCTTGCCGCCAGTCGGCCACCATAATGATTAATTACCTTTAGACGCTTCGAGTTTTCATGCGACGACAACTTTTCTTTGATCTTCCAAAGCAGAATTGAAATCCAATTGCATTCCAAAGCGAAGTTTTAAAGCTATTGGAAAACTAAAGTCCTTAGTTTTCTGACATGAATTCTTTGACCTAGTTTTTCTTGGATGATTTTGGAGTAGTTGTGATGTTATTTTCTGAATGGAACAGCGTACAGCGTTGGGCATCAGGCAGCGCGTGGGCTGGCCCCTGTTGTCGGAAGTGGCTGGGCGCATCCCGCCCAGCGCGCCATTTTGAATGCGAAATGCAAACGTGACTGCCGCGTGTGACGACGGCTTTACTGTTGCATTTTAATATAAAACTTTTGATTCACTTTAGAGAATTCTTGTATTACAAGTGGTCTGTCCGCTTTTATACGAATTAAGAAGAAAGATGTTTTATAATGTTAGTGCGAAAGGTTGACAATTTTCTCTAAGTAATCTTTGTGAATGCTATAGCTAGCATGCTTTGGCTTCACAGCTGCATCATTTTAATTTCATCTAGATTTATGTTGTCTTTCTCGTCCGTTTACCTACTTATCTATGAGAATGCACAAGCGAACGCGATAATGATTTCGCAGCTTACAAATTGAATACATTCTTTGCGATATCTTATCTGAAAGTGATTTCAAGAGGCGATGTATTCTAATTTCGTAAGGTGCAAAGCGGGTGTGAGAGGATATCGCTTGCATTTAAATACATTTCCAGCTATAAAGTGGCATTTAACATTATTTCTGTGTGACACGACATGTAATATATCCAAATATATCAATCACACTGGCGTCGTCCCAATGCGTGGGCGCAGGACCTCGGTTGTCGGAAGAGGAATGGACCATCTCGGGATCATGCAGTTATGAAGGAGATCGCCACGTGTGTTTGTTGACGCTGACTACAGATTGTTTGCTTTGCGCATGCGGCGACTGAAGATGTATTGGAGTAGAAATACCGAGGTCTAAGCTTACAATGAAAATATTGCATGTTAGGAAGGTAGAGTTTTTCATTGGAAGTAGCTGAAACGTTAAGTCAATAATATGTTAAGAATATTTTCAGTCTACATTTTTTTGTGGAACATAATACATAATAAGTTGAATTAAAGGTGGATGAAATGTTTGCTTGGTTATTAATTTCGATACACTAGACTTGTATTGCTGACCTCAAATTATCATACGTTTGACCGACATGAAGAGACGTGAAGAGATAATCACTAAAGCTGGGTTTACCCAGACCCACCACAGACCCCGTTTATGCTTCAACGTCACATTTAGAATAGTTTTATTCATTTGGGTTTAGAAGAAGCTTTAAGGCAATTACCTACAAATTACAATATAATTGCCGCTGCAACCAGTTCGTAACGTTGATTTTACTTAGAAAAGCTGGCGAGAAACATTTTCAACAACTAAAGATTAATTATTTGAAAAAAAAAATCTGCACTTTATTGAAGTTAACGTTTGAGTGGAAGTAAATTTGTCAATATTGGGTAGGATATTGTGACGTGGGTAAAGATTGGTTTTATGGGAAAATAGTGTAAGATAGATAAGTATGGTGATAAGCGTAGACCCTCAGCAACAGTTGTCACGGTCGAATGGACAGATGAACCGAACCCGCAAGGTTATACCATTGTTTCATTCTATCGTTCAACGCCACTGTTAAATCAAAATGAGTTGTGGTGGAACTATGTGATTGGAATCACATTAATGTCCTATTGTGCTATTTTATGGGAATTTTGACAATTTAGTAGAAATTTTCTGTATCATGGAACGCTACTACGTTTTCAGAAAGTGATACATTGCAATCATGACTAACACTAATTCTGGAAAATCTTGATGATATCTTTTGAAATGAAAACGTTTCTTACTAACTTAATACTGGTAATACGTCACTATAATGTAATCAATTGACAATTCAAAAATAACATTTAGACTCCTCGACTGGCTACTTTACATTATTGTTGGGTGCGTAGCAGACATGGCGTAGATTAACAGATACATAACAAACATACATCTATGTCACAGCCCATCAGTTATAACATAAATTAATTGTGAGCGGCAGTCTATTGGCTGAATGTAAATCTGCCAGTGACCGCAGTCCCGGCACAAAAACCGCGCTTGGGTTATCGCCTTTGCCCTCAAACTTCTTTTTTGTCGCGTTGACGTTAATATTTAGTACGCTATTAGAGATACTTTATGAATATTCATACGCTTTTTTAAATTGTGCAGGTTGTGTAAGATCGTTGAACAGCTTTTTGCTCGTGTTTTCTTTTTTGCTATTTGTTTGAAATTATATTATCATCTCATTAAGAGTGTCTGTGTGTTTAAGTCAGTTTACGTTTTAGTTCGTCTTTTTATGATTAAAATCAACGAATATTATTTACTCAGCATCCAAGGTTTGTTTAAATTGTTGTTTTAGTGAATGAATTATAACACAGTTCCCGGAAATCGGCATAATTAATCGTGAAACGTCGAATTAAATATCATTGAATCGGACGTGCAGCGTTCGAAAGCGTGAAACAGGCTGGAAGCTATTTAACGAAGGGCGAGAGCAATGAGAGGGAATTTCACGTCTTCCTGAAAATTAATGAGAATGCCGCTTACGACGTTTAGTGCTCGCACCTCGTTTCCACAATACGGCGACGGTGGCGCGGCCGCGAGCTGCCTGCCCGGCGACTAATGACTACTGCGCGCAACAACAAAAATATCTCCGTCTTCGTCGGGCCTCGCGTCTGGCCGGCGCCCGTCTCCCTCGCACCGCACCCGGAGCGGCAACCACGCGCTTCAACCCGGATAAATTACATCCTATTAACTTCGTTCCGGTGCTCGATTTAAGCTTTAATGTCTCACACCGTAAGGATTGAAATTGCATAAGAACATTTATTTGATGGTAAATGTTTACCTTAGACTTTATTGCTTACATTATAAAGTCGATGTTGAATCGTTGCGGGTGTCAGTTAAGGCGTTCCGGTCTTCTGTGTGATTATTAATTTGCTGTCAAATAAAGGGGCCGCTCAGTTGGGCGTGCGTGTCGGCACAAATTTCTGCCATACTTCGGAATTGGTGATTATTTTTTTGTTGCCTTGACTTTGGATTCGCAGACTGACAGACATTTTAGTGCAGTATTATTTTAGGCTCGCATCATAGTTGGAATGGCCGACTGTCTCCTAATTAGACGATGTCGATGGCGCTTAGAGATAACATTGTTCGTTTGATTCGATCTGTGTGCATGAGGTGGAGATTGATGGGTGAACAACAAGTAATTTGATTAAACAGGGAGAAGTTACGAGTCATTCTGTTCTTACCTTACGTGAGATCAGTGTGAAGGTGTTCTTTGCCATAATAATAGATAATGAAATAAATACTTACCTACTTGACACTTGATAATACAAAATGATAACCACTACCTGGGTGATAGGTATCTCAAAGTAGGTAACATAAACACATAACATCACGACATGTATCCTAAAGGGTTGGGCAGAGGTGCACCAATGGTACTCCCACATTTCGCCAGTTACGTTTAAGTCCCATGTAATAGGGGGTGAGCCTATTGCCATCAACCGGGCACAAATCCAAAGTCTAGGCTGTTACTGACAAATTCCAGATAGAAAAACCCAATATGTAACAGTTTGCCCGACCTGGGAATCTAACCCAGGACCTCATGTTCAGCAGTAGCGCTTGCGACCACTAAACCAACGACGGTGAGGTACTAACACTTTAATTAACAGCAATAGGGTAGGTAGGTACTTGACTGGTTTTTATTATTTTTAAATCCCTTAAAGAATTATTAACCAACCGTAAATAAAAAATTGTTAAATATCACAAAAAATGGCGAAGTTCAATGCGTTTGAAGTCAATGCTAGACAGAGACAGCACTACTAACATCTGACGTCACAAGTGTCACAACACAGGAACGCCATAGTAACTCTATTCAGTACAAGTACAATTATCGTTTTGTGTGACAAGGATAGAAGAATAACTTCAAAAGCGTGTAACTTCTCTGTTTTATCACCGATGTAATTATTTTCTTTTGCAAATTGTTTTTTTTGTAACATCTTAGATAAGTAAGTAATATTTCATGTACCTATATTTTCACAGTAGGTAGTCAAAACCCTTATTATGACTTGACCTATTGTAGTTTGTAGGTACTGTCTGACAACGATGCAGATGGTACCTCTACCTATACTGTATGCAGATATGTTTTTACCATCGAGCGACAAAAACAAAGTCCCATGGTCCCACATATACGCCTCCCATAGATTTTATCTCACTCCGATCCAATTTGACCTCATTTTTATTCAAGTCACTCTGGCTCAAACGTATTCTGTCGTACATTTCGGATGCATTAGGATTTTTTTTACCGAATGTGGATAAATATTATGAATGTTTTGTTATGGAAATGGTTGCTTCCGTTATTTAAAACCTGACTGATCTACATACAAAGTGAATACCACTGAGTTAATTAATTACTTAAGGCGGGATTGGAGCATCCTGCCTGTCGTGAACTGTCCTACAGTTTCAAGACGTGGAACTTTGGCTATTTCATTAATAAAGTTTATCAAAAAGCAAGGAAACCGACTAGGTAGCTGTGGTCAAATGTATTAATCGAAGAAAATGCAACGACAGTAAACATAGAGGTCACTTACCACCTGATTAGCCTGATAAGCATAATTATTATAATCAGTCTATAATTTTCCCACTGCTGGGACACAGGCCTTCTCTCGTTGAGAGGGAGTGGGCCATAATACACCACGCGGGCTGAGTGTGGCTAGGTAGATGCCACAAGTCTTAGAATATTTGGTTCTAGGACATGCCACTTTACTTACGATGTTTTCATTCACCAATAAAATACAACTTGGGCAACTTAATTTTAAAATATGGGTCTGCAAACCCTGCATTACCAAACAGTCTTAATATAATTAATTATACGAATGTATCAATGAAATTATTTGGAGTAGCACATTCAATAATGCAAGTAGTTTGTTAACATTGCTTGGATTATGCTAGTTTACATTTAGAATAAGATCTTTTTGTTAATTGGGTTACCGAAATTATCATGAATATTGTAGTTGATGATGGTGATGATCAATGACGATGACCTTTCCGTTGATAAAGACTTTAAAAAAACAATCAATCAATCAGTAAACAGGCTATTAAAATTACCAGTTTGTTCGCAATGGCATTAAAACTTAAAATAAACTGAGGAACGTATCGTAGTAATAAATATGAACAGAATATAGGTTAAGGACAAAGCTGTAGCCTACTTTATTTCCGAGTATATACATACGTCTGTATGTACACACGGCTACACATCAAGCTATACATTTCTAGTATAAGCTGATCTCGCATTGTATAGGATTTCCGTACAATGTGAGATCAGCGTAAACTGGAAGGTATAGCTTGATGTGTAGCCGTGTGTACTACTTTTACTACGCAAACATAGCCCGCGAGAAATAGTTAAGATACCATTCATTACTCCCTTTCCACTTAATTTCATCTTCCAAAGAATTCTCACAAGTTCGACGCAGACGAGACTATTGAACAAATAATTACTAAAAGTCTCTCCGGTGGATAGATAACCTTTTTAAGAGAAGCACCCACGTAACGCTACAACGAGATATAAAGTTGCCCTTTAAAGGTGGAAGCTTACTCATTTTTAAGTAAATTAATACATTTCCCCACATTATTTACCAAGGAGGAGAAAGGACTGTGACTCAGCTGAAAGCTTGACGTCTCACTGAGCTTTTGAGGTCTATAGCAGAGAAGATTCCGTTGCGAAATTATTGTATTTCGAATCTTAAGACGTGCTTATTAAAAACTGGAGGGATGTTGCTGTGAGAATTGTATCATTTGTATCGCAATCCTGTATTAATCTCAACAAGGCGCTTGGGAGCGAAAACCCTAGACATGTTGTCATAATGTAAAGCTTTTCTTAATTTCTTACATTCGTCTTGACGTAAAATAATTATATGAACGTGTTTATTAATCATACGTACCAAATTCGCAAGGGAGAGAAATTACTTATCACAAATAACAACTGTGCAAACCAAAGAACATGTACTTGAAAAATGATTATAAGCAAAAATTAAAATCTGGTTAACCAGATCCGTAGAAGTATTTAATTTACTCAGAATAATTTGGTGATTATACTAAATGGATATTACCATAAATTTTGTAACATAGGTTTCCAATATTGATGACATATATTGTTCAGTCTTCCATTTAATTTTGCCTCTACATATTTCGATCCATTGCTAGATAGGCCTTGTAGAGTCCACGTATCTTCCAATGTCCTCATTTTTAAAACACATGTTTTTAGTTTAAAATTTTACATTGCAAAAAACCACGAGAAACATTCTAATATAGTCTAGAGCACCTGTACCAATGTGTAATAAGTTCATATGCATTTTCGAATAAGTACTTGAGCCGGAAAGCTCTTAAGCTTATTACTTTTGTTTTTGTCGATATACAGCAGGCTTAGCACGAGCACCGAGTTGTCGACGGAAGAATAGACATGACTATTAACTGAATAATGTACAAACGGAGAAGATAGCTGTTTTTCTATAAATTACCACTGTTATGCGTTCTAAATGAATCATGATTTTTAAGATAATCGTATATACTTTGTGGCCGTCGAGTATAAAGTTTGTGGTCAGTGTGACAGTTTGGGAAGAAATATTCTTTTGAAATAGTCTACATATAAAAGGACCTAGACAAAGATCGTTAGAAACGAAAGACAAAATGAAAGATTGTAGAAGGATATCTACGGTGCGATGTCAAAAATGGAGAAACGAAATGTCACTTTGTATTGAAAAAGCACTGTCTATTCTTCGTAGAAATAGAAAACGTCATGCTAAGCCCGCTGGTATCAACACCCAATTAATATTTATTTAAGTAATAGCCGCCAACAAAGACTATAAAATTCTCTATGGCTGCCAACATCATTGCTGCAAAAGCTTCACTAAAGATCAAAAATATTTAAGTGGCCTATTCATAAAATGTGAAGTGCCGGATTCAGATTATTAGTGGTTGCCGTACACCGACACCAATACGAATACTGACTGGCATTGCGCCTCAAAACATTTGCAGGACCATGGCCAGCCGCATCGAGAGGGGGAAGCTACAGGCTGACCCACGTCACCCAATGCACAACTACGTCTTAGTGCCCCAGAGGGTGAAGAGCCAAAAAAGTACTGTAGGGTGCTTGGGTCCAGCTATTCCAGCTTTCACAGCAAAATGGCGGGAACTGTTTAAACCCCATGACAATTTAATCGAACCGTCTCAGAGCCTTCCGCCTGGGCACGCGTTACCGTGGCCGACTTTGAAATATCCAAATAGATTTCGAACCCAAGTCGGCCGGAGCAAGGACAATCTCCACAGATGGGGTTTACGGACGGCTCAGATCTGCGTATGCGGTACCTCCCTACAAACAATAGTCCACCCTCGCCGCATGCCCTGTCACCTGTGCAATTGATGATCTTATGACTGCGTCAGTGAGCGGAATTCTCGCAACTGAATGTTGGGCCAAAGATGTTTGAAATTTAGCCATCGATACGCTATGAAGAAGATAAATTGAATTAACGTTTCATCTTAACCTTGGCGAATCATCGTAACTGACGCTGAGATTTTTCTTCAGACCAATCTATGTTTCTTGGCCGTTTTTTCGACACTTTCCATGTACATAATATATTAGTTCACGCATGCATGCAGTATTATCACGGATGGATGCTGCTGCTCATTCACCTGATCTAATCTCTTCATCGCCTCTTACGACACCAACGATTCTTATCCATTAGGTTAGTTTATCCGTAAATTAACCTATGATAGACTTATTTTAATTAAGAATCCTTCTAAAATCTCAAAGCGATACACTTATGTAAATTGAACTAGAAAGTTATCATCGCAATGATTGGCTGGCGCTGGGCGTTTAATTAATTTACCTACATAATTATGTAGGTAATCATTACGTTAGTGAACAGTTTAGAGCTGAATCGATTGCTGGCTTGCCCAGCAGGCTTAGCACGAGCACCGATTTGTCGACAGAAGAATAGACATGACTATTAACTAAATGATGTACAATAGGACAAGAAAGCTATGTTCTTTTATTAATTATCACAGATATGCGTTCTAAACGAATCATGATTTTGTAGGTAATCGTATATACTTTGTGGCCGTCGAGTAGAAAGTTTCATTGATTTTGACAGTTTGGGAAGAAATATTCTTCTGAAATAGACATATAAAAGGACAAGACAAAGGTCGTTACAAACGAAAGACAAAATGACAGATTGAAGAAGGATATCTACGGTACGATGTCAAAAATGGCGTACCGAAATGTCACTTTGTATTGAAAAAGCACTGTCTATTCTTCGTAGAAATAGAAAACGTCATGCCAAGCCTGCAGCGGTGCAGTCTGCGTACTTGTTCGCACGTAGATCATACACCCATGTTTGGACAGATAAAAGAAAGAGAACGAAATGACAAGTATCCTTCTTCTTTTCGTTTCGACGGCATATCTGTTTTGCTTATACTGTTTCGGCCCAGTAGATCGGATTGTTGCAGCGTCCGACGTGTTCTTCAGATCTTCGAGGGTGCAGGTAAACGGACATTTGAGACACTAGCGGATGGCGAATGTCAAGTGTTGAAATAACTTGCAGGCTCACACCAGTGCAAATAAGTGATTTTGTTTGGAAAAACAATATACCACTCGTTGCTCTTGCAATGCTTCATGCATGACCCAAATGAAAGGCAAACAGGATTAAATTATTTAAGCCGGAGCCGAGAAGTTGCTTCATGCGAAGAATTAAATAGTACATTAAAACGTTCGTCCAAGATCATGAGGTTGACTGAACTTTGATCTTCTTGATAATAATGGCTTCTAATGTAGAATTTTAAAATTGGATCTTTGACAGTCGTTACGGGTCGTCAGAAGCCCGAAAGGCTAAGAACGAGTCTTGCCAAGGCGTATAACCTGGTATCTGGGTTGTGGAGGTCCGATAAGCAGTCACTCAGTGGAAAATACAGGTATTCAGCTGCAACCGGCTAGAATGGAAGCCGACCCCAACATAGTTGGGAAAAGGCTATGCAGATGATAAATGTAGAATTGTAGAGGATAAGATAAACACGAATGAGAACTTTGTTTCATTACTAGTATCACTTTTAGTGATTGTCCAAAAAAAAACTTAAGTCAAGACATAAACGAGATACTTTAGAACTCTTTGGCAATGGGTCACACTGCTCAGTAGTGTTACATTGTTACGGATTTTAAAAGCGTCACTTTGTGCTGTAAACACATTGGCACTGTTTGAAATCCTAAACGTTTAAAATTAACATTAGGGTATAAATACATGCAAACAAAGTACTCATTTACAATCTTCAGTCGTATCATGTTAAATCAGTAATTCTACTTTGCCTCGGAGAAGTACCTTGGTACGTTCCCAGCATTTACTACATGAAATAAGTGTCTTTCCGACTCCCCCATCCACATTTGTGTCGTAGAGATATAGAATACACCTATGTTCACAATATGTAATATGAAAACTACACGCGATGAGCATTTAAATGTGCGGGCGCCAGATAAGGCCCAGCACAATAACAGTTCTGATAAGAAAACAGATCTCGGGTAGCAATTGACACAAGCAGAATAACAATAATATTTCCATAAAAGCGTTAAGCCAGGATTTCCTGTTGCCAGTCCAAGAAAATGTTCGACAGCATAAAACATTGCAATAGTGCACTGTGTAATAACGTGTTGCTAGGACCTCGTATGTTGTGAGCCATTGTAACCTTTTTTCAACTTAACGACTTGTGTCGCGTATCTACGTTTGATTTTTATTCGTGCTAGAAAATTTCACATAGAACTTGTGGATAAGCTGTTTGATAACTCATAACATGTGGAACCTCTGACAGTTGACATACATAACTATACGTCACGTACAATTTAAACGATCGTAAATGCTCTACACAAATCTAAAGGCCGGAACTCCACACAATAGTCAGGAAATGTTATTATAACTTGCCGATTATACCAGCTAGTTGTTGTCTTGGGAACCAGATACTGCAGACGAATTGGCAAGCACTGGCTTGGCATCTATGTGTCGATATTAGTTCCAATGGATTTATTACTTGGGAAGCAGCTTCTGCTCTACGAAATTGAACTTTATCTCTCTAGAGGAAAGCTCTATTTGGGTCATGATATGAATACTTATAACAACTAAGTACATCTTATTCATAATGCTTTGTTTGTGACTAGACTAGTAAGTTACAACACTAGATGAATAATATATCTTAAGAAATTCAAAGACATTTAAAAACGTGCTATAATATATCATTCGTCACATGACAAATAATAATGCTTAATGAAACTATTGGTAACAGTAGTGCAATGTATAGGTATTGTGAGTTAAAACAAAAAGGTCAAACAGGCAAGGCCGTTGGAAAGGAACTTATCGCCGCTTGGTACGAAGTGAAGACGATGAAATTGCGATAAAACGTCAGCTTTTGGTCTAAAATTATTACCGTTTTAAATTGGGATCGGGCTATGGAAATTTGCTTTTCCGTTTAGGGGAAGTGCGTGATTATGATTCGATTGCAATATTAAATGGTTTTTTTTCTTTTTGTTACAGGTATGTAAACGTTGCAGAACAGTGTCATCGAAGAAACAAAATAGTAAACAACTCTCCATCTAGCGGTGTTTGTGGGAGTCTTAACGCCAGTTGTGGCTGTCGTACTATCTTATTCCGTAGCCAATAAAATATGAAATAGTGTAAAATAGAATATACCGAAGGAGTATACTAGTCTGTCGGAAATTAGTCGCCGGGAGGGGTGGCGAGGGTGTTCAGATTGCAAACACCCATTCCACCTCCCTCACTTTAATATCTCCCTGTGTAGGCTGGATCGTTGAATGCATACTGTGTCGAGACCAAGTTTCGTGCACAAGTGTATTTTCATAGTTGGATAAATAAATCAGTATGCAGGTATTAAAGCAGGCGAAAAAATGCGACTTTTTCTCTGCTTAATAATGTTAAGATGGACTAGACTAGGCGTCTGTACATTTTGTTTACAATTTATTCAAGGGTTAATGTCTAGAGCAGACTATTATCTTAATAGTATGTTAATACTGTGAGTGGATTCTACTAGGGTGAATGGCAAATTAGAAGAGCCAAAGGTATGAATTCCGTTTTGGCCCATCGACCAAAATCCATGAAAGTCTTAACAGAACGTTCGCACATATTTCAATTGTCAGCTTCGGTGCGTAATATTATCGTAAGATTACTAGATAAGGGATTGTTTAGAAATCCGTGCGCTTTGTTGGCATAATCATCACGCTATCTCGTAAGCCTCGTCTAGTTTGAAGAAAAACGTGTTTGCTTTTGGCTTAGATAAGATAGTATGTACTATGTACACTTTGAAAGCTGTCCATTGTTTCCTGTGACCGTTTATGTATACATTTGAAGAACCTTCTTTCATTAAACGATACTGAACATTTCTTTACGATGAAATAAGCTAAGTGTATTTGGTAAAAAGTTGTAATTTGGTAAAAAAGGTTTCGCATTAATCTACTTATCAAAATTTGATAGACATTCCATTCATATTTTTCTGTGCTATTTGAGAGGCGAGCCTGAAATGAGAGTACAAACTACAACACTGTTTAACCACAGAAACAGATGGGTTATTTTGTAAACTGAAAATATGATGACATCATGAAATTGCCATCAAAAATAAATCTATTACACGTGTCTGGGACCTCTGAATAAACTTTAATAAAACTTGAAGGATTTCAAGTTTACAGAGAAAATAAGTTACGCGAGAGTATATTTGCAAAAAAGGTATTAAGGTTTGTGTGAATTTATTTTGTCTAGACCAACAGAACTCCAGAAATTTCGATTATGAGAAATAGATCGTCTTCAACGGTATAAGACTAGAAGATTAAAGAGATTTCGGTCTGGATGTCCCTTGTGTTGTGTGGTCTCTGGTAGTAAGCTACCTTATCTCTTCATTTATAAGATTAAGCTTTAAATAATCGAATGGGTCCAACTGATTGATTATATAACGGGTTACATAGTACCTACGTAACCTAATAATTTACAAAAATATACTAAAACCGTGTGGGGTTGGCGGCATCCTGAGTTCCTTACGTTTTTTCTTCAACTCCGAATGTAACGTCCTTTACTCTATCTTTGAAATACTCAAACTTTATTTTACCTCACTGGCTTCAGAACTCTCGAAAACCATGAAAACGACACTCATTACTGTAAATTTTCATAATTGATATTTGGCTGTAATTATCTTACCTTTGAATACACCTCTTTATTTATATACATTACTTAAAATTAAGTAATGATTAGTGACTGTTTAACAATACGTTATTGCCGTTTAAACGTAATTTTGAGCAACATCAATAAATAAACACTAAAGTTTAAAGGAAAAAAAACTAAAAGTTGCTGCTCTTGATTTTCTATATGCAGTCTTACCAAAAAGACACCACAGTCGTTTTTGTCTTGCGATGGCATAGTGCTATTCTCTCCACTGTTAAACTCCCTACATAATTTATGGTTTAATCCAAAACAAAGTTTGAATTAAAACTCTTTAATTCGTCAAAATACACAAATATTTAGTGTTATTGGATAACCTTTCACTAATGTAAGGGTCCAAGTTATCAACTGCAATGGCCGCTTTGCCAGTCTGTGGGGAATTCCACAAACTGCGGGGAATTTTAAGCTTATTGAGGTATTTGCGGCCGGAACTCTGATGGGGGATTTTCGAATAATAAAGCCCTTGGATACGGGTGTTTTACTTGGTCAAACGTGAAATATGTGCACAATTGCTTTGTACTCAGTATATAAAATGTTGAGGCATGAATTAAAAGTAAAAATGCAATCGACATCGACAAGCAGAGACATGGAGAAGAATACAGCTTTGGGTGGGTCCGCATTTAGAAAACTGGACGACATTTTGAGATCAGCCTAAAAATCTGGATGAGGCTGGCACAGGATCGTGAGTAAAGTCGGGCTGTGGGTGATGATGATGATAATGATGATGCAATCGAAGAGGAAAAAAACGTTGATTAAATATTAAGTACATCAAATCAAGTATAAAAGCTATACAAAATCTGCACATCCGACACTCCTAAGTGTAGTAAAAAACAAGCAGTTACTGCTAGAAAACCTCAGGAACAAAACGTCACAATTTCAACTGAACAGAACGGGTTCTCGCTCCTGAAATGTGATAAAAAGATGCCTATTTAACGTATTAAGTAAACATTTATTAATAGTAATAAGAGGATATAGATTTGCGATGTGGCTACTTAGGTTCCTACTAATGACATTGTGAACTTGGATTTTAATATCCAAACATTAATAACACGATTAATAGAAAATCTATTTTCCCAACCCACTCCAATAAATTAACTAACAATCTTTTCAAGAATGTTTACGCAAAAGCTTTCTAAAGAGATCTTTAGTTCCTTTGTCAAAAGTAACAAATTCTTCACATGTTGTTACCATTTAGTCTATGATAAGTTTGTTACATAAATCTGAACTGATAAAAGAAGCCGGTTACACACCTTTCCGAAATATAAGAGTCATTCACAGCCATAAAGTGAAATTAATAATACCCACTTTACAATTCTAAACAGTGCCTACATAACGCTAACATAAAAGCACGGTATTTGAAAATGCGTTTAATGAAAGAATGCCCACAGTCTGGCAAGTTTCTCGGAAAGGCTTAACTTCTGTGTTAGAATCTCGCTTGGCGATATATCGCAGGATCTCGGGCTCAGTCGAAGCATCGGCCACGTTACGAGTTCTGAGTAAACCTTGTCGACACACACGATAAATACACGAGTGTATAAATAACGTCTCCTTTGAATACACATACACTCTTTCTTATTCTTCTTTAAGCTGAATAGATAAAGAAGCTTTTGTATGTCAGCAATTTGTTTTTACTGATCAAACTTTTGCGCCGAAGAATCCTTAGTCGATCGGCTAACTATTACAAACAGTAAGATGCAGTTACAAATGACCACTTCCGCAACTACACTTAATTCTGGGAACAAACTTGAGGATGTCATGACAGTTGCGTGCCTCGCTTTCCGATGTCATAATAACTTGATCATTACTTTATGCTATGTCAACATTTTACACACGCTGATTGCATATTTACTTATTTAGATTTATATTTGAAAACTGGATTATTAACATAAAAATGTGTGTAGAATATGTTCAAAAAGTGGGCTAAGCATACAGGCTTTCGTTTTTAGTAATTAGTGGATATATTGAGATAAGTAATGCAGATGTAGGCGACGCCCAGTCTAGTATTAACTGCTCAACCAAAGATAAATGTTTGCCCATTTATTGAGGTGCTCTCTCGGATTTCATTCCACGACTTGTCGCGAGCACCGACTCGGAAACACGTTAGTTCTTGAGAAATACGTTAGATGGTGTCGCGTGTCTGTCTTGTTTAATGTCTCAACTTATTTCTTCTACACAATATTCGGGTATTACTCAGCGGTCCCTAAGTAAATATGAAGATTACTTTGCCGTCTATTCGACAAGTTTATTCGGGATTGTTAAATTACTACTTTTATATATGCTGGATGTTTATATCACTTTTTAACTACAGAACCCTGTTCTGTTGAAATAAAGCTGATTAAAAATAAGCATTTGTCTTCTACTAACATTGGGGCCTTTTACTAAATGTATTACGAAAGCTCCTATTGTGACGTGAATTGTAAAAACTCCGGAAACACATTAGACACACATTGTCTAGCAGACTTGTGTCAATAAACGCCTGTCTGTCGGTAGCTTTATATCGGTCGTAATCATTTGTTTTATTGGTTACCTTTATTACGCCAGAAATGTTCTTTATCCACAATAATGACGAGATCATTTCTGACGAACGTCTTGGCTTACATAGCGATTCTGTTTCTAATGGTCGTAATTTCCAGGAAAATTCTAGTAAACATGTGTAGTTTTCCTCTTGTATTTGGAACGAGAAAGTCATTAAGTAGGCTTCCAAAGTAACTATTTCTATTAAACTCACAATTCAATTGATAACGTGTCATGTTAATCTGAAGAATGGAAGTAAAATAGAGCGTATCGGCACATCTTGCTTCACATGAGATATGGGTCAGCGCCAGTACTCGAAAGCGGCCTTTATCCTACCACAATGTGTAAGTATGTGGCATTGGACGGCCATCATACTTATTTTTACCACTCGACACAGAAAATCCTGGAATAAATGTTACGTAAGTTGCGTGGAGAAGCTTCATAAACTCAAGTTTTTATGTCTAGAATTTATGACGTAGGTGAATGTTGACGTCATAACAAACCGGAGGACTAACTTGGACACTTTGTCGTTAAATGCCCTAACGATTAACCTAGCCGGTCAGTGTAAACAATATTATCTAAGTTTGGAAGTTTGCCTTGCCATTCACCTGCTTCCATTTCCATTTCTAAAGGAATTTAGAAACGGAGGTGAAAATTGTGGCGACTGGTCCAGGTTGGAATTTCAGGACAGAGCTGAAGCGATGTTTATCCAACAATCTGGGAACGATTGTAATAATCTGATAAACCGTTTCAACAGGATTCCAGTATTATATTGTTTTCTCTTTACCATCAAAAGAATTTAAAATGAAAACCTTTCATACTTTCCGTGCTAAGGAACTATTCCTTAACACTGATAGGTAACTGGTTATACTACCACAATCACTAACAACTTGCGGGTGATCAAAACCAGCTGATTGTCAGTATCATGTCAGCTAAAAGAAAGTGGAGTCACGTTTGAACGAAGAACTTCCTCATATAATAAGAATGTTGCCATAATCACCAAGCCCGAGACCGGTTTGAGATCCCACAAACTTTAATGACTTACTTTTTTATTCATAGATCGTCACGGAACTAAAAACAATCTTCCTTCATAATGATAATATCATATAACGGAAGTTTATAGCTCTAATCGTCACGTTTCGTAAACCCGCCATATTGGAATTGCTCAAATTAATGCTTTCTTTCGTAGATTATCACTCGAATAGAAGAAATATTCCAGATTATTTTGTTTCAACACAAATATAATCTCGAGCCACGAGCAAGACCGGTTAGTGACTCCCAAACAGCTGACATACTACTTTCATTCATCGATTCCGGTTTTACAAAAACCGTTGTTACAAAATCTGTGCCGGAAGAAGAACGAAACTGAACAGCACCTAAGACGAATGCTGGCGAATTTACTGATTAATGAATAACCATAGAAATCATCGAAATACATATAAGTTTAAAAGTTATATTTGATAAGATATATGACTATTTCATAAAAAACTTGACGTCTCTTATTAAATAATAACCTAGATAGCCGTATTGACGCATGTGACTAAAAGAACAGAGAATGAATAAATGGAGATGTTGATAATTTGATAGAAGTTGATTGAAAACCAAACAAAAGATGAATTATATGATAGCGTGACCTGAATGGAAACCGAGAACGCTCCTAATACAGCGCTGCAAAAAGCAAAAAACTTTAAAATCTTGCATTTCGAGGACTTCCGTAGAGTATCTTCTTAAAGAAAACGACCGTCAGAAAATCAGTATTGTCCAGGAAGAATGAGATCATTCAGCATCGGCACGCTTCGCAATTGGCCGCGATGATTGATGTTGTCGTGTGAGTGTGACGTACGAGTCCGGACGAGGCCGGATGACGCGCACCGTATCCGGCAATGCACGCGTACCGTTATGCGCTTGCGTGTACGCAACGTTGTGTAGCGCATTGTAGGCTAATGCTTGGGAGCTTCTGTATTGTTTTTATTTATGGATGACTTTTTGGGCATGGCAATAACGCTATAGCTTCTGATAACCTAAAATATCGTGGGCGTGGTTCAGGGAACTGATCGAAAATTGAAGGAGTACTGGAATGATAATAATTTCCACTTCCCTCTTTGGGGGTATGCCTGCAGAAATTTTAATCATTCGGGTTTATAACAAGGTTAAGGTTAATCTTATTAGTGTCTATACCTATCTCATCAAACGAATTCAATGCTTTATCAAGGTCTGTGCAAAAGCATGTTAGATGTTGCCATTTTGGGCCTTCCGCAGCCATCTTTGTCAGATCGACAGACCCTATATGGACGAGAATCATTACCTACCAATTCAAGTTGTACTTGGATATCACTAAAACTCGTTTAAGGTGGTAACTGGGTTACAAATCTAATCTTATCGATGTCGACGATGTCCCACAGCTGGGAACACTCCTCCCCTTGCCGACACGGTCCCCGATTGCTTTAATTTTGTTCTAACTACATTATAATTGTGTTGCTTTGAGAAAAAACAGGATGTCCTAGATCAGCTGATTATCTTCCCGCGCAAATGTGACTGACTATAAAATAGGTTACTGTGGTGGTCGTAGGCGAGTACAGAGTTGATGTTACTTAAGTACTAATGCGGTTTTTGAACCCAGTGTGTGCTGTAATTGGCTCCAGGCGGTGAGAGCTGCTTCGCTGCGATTAGCTTGCTTTGGAGTAATGTCTGCCTGCAAGGAAACATACGCTTTCTTTGATATGGTTACTGTTCGCGACGATGCGTCACTACATAGTTATGTAGTTTGTTTTTGACATTAACGTAGATTCATAGTGATAAGAGTGATAGTTAAACCAATAAACAGTAGTGACTAAGCGGCTAGTATAAGATAACTGTAAGTACCACCCCTGCAAACCTCATTTGAGTGGGCTATATAGCTGTGACTTATAGTTTTAGTTGCGTCCAGGTAACCTAGTACCGAGACCTAGCCCTGGACGTAACTTTCAATAATGTAAACCTTAGATAAAGCCCACTTAATTGAGTTTGTATGTCGTGTTACTTTAGTTAAGTAATTCTTAAGATTTGTGTTTTTGCTAACCCTCTTTCAGGGCGCGTCACGCCCTGAAAGCCATAGTTGTATAATTTTAAATATCAGATTGTTTTAGGTCTACAGACCAGCCTGAGATATCTATAATTGGATTTGAAATCCGTTCAGTAATTTTCGAGGAAATCAACTTATAAAATAAATGTATTAACTTTTTTCGGGTTTCCTCGAAATATTATTTCAGTATGGAAAGATAATATAGTTAATGTGAATATCACAGGAGACGGGGAATTTCATGGGGAATGCAACAATATGTAACATGCCTTATATATTTTAATAAATTGAGATGTTATATGCATAATTCCGTCATAGATGTAATGAAATATAGAACAAATAAAACTTAAAAACAGGAAGCAATTTGCGGCTCTCGTTACGGTAAAGATTCATAGTACGTTAGTAAACGTGTAATTTCTAGTCATTCGTAGTCATCGGCAAGATTTTTATTTAATTGTTAAATTAATTAATAGATATAGTTCAAGTAGTGTTCTGAAATTGCTTCCTGTAAAACATAAAAAAACCTTGTGTTATTAATCAGGTAAGGCACCGCCCCTTTACGGAGTCAAAAAACGCCCCCTTCCTAGACGAAAGTCTGGAAACTATTTCTTTGAGATGAGTCATAAACGTTGGTACATATGGTAACGTCATGAAGCCCGGAAGATAGTAGCCGCCCTGAAGATAGTAGCCGCCCTGAAGATATCTGGAATCTATAGGTGCAGGACGTCAGCGCCGCGCGGACCGGGAGCCCTACACACACAGTGGGACAGGCATACACCCTCCCTACACACCCCTCGCGTCCAAGCGATCACGCCGGTCCGCCACAGTTACGGCTTCCAATAAAATTCGTCTGATGATTAATAAAAAAAAATATACAGGGTAACTTTTTATCCAGTGCGCAAACTGTAACCATTAATTCAGCATTTCATTCTAGACCCCTAGGCCCTAGCGCAGAAATTTTACGTCGGTTTTACAAAGAATAGAAAAATCTGCTGTTCCATATATTTTGAACGCGTAGGTATTGCACTTTTCTATGAAACGGTAGATTTTTTGGTATTACCGACGAATAATTTCTGCGCTGGGAGTCTAGAATGATATGCTGAATTCATGGTTACAGTTTTGCGCACTGGATAAAAACTTATCCTGTATATAAACATGTCGAATTGATAACCTCTTTTTTGAAGTCGGTTAAAAAGAACATCCATTGCCGAACAATTAATGTTCTTTTCATGTTAAAAATGTTATTATGATTCATTCAACATTCAGAAACTTCTGAATCGAATTTATAATTAAGATTAAACTAAAATCTTGGCACGTTTAAGTGGAATATTTTAATTATAAAACAAAATAAAGGTAGTTAACAATTCGTCTCCGCCGTCATGAATTCACAATTTGTTTCGACATCTATTTACCATTCGCTGTCGAGACTCGTAGTTCAAAAGCGGTAGTGAGACTATTGTTTCACAAGCAGCGTCCGTGCGCAATCATGTATCAAGTAACTTAGTGATTGATCGACTCATTTAATGTGGCTCACGATTCTCACACGCGTTAATAAACATCAATTATGATGCTAATGTACTTAGACTTGGGCCTCGTTTCAGGAACACTCAAAATATTAATCGTTCGATTTGCTTTTATAGTTATCACTTCTGAGCCCAACCGTACGATTGAATTCAGTAGAGTAATATTTTGATCGATGGCTCAAATGGCCTCAATCAAACTGCACACACTGCCTATTGACTCAACTAAAAGATAGTCTCCCTCCAAACGATAAGTGCGCATTCAAAGACGTATGAGTTGTGAGAAGGCCACTTCGTATTTAATCGGCTTTGTTCGTGTATAATCGGGTTTTAGTACTAGGCTTGCAGTGGGCAATAGGAAGCCAGCAAGAGTTCGCAGGTCAAGGCGGTTTGCGCCGCCGCCGTCGTCGCCGCCGCTGGCGCGGGTCGAGGACCGCGACGCGCCGCCCGCCACTCACACTGGGTTCCGTTACTCCTCACTGCGATTTTATCCTGGTACCTACAATTTGAAATTATAGCCTTGCCTCACTAAAATAATTCAATCAATAGTTACGTTGTAGTATACGATTCTGATAAAGATTAACGAGTGTTCTACCGTTCTGAACAAACTGTTAAATCACTTAATCAATGTTTGTAGGTCAACTTTGATGAAATGGACAAGTCGCTCCATTGCGTTACACTGTTTACTCCGTAGTAGTTTAATGTACAATAAATTCACGCGCACGTCCTCCAATTTGAAGTGGCTCATTTTATAAATGATTCGGTAAAGTTGTGTGTTGTTATTTGTTGCGTGGCCGCGTGGGAACGGAACACAGGAGCGAAGCGTACGGCCAAGTAGCTTATCTTGAAATATCGCCGCTGACAGCACGAGTCGCGACAGACCCGCCGCCCGTGGAAAATTGTTAGCGTTTATAACCATTAATTTTATTTAACCATCAACGAATGCCACGCCGTTTTTATGACAAATTTTAATTATAACAATAAATCTTTTAATTTCAAGTCCACCTAAGGAGTGGGTATTAATTCTGCCAATCTCGAGCAAGTTATTTTACTGCCGCAGTTGCGTAACGTTTTAGTGGGAACGCAGCCGGGCCGTACAACTGACAATAATAACCTAAGTCGGAATGATAATTATTAAAATACCATATTTAGCGGTTGCTTTTGTGACGGCTTTATGGCAACACTGACTTTATAGTGCACGCTTGATTCGTTATAGTATTGAGGTGACATCATCGCTGGTTACCGATATAAGGCGTATAAGTAACCATTGTAAGCACAAGTATATTACAAACATACATAAATAGCATTGTACATGATTAGTAAAATTATAATAATTATGAAAGTTTTGCAACAGGTTTACTCGTGGGTTTACTCAATACCTAATCGCGTTTATATATCAAATGTCAAATGACATCTTATCATGTCAGTTAATCGAGAATAAGTTTATATTGCGTGTTTTATAAATTGCTTTAATAAAATAGTTGAAATGCATTAAAGATTGAAGTAGGTAGAGTTGTTGGCTCACGTCCAGGGCGCCCTGAGCGGCCTACGAGACGCGTTCTCCACGAAATTTGAAAGCGTTGCGAATTTGCTACATGTTTAATAAACTCCATTATTGTCATGGCCGCCGATCGCCATGATTGATGGACTTCACGCTCCAATCGTTATGCTCAAGATAATTGCTATTTTCGTTACAAGACAAATATTCTGTCCATACGACAACCTGGTTAGGCCTCCAGCCTTGGAATAGATTTATAATGTCATAAAAATGTCACATGAACTTTTATGCCATTTTATTCGTCATCGACCTATATTTTATTTTCCTTGTGTGCATGACAATTTCCATATTGGTAGTCAATAAGGACAAAAGATTTGAATAACCCAACTCAAAATGTTGTTCTTAAAGTGTTAAGCAACATTCTAAATAAAAACTCGACACGTGAAAGCTGATGCGGATTTTGATACGGTTGACCTGATTTGAAACAAATATTGTTGACGATAAGGAACTCGCATTCGCGGTCTACTCGGCGCTCGTTCTATGATACCACAGACTGCCGCAGACGGACTCGAATTAACTGATGAAATCAATTATACTTCGTATATACCAGTCAGATCGTGAGAAGAAAATAGAAACCTTGAAAATACTATAAAAGCAGGAAGAATTGTCAAGTTCTTATCTCTTCCTCTGTCATCAGAGCTTCCAGCCGTGCCAACAATATTCGTAAGAACTCATTGGTACAGCTCAACTCAAAGACACATACTGCATAAGCTCTACAGTTCAACAACCGCTACAGTGCAAATAATCGTATGGTCTATGATCACCAGAGTAAAAATTACAATTGTACTAAATCAATTTTTCTACAGTCTGTTCAAATGTCAATGGAGATATTTTTACTCTGTGGTTTTATAGTTTTATTAGCTGAGTAATTTCTGTCAGTTTGTATGGTATTTATGGTAGTGGGCACAAATGATATACGAAAGTAAAGGAAGGAGTATGTCGTCTGCGCCGATGACAAGTGGACGTCGCTCGACGCAGATTTACGTTATGATTGCGTCTAATGTGTCATGGGTATGTGAGCTGATGTTACGACCAGTTAAACTTGCAATTTGCACGTAATTTTTAAAACAAACAGATCATTGGAGCTTCCTAGAAATTATTATCGTCAGCTATGTGATATTCCAGTGACTATACTGGAACGAAGTTCTTTAACGCAGCTTGCGGTAGGAATAATGTTGTAGAAATTGTCGATGAACGCACCATTTTTTTTTTGTGTGGGTTATCTTCAAATAACTTCCTCCGCTCTGGGTACCAGTGAGCAGGAGGGCGTGTCAGTCTTTTACTAACTAAAACCCACCCGTGTTCCCTCAGTTGCCTGTGTGCCAAGAGTGACTTTTTATTATATTAATAGAAAGAGACCGCGAGAGAGTGAGATAGTTTTCATGGTTTTCGAGGGTGCTGAAGCCAATAGTGGGTTCTAACAACAAACATTTTCAAATTTTTCGTCATGGGTGTCCCATTTATGGTTTTCGAGGGTTCTGAAGCTGATAGTAAAGTCAAAATAAAGTTTTAGTAAGTATTTCAAAGATAGAGTTAACCACGTTGCATTCGGAGTTGAAGAAAAAGCGTAACGAGCTTCATTTCTAACGGGGGTGCCCCGATCCCACACGTTCTGTTTTGTAAGTACTTAAACCATTTGTCAAATTCGGTTAGTGCTCCAAGTTAGCTACCTTAAATATATCCTTACATTATTAATTAGTTACGGTGATAACTAAGGCAGCAAAAAACCAAGTACCTTTAAACCCACTTATTTTGTAAATTTTCAGACTTAAAAATTTGATTACAAAAACGCTATATAAAACAGGCTATTAAATAGGTAGTAACTTACTGTTGTGAGTGCGGAAGCGCAATAAATTTGACAAATCGCCTCTGTTATGGCAGTAACTGTTACAGAACTTACTTACCGAGTAAAAAATGTCCGTATACACACTGTAGTCGCGATTGTCGCCTACCCTGCACTAGAGAAATATAGTAGCTCTTAATTACGGGGCTCATGGCTAGGTTATAACAGCCGCACGGTTCCATCGATCAGGTCAGTTACTTTTGTCGCAGTGGGTTCATG